>CM053033.1:43939268-44539268 GCA_028564925.1 Lithobates sylvaticus
ACACAGTGATAACTGACAACACACACTGACAACACACGCTGACAATTGACAACACACACTGACAACACACACTGACTACTGACAACCCACACTGATAACTGACAGCACACACTGACAACCCACACTGACAACTGACAACACACACTGACAACTGACAACCCACACTGATAACTGACAACACACACTGACAACTGACAACCCACACTGATAACTGACAACACACACTGACAACTGACAACCCACACTGACAACTGACAACACACACTGATGGCTGACAACACACACTGATAACTGACAACACACACTGACAACTGACAACACACACTGACAACACACAACCCCATCATTACACAGGACCCCCCATACTAGCCCCATCATTAAACAGAACCACCTCTGCCATACTACGTCCATTATTACACAGGACCCCCCCCCCCCCCAACCATACTATCCCCATTATTACACAGGACTCCTTCCTCCATACTACCCCCAATTTTTTACACAGGTCCCCCTCCTCCATACTACCCCCATCATTACACAGGATGCCCTCCTACATACTACCCCCATCATTACACAGGATGCCCTCCTACATACTACCCCCATCATTACACAGGATGCCCTCCTACATACTACCCACATCATTACACAGGAGCTCCCCCATACTACCCCATTATTAAACATAACCACCTCCTCTAAACTACCCCCATTATTACACAAGACTCCCTCCACCATACTACCCCTATTAATACACAGGACTCTCTCCTCTATACTACACCCATTATTACACAAGACTCCCTCCACCATCATTACACAGGACCCCCCTTCTCCGTCATTACACAGGGCCCCTTCCCCACACTACCTCCATCATTACACAGGACCCCTTCCCCCCATACTACCCCCATCATTACACAGGACTCCCTCCTCCATAATAACCCCATTATAACACAAGACCCCCCTCCTCCATCATTACATAGGATTCCTTCCCCACACTACCCTCATCTTTACACAGCCCCCCCCATACTACCCCCATCATTACACAGGACCCGCTCCTCAATACTACACCCATTATTACATAGGACCTCATCCTCCATCATTACACAGGGCCCTTTCCCCACACTACCCCCATCATTACACAGGACCCCTTTCCCCATACTACCCCCATCATTAAACAGGACTCCTCCCCCCATATTACCCCCATTATTACACAAGACCCCCTGCTCTATACTATCCCCATTATTACAGAGGACCCCCCTCCTCAATAATTACACAGGATCCCCTCCCTGTACATACCCCTGCATTGGCCCCCCAGTGGTCTCACCTTGATAATGTCCAGAGGACCCACCAGGCACACCGCGCTATAGCCTCAGCTGAAGAAGTTTTTTAGCGGGCCGATGGTCTGTGTCTTGTTGAACGTGGTGAGGGAGAGGGGTCGGTGTGACTGTGCCCAGAACTGACAGGCACTCTCCCCGGACAAGGTTTACCTTACCAAGCTGGCCAATCACTGCACAGGCTGCAGACAGGACACCCAACCAATCACCAGTGCCCCCAACATTCATCTCCTCCCTCATCTGCTAAATGATAGTTATAGCTCAAGGGGCAGCCCAGCTGATTTGGGCCCCACAACAGAGACTGGGCCCGGGCCAGCTGCCTCATTTGCCCTGTGTTAAAGACAGCCCTGGGAGCAGGTACCTGGTTTTGACAGGTACCTGTTCCCACTTCAGGTCAAATTGGCACATCAGATCTACAGGAGGTTCTCCTCCCCCTCCTCCCGTAACCTTGTGGGACACATCACAGGTCCCAGAAGGCTATGGGACCATTTACAAAGTGTAGCGCAGCTTGTGCATGCACAGTAGGCAACTGACTGTGAAGCCGCCAGGAGTCACAGAAGTTTGCCCACAGTTAATATGCTGGTGCCAGGGACCTAAGACCAGTCAATTACTGTCTCAAGTGAGGATGGCGCTATATCCTCGGACAGGTAAGTGCCCCTTTTTAAATGTCAGTAGCTACAGTATTTGTGCTGATGACTTTAATAGTTTGTTCCTAGGATGGAGAATTCTCTTTAACTCAGAAAGTATCTTCTATGGCTCTTAGCCGCCTCCAAATCTCCACATTCCCTTTTTTTTTGCTGCAGTGATCCAACTTCCTGATAGAGGGTGGCTACGTTACTTCTCCATGGTCCCTCTGTATGTAGGAATAGAACCACCCTGTCCAAAGGGACATTAGACTATGAAATGTGTCATTTGTAGTGTGCATAGAGCAGTGCACATGACCGCAAATAACATGCACTGCTCATTCCAAACAAATGGATGTGAGGGTGGAAAAGGAGAGGATTAATAGCTCACAGAGGATGTTACAAGGAAGCAGAAAAAAACGAAGTACGAGGTGAACAAAAAAAATAGTTTACAGGGCCATTAGGAAGTGCACATGTATGGATTACTTTTGGAGAATAAGCAATAAGTTGTTTCATATCAGCTGGCATGGCAGGGTCACTTAACCGCTTCCCGACCGCCTCACGCAGATATACGTGAGCAGAATGGCACGGGCAGGCAAAATCACATATATATACGTGGCCCTTTAAATGCCTGCCCGTGGGTCGCGCGCACGCCGCCAGCGGCGCGCTTGCGACCTGGTCGGGAGCTCCGTGACCCCGGCCGCGGGACCAGCGGACCCGATCGTCGCTGGTGTCCCGCGATCGGGTCACGGAGCTGAAGAACGGGGAAAGGTCTGTGTAAACAAACCTCTCCCCACGCTTCCTACTCTGCCTGTCATTGATTGGCTGTTCCCTGTCATCGGGAAAGCCGATCAATGACGTCAGACGTCAGCCCCGCCCCCTAATGTAAAAAAAAACACACACGTCACAGCCCATAACCCCTCCCCTCCCCCTAGTGGTTAACTCTTTCACTACAACTGTCATTTATACAGGAATCAATGCATTTAAATAGCATTGATTGCTGTATAAATGACAATGGTCCCAAAAATGTGTCAAAAATGTCCGATGTGTCCGCCATAATGTCGCAGTCACAATAAAAATCGCTGATCACCGCCATTACTAGTAAAAAAAAATAATAAAAATGCTGTAAAACTATCCCCTATTTTGTAAACGCTATAACTTTTGCGCAAACCAATCAATAATCGCTAATTGCGATTTTTTTACCAAAAATATGTAGAAGAATACGTATCGGCCTAAACTGAGGAAAAATAATGTTTTTTTATATATTTTTTGGGGATATTTATTATAGCAAAAAGTAAAAAATATTGCATTTTTTTCAAAATTGTCGCTCTATTTTTGTTTATAGCGCAAAAAATAAAAACCGCAGGGGCGATCAAATACCACCAAAAGAAAGCTCTATTTGTGGGAAAAAAAGGACGCCAATTTTGTTTGGGAGCCACGTCGCACGACCGCGCAATTGTCAGTTAAAGCGACGCAGTGCCGAATCGCAAAAAGGGGCCTGGTCCTTTGGCTGCCAATTGGTCCGGGGCTGAAGTGGTTAAGGTTCTGGAATAACACCCGGTAGTCTGATTGGCAGCTGGCTCCACCTCTCAGTGCATGGCTGAGAGACAGAGCCAGCTGTGCCCACCTACTCCCATGCTGGCGCTCCAGTAAACACTCAAAGAGCAGAGCAAAGAGTGGTGACTGACAATCACTGATCTGCTCTCCAAGCAGACCAAGAGCTGAGCAATCAGCGGTCATGTGATCACTCAGTTCTTGATCTTAGAGCCAACATGAGACAGATATAGCATGAGACCGATGCTACAGAATGGAGGTGGGCATGTGTGTTTGTTTTTTTCAAAGTATGTACTTTTCCTTTAGAGGAAAAGTATGGCCACAGCTTTTTTGCGCCTACTTCTATTGATCATAAGAGTGCAGTGTGTTCTGCACTCCTGTGACCCATATTCAGCCTACAGCAGGCTAAATCCCACTGTCAGCTGATCTCACAGAGCTGGTCCAGGCTCTGGATTGAACCCAACTCTAAAGTCGCGATCCACACAGAAGCCTGGACCAGCAGCTGGCTCAGCCTCTTAGCGAGCTGCTGAGAGCCTGAGCCAAGCGCTCCGACCCCCTCTACAACCCAGCACTCCAGTGAACTCTGGAGGGGCAGAGCAGAGAGTTGATGACTGGCAGTCACCACTCTCTACTCATTGTGGTGGGGAGAACTGAGCGATCAGCGGTGTCTGAACACGTATGCCGCGTACACACGACCAGACGTTTCGTCAGCAAAGATCAGACGGAACAAATCCGTCGGACAATTCGATCATGTGTGGGCTCCATCAGACTTTTGCTGTCGAAAAATCCGACAGACTTTAGAAATAGAACATGCTTCAAATTTTTCTGCCGGAAGTCCGCCGGACCCAGTTCCTATCTGCTCGTCTGTGTGCTAGTCCGATGGACAAACAACGACGCTAGGGCAGCTATTGGCTACTGGCTACGAACTTCCTTATTCTAGTCCAGTCGTACGTCATCACGTTCAAATCCGTCAGACTTTAGGGTGATTGTGTGTGGCCAAGTCCGTTCATTCGGAAAGTTTGTCGGAACTCCATCGAAAGTCCATCGAAAAGTCCGCTTATGTGTACGCGGCATTAGATTTCAGTCTAATGCCCCGTACACATGGTTGGAAATTCCGACCACAAAACCTGTCAGATTTTTTCCGAAGGATTTTGTCCGACACTGGTGTTGCATACACACGGTCGGACAAAGTTGTCGGAAAATCCGATCATTCTGAACGTGGTGACGTTCGTTGCGTACGACGGGACTACGTAGAGGCTAGTAGCCAATAGCTTTGGTCTTGTAATGTGATCTGAGCATGCGTGGCACTTTGTCCGTCGGAATTTGCTACACACGATCGGAAAAAGTCCGATAGGACTTTGTTGTCGGAAAATTTGAGAGCAGGATCTCAAAACTTTTTCCATCGGAAATTCCGACGGAAAAAGTCCGATGGAGCCCACACACGGTCGGAATTTCCGACAACATTGTCCGATAGGACATTTTCCGTCGGAAAATCCGACCGTGTGTACGGGGCATTAGAAGCAGCGATGGACAGATGCAGCATCCTCCTAGGAGTGAATAACTGTTTGTTTAAAAAAAAAAACATACTTCTCTTTTAAAGCCACTTTCACACAAGCACGCAGTCAGCCAGGGGGTTAAGAAATAGATGGTTGAGCCTTTGTTTTACCACCTCCCAACCGCCCACTTAAAAGCAACTATGCCGAGGGAGGGGGCTGTACACCTGCTATGGTTGGGATGTGGCTGCAGATACCAGATGTATTTAGGGCTTTGTTTAACCCACTGTGTAGCGCAGTGTCAACAGGAGGCTTGATGCTAGGACCTGTAAGAGCCAGCTGGCCTCCTGACCACATCACAAACAAGATGGTGGCAGTGTGGCAGCTTTTTAGGCATAGAAGGACAGTGCTGTATTTGCAGGGTGGGTGGTAAGTTTTTCCATCTCACCCCAGAAGACCAGGTAGGAGGGGGTTCATATTAAAAGTGACTCTGTAAAGTTCCTCTTTAAGCTGGCCATAAACACAAATTTAATTTGCTGAACGAAAAAAATTGAACAGATTCCTCCATCCACACTGCTGAGCTTAGATGGACAAATCTCCCACAAGGCTATTTATTCTGACAGCTAGCACCACTGGCTGTCAGAGTACCCAACCACTGGCTGCATATGATTTTTTGATCACGCAGGAGTGAGCCCACAGGGCCAACCATTGTATGCATTTCAGCCTAAAATCCTATAAAATATGGACAGCTTTAGGGGTATTTCAGGCAGGTTATTTCAGGGTTTCCTGATAGTGACAACAGTGGATGATGCCTACATAATGGGGTTTATTTACTAAAGCTGGAGATGCAAAATCCAGTCTCACTTCCTTATAAAAACCAGCTTAAAGTGGTTGTAAACCCTTACAAACCACTTTGACCTACAGGTAGGCCTAGATTAAGGCTTACCTGTAGGTCAAAGAAATATCTCCTAAACCTACACAGTTTAGGAGATATTTGCCAAAAGACAGGCACCGCTGTCTACGGCGCATGCGCCGCCATAGACAGCGGTGCGCAGGCGCACTGAGTGCGCTGCTCTCAACGGCGATATGCCGCGAGTAGCGGCTCCCGTGCACATGCGCGGGGTTGACGTCATCGCAGCGCCGTTGAATGACAGCGCCGGAGCCACGAGACCCACCAAGAAGATGGAGGCTCCGTACACAAGGGGACATCGGTGACTTCGCTGGCTCCTGTGTCAGGTAAGTGACACATAATGGAATACTATGCGATGCATAGTAGTCCATTATGCTTTACCTTTGCAGGGAAACAAAGAGGAAGTAAACCCATTAGGGTTTACTTCCTCTTTAAAGGTTTTATTGCCAAAGCTTAATTGAACAAGCTGGGGTTAGAAGCAGATTGGTTTCTCTGCAGAATTGAGGCTAATTTTTCACTCTTCAGCTTTAGTAAATAAATCCCAATGTGTTTTAAAAAGGCCACTTGTAGCCCACATCAGAAGACTGTGTGACCAAACGACAACCCAGTAGTGCAATTGCGTAAAAGTAACAGAATGTTGTCAGCCTATAAGAAGAAGGGCCTGAACTGGGACCTACATGGCAGATACTATTTAAAAGTTTTGGCTTTACACACACTTTAAGTGCCAGAAATTTTTTTTTCATTTCACAGATGTCTCAGTTTTCCACCTTATATGTTTAAAGCTGAATTCCAGGAAAAAATTTTTTTTAAGATATTTGCTATGTACTAATAATTCACCTCTAATGAGGAGTGTCCCATATGTGGATGGCTGCAGTGCTACTTAAAGTGACTGTAATGCCGCGTACACACGAAGGGACAATCCCGCGGGATTATCCGCTGGACTGAAGTCCAGCGGATAATCCCCTCGTGTGTGGGCGCCGGCGGACTTTTTGGCGCCAAAGTACGGCGGACTAAAGTTTGAAGTTTTGTTTTCAAATTATCCGCTGGACTTGGCAGTCCAGCGGATAATCCCGCCGTTAGTGGGCAAGTCCGCGGGACTTTTGAAATGAACGGACTTGCCGCTCATCGGCAAGTCCGTTCATTTAGCACGTGACTTCAGGTTACGTAGCTAGCGTAGGCAGTAAATGCCGCCGCGCTAGCTCCGTGACCTGGCATGGATTTAAAGGGACTCCCACGCCGAAAAAACGGCGTGGGGGTTCCCCCCAAATCCATGTCAGACCCTCATCCGAGCACGCAGCCTGGCAGGCCAGGAAAGGGGTGGGGACGAACGAGCGCCCCCCCCTCCTGAGCCGTACCAGGCCGCGTGCCCTCAACATGGGGGGGTGCCCTGGGGAAAGGGGGGCCGTGCGGCCCCCCCACCCCAAAGCACCTTGTCCCCATGTTGATGAGGACAAGGGCCTCTTCCCGACAACCCTGGCCGTTGGTTGTCGGGGTCTGCGGGCGGGGGCTTATCGGAATCTGGGAGCCCCCTTTAATAAGGGGCCCCCCAGATACCGGCCCCCCACCCTATGTGAATGAGTATGGGGTACGATGTACCCCTACCCATTCACCTAAGGTGTAAAATGTAAAGTAAAAAAAAAACACCCACACTTTTGAAAAAATAGTTTATTGCACTGCTCCGGGGGTCTTCTTCCGTCTTGGGGGTCTTCTCGCCGGACTCCCCCGCCATTTACCAAGCTCTTTTACCGAGCGAGGGGAGTCCGGCTACCTTCTTCGTCGTCGCCGCCGTCGTCTGGGGGTCTCGATCCGCCTTCGGGGGTCTTCCGGGGGTCTCTTCTGTTCTTGCGGCGGTCGTCGTCTTCCGCGCCGCCGGCGCCTTGTCCTTCTTCTTGTCCTTCTTGTTCTTCTTCTTCTTCCGATGTTGACCCGTCGCTGTCTCTGCCCGGAATGCCTGTGCCGATCTGCGCTCGGACTTATATAGGGACATGGGGGACAGGGTCACATGTTCATGTCACATGGTGACCCCGCCCCCTTGCGATGTCACAGTCCCAGCATCCTCCGGGACTGTGACAACACAAGGGGGCGGGGTCACCATGTGACATGTGCATGTGACCCTGTCCCCCATGTCCCTATATAAGTCCGAGCGCAGATCGGCACAGGCATTCCGGACAGAGACAGCGACGGGTCAACATCGGAAGAAGAAGAAGAACAAGAAGGACAAGAAGAAGGACAAGGCGCCGGCGGCGCGGAAGACGACGACCGCCGCAAGAACAGAAGAGACCCCCGGAAGACCCCCGAAGGCGGATCGAGACCCCCAGACGACGGCGGCGACGACGAAGAAGGTAGCCGGACTCCTCCCCTCGTGAAAGAGCTAGGTAAAAGAGCAGAAGAGAGCGGAGGAGTCCGGCGAGAAGACCCCCAAGACGGAAGAAGACCCCCGGAGCAGTGCAATAAAATATTTTTTCAAAAGTGTGTGTGTTTTTTGTACTTTACATTTTACACCTTAGGTGAATGGGTAGGGGTACATCGTACCCCATACTCATTCACATAGGGTGGGGGGCCGGTATCTGGGGGCCCCCTTATTAAAGGGGGCTCCCAGATTCCGATAAGCCCCCGCCCGCAGACCCCGACAACCAACGGCCAGGGTTGTCGGGAAGAGGCCCTTGTCCTCATCAACATGGGGACAAGGTGCTTTGGGGTGGGGGGGCCGCACGGCCCCCCTTTCCCCAGGGCACCCCCCATGTTGAGGGCACGCGGCCTGGTACGGCTCAGGAGGGGGGGGGGCGCTCGTTCGTCCCCACCCCTTTCCTGGCCTGCCAGGCTGCGTGCTCGGATGAGGGTCTGACATGGATTTGGGGGGAACCCCCACGCCGTTTTTTCGGCGTGGGGATTCCCTTTAAATCCATGCCAGCTTGCGGAGCTAGCGCGGCGGCATTTACTGCCTACGCTAGCTACGTAACCTGAAGTTACGTTCGAAATGAACGGACTGCTCCGTGTGTGGGCAAGTCCGTTCATTTTCAAAAGTCCCGCGGACTTTTGGCCGGCGGATTATCCGCTGGAGAAGTCCGTGCGTGTGTGGGCAAGTCCACACCCTCGGAAAGTCCAGCGGACCTAGCCGGAAAGTCCCGCGGGATTGTCCGCTGGACTAGGTCCGCCGGCAAAAGTCCCTACGTGTGTACGAGGCATAAGTGTTTGTTTTGAATTTATTAAAATAACAAACATGTTATACTTACCTGCTCTGTGCAATGGTTTTGCTCAGAGCAGCCCTGGTCCTCCTCTTCTCTGGTCCCCTGCCAGCGCTCTGGGCTCCACCCTGAAGCTGAGTGCCCCCATAGCAATCTACTTGCTATGGGGGCACTCATGCATTCTTGCTTCCAAGCCCTGCTCTGCGTGTCCATAAGAAACACAGAGCAGGGCTCAGCTCCCTCATCACAGGTTCTGATTGACAGCAGTGGGAGCCAATGGTTCCTGCTGCAATATCTGAGCCAATGAGTAATGAGAAGGCAGAGAGAGCCTCGGCTCTCGTACACATTGCTAGACCAAGATCGGGCACAGGTAGGGGGGGCAGCGGAGGGAGCTGCATGCATGGTTCCCATTTCAGCATAGGTGCACTCTGGGGTGAATTTTCCATGTACTCTATTAGTGGACTATTCGGTGCAGTCATACGGACAGGGTGATTTTCTGTCTTTTACTTCTAGCTTTGGGTTTCTTGGCCCGAATCGATGTCCATCTTTTTAGTCTCGTCATTGGTTGTCCTTCATCTGCCTCCCCATCGTCAAGAGTAAAAAGCTATTTATTATCATTTTTTAGACGTCTCCTATTGCTTGAACAGTCCTCGGTATAGTCCTTTGCCTTTGGGAGTGTGATCATTGAGGGAACTGTTTTATATTTTATCACCATAGGAGATTTATGATGCAGTAACATTCCTTGTTAAGAATTTTCATTGATTTTATAACAAATTTTTGTTTAATTCTATCTAGTGGAAGTCCTTGTTGGGAATATTTGAGTCTATGTTCACTTGTTTGGCTCCATCTATCCCCAATAGGCTACCCAGAGCTTGACTTGGGACTCCATACTTTACCTGTTTATGTGGATAACAAATTCTATTGCAATTTTGAGGTGATATAAGTTAATTAAAGGTATTTTCTTTTCTCCTTCCTTGTTCCTTATTTTCCTATGAGAATGTACTTGTGTCATTTTTTTGTTATTGTTATTTTTATTTTTTGGTAGGATATATTATCATTTTATTTACTTGCTGTTTTTTATTCTTATTTTACCAAGTGGCATCGTAATGTAGCACCCTAATGTTTAGGCAGGGCTGCTATTAAATTTAGTTGCCAGGCGATAGTTGCCTTGGCCAGTTGTTAGGAGATCAATTGATTTCCCCCTAATTCTAGACTTGCTGCACTTTTCTCTTCTGTCACTAGGTGGCACTGTAGCTGGTGACATTAGATAAGACAAGGGCATAGCAAGGGCAGATTAATGAATGGGGTGTCTCAGCCAATGGGATTTTCCTTGGGTCCTTTGGCCTGCTGGGAGAGCCTATTTATTTGGTGATCGGGGTTCTGCCACCTGGACGGCTGTCTGGGTGGACGTGTGTTGCTGCCCCAGACTGCTAGGCCGGAAGCCTGAGGTCTATCCCGGGGACATCTGGCTGCTAGGCTGTCTGAGAGCCTATCCAGAAGCAGGAGAGTAGGATTGGGACTGCAGGCTTATAGTCCAACCAGAAGTAATGGTTCCGCTGGTCGAGGGGAATCAGTTGTGGTCGGAGGTAGAGGGGAAGCTGTTGCCACTAAGGGACCATCAACCTTGTTACCAGAGACCATTATGTGTAAGCCGAGGCCAGCACCAGAGCAGACTTCTCACAAGCCGGGTACAGTGAAGAAGTGGGAAAACTTTAGCAAGTGCCAAGTCAGGGACCCAGCAGGATAGCAGAGGTGATGCTTGTGGAGCATCAGTGAGTGCCAAGCCAAGAACCGATCGTGTCAGGGGGGGTGACGCTTGAAGATTATCTGTGAGTGCCAACCCAGGGATCCAACAGGGAAGCGGGGTGACGCTTGAGGAAGATACTGAGTGCTAACAGTGGAAGAGCTCAGGGGAACCAGAGGCGATCTGAAGTCTAGTGAGAGAGACTTGGAGCTCATTGAGTGAAGACACTCAATGAGTGATTGTGGGGTAAGCTGAGAAATATTCATGTTGCAAATAGCTGGATACAATTACAGTTAGTAACTGCTACAAGATTGTTGACATAGGAGACAGCATCCTACCTATACAGAAGTTGTGTCCGGCTGGAGGCCTTCACCTGTATAGCTGTCTACCTATAGAAGTCTCGGTGTCTGCTAATTATCATTGCATCTACCTAAGAGTGTCCTGCCCCCAACCCTTTCTCCCACAGTTCTGTTTAGGGGCAATAAATCTCTTTGCATTCAAAAAGTGTCTGGCGCCCATCGTTTCACTTGCATTACACACACCATGCCTTGTAACCCACTCTACACAGAAGGATGTCAGCTGTCCCTGACTCTTGAGGTCACCATTAGGCCTAAAGGGGCCTGGGACTTTGCAACAGTAATGTTATGGGGATATTTACGAGGTCCTTAAGGTCCTGATTAGGTGGGGGTTCCTGTACTTTTGTAAAACATTGAAAAGTCTCACAAATGTTGTAGGACTGGCAGAATGTGTATTGTGTTGTATTTCTAAGTATGCCCATGCTGTATGTGAGAAATATTTTTAAAATACAAGTTTGTGTAAAAAAATTATTGTTATTTTGATTCCGCATTTTTCAAAAACTTGTGGCAATAAAATGAAGTCAAAAGACTCACCATGCCTCATAGAAAGTACCTTGGAGTGTTTGCTTTGAGACATTTGCACTGTTTTTGTGCTCCAGGGCCTTCACAAATGTGATAGGTAGTCAGGAATTTAGAAGCGTAATTCATGCCCCCAAAGAGCCTGAAGGTGCTCCTAGGATTTTGGGCCCCTCTATTTGGCTAGGCTGTGAAAAACTCTCAAAGATGTGGTATCACCACACTTGGAGGGAGTACCAGAAAGTGTTTTTGGGGGTAATCCTAAGTATGCCTATGATGCGTGTTAGAAAATATTACTTAACAATTTTGTGTAAATAACACATTTTTATTTTCTCTCCTGCATTCTCCAAAACTTATGGCAAAAAATTACATTTTCAAAAGACTCATTATGCCTCTTAGATAATACCTTATAGTGTTTGCTTTTCAAAATGGGGTAATTTTGTGGGTTTTTCCGCTGTCCTGGTGCTCCAGGGCCTCCAAAAATGTGATAGGGATGTAGTACCCTTCTGAATAGGTTGCTACAAAAGCTAGGTAAATGTTATTCTTTGGGAAATTAGGTAGACACTCAGTACATCAGGTTAAATATACAAACCCAATTCCCCAAAAATTGGGATACTTTGTAAAATCTATATAAAAACAGAATGCAATGTTTTGCCCCGGCATCGGTCCTCTTCTCCCCCTCCGACCGCCGACATCTTCTCCCGGAGTGACTTCCGGGTATCGCGGCTCCGGCGCTGTGATTTGCCAGAGCCGCAATGACGTCACGCGCATGCGCACGAGAGCGGCATAGTAACCACTTGAAGCATCGGCATATAGCGCCGTTGCTTCAGTTGTCGCAAGTGCGCATGTGCCGCATGAGGTCGGCACATGCAAATACAGGTATATCTCCTAAGCCGTGCAGGTTTAGGAGATATCCTTGTTAGCTACAGGTAAGCCTTAATATAGGCTTACCTGTAAGCTAAAGTTGTAAAAGAGGGTTTACTTCCTCTTTAACCTTACTGGTGTAAATTATAAATACCAAGATTAAGGGCGTGAACAATTACATCCAAGTTATGAAAAAAAAAAAAAAAAAACATGAATTGTTTTATGAAATTTTCTGTACTTTATTTAATTGCTCTATTTGCACAATGAGGTTGAGGTTTCTGGCAGCACCGGTGATTGGGACTCACTAACAGTAGGGTTATTTTATAATATTTCAGTTAATGGAAGCTACATATGTCATATTCACACTATAATACTTGTTGCAGCACTGTACAGTTGGGATCAATACCCATTATGTTTTTTTTCTTTACCTTATTGATTTTTTTCTATATATATATATATTGGTTTATATATACTTATGCCAAAATATATATAGAACATTTTCAAAAAAGTTAAATACAAAAGCCTACTGGGTATTGATCCCAACTGCACAGTGCTGCAACAAGTATTATAGTGTGAATATGACATATGTAGCTTTCATTAACTGAAATATTATAAAACTCCACTTTTAATCCTATGATGGCTAACCTGTGTAGAAAAGATGCAAATGCCTATTTTCAGGCTGTCCGGTCATGTTATTCCCTGTGTGAGCCAGTGGTGTATGCAGGGGAGAAAAGGGAACGTCAACAACAGATGGGACATAGGAACCTATAGGTGATGTCACCACTCCATCCTTTACCAGTCATTGTCAAGCACGCTCTCCTCTCCCCTGCAGCCACCGCTGGATCACACGCGGGATCATGTAACCAGACTGGAGCTAGCTGAAAATAGGTAAGTCTGCGAGTCAGGGGGGAGCAAATTACGTGCCTCGCCCTGGGCACTGACAACCCACGCTACGCCACTGGGAACACCCAACAAGGTATAGAGACGATCACATACTTTAAGGATACAGATCAAAATTCTTATATCCCCCATGCTGTCCAAGGACCACGGCTATGGAATGCTCTACCGACCTACATCTGCATGGAAGAAAACCATCAGGCCTTCAGGAAAAAACTCAAGACCTACCTCTTTTAAGAAGCTTGACATCAAAGCACGAATACAGCGCCTTGAGGCGATTCAGTTCGCATTGTAGCGCTATACAAATTATTCATTCATTCATTCATTCACGAGGAGTTGCTATTATAAACCCTGGATAATTAATATCCCCAGTGGACAGTATATGTGAATAAACAGGAATTGCACAATGGTTGGAGATTTTGATAAACAAACAAACAAATTAACCAAGGTGTTCAGGGATAAAGGGTATGAAGCCAACTTTCTGGAGAGAGAAAGGATCAAAATTAGGGATATGGATAGAGCAAGGTTACTGGAGGACACTATTGGTAGAGAGAGGAATCTAGGTAATGAGACTTGTTTTGTTTTGGATTACAACCTACAAAATAAGGATATAGAAAGGATTATTACTAAGTATTGGCAGGCGTTGAAGCAGGATACAATATTATGTGATTCTTTGTCTGATAAACCAAAGGTTGTTTATAAAAAGGGCCCCCAATTTGAGGGAAAGGATTGTACGCAACATGGTAGAACCCCCACCATCCAGGCCACTGATGTTCTGAGACATCAAGGGCTTTCATGGATGTGGTCGTTGCTATAGTTGCATCAGGGTCCCAAAAAATATTAAGAAAGTAAAGACCTTTACCAATCCTAAAAATGACCATGTATATTCCATTAGTGATTTCATTTCCTGTGAAAGCAAAGGAGTAATTTATGCCATCAAATGTCCCTGTAACTTAAGGTAATTTACATCGGTAGAACAAAGAGGGCTTTTAAAGTCAGAATGGAAGAACAAGTGAGGCATATAAGAAACGGATTTGATAAACATCATCTGTCCATTCACTTTAGGGATAAGCACAGTAAGAATCCAGAAGGGATGCAATTTTGGGGGATAGAGGGCCCCAAACGCCATTGGAGAGGATGTAATTATATTAGAGAAATCAGTAAGAGGGAGTCCTGGTGGATATACCAAATGGGGTCTTTATCGCCAGGAGGTTTGAACAAGGAGTTTGACCTCCAGTGCTTTCTAAGTAATCATTAAAGTGAAGTGACTCTGTGGTTGTTTATTCTCTCCATGCTCCTAGTTATATGACGATTGGTATTGTCACAATTTATGGTTATAATTTTGCCATTATTGGGGGAGTGTTATGTTGGACCCCCCCATTCTTTCTTTTTTGTAGCTAATCATCACCTTTACGCTATATAGAGTCTAATTGGGATTTTGGTACAGTTTATGACATTATGTATTTGTTCTGTGTTTGGTCTATGTAAATTATTATCTCCCTTTGGGGTTTTTACATTTAGTCGTAATATTACATAAGAGTTCTCCTAGAATTTTGGGGAAAGACTAATTCCCTTTTTTTGGGGGTATGCTAAATTGGGCTATTTTTATATTTTTATTTTTAATCATTTTATTTGATATAGATATCCTTGTTGTTTCTATTGATGAATATTAGATGTTAGGCTGTGAGATATGCAGCTGTATGTTATTATACAGTAATCCATATAATGCCTCATTGTGTGGTTAACAGTGTAATATCCGGCTATCCACTTATTGTGTCATTAGGGTTATTAGTCCATCAGTATTGTAGTAATGAATTAGGGAATGTTATATACATTGTTATTCCTCTCTAAGTGGCTTCATTCTTGTGTGCTCTCCCTGTCCTGTATTTAGTGAGGGAATGAACATTAGATTGATCTTGGGGGTACTAAGATATGATATGGCGCATGTTGAGGCTTCAATATTATGGCCGCCATAGTGTTTCTATGGAGTTTGTAGCCAGCAACACTATTGGCGGTCCGCGGCTCCATTAACATGGCAGCGGTTGTAGTTTATTGTTCAGACAGACCCACAACAAAATGTTGATACCGTTTAATGGCCACCGACACAGTATATAATCCAGCAGCTTCCACCATCCAATCAGATACCCCTGAGGAAGACATGTGATTAGCCATGTGTCGTCACGCGTAGGGGAGGGTCCAGGATGGTGGAGGAGACAGTTTCATGCTCTCTGAGCAAGCTGCTGATACACACAAGTTTGCAAGCCATTTGGAGAGGATACTGAAAGTTTTCTATAGTTTGGTGCGCTGGTAGCACCTGTGAAATGTAAGTACCCTGGTGTTTTTTACCTATAATACATTTATACTCAAACGATAATGCACTATCTAGCCTCTTTCTTACTTTAAATTGAGGACAACATCTCTGGATTATACCTGGGGGGATCCTGCAAAGGCCGTTATACATAGACTCCAGAGGTGGTTCAGCTGCTTTTGTAGACCAAACTTGATTGTGCGGTCACACACCTTGAGGTGAGCACAGTCACACAGGGGGGGGGGGGGGGGCGTGTGTGAAGTCACTGATCTTATTACTTGGATCATCATCACAAGAGTCACCTTATGGGACATTATTATATATATATTTTTTCAAGATATTTTTTCAATATATACCCTTTTCACTGTGGACTTGCTGAAAATTGAGAATGTTTTGATATTTTATGATACTTCAATATTTCACTGTGAACTTGCTTGACACAAAGATGTTTTTTTCTCTCATAACTTGGATGTAATTGTTTACACCATCATCTTGGTTGTTTATATGTACACCAGTAAGGTTAAAGAAGTATGGAAATGCAAAAATAGGTACTACAGGCTACCCTCATACCTGCATTGCATTTCTTTCTTTCCCCAGCCCTTTAGTTTTTGCAGAATAGTCTTTTGAAGAGTGCAGAATCAGCCTCTAACGGTTCTTTCTGAGTTCAAAAGTTTCCGGGGGGTGGAAACATCTCCACAATCCAGCCCCTCCGTCACTCCCTCTGGAGGATATGTGGGTGTGTTTGGTGAAGAGGTGCACACCCAGGCTGCTATCTAGAACAAGCACGTTCTTCACATGCCTCTCTTCCCATGGCAGCGTGTCCCCAGCTAAAACCCAGGAGCAGAGACAGTGTGATACAAACAGTGAAGTCCTTACCTTTCTCTGGCTGTTATCTGCAAGCTCTCCTCTGAGAGACTCCAACATCTCTCCCTTGGGCTTTGATGCTCCTGTGTCTTCCAAATTCCCCCCTCACTCATTCAAAGTTCATGTCAGCGTCTCCTCCACCTGATGGGGGGGGGAGTCACTTCTCATGTCCAGAAATGAACACAGGTAATCTCTGTACACATAGCACTGGTGTTATATCATGGTGAGGAGCATAGTGACCTGTGCCCTATGTCTGTTCACTGAAATGAACACAGTGCTATGTGTAGAGAACATACCCGTGTACAGTACATAGGAGAGGGAGACTGACAACTCCCCCATCTAAAGTGACCCCCGATATGTCCCCAGAGTCTATACAACATGTAATGACACTGTACGGCATGTGATGACTCTGTACGGCATGTGATGGCTCTTTGGCATGTGATGGCACTTTACAGCATGTGATGACTCTGCACGGCATGTGATGGCACTGTACAACATGTAAGGATTCTGTATGGTATGTGATGGCACTGTACAGCATGTGGTGACACTGTACGGCATGTGATGGCTCTGTATGGCATGTGATGGCTCTGTGCGGCATGTGATGCCACTGTACGGCATGTGATGACTATGCACGGCATGTGACAGCACTGTACAACATGTAATGACTCTATAGAGCATGTGATGGCACTGTAAAACATGTGATGACATTGTACGGCATGTGATGACACTGTACGACATGTGATAGCTCTGTACGGGATGTGATGACTCTGTATGGCATATGTGATCCTGTAATACGCTATTTACAATGAGGGGAACATTATTGCTATAGGGGTACTAGGTAGTACACCAATTATGTTCGGAGCAGAGCTCTGTCCATGTCTGAGGAGCTCTGGGCTTCAGTATGAAAATACAAGTAGATGTAAATGGAAGGTTTCATTTTCTCATATAAAAATCCAGATAGTCAATAAAAGGATTCATTCACAATGTTAGCTCTGATTTTATTTCATTTTACTATACCAGTAATGCATGGAATGCCTGTGTGCTGTCACATCCATATGTGTATTCTGCTTTAAAAATATATTGTTTTCACTCTGGTAGATAGTAATATGTAGAGGAGATTTACATACACAGCACTATCAGTGACTTCTCCTACCTTAGTCACTGACTGAAGTGCTGTTATCTCTGCCGACTCTTCTGACCATTGAAACATGCTGCGGAGGAGAAGGCAGAGGGGAGGGCGGAGAGAGACGGGAGGGAGGAGCAGCTACACTCAGTGAAGTCTCAGGAACGAGCAGAGATAGGACATCAATCAAGCAAAATGACAGGAAAGTGGGTGGATCCAGACTCCAGAGCCAGACCATTGTCGGTATTACACGGTATGAAAGTCTGTAGACCTTCCCACAGGTTTTTAGCTTGATTTTAACAGAATGGGGGCACTTCTGAGAGGGCTGGAAAGTTTTTAGATATTAGCAGCTCACATAGAATAAATGTAAGCAAAAAAAAGGAAACCCATACTTCTCTTTTAATATTACATAGCGCTGCATTTTCTTTTATTTATATACTTTTTTCACAGATTATGGGAATGTGATTCATGCTAAGCTGCTCTGTATTGGTTTTTTATCCACATTTAATTTTGATTTTTCAACACTACACCTGATGGTAGTTATAACTTAGGCTGGTCGTCTCTAATGGTAGCTCGCAAGATTTCTATCTATCGACATGGTGCCCATGGTTGTCAAAGAAGAATGTAAAATTCAGATTTGTCTGAACACAAAACCGTTTTTCCAATTTGCAACAGACCATTGTAAATGAGCTTTGGCCCAGAAAAGATGGTGGCATTTCCAGATCGTATTCAGATATCGCTTCTTCTTTGCATGATAGAGCTTTACCTTGCATTTTTGGATGGCACAGTGAACTGTGTTCACAGACAGTGATTTTTGAAAGTATTCTAGAGCCCATGCAGTGATGTCCATCACAAAATCATGCCTGTTTTTAATGTCGTGCCTTCTAGGGGGCATGAAGATCACGGGCATCCAATATTGCATTTCGGCCTTGGTTCTTGTGAATCGTGATTTCTCCAGATTCTCTGAATCTTTTGATGATATTATTTACTGTAGATAATTCATTTTAAAATATGTTATTCATTTTAGAAAAAAAGAAAATGTACAAATACAATATGCCACAATAAATCCAAAGGCAACCTTCATACAATAAGCAAGCCAAGGTAGAAAAACATTTAAATCTCATACACGACATTACAAACATATAAAAAGGTGTATATCCTATGATTTTATCATATCAACCATATATACAGTATCATATTTGCTCCCTAACAGAGGAGGGAAATTACATATTGAGAGGTGGAGGCTCCCCAAATCTAGGTACTAATAATCTAATTGATTTTTCTCCCCATTGGATCTAAAGCCCCATACACACGGTAGGATTTTCCGATGGATTCTGTCCTATCGGACAATGTTGTCGGAAAATCAGACCGTGTGTAGGCACCATCGGACAGTTTCCATCAGATTGTCTGGCGGACAAAGTCCTATCTCCTGCTGGATAGATTTTTTGACAACAAAGTCCGATCACACCAAATCCGATCGTGTGTAGCGAATTCCGACCGGACAAAGTGCTACGCATGCTCAGATCACATTACAAGACCAAAGCTATTGGCTACTAGCCTCTACGTAGTCCCATCGTAGGCAACAAACGTCACCACGTTCAAAATGATCGGATTCTCCGACAACTTTGTCCGACCGTGTGTACGCAAAACCAACATCAGACAAAGTACGACGGACATGGTCTGACGGACCTGGTCCTCGGATAATCCGCGCGTGTGTATGGGGCTTTAGAGTTACTCTGTCTAACAAATCTTACCTCTTGTATCCTCATTTCCCCACCTTCGTACCTCACCCTCCTACAACACCCCCGACCACCCCTTACTACATGGGTTTGTGACATAACCAAAAATCAAGAATCATACCAAAAGCGGTCTATTTGTTATATTTAAGAGAAGAAGTAGGGGAAGAGGCTCCTAACTTGCAACATTATTCTTCCTTGTACTTCCCACCCCATGATCCCTTACCCTTCCTCCTTATCCATCCCGCCCCTTACCACTTGTGTTTGTGACAAAACCAAAAATCATACTAAAAACAATCTATTAGTAAAATTACAGGGAAGAAATAGGGGAAGGTGGCCACAACTTCCCCCAGTAAATATTTCCTTGCCTTCCCACATCAGGTTCCCTTAAACTTCCCTATTATCCCCCCCTCTCGCATTTTACTCTATTCAAGCCTGTTGTAAGTATTCTATATTAGTGAACCACTATTACAAATTACTACAATTATGTGGGGGTATGAGTGGCTAGAAAGGCCTGATTCCATTTTCCATCCACTATCTCTTTTACATATTATGGGGATTCCTCCACCACCTCCTGTTTGATGATAGTATGTGCTGTAGATGATGTCTTTGCAATTTTACGTTGAGGAACATTATTCTGAAATTATGAGACACAGCTTTTCACAGATTGGTAAAGATCTGCCCATCTTTACTTCTGAGAAAATCCAACTCTCTACCCATCTTTACTTTTGAGACACTTTTTTGTTAGATGTGATGCTGCCATCAATTTCAAAATTTCCTTATTTTTTTTCCCCATTTTCTGTAGTGAATAAAATATGAGTTTATGAGATTTGCAAATCATTGTATTTTGCTGATTATGTCGATTTTACACAGCATCCCAACTTTTTTGGAATTGGGGTTGTATATACCATAGTTTGTAGACTCTATAACTTTCACACAGACTAAGTAATATACACTGATTTGGGTTATTTTTTACCCAAAAAAGTAGCAGAATACATTTGACCTACATTTATGAAGAAAGATTATTTAACTTATTTTCTAACAACAACTAGGACTTTTTTTTATTTTTCAAAATTGTAGGTATTTTTCATTTACATGCTTGCAAAAAAGATAAAATCCAGTGGTGATTAAATGTCGCAGTCATGATAAAAATCAAAGATTGCCACCATTATTAGTAAAAAAAAAATTATAATAAAAATGCCACTAATCTATCCCCTATTTTGTGGACGCTATAACTTTTGCGCAAATCAATATACACTTATTGCGATTTTTGTTTACCAAAAATATGTAGAAGAATACATATCGGTCTAAACTGATGAAGAAATTCGTTTTTTTTATATATTTTTGGGGGATATTTATTATAGCAAAAAGTTTAAAATATTGCTTTTTTTTCAAAATTGTCGCTCTTTTTTTGTTTATAGCACAAAAAATAAAAACCGCAAAGGTGATCAAATACCACCAAAAGAAAGCTCTATTTGTGGGGAAAAAAAAAAAGGACATCAATTTTTGTTGGGTATAACATCGCACGATCGTGCAATTGTTAACACCTTGTAGAAAGCCAAACTGGGGTGATTGTTTCCTCTGACACAATATGACATACACTGCAGAGGAATGGCATGCATTAGTGTCATTCATGAAGGAAGCCTCTCCTAAAGCCCATGCACAAAAAAAACCTGCCTAGAATTTGCAAGGGCCCATGCTGAAAAAGAAGAAGGCTACTGGGACTCTGTACTCTGGAGTGATGAGACCAAGATAAATGCTTTTGGAACTGATGTCTTTAAAGGTGATGGCGTTGTAAAGGTGAAGAGTACAAATAAAAATTCATGGTGCCTACAGTGAAACATGGTGGTGGCAGTGTCCTTCTGTGGGGTTGCATCAGTGCTGCTGGTGTTGGAGAGCTGCATTTCATTGATGGTATCATAAATTCACAGATGTACTGCTCTATATTGAAAGAGAAGATGCTAGCATCACTCAGTGCCCTTGATCTTCGTGCACTTTTCCAACAAGACAATGATCCAAAACACACATCTAAGGCCAGGGCATCTTTAAGGCAGGGCAAAAGGGGCATCTGCCCTGGGCCCCATCGTTGTGGGGCCCAAAGCAGCTACCTCATACTTGCCAACTATCCCAGTCTAAATTCCATTGTCCCTTGAAGTTTTAGTCCTGTGCTGTGTCCCGATATCTCAGTGTGAAGTTCTGTTACTAAAGCTGCTCAGCTCTGCCTATTGCCATGTACAGATGACTCACCTGCAGATCCTGTGTTTACATGTAAATAACCTGCATTGATATGTAAATAGCGGCTGACCATCTGCATTGATATGTAAATAGCGACATCATTAAAATGTGAATTACAGCGGACCGGCTGCATTGATATGTAAATAGAGGTGGCATTCATATGTATATCATGCCCCCCCCCCCCAAGGTCATATCCACCACCATCACTTCTGCTGAATCCTGCCCATCGGGGAGGTAAAGGGGCATGCTTGAAAGTCCTGCCTACAACTGTGGTAATTAAGCCTAACATCAGCCTGTTCTGCAAAGGTAAGCAAATTGGAGGTGGAACCCTTTTTAAAAATAACATGGTGCCACAGCACCGTGAATTGTGGTGCATGTGAATACGCACATCTCAGCAGATGCATTCCTGACAAATGTGAATGCAGGCTAAATGTCTTAGTTACATTGGTGGTCAGTGTAAATCTCCTCATTACATTGGGGCTTGGAGTACAATTCTTTCATTCACACTATTTGTCAGTGTGAAGGCCCCCCTTACATTGGTGGTCAGTGTAAATCCCTCCTTACATTAGTGGTTTCTGTGAATGCTCCAATGACATTAGTGGTCAGTGTACAATAAATCCCTATTACATCAGTGGTCAGTGTACATTCACATTACATTAGTGGTCAATGTGAATCCCCATTACATTGGTGGCTAGTGTAGAAACTCCTCTTTATATTGGTAATCGGTAAAAAGAATCCAAACTTCCATTTGTGGTCAGTTCTCAAATCCTCCACGGTAGTCCATGTAGAAGCCCTCTTTATTGGTGGTGAGTGTAAATCCCCCCTTACATTGGTGGGCAGTTTAGAAATCCCCCTGTATTGGTTTTGATGTAAAATCCCTCGTTACATTGGTTGTCAGTGTAAATTCTTCATTGCATTGTGTACATTTCCCTTTACATTGTTGGTAAGCACAGAATTGCCCTTACACTGGTGGTCAGTGTAAATCCCCCTTTACATTGGTGGTCAGTACAAATCTCCTCGACCATGGTTGTCAGTGTAAATTCCCCCTTACATGGAGGTCATTGTCCCTTGGTGTCAGCGTAGAAAACCCTCTTTATATTGGTGGGTGATGTAAAATCCCCATTACATGGTGGTCAGTGCAATTTCCCCCTCACATTAGTGGTCAGTGTAAATCCCTCGTCACATTGGTGGTCATTGCAAATCCCCCATTACATTGGTGGTCAGTGTAGAATCTCCCACTATATACTTGCCAAAGATTTCCATCTTAGCTCTACATGATTCAGAATTTGCCACAGTGTACTGCCTCCTAACTAATCCCATCCCCACCACTGCCACTGATCTTATCAAACCCCCAGCATTGCCACTGATCACACCCCCCTCCCCCAGCATTGCCACTCATCCCAGAAGTCCTAGGATCCCTAGGAGTTTTCTGTCTATTGATGGGTCCCCTCACCTCCCCTGTCCATTGTGTGCAGGCAGTGAGGAGATGATGTGCTGCAACCTTTAGCAACCAATCAGTGAGCAGTAATGATATGCACTAACCTCTTGCAACCAATCATTGAGTTGTAAGGATGTGCAGTAACCTCTAGCAACCAATCAGTAAGCATTAATAATGTGGACTAACCTCTAGCAACCAATTGGTGAGTGGTAAGGATGTCCAGTAACCTCTAGCAATCAATCAGTGAGCAGTTTTGGTGTACAGTAATCTTTAGCAACCAATCAACAAGCAGAAGTCATGTGCTGTAACCTCTAGCAAATAATAATTGAGGCATAATGTGTGCTGTAAACTCTAGCAGCCAGTCAGTGAGTGGTAATTAAACACTGTAACCTCTGGCAACCAATTGCAATTGCTGCCTGATCTGATTCAGTAAACTAATTTTGAGTCTAGCTGCTAGAGTGAAATTGCAAGAAAAAAATGTTTGCCCAGGGTCCAATCAATAATAAAGATGGCCCTGTCTAAGGCCACTGTTGCATTTCTGAAGAACAGGGTGAAAGTGATTCCATGGGCAAGTATATCTCCTGATCTGAACCCAATTGGACACCTATGGGGAATTCCGAAGAGACAAGCTCAGCATCACTCTCCATCCAGCATCCAGGCTCTAAAAGAAGTCGTTCTTGAAGAATGGAAAAAGATAGATGTTGCCAACTTGTTCATTCCATGCCTAGAATACTTGGTACTGTCCTTTCAAATCATGTTCTTGTTCTTCGAGATACTTTTCAAAAGGGGTGTACTCATTAATGCTAAGCTCTGTGTATGTGTGTATGTATGTATATATATATATATATATATATATATATATATAAAAATATTTTTCAGCAATTGATAAAAATGTCATTTGGTTACAGTTTTCCATGACTGAGTAATTGTCATTTAAAGTGGAGGGCCACCCTAATAAAAAAGAGCATTAATATTCTTCAAAAAATAAAACATTTGAAAAAAAATATGTTTTACCTTAACGGAAATCCCTGTTGCTAGACAGTCTTCCTAATCTACCTCCTTCCTACTCTGCGGTGATCTTCAGTCTTTTTCGGTCTTCTCCGCTCCTCCGCGTTGTCTTCTGGGTAATGGGGCGCGCTGTGTTTTGGGAACTGTGCGCGTCCCATTCACAAAGCGCTGCACGACTCGCGCATGCGCAGTAGGAAACGGGCAGTGAAGCCGCAAGGCCCCACTGCCTGTTTCCCTTAGTGAGGATGGCGGCGCTGGGACCGGAGCGCCGAGGGACATGTCGGTTTCAGCGGCCGACATCGGGGGTGCCCTGGAAAGGTAAGTCTCCTTATTAAAAGTCAGCAGCTACTTTTTTTTTAGCTGCTGACTTTAAAAAAAAAAAATGTTTTCAGATGAAACACCGCTTTAAAGTGTGACAGCACTGAGTACTGGAGTGAAAGTGTCTGGTATTGAGGTGGTTACATTTTTTATCCAATCCCTTTGATCTGTTAAAAGGAAGTTGATAAGGATAAGAAAAAAGTCCTAAAGAAAATTTTGGAGGGAAATCCAGGAGGTAAGGAATAGAGAAAGACCAGTAAAAATAATCAAGAAAGAGTAACAAAGAGAAGGAGGGGAGAGAAAAGAAAGAGGAGGAAAGGGTGACATGTTAAGCATTTGTATTTTTTAGGTCATGAAACATTCTGTAAGTGATTGATTTATTTCAGATGATACAGAACTTTGCCTGAGGCTGCTCGGTATGCAAACCTTTTGTTGACTCTCTAACAACCTCTACCATATAAACAGGAAGAAATAACAGATAATCAATTAGGAGAATCATACTTCAATTTTGCTTGGTAATTAGGTAGGTGGGACATATATACTGTAATAAATTAGCCACTACACCTCTCTATAGAAGGCTATTTAGCAGCATAACTGCTATGCTCAGTTGTAATTACCAGCAATGAATTAGCAAGTCTAGTGTCACTGTCTAGGTGCCTATAGATAATAGATTATTCTCATCTTATACTAAAGACAATAAACATATTTAATTGTACAGTGATTGTGATATAAGTGATCACAACAGATAACCAGAGGGCATCAAAGTAATTAAGCCCTGAAAGCACTGGGTACCTATCGTAGCTCCAAAGAAGCAACAGCGCAGTAGAGATATATGGAGATGTTGAGTTTAGTAGAAATAAAGGAAAAATGTGTCTTTTCATTTTGAGTAAAGCTGTTATATTCGTTAGCTCGCTATCGTACGAATGAACGAATTATCGAAACGAACGAATATGAAAAACAACGAAAATACAAAATAATTAAATTGAAAAAAATGAAAATCCGAAAAACGAAAACAGAAACAACGAAAATACCGAACAAAGATTCAAAAATAACGAAAATCAAAGTGAACGAAAAAATTCGTACATTCGTAACTTTTTTTTTGTTTGTTGATTCGTAATTTTCTGTGTCTCTTAAAATGGCGCTGCTTAACGTGCTTCGAATGGATTAAACTAAAAAATTCGTACATTCAGAACTTTTTTTTTTTTGTTGATTCGTAATTTTCCGTGTCTCTTACAATGGCGCTGCTTAACGTGCTTCGAATGGATTGAACAAAAAAATTCGAACATTCGTAACTTTTTTTTTTTTACTTTGTTGATTCGTAATTTTCCGTGTCTCTTACAATGTAATAGCATACACATTACATAAAATTATGAATTATGCTCCGATTACGAATCTACGAAAAACAATGTTACGAAAGTACGAATAAATCAATCTTACGAAAGTACGAATGTAACTAAATCTACGAAAATACGAATGCGTCCGAATACAAAATACAACGAAAATACGAATTTCGAATAAACGAAAATTAGACGGAAAAACGAATCAACGAAAAAATAACTCTTACGAAAATACGAACGAGTCCGAATACGAACACCGACGACTTACGAAATTATGAATCGTTACGAATCAACGGAAACGAACAGAAACAAAACTAAACTAAACAAATTTTTCTATTGTGCACATGTCTAATCAGCACATGCAGCCAATGGCTGCAGTGCTGATCTGTTTATTCTGACAGCGAGGGAGTCTTCCGGTCTGTATAACCACCATGTTGGATATCTGTCACTTGATCAAAGTGGCCGGCTATAGCCGGCGGTGCTAATCGTGTATTCTGGCAGTGGGGAAGTATCCTTGCTGTCAGAATACTATAGCTCCCCCATCCTCCTCAAATGTAATGTGGGGTTTATTAGCCAGGGAAAAAACTGATTCATGGTGGGTTGAATAAAAAAAAAGGACCTGAACACATTTGAGGAGGATGGGGGAATCGGGGCAATTTTTTTTGTTCAACCCACTGGTTTAATAACCAGTAAGAGAACTGATTCATATATGGGCTGCCTTAAGGTCCATGCAGTCTTTTTGTGGGCAGGGCATGCTTCCTGCGCCTTCGATCATTGATGCCTTTTCAGACATGGGAATCACCGTAAACCTCCTGGTGCCACTCATAGTATAAAGGAAAACACAATACA
The DNA here is from genome assembly GCA_028564925.1 of Lithobates sylvaticus. Taxonomy (NCBI): domain Eukaryota; kingdom Metazoa; phylum Chordata; class Amphibia; order Anura; family Ranidae; genus Lithobates; species Lithobates sylvaticus. The sequence goes on from CM053033.1 coordinate 43,965,952, forward strand.
AAGAGAAAATGTCAAGATATTCAGTCCATTTATACCTGGCTATTGTAGTGCATGTGGGGCTGGGGGCAGAACACAAGTACATAACAATTTTCCCCTAGAGTCAAACAAAGCAGAATTATTTTTTTACATTTGAATAAAAACAAAGGTTTTAGTTATATAGAGGTGGTCTGGACTGGCATACGGCTTCCAGATACATGGGACGTGCATAGGGTAGCAGAAGTACAAAAACATAAAAAGAGACAAATGCAATATTTCAATATACAGACTAGAGCTGCACGATTATGGCCAAAATGAGAATCATGATTTTTTTGCTTAGAATAAGACCCCTTTCACACCAAGGGCATTTTGCAGGCGCTATAGTGTTAGAAATAGCGCCTGTCATCCGCCCTAAAACAGCTGCACTATTGTCTGTAGTGTGAAAGCCCTCGGGCTTTCACACTGTAGCGGTGCGCTGGCAGGGGGCGTCACAAAAAGTCCTGCCAGCAGCTTCTTTGGAGCGGTAAAGGAGCGGTGAACTCACCGCTCCTCCACCGCTCCTCCAGCGCTGCTCCCCATTGAAATCAATGGGGCAGCGCTGTAATACCGCCGGCAAAACGCCGATATTGCGGTGCTTTCCTGGGGGTTTAACCCTTTCTTGCCCGCCAGCGGGGGGTAAAAGCGGCCCACTAGCGGGCGAAATGCGCCGCAAATCCGACGGTAAAACGCAGCTAAAACAATTTTTTTTTACCGCCGACGCTATGGGTGGTGTGGTGCGAAAGGGGTCTAAAGATCACAATTCTCTCACGATTCTCGCAGCGTAACATCATCTTTCACATTATACAAAAAAATTGGGCTAACTTTACTGTTTCTTTTTTTTTTTTATTCATTAAAATGTGTTTTTCCCAAAAAATCGCATTTTAAAGACCGCTGCGTGAATACAGTAGGACATAAAATATTGCAAGAACCGCCATTTTATTCTTTATGGTCTCTGCTAAAAAAAATATATAATGTTTAGGGGGTTCTAAGTAATTTTCGAGCAAAAAATACTGATTTTAACTTGTAAACAAGTGTCAGAAAAAGGTTTAGTCTTTAAGTGGTTAAACTTACCTCATTTACAGACAGAAGTTCACTACTTTGATCTAAAAGGACAAAGTGTTACAATGTTTCTCCTTATCTCCTTCTTAGGATGTTGTCATAAACTTGGCAGGCTGCCTGTTTTTTGTTTTTTTTAAACAGCTGTAAGCTGTGAGCAGAGAACTTTGCATAGAATTGGGAAAATGTTTTGTTAAGATTGTGAGGGGGGAATAGCGATCTGATTCTTTAGCGATTAATCCTGCAGCTCTAATACAGACGTTAACAGTTACCGTATATACTCGAGTATAAGCCAAGTTTTTCAGCACATTTTACTGTGCTGAAAGTCCCCCCCTCGAGTACTCGAGTCAAGCACTTTTCTGCAGCAGAAAATTACATTTTCCGACCCGACTTTGTGGCCCCGTATCTGGTGCTAGGAACCCCAAATTTGGTGTGCAAACCCAACACTACAACATATCCAAAGGTGGGATTCCTAGCACTAAGTGGCCCCGAGATACGGGGCCCCAAAGTCGGTTCGGAAAATGTCAGTCTCTGCTGCAGAAAAGAGCTTTACATTTTCTGAACCGAATTTGGGGCCCGTATCTCGGGTCCACTTGGTAATAGGAACGCCATCTTTTGATATGTTGTAGTGCTAGTTCGACTGAGGGTTTTAGGGTTCCTAGCACCAAGTGGCCCCAAGATACAGGGCCCCAAAGTCGGTCAACTGTGTCCACCTGCAGCATGTTATTTCAGGACCCTTTGGGTCCAGAGACCCCAAATTTTGGCTGCAGATAGGGGGCATCTAGGAACCATTAACTAACAAGTTTGAAGTTTGGGGACCTATGGCTGCAAATGGGCACAGTGAGGCTGCAAATGGGCGTTGTTGACCCTCTTTTCCACTTACAGTAGCTGCGCATTTCTTACCCTAGGCTTATACTGTAGTCAATACGTTTTTTCCATTTTTTTGTGGTAAAATTAGGTGCCTCGGCTTATATTCGGGTCGGCCTATACTCGAGTATATACAGTATATCCTAGGATACCATTATTGAATGAACTGGCTTGTGTATGGACCTTCTTCCTAATACATCGGATACATTATCATCTATAAACAAGTGGCTTCCAAAAGAAGAAGGTAGTTGGGGTATGCGCTGTTTTACAGCCTTACAACCCAAGGTCCATTATTTGTGAGTTTTCGGTTGTTCCCCTGGCCTAGTGTGCCTAATTAAAAAAATAAAAACTTTTGCCTCCTTACAAAAACAGCTTTGGAATGTTCTCCAATAATTCCCCACATTAACACAACATTCCATTCACACAGCTGTGCTAAATTTTACAATAATATCAGCATGTTCATTCATCAGTGGTAAAATCTGAGAATATCTACTCAGAGATTACCTACTAGGTATAATTGACATTTCCAAAATCTGTACTAGTACAGGAGCTTAGTCATTTCCACTCTGCAAGAATTTGGGTGGCTCCTGAATTTAGAGAAGAGCCATCTAGTGCCAACACAATTGTGTTTCTAGGGGCTCACTTCAATATGGTGGAAGGCACTATCTCTCTTCCAGAAGAGAAGATTGGAGTGATTCGAGACAGAATACACACAGCCCTCGCATTGTCTCACCTCTCCGCTCTCCAATGCCTGAAAGTGATTGGCACGATTACAGCCACCATTCCTATGGTGAAGTGGGCTCAATGGCATACACAGCCCTTCCAAAAAGGGTTCCTTCAACAATGGGATTCCTCCAGCCAAATCCACCGCATACACCTTACTCCAACCATGAGAGCATCCCTCCTTTGGTGGCTTCAAGGGAAAAATCTGCACAATTGCCATTTAATCGTACCCATCACATGGGTCACGATAACATCAGATGCCAGCGGGGCGCTCACTGCCTTTTAGAAGTGGCTCAGGGCAGATGAAATTCCCCTTCTCGGGGGATTGTCGCCAATATACTGGAGCTGAGGGCCCCCTTTCAGGCACTCCTGAAATTTCGCCATCTAATAATGAATTTGTCAGTAATGCTCAGGTTGGACAATACAACTACGGTAGCTTACGTAAGGAAGCAGGGCGGAACTCGTAGCTGGTCCCTGATACAGGAAGTGGAGCCAATAATGAGCTGGGCTCAGAAGAACTTGTCCAACATCTCTGCGGTTTACATTCCAGGGATTCCTTTCTCGTGTTCAAATGAACAACAACGAGTAATCGAGTGGCTTCTGACCCTGGGAGTGTCTCCAGAGGTCGATCTATTTGCTTCCCCATGCAATCACAAAATGCCCAAATACTATTTGAGGTTCAGAGACCCTCAGGCATATGGGATAGATGCTCTCACGGATCAGTGGAGGTTTCAAAAAGCCTATGCCTTCCCTTCGGTACCGGTGATTCTTCAATTTCTCTGGAGGCTCAGAACAGAGAAGGTGGAAGTCATAGCAGTGATTCCTTTCTGGCCCAACAGGCCTTGGTTCCCTCTTTTGACACTTCTCAGTTATCAAGACCCAGTTCCCCTATCTCTCAGGCCATGTCTACTGTCTCAAGGCACAACGTTACACCTGTGTCTATCTTACGTACACCTCAAAGTTTGGTTCTTGAGAGGAGGAGGCTCAAAGCTCTAGGTTGCCCTGAAGAAGCTATTCCGACCCTTCTTATTGCCAGAAGGAAAAGTACCAATAGGGTATATGAACGTATATGGTCCAGATTCACTGATCACATGTATTTCAGGTCGAATTTTTGTAAATCTCCAGCAGTCCAAGACATCCTAAGTTTTCTTCAATCAGGACTTGACCTGTCTCTGGCAGTTGGCTCACTGAGAGTACAAGTATCAGCCATCTCGGCCTTCACAGGAGTTTCATGGGCAAATCATTCCCTGGTCCGTCAGTTCTTCAAAGGAGCCATCAGACTTAGGCCTCAGAGAAAACCTAGGTTCACCCTCTTGTTTTGGATTTTCTCTCCAATCTCGGATCAGATCCTGACAAACCTTTCAACAAGAGACCTCACGCTCAAGACTACTTTTCTGGTAGCTGTGACTTGAGCTAAAAGAGTATCCAAAATTAGAAATTTAAGTTCAGAGGAGCCTTTTCTGACTTTTTTTCCAGACAGAGCCGTGTTGATCCCCATGTTAGGGTCAAACCCTAAAGTAAACTCAGACTTCCATGAAAATCAAGAGATTGTGCTTCCCACTTTTAAGGCAACAGACAATCAGGATGTTCACCCTCTTGATGTAGGCCACACTCTGAAACAATACCTGGAGGTCACGGCTCCTTTCAGACAATCAAAGTTTCTCTTCGTCCTTCTCCATGGTAAAAATAAAGGCATGCGAGCTTCGGTCAGATCAATTTCTTCCTGGATTGTGCAGACCATTCAAAGGGCGTACAGGGCAAAGGGCTTGGCTCCTCCTGAGGCAGTGATGGCTCATACGACTCAAAGTATCTCGACCTCTTGGGCAGCTTCTCGGCATGTCGCGCCTAAAATCATTTGTAGAGTGGCCTCTTGGTCTTCTATCAACACATTTGTTTTTTACTACTGCGTTGAACCAGCCGCTCTGTCATCCATTCATTTTGGTTTACAAGTATTGTCGGTTACATAGTTACATAGTTACATAGTTAGTTAGGTTTAAAAAAGACCATCCAGTTCAACCACAAATGTTGACAATGTTAAATACATTTTGGTTTCTTTGCTCAACATTTCTTTGCTCAACATTTTGCCCACCCAGTGTGTATGGCGAGTTATTTCCCGAACGTTGCTGCCCAAGGAGTCTGTCAGGAAAACGGAAAATTTCCTATCAAATACTTACCGTAATGGACTCCATGGCAGCAGAAGTTCCCTCCCAAATGTCTGGAGTAGGCTAGTTACGGAACATAGATAGCAGCCTGGAGCAAATATTTATGAGAGAGGGGTCTTATTGGGTAGTTATGGAGGTGGTACTAACCCACACATTGCTGCCATGGAGTCGATCAGGAAAGGAAAATTACGGTAAGTATTTGATAGGAAATTTTCCGTTTTCTTTCTGGGAGCGGCTACCTATTTCTGACAACTACCTACTTCCACTTCCACTTTTCTCACCAAGGCAAGAAGAGAGGAATTTTGGCCCCCCTCCTAGCCTTCAGCCTCCTGGGACACTTCACAAACCCAGTAGGCTGCGGGACCAATGTGCAAGCACAGCATGTCTTTGGAGCTGGCTGTGAAACACCAGGAAGTCACAACCAGCTTCGCACAGCCAAGGCTGTAGCAACAGGGACCTGAAGACCCATGAAGAACTTGCTCGAGGGCTGAACTCCTAGACTGGCAAGTGACTGTTTATTAAAGCAGAAGTAAACCCATTGATCTAACAGTTTGAAAAAACAGCTACATTCCCGGCATGCCGGAAATTCTAACTGTCACATTGGTTGTGGTCTCAACCAAACTGTCAAACCATCCAATAGCTGGTGTCATAACGGATCACATGCGCAGCTTCATGGCAGTTAAAGATTAAACGGAGGCCAAGATGGCAGCTTCCTTGGCTGAAAACGATAGGAGGGTTTACTTCCACTTTAAAAGTCAGTAGCTACAGTATTTGTAGCGCCTGACTTTTTTTTTATAAATAACCCAAGTTCCTCTTTAATTTCCCTCAGTCATGATAAATCCCTAGATTTAAAAATATGTTTGCACGATGGTGAGATTACACTTTTACATTGTACTAGCTGCACACATGAAATATGAGAATTGTGTTCCTGACTGATGCATAGTAAACATTGATGTTTATTTAATGTATTTATTCAGTGCTTTTCTTTAGACGTTCTTACCACACTTTACAGTGGATGAAAGAAGGAAAGTTGACCCACAAACATGAGTGCAGTTAAACATCGTACAAAATTTCATAATCACATGGGAAGGTTAACACATGCACTCCCACAACTGGCCATGCTGTGCTTTAGTACAATCTTCTGTTCCAGCTAGCATATCTCGGAGTGACTTTTTTTGAGCTTTGAGTGATTTGACAAGCTCAGTATAGATTTCTACAGCAATTTCAAGGCTACGTGGTGTGTGACAGACACAACAAAATGGAACTGAAATAGGGAAAGTGTCAGTGATTACTGAAGACAGATGGTAGAAAGAAGTTTGTGCAAAAAAAGCACATAAAAAGTTTAATGCTATAAAATAATATGATTTAGTAGATGTGGAACTTAAAGGGCATCAAACAGAACATATCCACATACTTATATTTCCACTTGTACGGTGTGCAAAAATACATACCGCATATACTCGAGTATAAGCCGACCCGAATATAAGCCGAGGCACCTAATTTTACCACAAAAAAATGGGAAAACTTATTGACTCGAGTATAAGCCTAGGGTGAGAAATGCGCAGCTACTGTAAGTGGAAAAGAGGGTCAACAATGCCCATTTGCATGCCTCACTGTGCCCATTTGCAGCCATAGGTCCCCTGAACGTCAAACTTGGTAGTTAGATGCCCCCTAGCTGCACCCAAAATTTGGGGTCTCTGAACCCAAAGTTTCCAGAAATGACATTGCTGCAGAGGACACAGTTGACCGATTTTGGGGCCCTGTATCTCGGGGCCACTTGGTGCTAAGAACCCCAAATTTGGATATGTAGTAGTGTTGGTTCCTAGCACCAAGTGGCCCCTGAGATATGAGGCCCCAAAGTCGGGTTGGAAAATGTCAAGCACTTTTCTGCAGCAGAGAAGGACATTTTCCGAACCGACTTTGGGGCCTTTGGGGCCCCGTATCTCACACCAAGTGGCCCAGAGATACGGGGCCGCAAAGTCGGGTCGGAAAATGTCATATTTTGCTGCAGAAAAGTGCTTGACTCGAGTATAAGCTGAGGGGGGCACTTTCAGCACAAAAAAAAATGTGCTGAAAAACTTGGCTTATACTCGAGTATATACGGTAATGCTGTTGATTTACTAAAGGCAAATAGACTATGCACTTTGCAAGTGCAGTTCCTCCAGAGCTTGGTAATGAGATGAAGTTTCACTTTGCAAAGAACAACCAATCGCAAGCAAGGAAAAAAAAAACCCGGATTTTTGCTTGCACATGATTGGATGATGGAAGTCAGCAGAGCCCCCCCCCCCCCTCTTTTTTTTAAGCTCTGGAGCACCTGCCCTTGCCGAGTGCAGCTGGACGTGCAAAGTGCACAGTCTATTTCCCTTTAGTAAATCAACCCCATTAACCTCCGTGGCGGTATGATTATTTCAGATTTTAGGTGTTGAAAGCGGTACAATTATTTTGCATGGAAATTTGGCGTTTTATATTGTAGACCTGCAAGTCTTAGGAATAACTCACTTAAATCTGTCCAAACCAGAGTCTAGTAGACATCCCGGGTATGATAAACACAAAATCATAAATTATAATATAATAAATAACTATACAAATTATTCAATAATGTCATCAAATCAAAAACACTGAAATTTGCTCAGTTGCAGAATTGTCGCTGTCATTAGATTTAGTGTTTGATGACGAATTTCCCCAAAAATCGCTATCGCTCAATTCTGCAAGTGATTCCAATTTATTATCGCTGTTTTCTAGTTGGTCTAAAATCACTTTTGACATAAAGGGACACTTTTTGGTTGCTATGGACAATCTCCAAATTCCAGGCAGAAAAAAATTATTTATAATATAAAACTACATGCAGGGCACTGGACAGACCACTAGGGACAAAGGGGATGTGTCATTTTTTTATACAGTACTGTAATATGTAAGATTACAGTACTGTATGTGTTTTGTGTGTGTTTTTTTTTACTTTTTTGAATTTGGTGCCGATCTCCACTCCCGTGCGTCATAACGTCGGAGCTCAGCGGCACTCGGGCACTGTGTGAATCGAGCGGAGGAGCTCGCACACACAGCGGGGAGACATCGCAGGATCCAGGGGATAAGGTAAGTAACTTCCCCTGTATCCTGCAATGCGATCCCGAGTCTGGCTCGGGGTCACCGCTTATGGTACTGAAGTTCCACCCCGAGCCAGACTCGGTAATACCGCCCGGGGGGTTAATTCCAGTCAGATATAAAATACCCAAATAAAGCCCAACTTCAGTTTGTACCAATATAAAATATTTGATTCCCCAGTGCAGGCTTAAAAAAGTTGCTAAACTCATGTGATCTCTGGTAATGTCCCCCACAGACTCGTTGATCAAGCAATGCAGTGTGGGGCTTCTCTCTCTGGTTGAAAGACACCCTGTATCATTTAACACATTTCCTGCGAGCCCAGTAACAAAGTATCTCTTTTAAATATGCATTTATAAATAAGCATTTTATTTACTGCAGACACAGCTGTTGACCTTTGCTACTAATCTAAACCAATAACCCATCGAACTATACAAACCTCATGCGGGGGCCCCCTTTTGAACCCCGAAATGCATTGGCTCCTGTCCCATATACATAATATTGCAGATGAATTCTTAAAAGATAGTTTTCATTATCTTCATTTTAAACACTCTAAATGCTTTTCCTGAAAGCTGAATACATAAATGAACAGCGCTAGCAGAATATTGAACATCAAAGTGATAATGTGCTTGTAGAATATTGACCGTGACAATATTAACAAAATCTATACATATATAATGAATAAAGTGCTAAGTGCTTCAAATGCAAATTCAAGTGCTTTGTGGTTCAGGATAAGGTTTTACATATGATGGGCACTGAAAGGCTGCACTGATGGGTACCTATGGGTGGCACTGATGGGCATGGATGGGCACTGATAGGTAGCAGTGATGGACACTTATAGATGGCACTGATGGGCATCACTGATAAGGAGGCACTGGCAGGCATTACTGATGGATACTGGTTGGCATCATTTGTGGTCACATATTGGCATCCCTGGTGGCCATGGGTGGCATACCTGGTGGTCATCAGTGGTGGGCATCCCTGGTGGTCCTGGTGGCATCCCTGGTGGTCCTATGTGGGTATCCTCGGGGGGGCTGCGCTGATAATCAATCAGCGCAGACCCCCCTGTCAGGAGAGCAGCCGATCGGCTCTCCTTTAGTCACGTCTGTCAGATGCGATAGAGGAAAAGCTGATACATGGCTCTTCCTGTTTACACCTGTATCAGCTGTGATTGGACACAGCTGATCATGTGGTAAAGAGCCTCCGTCAGAGACTTTTTTCCCGAGATCGGTATTGCTGTGTGTCAGACCGATCGCAGCACTCTGCTCCCCCATGGGCTCATGCTGGCTCGTTATCCTGAAAGACATCATATGACGTCATTATTATTGTTATACAGGAGTTATATAGCGCCAACAGTTTGCACAGCACTTTACAACATTAGGGCAGACAGTACAGTTACAATACAATTCAATACAGGAGGAATGAGAGGGCCCTGATCGTTAGAGCTTATAATCTAAGAGGGAGTGTCAAGTAATACAAAAAGTAATAACTGTGGAGGATGAGCTGATGGAGAAAAGTACAGTAAGATGGAGGTGGGATACGCTTCTCTATAGAGAAAAGTTTTTAGGGACCTCTTAAAAGTGGACAAAGTAGAAGATAGTTGGACAGATTGGGATAGGGAATTCCAAAGGATGGGAGAGGCTCGGGAGAAGTCCTGGAGGTGAGTATGGTCTTGGGAGGAACGAAGAAAATGATTTGGTTGGTATTTTGAGACTAGGTTAGTGATGTAACTGGGGGCAGAGTTGTGGGTGGCTTTGTTATTGTTAGTACTTTGATTTTTATTCGTTGGGTGAGTGGAAACCAGTGGAGGAATTGGCAGAGAGGGGCAGCAAACACTGAAAGGTTGGTAAGGTGGATGAGTCTGGCAGCAGCATTAATGATGAACTGAAGGGGTGATAGCCTATTTAAAGGTAAGCCAATACGGAGGGAGTTGCAGTAGTTGAGGTAACTAGGGAGTGGATTAGATGATATAAAGACTCCATATACATTATTCAAAAATAAAATAAATAAATATGTATTTATCAAACAGTCCCATCCCCAGAACCCATAGCAGTTGCATGGACTACTATGGCTATAGTTATGCCAATGCTGACAACAATATGCTAAGTTCACTCCCATGGCCACAAACTCAGCTAAATTCAGCTAATAGTCTGATTTACTCTAGTCACACCTCCTCTGAGGCATATTAGCCCCTCACACTCCTCCTAATGTCAGGACCTTTAAAATAATATTTTCTAGTTTTGTCTTAAAGAGGTAAACTTTGTGAAAAAATAAAAAAGTAAAATGGATAGTTACTTTGCAAAGGAAGTTGTTCTCTGCATGGGAATTTTCTCCAGAGCTTAGTGAATGAGGTGAAGCTCTGCTCGTCCAATTATATGATAGCAAAAATGCTTTTTTTTTTTTAAATTTCCTTGCATGTGATGGCTATACTATGCAAAGTGAAATTTCATGACATTCACTCCTGAGTCAATACTTTATAGAACCACCTTTCGCTGCAATTACAGCTGCAAGTCTTTCTGGGTATGTCTCTACCAGCTTTCCACATCTAGAGGTAGAAAATGTTGCCCATTCTTATTTGCAAAGTAGCTCAAGCTCCGTCAGATTGCCACAGATTCTCAATTGGATTTAGGTCTGGACTTTGACTGGGTCATTCTAACACATGAATATGCTTTGATCTAAACCATTCCATTGTAGCTCTGGCTGTTAGTTTAGAGTCTTTGTCCTGGCGGAAGGTGAACCTCTGCCCCAGTCTCAAGTCTTTTGCAGACTCTAACAAGTTTTCTTCTAATGCCGCGTACACACGGTTGGAATTCTCGTCGGAAAAAGCTCTGATGGTTTTCCCGTCGGAATTCCGACAGAATTTCGCTCAAACTGTCTTGCCTAAACACGGTCACACCAAATTCCGACGGTATGTAACACAGCGGCATAAAACACGTTCGACAGCACTATAGAAGGGAAGTTTAATGCTTCCGAGCATGCGTCGAATTGTTTCCGAGCATGCGTCGGAATTTTACGTGTCGGAATTGCATACACACGATCGGAAAATCCGATAGAAAGGTTTTCCGTCGGAAAAATTGAGAACAGGTTCTCAATTCAAAGTCCGTCGGAAATTCCGACAGAAAAAGACCGATGGGCATGCACACGGTCGGAAAATCCATTGACAAGCTCCCATTGGACTGTTTCCATCGGAAATTTCCGACCGTGTGTTCGCCGCATTAGATTGCCCTTTAATTGGCTCCATCCATCTTCCCATCAACTCTGGCCAGCTTCCCTGTCCCTACTGAAGAAAAGCACCCCCACAACATGATGCTGCCACCACCATGTTTCATGTTGGGGATGGCGTGTTAAGGGTAATGTGCAGTGTTAGTTTTCCGCCGCACATAGCGTTTTGCTTTTAGGCTAAAATGTTACATTTTGATCTCATCTGACCAGAGCACCTTCTTCCACATTGTTTGGTGTATCCCCCGCATTGCTTCTCGCAAACTGCAAATGGGACTTCTTATGGCTTTCTTTCAACAATGGCTTTCTTCTTGACATTCTTCCATAAAGGCCAGATTTGTGGAGTGCACGGCAAATAGTTGTCCTGTGAACAGATTCTCCCACCTGAGCTGTGGATCACTGCAGCTCCTCCAGAGTTAACATGGGCCTCTTGGCTGCTTCTCTGATTAATTTAATGCTCTCCTTGCCTGGCCTGTCAGTTTAGGTGGACGGTCATGTTTTGTTAGGTTTGCATACTCTTTCCATTTTTGTGAGATGTTCAAAGCTTGGGGTATTTTTTTATAATCTAACCCCGCTTTAAACTTCTCCACATCTTTATCCCTGACCTGTCTGGTGTGTTCCTTGGCCTTCATGATGCTGTTTGTTCACTAAGGTTCTCTAACAAACCTCTCAGAGCTTCACATAACAGCTGTATTTATACTGAGATTAAATTACACACAGGTGGACTCTATTTACTAATTAGGTGACTCATGAAGGCAATTGGTTCCACTAGATTTTAGTTAGGGTATCAGAGTAAAGGGGGCTGAGTAAAATTTCACGCCACACTTTTCAGATATTTATTAGTAAAAAATTTTAAAAAACATTTATAATTGTTCTTCTAGTGCCACTTTGTGTTGGTATATCATATAAAATCTCAATAAAATACATTAATGATTTTGGTTGTAACATGACAAAATGGGGAAAAATTCAAGGGGTGTGAATACTTTTTCAAAGCACTGTGTATATAGAGATACATTCTTCCAATGTTCCATCTGTTCCAAAGACAGCTGTACAAGGGTACAAAAAAAGCTGCCTATGCAGATAAGTGACATCTTGTCAGGTCACCTGAGGCCAGGTGACAATTTGCAAACCGTTGGGGTCAGGAGTGCACTGCTAAGGTAGTGGACCCTGTGGCTGACTGTTGCGGATGGAACTCTGGGTGGTTCAGAAAAGCAGGTCAACTGGAGCACCAACACAGATCCCACTGGGAGCTAGAGCATAAGATTCCCCCGGAGTCTAAGAGCCAGCAGGAGTTCACCAGAGCCTCTAGTGGTGAGGATGGATTGCTCTGCAACTGGCTCCAGGTCGCAGCCCCCAGGGTCTCCCAGCTCGCGCTTGAGGTAGGCTACAGGAGGATAGAGAAGAAGCAGCAGTCCAGGACAATAAGGGATAGCCAGGAGATAAGCAAAAGGTTGGGGCAACCAGCAGACAAGGATGAACAGAGAACACGCCAAATGTCAGGATAACAAGCAGGCAGGGATAGTCAAAGAATAAGCCAAGATCAGTAACAGAAACAGACGTAGAGCACATGGCAAGCAGGAGACAGGAAACCAAACACAAAATATTGCACGGGCAAGGCAGGCCTGGACAGCACAGTGTTAAATAGTGTATCCTGTAAAGGCTAGGGTGGAGCCACACTGAGGGAAGATTACTTAAAGAGGAAGTAAACCCTTTAAAAAAAACGGGGGAAAAAAAAACCTGCAAGACAAAGGCATAATTAGCTAGTATGCATAGCATACTAGCTATGTATGTATCACTTACCTGAGATCGAAGCCCCGGCATTGGCCCTCTTCTCCCCCTCCGACCGCCGACATGTTCTCCCGGAGTGACTTCCGGGTATCGCGGCTCCGGCGCTGTGATTTGCCAGAGCTGCGATGCCGTCACGCACATGCGCACGAGAGTGGCATATAACAACTGAAGCATCGGCATATAGCGCCGTTGCTTCAGTTGACGCAAGTGCGCATGTGCCGCATGACGTCGGCACATGCAAATACAGGTATATCACCTAAACCGTGCAGGTTTAGGAGATATCCTTGTTAGCTACAGGTAAGCCTTAATATAGGCTTACCTGTAAGCTAAAGTTGTAAACGAGGGTTTACTTCCTCTTTAACCATGCAGGTGTGAGAGTGCAGACCCAGGGCTGACACACAGACCGGGTAAGCAGACAGACAGGGCATGAAAGTATTACTGGCGATTCATCACACATCTGTAGAAAAAAACAAACTGTTGAATGATGCCCTTGCCATAGGTGTAAGCCATTTATTTACCTCATTAAGCCTGACTGGAATACTCCCAGAACATTGCTAGGACGTTGCTTAGTAAGGCATAGTCGTTACTGCTCACCTCCACCACCACAGGAGTGAGCTCTCAAATGCTGAGTTTAGAGCTGGTGTATCATGGGAGAGAAAGAGCACGTGAGAGGGTTTGAATCAGAGAACAAACTCACTTCTGTGACGGTGAAACTGAGCAATTATGACTAGACCTCACTTTGCAACTGTCTAGTAATGTCATGGGAGTATTCCAGTCAGGCTTTGGGAGGTATTTAAATGGCCTACACCTATAGCAAGCTCATTATTCAACTTTAGTCAGAGCTGCACAGCTTGTTTTTGTCTACAAACATCCCTTACCTGCATAGACAGTTTTTTTTGTAAAGATGAACTAACCCTTTAAGAGAGAATTTACCTACTTTGTTGAGATTTCTTTTCACTTCTTATTGGGTTTGTAAGACTGGAACTAAAGGGACATCTTCCACTTGAGACACAGACCAAATTTTCTGATAGGAGTTTTTACAATTGTCTATGGAAAACTAAAACCAAAAGGAGGTTTTGGATTTAGAGATACTATAGGTTATAAAGTACAAACAAATTGGTTGGTAAACAAGGTGCCACAAGTAGTCAATATTTTAAGCATTCTTAAAGTGGTGTTGCCACCAAAAAAAAAAAAATTGGCTTAAAAATCATAGAAAAAATAAAAAAATTTTACTTTTTTTTTTACACCTCTAAATGCCTGTTGCTAGGGGGTCCCTCGTAGTCTGCCACCTTCAGTGCCCGGGCACTGACATCACTTCCCCCGGCGCCGCACAGTCATCTGGGACCTGTTACATGTCCCAGATGTCTGATTGTCGAATCACGGCGCACAGCGCCGCTCGCGCACTGGGTGCCCGGCTGTGAAGCCACAGCCGGGTGCCCACGTTAAGAATGCTGGCGCCGCGAGTGGAGCGGGGAACGAGGGGGGGCCTCGTTCCCCCGCATCGCTGGACCCTGGGACAGGTAAGTGTCCATTATTAAAAGTCAGCAGCTGCAGTATTTGTAGCTGCTGAGTTTTAAAAAAAAAAATTTTGTGGGCCCTCCTCTTTAACTACTGTATTGAACTGTATTGTGAAAAAAGGGTCTAAACACAAAACTCCAGCTCAATAACGTTATTTTAATTTGAATAAAAAAAGAACACATCGGCGTGATCCCGATGCGCTCGTGTCACCTGGACACAGTGATTGGCAGGAGTGCTCTGTGATTGGCGAGGGGATCGCTGCAGCCGGCTAGTGATCAGTGAGTATGAGCTGTTTTTAACAGTTTTTTACTCACTGATCACCAACCTAGTGTCACCACACAATGTAAAACACACATGTCCCCACACAATGTCCTCAAAACACATGTCCCCAAAACACATATCCCCTAAACACATAATAAAAAAAAAACACCTGTCCCCCACATATGTCCCACTAAAATCACATGTCCCAATGATTATCTGCACACATATAAAAAATGGATAGTAAAAAATTTCAAGCACTGATGTACATGAGAAATAGACTACTAAAAACAGCGCTAGATTTCCAGTATCACAATGTTCAATCCAAATATTTTTGAAAAGATACTGGGTTCACAATCGTAAGAATATAACTGCAAAGATAAACTTAAAAGGAAAACGTTCGTTCGGTGCAGAAAATGGTGAGTGAACAGTTCAAGATTGCATCAAGGTGACATCATCTGTAGACCAAGTAATACCAAGTGACTTGTTCCACCACGTGCGGAGAAATCCCCCTTAGGGGTTTAAACTCACCAGAGGTAAGAATCAAACAGGCATATCAGGTATAGGTCATCGAATGGTTAAACTGCATCTGCTATTCGTCCACCAAAATAGCCACCAATCAGCCTTGTAAACTTCTTATAATCTCAGCATCATCAAACACCACTGCATCAGGGGTCCAGGGGGGAATTGGCTCCAAAAAAACTCGCCATAAAAACAAATAAAGTTTTGCACATAGCGTAATTCTGTTTATTTTTAAAACATGTAAATAAAACCACCCATAAAAGATCCCATAAGTATAGCAGCGTACATTAAAGTTACTTTCAGTTATGCAAACAAGAATCACTTGCGTTTTGGGTTTGTTAGAAAAACCCCACAGCGGCATCCATAGTGCTTCCTGTGGTCTGTAGAGTGTCTATCCAGACACAGGGACAGCTTCCTGGTAGCAGTGGAGCGCAGCTGGAACGCAGGCGTCACTTCCGGTCAGCGTCGTGTAGGCCACGCCCTTACGCGTTTCGTCACTTCCGACTTCAACAGAGGGCGTGGCTACACGACGCTCAACGGGGCTATTTGTATCCAGCCCCTTTGGGCTATAACCAATCAGAAAATAGAACACACATCTACCTGCTAATAGGGTAGAGACAATCCTGATAGGTAATGCCCATATTGTGAGTGGGAAATGTAAACACGCAATGATTATATTAAATACACTGCGTGCGGGAGAAACAATACAGCAATGACAGCCAATTAATCATAATAGGGAAATGCGGGCATTTGTACATCGGAACATGTGGAGTGACAGTTAAAACCAGGCACATGACGTTTTAAAACAAGGAACCTGACGTTTTAAAACACGGTCATATTGAGCTGTAACATAGTGTGGTGTGCCCACAGTGAAAACACTGTCATTGCGGGCTGAAAATGCATATATAAAATACTGTGCGATAAACGTATGTCAGTGTGAGTCAAGGAATGCAATTCATTCCAAACATCTTATATGACTAGAAACGGCATTTAACTGTCACCTTAATCATTAGTCTTAGGTGGCAGTGAGAAGCTATATGCCGGTCTATCCGATCGCATGTGTATGGGAGTAATCATGCGATATTGGTATTAAGGTGTATTCAACCCATGATGGCACAAATTAGTATAGTGTAATAAAGTGACCACGACTGCGTGTCACACTGGGTATTTTGGCATATATACCACAGAAGATGAGTTCCAATATCAATTTGCCTATGTAGTAGGTAGTTATAGAGTCACTTAACGTGATTGTGTATATCACATATTGGAGGGCAAGAGATTAGTGAGCTTGATAACAGCCCATGAGGAGTTATAATACCGGAATGTGTATGCTTTTATAATTAAAGTTAGAAACGTATAAGAGCATTCCCAAAATATAGGGGCACTTCAAAATTATATAAAGTGCAAATAAATAGCAAATAAATACGAGAGTGGATCAGACACAATAAGATATTAAATGCGAGCAAGTATAAGTGTATACATATATATATATAAAAAGGATAAATACGTATAAATATAAAAAATATAAGTAAATATATAAATATATATAAAAATATGCATTTCAGCGATCTTAAAAGCGATAAAACCACACAAAATCGCATAAGAAGTCGCATAAAAATGGCATAAAAAGTCGCATCTAAAATATAGTAAATCATCCATAAAAACATATAAAATTATATAAGTATAATTGGTACTAATAGGCAGAGACCCATAAAATATATGTTTAAATCAGGATGATAAAAAATACGAGATATAAAATGGAGGGCATGTAAGATGTTGCTAGAATCAATAAATATATATATATATGCATATGTAAAATACAAACAATATAAATATAAATATAAGCCTAAAACAGAGCATAAAATTCATTTAATTCATTAAAATATGGTAACAGAGCCCTTGAGAGTATTCGGGACATAACTTGATCAATGGTCACTGATAAAACAATTTATGTCAAGGTCTACATTCAAACCTTTTGGCGACAAAGTGTCTACCAAGTATATCCATTCTGTCTCTTTCTTAGATAATTCACGTACCCGATTTGAACCTCTCCAATTGGGCTTGAGGTGGTCTATCCCCCAGAATTTTAACCCTGAGGGGTCCTGTTTATGATGATTCTTAAAGTGAAGGGATAAATTATGCTCTTTATATCCAAGTTTGATGTTTGCGATATGCTCAGCGATCCTGATACGTAGAAGCCTTTTAGTCCTGCCTATGTATATCAACTTGCAGGGACACTGAATCGCATACACAACATAAGACGTGTTGCAGGTAATGAACTCTTTTATTTTGAATTCATTGTTATTAGTGGTAGAGGTAAAGGTTTCTAATGCCCGTATCTGTACATTAACCTCTCTACATGCCCTGCACTTTCTGCATGAATAGAATCCGTCTTTGTCCCAAAACGATGGGTGTTTGGATGGGGGATCTAGAATCTTCTTTACGATTTTGTCTGCATGACTTGGTGCCTTTTTATAAATAAAACCTGGTATCTGTGGGAGAGCTGTTTTCAAAATCTTGTCCATCTGGAGTATATGCCAATGGGTCTGAAATATTGCTTCCACCTCTTTATATTGTGCATGGAAACCTGACAAGAAACTCCATTCTTGGCTGTTTCTGTTTGATGGGGTGGTTTTCTCTTCCAGTAGGCTATGTCTTGGCACCATAGAGACGTCATTAATCACTTTATCGAGTCGTTCTCCCTTGTAGCCCTTCTCCTCAAATTTTTTCTTAATTATAGATGATTGCGTGTTAAAATCAGACTCTTTAGTGCAATTTCTTCTAATCCTTGTAAATTGGCCTTTGGGTATGTTTTTAAGCCACATAGGGTGATGTCCACTCTGTATTGGGAGGTAGCTATTAGCATCTGTTGGTTTAAAAAAGACTTTTGTTTGTAGTTTGTTTGTTTCTCTAAAAATGGTCACATCAAGGAAGTTGATACTCTGTGTGTTTATTTCACTTGTGAGCACAATATTACTGGAGTTGCAATTCAGTTCAGTTAAAAATAGTTCCAATGATGCACGAGATCCCGACCATATAAAAAACAAATCATCAATATATCGTTTATATAAAACCAAACTTTCTTTTCTAAAAGCAAAAATGTTCTTATCTTCCCATTCACCCATGAAGAGATTTGCTATACTTGGTGCGAATCTGGCCCCCATGGCTACGCCTCTTTTCTGAGAGTAGAAGTGGCCACTATACCAGAAGTAGTTATGGCTTAAACAAAAGTCTAGTGCATACCGAAGAAAGCATTTTTGATTGTGATTTAGATCCTCTCTTTGGCTAAGAGCCCAATTTAGGGCCAGCAGCGCATCATCGTGTTGGATTATAGTGTATAGTGATGATACGTCTGCTGTGACCAGAAAGACTTCATCAGTATTACTCAAATCTATAGTTTCCAGATATTGTAAGAGGCTCTTAGTGTCTCGTAAGTAAGCTTTTGTCCGGATAACACTTTTTTGGAGAAAAAGATCCAAATATTGCCCCATCCTTGAAGCAACAGAGCCAATCCCGTTCACAATAGGTCTCCCTGGGGGGCACCTGATGTCTTTGTGGATCTTGGGGAGTGTGTAGATTGTGGGGATCCTGCTACTACTGGGGTTAAGATATTTGCTTTCTTTTGAGGTTAGTACAGAAAAGAGGCGTAGCCATGGGGGCCAGATTCGCACCAAGTATAGCAAATCTCTTCATGGGTGAATGGGAAGATAAGAACATTTTTGCTTTTAGAAAAGAAAGTTTGGTTTTATATAAACGATATATTGATGATTTGTTTTTTATATGGTCGGGATCTCGTGCATCATTGGAACTATTTTTAACTGAACTGAATTGCAACTCCAGTAATATTGTGCTCACAAGTGAAATAAACACACAGAGTATCAACTTCCTTGATGTGACCATTTTTAGAGAAACAAACAAACTACAAACAAAAGTCTTTTTTAAACCAACAGATGCTAATAGCTACCTCCCAATACAGAGTGGACATCACCCTATGTGGCTTAAAAACATACCCAAAGGCCAATTTACAAGGATTAGAAGAAATTGCACTAAAGAGTCTGATTTTAACACGCAATCATCTATAATTAAGAAAAAATTTGAGGAGAAGGGCTACAAGGGAGAACACTCGATAAAGTGATTAATGACGTCTCTATGGTGCCAAGACATAGCCTACTGGAAGAGAAAACCACCCCATCAAACAGAAACAGCCAAGAATGGAGTTTCTTGTCAGGTTTCCATGCACAATATAAAGAGGTGGAAGCAATATTTCAGACCCATTGGCATATACTCCAGATGGACAAGATTTTGAAAACAGCTCTCCCACAGATACCAGGTTTTATTTATAAAAAGGCACCAAGTCATGCAGACAAAATCGTAAAGAAGATTCTAGATCCCCCATCCAAACACCCATCGTTTTGGGACAAAGACGGATTCTATTCATGCAGAAAGTGCAGGGCATGTAGAGAGGTTAATGTACAGATACGGGCATTAGAAACCTTTACCTCTACCACTAATAACAATGAATTCAAAATAAAAGAGTTCATTACCTGCAACACGTCTTATGTTGTGTATGCGATTCAGTGTCCCTGCAAGTTGATATACATAGGCAGGACTAAAAGGCTTCTACGTATCAGGATCGCTGAGCATATCGCAAACATCAAACTTGGATATAAAGAGCATAATTTATCCCTTCACTTTAAGAATCATCATAAACAGGACCCCTCAGGGTTAAAATTCTGGGGGATAGACCACCTCAAGCCCAATTGGAGAGGTTCAAATCGGGTACGTGAATTATCTAAGAAAGAGACAGAATGGATATACTTGGTAGACACTTTGTCGCCAAAAGGTTTGAATGTAGACCTTGACATAAATTGTTTTATCAGTGACCATTGATCAAGTTATGTCCCGAATACTCTCAAGGGCTCTGTTACCATATTTTAATGAATTAAATGAATTTTATGCTCTGTTTTAGGCTTATATTTATATTTATATTGTTTGTATTTTACATATGCATATATATATATATTTATTGATTCTAGCAACATCTTACATGCCCTCCATTTTATATCTCGTATTTTTTATCATCCTGATTTAAACATATATTTTATGGGTCTCTGCCTATTAGTACCAATTATACTTATATAATTTTATATGTTTTTATGGATGATTTACTATATTTTAGATGCGACTTTTTATGCCATTTTTATGCGACTTCTTATGCGATTTTGTGTGGTTTTATCGCTTTTAAGATCGCTGAAATGCATATTTTTATATATATTTATATATTTACTTATATTTTTTATATTTATACGTATTTATCCTTTTTATATATATATATGTATACACTTATACTTGCTCGCATTTAATATCTTATTGTGTCTGATCCACTCTCGTATTTATTTGCTATTTATTTGCACTTTATATAATTTTGAAGTGCCCCTATATTTTGGGAATGCTCTTATACGTTTCTAACTTTAATTATAAAAGCATACACATTCCGGTATTATAACTCCTCATGGGCTGTTATCAAGCTCACTAATCTCTTGCCCTCCAATATGTGATATACACAATCACGTTAAGTGACTCTATAACTACCTACTACATAGGCAAATTGATATTGGAACTCATCTTCTGTGGTATATATGCCAAAATACCCAGTGTGACACGCAGTCGTGGTCACTTTATTACACTATACTAATTTGTGCCATCATGGGTTGAATACACCTTAATACCAATATCGCATGATTACTCCCATACACATGCGATCGGATAGACCGGCATATAGCTTCTCACTGCCACCTAAGACTAATGATTAAGGTGACAGTTAAATGCCGTTTCTAGTCATATAAGATGTTTGGAATGAATTGCATTCCTTGACTCACACTGACATACGTTTATCGCACAGTATTTTATATATGCATTTTCAGCCCGCAATGACAGTGTTTTCACTGTGGGCACACCACACTATGTTACAGCTCAATATGACCGTGTTTTAAAACGTCAGGTTCCTTGTTTTAAAACGTCATGTGCCTGGTTTTAACTGTCACTCCACATGTTCCGATGTACAAATGCCCGCATTTCCCTATTATGATTAATTGGCTGTCATTGCTGTATTGTTTCTCCCGCACGCAGTGTATTTAATATAATCATTGCGTGTTTACATTTCCCACTCACAATATGGGCATTACCTATCAGGATTGTCTCTACCCTATTAGCAGGTAGATGTGTGTTCTATTTTCTGATTGGTTATAGCCCAAAGGGGCTGGATACAAATAGCCCCGTTGAGCGTCGTGTAGCCACGCCCTCTGTTGAAGTCGGAAGTGACGAAACGCGTAAGGGCGTGGCCTACACGACGCTGACCGGAAGTGACGCCTGCGTTCCAGCTGCGCTCCACTGCTACCAGGAAGCTGTCCCTGTGTCTGGATAGACACTCTACAGACCACAGGAAGCACTATGGATGCCGCTGTGGGGTTTTTCTAACAAACCCAAAACGCAAGTGATTCTTGTTTGCATAACTGAAAGTAACTTTAATGTACGCTGCTATACTTATGGGATCTTTTATGGGTGGTTTTATTTACATGTTTTAAAAATAAACAGAATTACGCTATGTGCAAAACTTTATTTGTTTTTATGGCGAGTTTTTTTGGAGCCAATTCCCCCCTGGACCCCTGATGCAGTGGTGTTTGATGATGCTGAGATTATAAGAAGTTTACAAGGCTGATTGGTGGCTATTTTGGTGGACGAATAGCAGATGCAGTTTAACCATTCGATGACCTATACCTGATATGCCTGTTTGATTCTTACCTCTGGTGAGTTTAAACCCCTAAGGGGGATTTCTCCGCACGTGGTGGAACAAGTCACTTGGTATTACTTGGTCTACAGATGATGTCACCTTGATGCAATCTTGAACTGTTCACTCACCATTTTCTGCACCGAACGAACGTTTTCCTTTTAAGTTTATCTTTGCAGTTATATTCTTACGATTGTGAACCCAGTATCTTTTCAAAAATATTTGGATTGAACATTGTGATACTGGAAATCTAGCGCTGTTTTTAGTAGTCTATTTCTCATGTACATCAGTGCTTGAAATTTTTTACTATCCATTTTTTATATTTTCTATTTATTGAAACAGCTGCTGATATTTATTTATATATTTATTCAGTTATTTATATATTTATTACTATTTATACGGGTGTGTCTACCTGCATTAACAGACTGTATCCCAAACAGCAGGCGCCGAGTAGTGTACAATAGGCCGGTTCAGTCACACTCTTTTATTCATCTGCACACATATGTCCGTGATCACCTGCGCACATCTGTACATGATCATTTGTGTACATATTCACACGAACCAATTATTATACACTTAACGGAATTTTTTTTTATACCAAAAACATGTAGCAGAATACATTTTAGCTTAAATTTATGACAAAATTAGATTTTATTGGATTTCTTTTATGCCCCGTACACACGGTCGGATATTCCGATGGAAAAAGTCAGATCGGATTATGTTGTCGGAAAATCCGATCGTGTGTGGGCTCAAGCGGGCTTTTTCCATCGGGAGAGCAGGATCTCAAATTTTCCGACAACAAAATCCGATCAGACTTTTTCCGATCGTGTGTAGGGAATTTCCGATGGACAAAGTTCCACGCATGCTCAGATCAAATAACGAGACCAAAGCTGTTGGCTACTAGCCTCTACGTAGGTCCGTAGTACGCAACAAACGTCACCACGCTCGGAACGATCAGATTTTCCGACAACATTGTCCGACCGTGTGTATGCAACACCAGTTTTGGACAAAATCAGTTGGAAAAAAACTGATGGATTTTGTGGTCGGAATTTCTGACCGTGTGTACGGGGGCTAAAAATAGAAAGAAGAAAATATAGTTTTTTGTCCAAATTTCCGCTCTTTCTTCGCTTATATCGCAAAAAATTAAAATCGTGAATAAATACCACCAAAAGAAAGCTCAATTTGTGCGAACAAAATGATAAAAATTTAATTTGGGTACCGTGTAGCTTGACCACGCAATTGTCATTGAAAATGTGAGAGCGCTGAATCTGAAAATTGGTCTGGGAAGGAAGGGGGCGAAAGTGCCCAGTATTGATGTAGTTAAACAGGTAAGTTGTATATGTATATCAAGTTACATACATTAAGTTTAAAGCGGTAGTAAAGCCGCTGAAACTTTTTTCTTTTTTAAAACACCTGTAAGGGAAAAGGCATAATGAGCTAGTATGCACCGCATACTAGCTCATTATGAAATACTTACCTTAGAACGAAGCGTCGGTAACTCACCTGGTCCACGCCGAGGTCGCTGACATGTTGCCTCGGCGTGTCTTCCGGGTATCGCGACTCCAGCGATATGAGTGGCTGGAGCCGCGATGTCGTCACTCCCGCGCATGCGCACGGGAGACTTCTTCCCGGCAGGGTTCGGATTCTGCCGGCCTTTCCGCCAAGAATCCCCCGTGCGCATGCGCCGCTGCAGTCAGCGGCGCATTGCACGGGGAATATCTCCTAAACCATACAGGTTTAGGAGATATTTTTTTTACCTACAGGTAAGCCTTATTATAGGCTTACCTGTAGGTAAAAGTTATATTTTTGACTTTACAACCACTTTAAGTACGGTACATTCAGAGATGTTTAACCGCTTCCCGACCGCCTCATGTAGATATACGTCTACAGAATGGCACGGGCAGGCAAAAGGACTTATATATAAGTCCTCTTTAATTGCCTAGCCGTGGGGTTAAATAGTACTGATTTCTGTATGAATGACAATGGTCCCAAAAATGTTTCAAAAATGTCCGATGTGTCCGCCATAATGTCGCAGTCACAATAAAAATCGCTGATCGCCGCCATTACTAGTAAAAAAAAAAATATTAATAAAAATGCTATAAAACTATCCCCTATTTTGTAAACGCTATAACTTTTGCGCAAACCAATCAATAATCGCTAATTGCGATTTTTTTTTTACCAAAAATATGTAGAAGAATACGTATCGGCCTAAACTGAGGAAAAAAAATGTTTTTTTATATATTTTTTGGGGATAGTTATTATAGCAAAAAGTAAAAAATATAGAATTTTTTTCAAAATTGTCGCTCTATTTTTGTTTATAGCGCAAAAAATAAAAACCGCAGGGGCGATCAAATACCACCAAAAGAAAGCTCTATTTGTGGGAAAAAAAGGACGCCAATTTTGTTTGGGAACCACGTCGCACGGCCGCGCAATTGTCAGTTAAAGCGACGCAGTGCCGAATCGCAAAAAGGGGCCTGGTCCTTTGGCTGACAATTGGTCCGGGGCTGAAGTGGTTAAGAAGTAATATTTGGCAGTAAGGTTTTTGTCTGTTCTTTCCCTTCTTTGTGATTCACATCGATTAAAGATTTGCTGTTAGTAAACCACATAGTGTTATCTGTATTTGCATCTAATGTTCAATCATTGGCTTGGGGTCAGAAATATTTAGTAATGTGCCTGCAGCAGAAGTCTCCTGATGCCTGATAAATATTTTCAACTACATTACATGTCGGCCTACATTCATGTAACATAATTTGCTGCAATGGTTTGTAGAGATCAGTGGAGCAAATGTACATATATTTAATAAAGTTACACAAAGCCGATTTAAAGCTTATTAGACTTTCACCACAGTGTGGAAGTACAAAGTTGTGGTCTGTTGATTCTTCTGATTAACACTGCAAGTGTACTTGATGAAAATGTGCTTACATCTGAATGTTTGCTGCTGTTGCTCTCTAAAATTTTAGACATCCTTCAACTACTACCCACTCTGTCTAGTGGGAAATGTGATCCTTCTTGTGTAATAAAAACTTTCAGAGCATTAAATCAATCATCAAAGAGCAAACAGGAAACACATAAATACATTCTACGATTATAGTAGAATCATTATTTGTGCAAACAGTTTTTTTGTATGGAATAGAATTTCTGCAGGAAATTATACATTGATTGGTGGTCAAACTCCTAAAGGGAAAGTATAATGCATTAACATATTAAGTTATAGCGTTTAATGTAAAGCAATTGACTTTCAAATTTTACACGTTTGCTCTTTCATAGTTTTGTTATTGAATAAAATATAGAGATTTTTTGCTTAGCCAGTGGAGCAGGGGCACTGAATTAAAATTCACAGAGGTCCGTTCAGTAAAATAGTCTTCCAGCCAAGGTCCAAATTTCATTTTGTGCAATCCTTCACATCACAGCCCCCTTCCTCTTATATCACAATCTTTTTCTTACATCAGTGTACTCAGTCCCCTCTGCATATCACCGTCCCCCACTTTACGTCACAGTTTCCCCATTCATACTGGAATCCTCTGCCTCCTTGACATCACCCCACCCCACATGGGGTGGACTCTGGCCCCCTTTCACATCATCCTCCCCACAGTGGTGTCATTTGGGCCCCTTTCACATCATCCTCCCCACAGTTGTGTTCTTTGGGTCCCTTTCACATCATCCTCACCACAGTGGTGTCCTTTGGGACCCTTTCACATAATCCTCCCCACAGTGGTGTCCTCTGGGCCCCTTTCACATCATCCTACCCACAGTGGTGTCCTCTGGGCCCCTTACACATCATCCTCCCCACAGTGGTGTCCTCTGGGCCCCTTTCACATCATCCTCCCCACAGTGGTGTCCTCTGGGCCCCTTACACATCATCCTCCCCACAGTGGTGTCCTCTGGGCCCCTTTCACAAACCCCTCAATAGCGATGTCCTCTGCCCTATTTCACTTAACCTCCTCCACAGTGGTGTTTTCTGGCCCCCTTCACATCGCACCCCCACAATGGTGTCCTCTGGCCCCCTTCACATCACACCCCCACAATGGTGTCCTCTGGCCCCCTTCACATCACACCCCCACAGTGGTGTCCTCTGCCCCCTTTCACATCACCCTCCCCCGAAAGTGGTGTCCTCTAGCCCCCTTCTACATCACCCTCCACAGCAGTGTCTTATGGTCCCCTTTCACATAATCCCCCACAGTGGTGTCATCTGCCCCATTCACATTAACCCCCCCCCCCACAGCTGTGTACTCAACAAAGGAAGACACATGCCGGTACAGGCTAGAGAGTGCTGCTCACCCCCAAAGTGTGAAAAATGGGAAGTGCTCCCCCAGAAATTGGATTTTTAGTCAGCAGAATTATGGGTCGAGTCAACAATGTATAAATAATCCAAAATGAATTTATTAATAAAAAAAGAATATTGACGTGATAATTAAAAAATGAGCTCCAGCAGGACAATAATACTGTAAATAATGTGAATATACAACACAGACTGAAATGTCATACAGACAAATAATGACAGTTGTCCAAGGTATGAAAGAATAGCCCTGACTCGTTTCAACCCACACTATTGGGGTCTTCTTCAGAGGGGCAGTCTGCCCAAGATGTATATCCAAAGCAAAGATCAAAAAGGGTTTTAGTCCTGCATGGAGATCCCTTTTAAAGAAACCTTCTTCCTCCCTGTGAGGGGATCCCAGATCTTCCCCCAGCTAGTCGTCCCAAACGAGGAGGGGCACTAGTCCAAAAACGTGTCTCACGAAAGGTCACCCTGAAGGTAAACCCCTCTGGCGTGGTGTGAATCGGCAATAACTGGGACACAGCCAGATTACACCCAGCTTAATTGGTACGCATATTGCTGTATCACATCACCCAGGGATGAAAAGAAATAGCAGGGCCCCGTGGTACAACCCTTAAATTGGTTATACCAAAAGGTGATGCTCCAAGGGACAGTGTCCAACAGGGGGGAATCACCCAATCAAATATAAGCTGGGTATTCGTTTAGATCCTCCTATAGTTGCAATCAGGATTGCCCCTCTGAAGAAGACCCCAATAGTGTGGGTTGAAACGTGTCAGGGCTATTCTTTTCATATATTGGACAACTGTCATTATTTGTCTGTATGAAATTTCAGTCTGTGTTGTATATCCACATTATTTACAGTATTATTGTCCTGCTGGAGCTAATTTTTTGAGATGTCAATATTCTTTTTTTATTAATAAATTCATTTTGGATTATTTATACATTGTTAACTCGACCCATAATTCTGCTGCCTAAAATTCCAATTTCTCGGGGAGCACTCCCCCCCACAGCAGTGTCCTCTGCCCCCTTCATATAACCCTCTCACAGGCATTTCCTCTGCCCCTTTAAATGTTTTATTGTGTATATATAATCTGTCCATGTCCTCTGCCCCCTTCACTCTCCTACCTTACACGAGTACGCAGAGCAGAGAGTTTGAGGCAGGACAACTTTGAATGAAGGGTGGGAGCTGCTGGAGTTACATTTTCAAATTAACAAGCTGATGATTCATTGCTAGAACTGCCCTGCACCCTAGCAACCAATCACCTGCTGGTTAACGTGAAAAGTTAACTCAGGAAGCTCCCACTCCATTCATAGCTGTCCTGCCTCCCACTCTTTGCTTTGCTGTGGGACGGAGAGTGATGAAGGCTGGGGAATAGAAGCAACTCCTAAATGACGGGATCGTGGAAGTCCGGATGGGACAGTGACTGGGTCTGGATCCACCATTTAGTGATGCCTGCACTAGAGTCAGGGTATAATATCTACTGCAGTGACTCAGCCTAAAGGCTGTTGACATCTCAGTGGGCTGGCTGACTCATAAACATGCATTGTGAGAATGAGCAGCAAAGCACAACCACTATGGAGCACTGCAAACAGTAAGGCCCCTTTCACACTGGGGCGGTTTTCAGGCGGTACAGCGCTAAAAATAGCGCCTGTACACCGCCTGAAAAAAACGGCCCCATTCACTCCAGTGTGAAAGCCGGCGGGCTTTCACACTGGAGCGGTGCGCTAGCAGGACGGCAAAAAAAGTCCTGCTAGCAGCATCTTTGGAGCGGGATAGGAGTGGTGTATTCACCGCTCCTATACCGCTCCTTCCCATTGATTTGAATGGGACACCGCGGTAATACCGCGGCAATACCGCCACAAAGCGCCGCTACGGCGGCGCTCTGCGGGGGATTTTAACCCTTTTTCGTCCGCTCGCGGGGGGTAAAACCGCCCTGCGAGCGGCCGAATCCTGCGGGCAAAACGACGGTAAAGCAGCGCTTAATATAGCGCTGCTTTACCGTCACCGCGGCTCCCGCCCCAGTGTGAAAGGGGCCTAAGCAGTCTTTGCCTGTATAGTATTGAGTAAATATAACTGCAACTAATCTGTGTGCATACATCATTACAAACTATATGCCGAAATTAAGCTTATAAAACATTAATATATATTGGTAAGACCATTTACATCAAGTGAATCTCTGTTATGGTATATCTACAAAAAAATGTATAACCAATTTTATTTTTAAACAAGTTATTGGTAAATGAACAACTATGCACAGCAACATTAGATTAATTCCAGTATATATTTAGTTAGTTGGCTTTCAAAATAAAAAATAAAAAAGCAGTGCAATATATACCTGTTCTCCAGCCCTGTCCCCCCAGCAGACATACTGCTCAGTGATCCAGTGTTGAATGATGGCCAATGTCATTCAACCTACTTCTTTTAGGACAAAGCTCCCTGTGGTGTGTAATCACTGCAGAGAATGGAGTCACAATATTACATGGTATGTTTCTGCAACATCCGGGGCCTGCCCACTGCTGGAGGAACACAAGGGGGAATAGAACAATGACACCCCAAAAAGAAAATGGTTTTAATTTTTAGGCTAAGCTCCCCTCTCAGACAACAGACCCTAAGAATATGTGGTGATTTTGTGACTTCCCATTAACTTTTTCTTGATGATGAAATGCAATTTGAAATCTGGAATATTCAAAAATTGTTTTTATATGATTGGACATAGACGTGTAGATAGCTCTACATTGAAGGGGTCTCCTAACTACGGCCCTCCAGTTGTTCAGGAACTACAATTCCCATCATGCCTAGTCATGTCTGTAAATGTCAGAATTTTACAATGCCTCATGGGACGTGTAGTTCCGCAACAGCTGGAGGGCCATAGTTTGGAGATCCCTGCACAAGAACGATAAGCAAGGTAATATTTAAATATCCTGGCACAAAGTAAATGGTTGGCATGACTTACTGAGATACTTTAATGCAGAGAACAGTACTTTTTATTGCTTACTGTCCTTCATATCACCTCAGCATAGCTGTTGTTACAAATATCAAATGAATTATAAAGTTGATTATGGATGGCTAAAAAATGAAGGTCAGGTTTTTGAGCACAACGTGTGACTATTTTGTAATTTCGTTGTAAGATTTAGTCTATGTGCTGTCTGTATCAGCAGCATCATGGCCACTGGGACCATCCTTCCCAAAAGTCCTTGCAAAGGTCAAGAACGCCTTTCTTGCATTAGAAAAACTAAAAATACTACAGCTAAAAATTAGTAACTTCCTTCCATTTAAATCTGGACTGTAGGTTAGGCAAATGTAGAATAAATACAAGAGACGTGTGTAATCCTAATTGAATGTTACTGTCCTTTGTGTACTTTTTCCAGATCTGTGCCGTAATCCAGTGTGAGATTTTGCCTGTATGCAGGAGCTTCCTTTATTTGTACTTCCTGGTCTTGTATCCACCTCCACCTGTAGTTTTCTGACCTCAGCCTGTAGTGGTGGACCTGCTGGGTCCTGCCCACAGCTCTGCTTTCTGCTCCCATTGCCTTATACATTTCCCAGGTAAAACCACAAAAAATTGACCTTTACTGTGTGTATGCGGCACAAATAGTGTCATGCAAGTTTCACAGTGGGTCTCAGTACCCGATATATCTGTCTGTCTAAGGTCAGCCTTAGTACAAAAGCCAATAAAATGTGAGATTAAATTAAAATGTAATCTCAGTGACTAGTAATAGGGCTGATACTGTATATGACCAGCAAAAACTGAATCAAAGTCCCAAACCAAACAAAAAACTATGTTCTGTGTCCTGTAGTGAGTGAAAAAAAGCATGTAGTGGGAGATGCAGGCACATGTGAGTCTGATGTGAAGATTCTTCTAGTGGCTTTGCTCTGCAAGACAGCAAAGATTCCATGAATGGGCAGCACACTGGGTAAGTATTGAATTCTTTTACATTTGTTTTTCTAATTTAAACACCTATGGAGTCACTTTCGTGTGCTTGGAGGTCCCTGGAGGAGCCACCTAGAAGTATAAATTGTTAAAGATTGTTATTACTGCAGAATCAGGTTTCCCAACTTTCTGGGAATTTTCCATGTGGGCAGATTCTGAACCTGTTGTCCTGAGTAATGATAAAACAAATAAGAGTATTTGTGTGCATGTGCCACTCTCACATGCTGGCACAGTTTACATGCCATTGACTCTGAAGCTTTCTTTTGGGAAGGGGGGGGGGGGGGGGTATGAGAAAAGGCCCTCACCAAACCTGTAGGTAAATAAGAAAACCAGAACCTTTGCTAAGTAGCAGAATGGGGTTGATGATAAAGTGCCTCCACTCAGGACAGGGCCTCTATGAACAGAGGGATTCCCATCCTGGGAAATTAATCAGTAATCACCTGCATAGAAATAATACAAGCGCTACAGTATATAAGAAGAGATTAATAACAGTACATCCATCCATAGGAGTCCTGGTGGAATTGTGCACATATACCGGGGTATACAGTATGTAGTTATTAATAGAGATACCTCCAGATGAATGTTGCAGCAAATTCCAGTTTCAGGGGCCTCTGAGGATGATACAGTGAATGTCTTTGTGTCAGAGATTTGAGAACAAGATCAGCAGTCATGAGGGGATCCTCCAACTGTTGTCCAACAAGCCTGGAATGCAGTCTCCACTGGCAGGACTTGTGGTATGGCACTGGTATCCAGAGTCCGCCTATCTACTCTGCGCTTTAGTCACTCCCAATAATTTCTAATCTGAAATGCAACCAGACCTCTACGCCTACCGATGTAGCCAGCGAAAGCAATAACCTGGCTCTAGCCAATGCTGGTTATTGAGCCCTAAGCTAAAACTAGCTATAGAATCCCAGACCAAAAGGGACAGGGTTAACTAGAATAACAAGTGCTGTATATCAACTATATTTCAAAAGGAAGATTCCCCTACTAATATACTCGTAGGTGACCATTGCACATACAGTAGCACAGACATAGACCTTTTTCTGTCACAAAGATTTAGATATACACCCAGCAACCGCAGTCAAACTATTAGATCATAGGAATACTTGCAGTCCTTTCTGGATTGGTGTTTAGGAGCATGTGGCTGAGGACTCCTCTGTCTCTCCTCCTTCAGGGTCTTACAGCCCAGCCAGCAGGAAATGATATACATAATTATACATAAAACTGTGATATTAGCAGCTAACAGTAGAGGGCAATAGATTCCTACATGTTTAGACAGGATGGGCAGATGTTTCTCCCATTTTTGTTCATGGGGAGACATCTGGCCATTTATGACCACCCTAGGACCTAATAAGGTACCTTAGAAAGGCTGGTCTACATTATATAAAGCTGTACATAATCCTTTAAAATCTTTTTGTGAAGAAAATATTTTAAGATGTAGACGTTTTACATCTTTATTACATCTTTATTTTCAAAATCACAAACAACACTAACAATATTACCAATTCCTGCTAGTTGTTTCACCTTAAAAACAGCACCAGTCTGTTCTTCTCTGGCTATTTATATACAAGTGTTGGATAAAGAGGCTCTGAGGTCTCCTTAGGCTTAACTTCAATCCAGGGCAATGAGCTACCAGCCCCTGTGATTCTAAATGGTTAACCACATGACTGCTCTCCAGTTTAAAGATCACAGTAGCAGCTCTAAGCCACTAATCCTCTGGCAGTATTAAAATAAACACGTTTAAAGGGATAACACTCCAGTGCAAAGGAACCCCAGTACCACTGTTTGCTTCTTCGTCCAGAAGAAGTATCTGAAGTTTAAAGGAAACTTTAAAAACAGCCCAGAAAAAAAAAATAACTGGGCATGCAGCTGCCCACTAATTAGTCAAAGTTTTTTTTTTTTTTTCAGTTTGTTAGTAATTCACACTGCAACATATGCAAAATTCATTCTAAGCACATCCATATTGAACAACTGTCTGAAGTGTCCAGACAGAGCAATATCAAGAACTCCCGATTTCACTTTGGTTTCTACAATAGGGTCATCGATTTAACCTCTAGAGATCCGCGCTATAGCCGAATGACGGCTATAGGGCGGATCTACATTGCCGGTGTTCTGCCGAGATGGTTCCCCTTTGCGGATTAGTACAGATCTGTACTGCGCAGGCGCAGCGAAATTTCCGAAAATTGCCGAACCTAAACAGATGTCAAGAAAGTCTATTTACAATATGTGTTGGGATAGGAGGGAAGACAACGGATTAAGAGGACTTGTTATGTCCATATTGATTGGATATCCCTGAAATTCTTTCTCATTTCGGTTGGGGTAATTTATCTATAAGAACTGGGGGGTTAAATGTCCCGTTTTTGGAGGGGTGAAGAGTGACAAATGCGGCATCTGAAGGTCCCTTTGTCCATTTTGTATTTTACTTTATACTATTTTGATGTATTTTCTTATATTGTGATAATAGAATTGCTTCCTCAACTGTGAATGTTCTGATGTCTGAGTATGTAGTGAAGACATTTGTTTGGATGACGTCAGAGACATGACCTCTTGTACACCGACTGCGCGTGCGCAGTGTACACTTCACTCGCATCTGTTTAGGTTCGGCAATTTCCGGAAGATGCCTAGTCATTCGTACTGCGCAAGCGCTGTGCCTGCGTAGTACAGAGAGGAGCCAATCCGCCAGGGGAACCAACTCGGCAAGACACCGGGATGACGTCCATTGATGTCGTCCCAAGCACGAGTGGCCTGCGCGCCCCCTGAAGGGCGCGCACGGCGTGCTCTGTGATCAGCGAGTCTGTGAGACTCGCTGGATCACAGATCTGAGTAAGGGGTTGATCCTGACCCTTTACCACGTGATCAGCTGTCAGCCAATGACAGCTGATCATGTGACAACACAGCCGCTAGTCGGCTATTTTTCCTCCTTGCACTGCCACCTGTCATTGCCCACCAGCTCCACCTGTCAGTGCCCACAGTGCCACCTGTCAGTGTCCACAGTGCCACCTGTCAGTGACCACAGTGCCACCTGTCAGTGTCCACAGTGCCACCTGTCAGTGCCATCTGTCAGTGTCCACAGTGCCACCTGTGAGTGCCCACAATAAGTGCCTGAACAGTGCTGCACATCAGTGTCACTTACCAGTGCCCATCAGTGTCAACTACCAGTGCCCATCAGTGCCAACTATCAGTGCCCATCAGTGCCACCTATCAGTGCCCATCAGTGCCATCTATCAGTGCCCATCAGTGCCCATCAGTGCCACCTATCAGTGCCCATCCGTGCCACCCATCCGTGCCACCCATCAGGGCCCATCAGTGCCATCTTATCTGTGCC
Source organism: Lithobates sylvaticus (assembly GCA_028564925.1). Taxonomy (NCBI): domain Eukaryota; kingdom Metazoa; phylum Chordata; class Amphibia; order Anura; family Ranidae; genus Lithobates; species Lithobates sylvaticus. Next base: position 43,999,496 of record CM053033.1, read on the forward strand.
CATCAGTACCGACTTATCTGTCCCTATCAGTGCCACCTTATCTGTGCCCATCAGTGCAGCCTATCAGTGCCCACCAGTGCAGCCTATCAGTGCCCACCAGTGTCGCCTCATCAGCGCATATCAATGAAGCAGAAACATTATCTGTTTGCAAAATTTTATATCAAACTATTAAACATGATTTTTTTTTTTTTTTTTCCATCTTTTTTTGTTTGTTTAGCAAAAAATAAAAACCCCAGCTGTGATTAAATACCACCAAAAGAAGCTCTATTTGTGGGAAAAAAATTATAAAAAAATGTCATTTGGGTACAGTGTTGTATGACCGTGCAATTCAAAGTGCGTCAGCGCCGAAAGCTGAAAATTGGTCTGGGCAGGAGGGGGGTTTAAGTGCCCAGTAAGCAAGTGGTTAAGCAAAACATTATGAATTTGTTGGCTAAATTCATATTCTAAGCCAAGGCAGCAAAAGTAACAGTGCTTTAAATAGTATTCATTATATGTTTTGTTCCGCTATGCTGGAAGTTTCTACTGTGCCTAATTAAGAATGTTCAAAATTTGTTTGTTACCATGTGAGAACAGTAAAAATAATGTATTCATGTCTGTGAATACTCCACAGTTAAGGGGTCAGTCTGTTCAAAAGTGATATTTCAGTTTTTAGTCAACAGTGGGGAGTTAAATTACCCAACAGATCATAACATAGCTCAGGGACTCTGGTGGTGAGATCCAAGATATGCACACCTACTGTAACGAGGTTAAGGGTTTCTACTACTTTCCTTGTTGAATTTTTAGATTTTTGTTATTGTATATTAAAAAAAGAGTTTAACAGATACTGCACAATACTACACCCTGAACATGATTCCGCAGCTCCGACTACTCAAAGACAAATGCCACTCCTGGTCTGGACTCCCATTAAACCTAATAGGCCGCATAAGTATTCTCAAGATGATTATACTGCCCAAACTCAATTACTTCTTTCGGAACAGCCCAATCTGGATACCACCAGCCTTCTTTAAGAAAATGGATAAATACATCATGTCCTTTTTGTGGAATGGTGCCGTTCCAAGGCTGGCTAAATCCACATTACACTTACCAACTCAGCTTGGGGGTCTGGCTCTCCCGAATCTCCAGGTCTATTACTGGGCAGCAATGTTGGTTACAACGTACTGGTGGTTTGAGGCAAAGCGCTCAAATGCAGCGGTTTGTCTGGAAGCAACCGTATTGGGTTCCTTGCAGGACTTGCAAAACTTGGCGTATAGGGGCATAGGGGCATATAGTGACCTTCCGGACCCTACTAGGGCGACTGTCAGAGTGTGAGTCAGGGCTAGACGTAGATTCTCCCAACCGGACCGCTGGTCTCCAGTCCAGCCTCTCTGGAGGAACCCAAATTTACCGCACTTTAAATCAGTACCTGACCCTCAGGTGTGGGCGAGGTTTGGAATCAGGACACTGAGAGACATTATGCCTTCGGGCGACTTACTGACGTTCCCCCAGATGACTAATAGATTTGCCTTGCCGGGTTGGATGTACTTTCGCTACATCCAACTCCGACATGCAGCTAGGGCCCAATTCCCTACCCCACCAATGTTACAACTAGATCCAGTGGAGAACCTGTTATCTGATGATGAACTGAAGAAGCCTCTCTCTGCATTGTATGGCACTCTGTTACCCAAAGATTTTCAGAAAATAAATAAGTTATGGGATAAGTGGAAAACTGATATACCGACACTGGAAAAGGAGGACTGGGAGGATTGCCTGAAGCAGGGTCTCAAGCCAATCATTGCAGCAGGTGATAAACTTATACAAACCAAGTTCCTCCACAGGGTATATTTCACTCCAGCGCGTATGGCCAGAATATATCCCGGTAGGGACCCTAACTGCCCTCGGTGCAAGACACAAATAGGAACCTATTTACATATGTTCTGGGAGTGTCCCATGCTATCCACGTATTGGACCGGTATCTTTGACCAGTTGAATCTCCGCCTGGAGCTGTCAGTCCCTGTGTCACCTGAGATAGCTTTGCTGGGGGTACATGAAGATGACCAACGTTCACATCATAGCAAAATACTGATCTCATACCTCCTCTTTTATGCTAAGAAGGAGATACTATGTCAGTGGTCCTCACCCACTCCCCCGGCTGTGGCCACTTGGGAGGCCAAAGTTAATGCTGCTCTCCCCCTATACAAATTGACATATAATAATCGCGGATGTCCCTGGAAATTTGACAAAGTATGGTTGCCGTGGAGGTCTATTTAGATGGTGAATGGTCTGGGTTGTGGTCCTCCCTTTTCTCATCCTCCTCCTCCCCCTTCTCTCCCCACTCTCTTCCCCCTCCATCCTTCTGGTACTACCCCGGCTCTAACCCTTCTCATCCAACCCCTTCCCCCTCCTCCCTCTTTTCCTCTTTCCTTCCCTCCCCACCCCCTCCCTATCGGCTTTCCCTTTCTCTCCGCCGCGATACTTGGACACTTAGATGGTAATTATATCGCTGATTAGGATGTTATCCATATGTATTGACCAGTTTAATACTTTACATACGGTAAGTATTTTTTGTTTCCGATTTTTGTACTAGATTGTTCCTACCTTATGATCTGTTTTCACTAAATGTAATTGATATACCAACGTTGATTTCATATTTTTTGTACTGTATACATTTTTTTTCAATAAAGCACTCCTGTTTCATAAAAAAAAAAAAAAAAAGAGTTTAACATAAGGAGTAGGAACATCCAATGGTAAAGAGGACACCCAAAACACTACAACAACTAGGAACAGGGTCAGGAATTATGGCACATTGATCTCATTGCTTGCTTGCATTGTACCAAAAAGACATTTAGCAATCAGTACAGTTTGTTTATAACCCCCCTGCCCAGGGCTGGACTGGGACAGAAATTTGGTCCTGAACTTCATCCAGACCGGCCCACTTACATTTTGGGTGTCCCATCAGACCCCCTTACATCAGAGTCCCATCACCAGCCCCTTACATCAGAGTCCCATCACCAGCCCCTTACATCAGAGTCCCATCACCAGCCCCTTACATCAGAGTCCCATCACCAGTCCCTTACATCAGAGTCCCATCACCAGCCCCTTACATCAGAGTCCCATCACCAGCCCCTTACATCAGAGTCCCATCACCAGCCCCTTACATCAGAGTCCCATCACCAGCCCCTTACATCAGAGTCCCATCACCAGCCCCTTACATCAGAGTCCCATCACCAGCCCCTTACATCAGAGTGTCCCCCTCCTACGTGTACTCACAGTTCTGAATGCAGCTTCTCTTCTTCCTCTCTCCAGTCATGTGATAAGTGATAAGGGGAGAGAGGAAGGAAAGTCTCCCGGCCATCTATCTCCCCCTGCAGGCTGGAGGGAGCAGGAAGCCTAATGCTCTCTCCAGCATATGACGGAAGCTGCTCCTCCTGACAGGAGAGAAATCACGACCACACACAGTCAGAGATGAGTGGCTCCAGGACCGCCCCTGACTGGCCCACTGAGCCATCGGCCCACCGGGAAACTCCCGGTGGGCCATCTTGCAATCAAGGTGCTAATATTACAAATTTTCCACAATTGATTCTTGCTCAGCAATAACAGCAATAATGCAGAAAGCACAATAATTTGTAGATTGTCTGAACACGTTCACCCAATTGAAGAAAATATATAACAATATAGATTACATTCCATTATGGCTCCTGCCACATATGTGTAAATACAGCTAACCATTGTAAGCACCCCTGTCATTGTTACTGTGGAACTAAAGTATACAAATAACAAATTGTGAGCATGCAGGCTATTTATTTCAGATGAGAAATGCTATGTATTTTCTGCAATAATACACATTTATTTACTTGTTTACAGTCTTCTTTAAAATGTACAGTGAGCTGCGCATCCACCTCTCAGGGTACATTCTTGGCATGGTGCCTGTGTGCTGGCATGAATGAACTCCCGCACATGTGTGTGGGTATTGTCATCCTGCACTGGCCAAAGACAGCAACCGAAAGAAGCCGGGAGAAAGATGTCAGTAACAAGGAATCTCATGGACATTGGATCATTGGAACAGAGGTTTGTATTTGGGGCATTAGTTTGGCTTTAAATGATTGGTCTTAAAGCATTTGTTACACCAAAACTTCATATTCCTGATATGTAGCTGCTGTACCATGTACTTGTATGAGAAAGTATCCTGTTCTCTTTGTATTGCTTTATTTGTGATAAATCCCTGCTGTTCATGCCATTCCCCTTGCTTTCCTATTAAAAACTGACCACACTAAGCAGGAGAGTACACTGTGGTCAGTGTACTCTCCTCCAATGATCAGACTTGTCCTCCTGACACGCCCCCCTCTGCACAGCCATTTACTGGCAAGCTCAATGTGCTGCTGCTTCTCCTCCCCCAGCTCGTATGCAGCTTAGTACAAAGGGAATGTGATCACTTATAAAAAAGGTAAAATGCTATTTATAATGTTTTTTTTATATCTATACAAAAATGTTTTGCGTTTCATTTTTATTTTAAACTGAATGGGTTGTTTTACAAGGTGATTGTTAACAATCCCTTTAAACCTTCTAATGGCCATTTTTGCTGGACAACTTGGTCTGTTAAAAGAAGCAGGAAAATAACATACTTACTTGTTAAAATCACCAAGTGAATAAAAAGGATAAAAATGAATGCAGGCACAACATTTAAGGATTAGAATTCTGAAATGTATTTTGGGCTTAGATACGCTTTATTATTGATTGGATATATTGTGCTCCCCGCAAAACTTATTAATGTTCCACCTTGCCCCTTCCTATCTCTATGCCATGACCACAGATTCATTTCAACAGTATGGATATTATAATAAGGGCTGTTCCCAAGGTGTAATTATATATTATAAAGAAATAAAAGGTTAAATAACTAAATATAAATATTTTTTATATTTTTTTTTATAAAAGTGATGCTACTGATGAATCAGAATGCCCTATAACAAGATCTGCATTTTATCCATGTGGGCCTAGAACTTTATTCCTTGATTTACTGGCCTAATAGGTAATATTGTGGTATCATTCGTATAATGGTTACACACATCCTAAGGGGGTAAAAATTGAAATAACACCTGCTAATTACAAAGCACAAAGCAAATCCCTGTCTACCTGTTTTGCGGTTTTTAAATTAAACATTTTCATAGTGTGAAACTCAAGGAGAATAGGTTCTATTTTTAATCAGCTAAACATATAGATAAGTGTAAAAGAAATGTCTTTGCTAAATGTAACTGCCAGAGCTCAATAGGATGAATTTTGCCATTAGGTAAGTTAACCACTTAAGCTCCGGACCAATTTGCAGCCAAAGGACCAGGCCCCTTTTTGCGTTTCGGCACTGCGTCGTTTTAACTGACAATTGCACGGTCGTGCGACGTGGCTCCCAAACAAAATTGGCGTTCTTTTTTCCCCACAAATAGAGCTTTCTTTTGGTGGTATTTGATCACCTCTGCGTTTTTTTTTTTGCGCTATAAACAAAAATATTTTGCTATAATAAATATCCCCAAAAAATATATAAAAAACATTTTTTTTCCTCAGTTTAGGCCGATACGTATTCTTCTACATATTTTTGGTAAAAAAAATCGCAAATTAGCGATTATTGATTGGTTTGCGCAAAAGTTATAGCGTTTACGAAATAGGGGATAGTTTTATAGCATTTTTATTAATATTTTTTTTTTTTACTAGTAATGGCGGCGATCAGCGATTTTTATTGTGACTGCGACATTATGGCGGACACATCGGACATTTTTGACACATTTTTGGGACCATTGTCATTTATACAGAAATCAGTGCTATTTAAATGCACTGATTCCTATGTAAATGACAGTGGCAGTGAAGGAGTTAACCACTAGGGGGCAGGGAGGAGTTAGTGTGACGTGTGTGTGTTTTTTTTCACAGTAGGGGGCGTGGCTGACGTCTGACGTCACTGATCGGCTTTCCCGATGACAGGGAACAGCAGATCAGTGACAGGCAGTGTAGGAAGCGTGGGAGAGGTTTGTTTACACAGACCTCTCCCCGTTCTTCAGCTCTGTGACCCGATCACGGGACACCATCGGGTCCGCTGGTCCCGCGGCCGCGGTCACGGAGCTCCCGTCCGGGTCACGAGCGCGCCGCCGGCGGCGCGCGCACGACCCCACAGCTAGGCAATTAAAGGGGACATACCTGTACGTGCTTTTGCCTATCCGTGCCATTCTGCCAACGTAAATGTGCAGGAGACGGTCGGGAAGAGGTTAAAGCAACTCTACTATACTAATAGAAATAATCTACTATCAGGTGTAAAGTGCAAACATGTTCCCATTGTTAACTCGAAATACAGAGCTGGTCTGACAGGCAAAGTTTTCAAACTTTTGGGGAGTGCTGAATTTGTCCCCTTTTTCCTAGCCCTAACCAATTTCTAATAAGGCTTGTCCCAATGATGGGCTGTCATACTAGCCAATTGGAATGTGCTGAAGGCAGGCAAGGAATGGACAAGTTTTGACACAGAATTGTCTGAACGTTGCCCATTAGAACAGAGTGGCATTCAAGCATAATGGCAGAGAAAAAGAGGCTGCTGCAGTTTTATACAGTAGGGTGACCATACGTCCCCAGTTTTTGGGCACAACCTAAGATTTTAGGAGGCTGTTCCCAGATAAAAGTGCTCTGTCCAACTTTAGGTGATCCTTGAAAACTCATCTCTTTTAGGAAAGTTTATCCCAGCTGTACTTTTTGTTCCTTCATCAGCTTACCACTCACAGGGAGTACAACTGGGGGGATCCGTAGTGGAGAAGGATCTGGGGGTTTTGGTAGATCATAAGCTCAATAATAGCATGCAATGTCAAGCTGCGGTTTCCAAAGCGAGCAAATTCCCTTCTTGTATTAAGAGAGGTATGGACTCCAGAGAGAGAGATATCATTTTGCCCCTGTTCAAATCATTGGTAAGACCTCATCTGGAATTCAGTTTTGGGCACCAGTTCTCAAAAAGGATATCGGGGAACTGGAGAAAGTGCAGAGAAGGGCAACCAAACTGATAAGAGGCATGGAGGAGCTCAGCTATGAGGAAAGATTAGAGGAACTGAATTTATTCACTCTTGATAAGAGGAGATTAAGGGGGGATATGATCAACATGTACAGATATATAAGGGGTCCATATAGTGAACTTGGTGTTGAGTTATTCACTTTACAGTCAACAAAGAGGACAAGGGGGCACTCTTTACGTCTGGAGGAAAAGAGATTTCATCGCCAAATACGGAAAGGTTTCTTCATAGTAAGAGCTGTGAAAATGTGGAATATACTCCCTACAGAGGTGGTTCTGGCTAACTCAGTAGATTGCTTTAAGAAAGGCCTGGATTATTTCCTAAATGTACATAATATACTGACATTTATAGGTAAAGTTGATCCGGGGAAAATCTGATTGCCTCTCGGGGGATCAGGAAGGAATTTTTTCCCCTGCTTTAGCAAATTGAATCATGCTCTGCTGGGGTTTTTCGCCTTCCTCTGGATCAACTGTGGGTATACAATTGGGTATATGGGATTGTATGATATTATTATTATTATTTTTTTGTGGTTGAACTGGATAGACTTGTGTCTTTTTTCAACATGACTAACTATGTAACTATGCAACAGTTTATTGCCATATATACAGTATGCTACATGCAACAACATAATAATAATCATATAGTTTTTCTTTACACTTTGAGTGTCTTACTTTGTGTACTTATGATTTGAATATGTAGCTGATTTTCTGGTACCCATTAATAGTATATTTTGTTACAAGAGTAAAATGTTTTTATCAGGTAATCATTCAATCAAGCAATGGGGTTGATTTACTAAAACTGGTAAGTGCAGCTCAGTATAGAAATCAGCTTCCAGATTTTGTTTGTCAAAGCTTAAGGCTCCATGCACACTGAAGCTCATAAACTGACGTTTTTGGGAGTTTTTTTTTTAACAGCCCATAAACTCCCCTCTATGTTATCCTATGTGTCCAGGCACACATGGACGTTTTTGGTCGTTTATCAGCATGGGAGTTTATGGGATGTTGCCTGAATGCCCTAAAATCATGTACAAGAGCAGTCCTAAAAATGCCAGATGCCGTAAAAGCTGTTAAACGCAGTTTAACACTGTAAACAGAGCGTTAAGCCTCGTCAGGCATTTCTCTGCCTCTATTCCAAATCAATGGTATCCTATGGGAGCCTATTGATTTGAATAGAAGTCACACCAGATGATCCGACTTGCGGTGTGACTTGCGTGCTGAGGATGTTGAAGGGGAACCCCCCGCCAAAATTAAAAAAATAAAATCGGTCTGGTATGGATTTTTTAGGGGAACCCCCCACGCCATTTTTTTCTTTGGTGCAGTGCCCCTTGTCCCAAAGCACTCACCCCCTCATGTTGAAAGCATGTGGCCTGGTATGGTCCAGGAGGGGAGCAGCTCGGTTGCCCCCCCCCTATCCTGACCTGCTGGGCTGCGTGCTCGAATAAGGGTCTGGTATGGATTTTGGGGAGCAGTGTGCTGAGCAACTACATGTGCAACTACAAAGGACCTGCATAACATTTTTTAACTTGCCAAAGTCTTTAATCACACCTCCACCATAAGATCACACTAAATTGATGGTGCTTATAGATGAACATTGTGAAGGAAACTGTTACTTTTTAAAATCAGCTGTGTGTCTCTACCTAAAGAAATACATCCCCTACCCAAGCTTTCTCAGGGTAGGGAAAGTTTACCAGAACCTTCGATACAATGATGATATGTAGCTAGATGGGAAAACAAAACTTTGCAAAACTCTGAGTTTTGTGAACCAAACTCAATGTTTAACAAAATCACAACCTCATAACTGTCATTGAAGCGTCTTCATTTGGAACTACTTTACTGCACTGAAGGCCTGGGCAACTTGTTAATAAAATTTTCATAAATAAACTCTACATGAAAATGCCATGGTATTAGTCTACCACCCAAAGTTTAACAGAGGTTAGGACAACACAATGATCCAAAACACAGAGCAGAAGTATATTTGTATTTTGGAATGGCTAACTCAGAATCCTTAACTCAACAGAGATGTAGTAGTGTGGCCTAAAGAGATTTGTTCACCCAAAGAATTCCAAAATTATAAACTGGACTATGACTTTTTAAACAAAGTGTTCAGCAAAAACATGAAAGGTTACAAATGTTTACTGGTTACTAGTTTTCATAGATTATGTCTTATTTTGGGGGTATTTGTATAGAAATCTAGGTTCGAAAATGAACGTGTGTAAATGACTGATATTTTGTGTATTAATAAATAACATTTTAAAGTAGTATCTTTAATGTTACTGAAACCTAATTCTGTGTTGTCACCTAATTTCTTCTCCACACTTATGTACTATAATGTACACACGATCAGACTTTTCGACAGCAAAGGTCAGACGGAGCGAATACGCTGGACAATTAGATCATGTGTGGGCTTCATCGGACCTTTGCTGTCGAAACTTTGTCGTCGGACTTTAGAAATAGAACAAGTTTAAAATTTTTCCGCCGGAACCAGTTCCTATGAAGGGAAATCAGTTCGTCTATATGCTAGTCCGACGGACGAAAACTGACGCTAGGGCAGCTATTGGCTACTGGCTATGAACTTCAATATTCTAGCCCGGTCATACGTAATCGCGTTCGAATCCGTCAGACTTTGGTGTGATTGTGTGTATCCAAGTCCGTTTGTTTAGAAAGTCCGTTGGAAGTCTGCCGCAAGTCCATTGGAAAAAAACGTCGGATCTAGTCTGCCGGAAAGTCCGGTCATGTGTACGCAGCATAAGAGTGTTCTAAAGATGTAAGTGAGGGTTTCTAATGTTAGTAATAGCATGAGATCCTGATACTTCAGTTGAAACCATGCAGCAATTGTAATTTAATTTACGCAGAAAACATTTATTTTACTTCTATGGTTTTTACAAGATGACATAATGGCATGGTAACTCATTGTATGCTAATTCCTGCCTTTATTAAATGACTGTCTAGGGTTGAAATGGAAAAGCACCCATATCTATCTGTGGTTATCTTGAATAAAGTTGAGTTTTGAAAGATTTTTGGGTTACAATTAGGGATGAGCTTCGAGTTCAAGTCAAACTCATGTTCGACTCGAACATTGCCTGTTCGCCTGTTCAGCAAACAGCGAACAATTTGGGGTGTTCGCGGCAAATTCGAAAAGCCGCGAGCACCCTGTAAAAGTCTATGGGAGAAATCTCAAGTGCTAATTTTTAAAAGCCTATATGCAAGTTATTGTCATAAAAAGTGTTTGGGGACCTGGGTCCTGCCCCAGGGGACATGTATCAATGCAAACATTTTTTTTAAAAACGGCCGCCCCCCTCTAACGTCATGGGGAAAGCCATAGGGAAGTCCCCACGACATCCCTGTGCGTCAGAGGGGGGCGGGGTCACCAGGTGGCCCCGCCCTCCATTATAAAAGAGCTGTCAGACGCAGCAAAGCCTAACACAGCGGGAGCCTCCCATTGCGCGGAGCAGCCCAAGAAGGGACCCGGACGCCGTGGAAGAAGATGCCGGACGAGAAGACCATAGCAAGAAGAAGCGGATCGGAGGAAGAAGAAGATGGAAGAAAAAGATGGAAGAAGATGGTAGAAGATGGAAGAAGAAGATGAAGAAACCGAAGGATGAAGAAAGGAAGAAGGAAGACCAGAAGAAAGAAGATTTTAATAAAGGAATTGTCTAAGACCGTCTCCTGTCATTTTTAAAATTTTTGTCACTTTTTTTGTGAAATGGTAGGGATACTTTTGTACCCCCTTACCATTTCACACAGGGGGGGGCCAGGATCTGGGGGTCCCCTTGTTAAAGGGGGCTTCCAGTTTCCGATAAGCCCCCCGCCCGCAGACCCCCACAACCAATGGCCAGGGTTGTGGGGATGAGGCCTTTGTCCCCATCAACATGGGGACATGGTGCTTTGAGGGGTCACAGACCCCCAAGGCACCCTCCCAATGTTGAGGGCATGTGGCCTGGTACGGTTCAGGAAGGAGGGGGGCCACTCTCATCCCCCCTCTTTTCCTGCCAGGTTGCGTGCTCGGATAAGGGTCTGGTATGGATTTTGAGGGGGACCCCACGCCATTTTTTTTGGGGCCGGGGTTCCCCTTAAAATCCATCCCAGACCTGAAGGGTCTGGTATGGATATTTAGGGGGACCCCTACGTAATTTTTTTTTAATTTGAAGCGGGGTTCCCCTTAATATCCGTAGCAGACCTGAAGGGCCTGGTAATTGAATTTAGGGGGACCCCCACACTTTTTTTTTTTTTTTATCAATGACTTTCAATGAATGACTGTTCTCTGTGTTACGGGAGCCGGCAATTCATTAGCCGCGAGTGATTTTAAATAGCTTTTTTTCCTGCAAAAATGACACTTTGTGCAGGGACAGTTCTAAGCACGGGAAACATGCGCCCCTTCACAGGCATACTATACACACCCCCCAGGTACGAAATTTAAAGGAATATTACACTTTTATTGTTTCACATTAAGCATTATTAAAATCACTGCTCCTGAAAAAATGGCCGTTTTTAAAAAAATAATTTGCATTGATACATGTCCCCTGGGGCAGGACCTAGTTCCCCAAACACTTTTTATGACAATAACATGCATATTAGCCTTTAAAATGAGCACTTTTGATTTTGAACGTTCGAGTCCCATATACATTTTAGTATAAATAAAAAAAAAAAAATTGAGAAAAGAAAAGCACAGAAATAAAACTACATACTGACAAACTCAGACCCAGCAAAGCGGATTGCAGGAATATTAGTGAAGAGGACTTTAAGATTTTTTTCTCCTAAACATTAGGAACTCAAAGACCTAAAAGTGAGTTTAAGGTGAACAGCACAACAGATGTGAGGTATGCCCCAGCTGCAACACAAGATTGCATTACAACACTGACTAGAATTGCTATTAACAGCATATATTTATATATATGTCATTCTGGTATGCCTCTGGTGTATTGGCAGTCAGGGTAAAGTCACCAGTGAAAACAAGTCATGTTTCTTCCAATATGCAGTCTTCAAACTAAGTTGATGTGTTCATGTTATTTGATGGCTGAGTGACTACTTTCAAGTAGGAGCAGAGGTTTAGCTGGTGTGGCATTTGCTACATAAAGTTTGCTTCAAGCTAATTATTTGAGAAAGTTCAGGCAATAGGATTCTCTCATGGGAATGAGCGAGAGCTTGATAACCTCTGGTGTGGTGGGAAATGTAATAATCCCTCCAACGTGTTGTGTCAGTAAAATAATCTTCATAAAAAAATGTTGTTTCAACAACTATGGTTCTGGTCCAACTTAAATATTTGCTTGTTTTAAGATCTAGCCTTTTCATTGGATTTTATATAGTTTACAGACACTACCATATGTTCTATGGGTCCCGATTCTTTTTATTGTTTCCCAGAAGTCCCAGGAGGACATCAGAAATACTGACTTTGATTTCAGACAAGATATTCCTAGAAATTGTATCTAAGCATTGTAGAAATGCTGGTACCTTGTCACAAAAGTTATAACACACAGCTATACTTCTTTCATCATTCAACATTTCGCCTGTAATCACTTGTAGGATTACATCCAGAATATTGTTTTGAATTTTTGGAGTGGGTTCAGAAATAGGTAACTAAACGAAACTAAAAAATAGTTTAAAATTTTACTTAGAGACAGATTAGAAAACTAGATACTGTATATATTGAATTTCAAAAAAAGCCAGTTAGAATTGACATAATTAACCACTTTTAGACCGGACCATATTGCTGGCTTAAGACCAGACACTTTTTGCGATTCGGCACTGCGTCGCTTTAACTGACAATTGCACGGTCGTGCGACGTGGCTCCCAAACAAAATTGACGTCCTTTTTTTCCCACAAATAGAGCTTTCTTTTGGTGGTATTTGATCACCCCTGCGTTTTTTTTTGCGCTATAAACAAAAAAAGTGCGACAATTTTGAAAAAATACATTATTTTTTACTTTTTGCTATAATATATATCCCCCAAAAATATATAAAAAACTTTTTTTTTTCCTCAGTTTAGGCCGATACGTATTCTTCTACATATTTTTGGTAAAAAAATCGCAATAAGTGATTATTGTTATTATAATTTTTATTGTGACTGCGACATTATGGCGGACAAATCGGACATTTTTGACACATTTTTGGGACCATTGTCATTTATACAGCAATCAGTGCTATTTAAATGCACTGATTCCTGTGTAAATGACACTGGCAGTGAATGGGGTTAACCACTAGGTGGCAGTGTAGGGGTTAAGTGTTCCTAGGGGCGTGTTACTAACTGTGGGGGGGCGTGGCTGTGATTTAGTGAACACTGATCAATCACAGGGAGCAGAGATCGGTGTCATTAGTTGCTAGGCAGAACGGGCAGATGCTGTTTACTTACGGATCTCCCCGTTCAGCCATCCCATGAGACGATCGCGGGTATCTCCGCAGCGATCAAGTATATCGGTCTATATATATATATATATGTGTGTGTGTGTGTATATATATATATATATATATATATATATATATATATATATATATATATATATATACATATATGTGTGTGTGTGTGTGTGTGTGTATATATATATATATATATATATATATATATATATGTGTGTGTGTGTGTGTATGTATGTATATATAGTATCTCACACAGTATCTCACAAAAGTAAGTACACCCCTCACATTTTTGTAAATATTTTATTATATCTTTTTATGTGACAACACTGAAGAAATTACACTTTGCTACAATGTAAAGTAGTGAGTGTACAGCTTGTATAACAGTGTAAATTTGCTGTCCCTCAAAATAACTCAACACACAGCCATTAATGTCTAAACCGCTGGCAACAGAAGTGAGTACACCCCTAAGTGAAAATGTCCAAATTGGCCCCAAAGTGTCAATATTTTGTGTGGCCACCATTATTTTACAGCACTGCTTTAACCCTCTTGGGCATGGAGTTCACCAGAGCTTCACAGGTTGCCACTGGTGTCCTCTTCCACTCCTCCATGATGACATCACGGAGCTGGTGGATGTTGGAGAACTTGCGCAATAGGGTTTAGGTCTAGAAACATGCTTGGACAGTCCATCACCTTTACCCTCAGCTTCTTTAGCAAAGCAGTGGTTGTCTTGGAAGTGTGTTTGGGGTCATTATCATGTTTGAATACTGCCCTGCGGCCCAGTCTCCGAAGGGAGGGGATCATGCTCTGCTTCAGTATGTCACAGTACATGTTGGCATTCATGGTTCCCTCAATGAACTGTTGCTCCTTAGTGCTGGAAGCACTCATGCAGCCCCAGACCATGACACTCCCACCACCATGCTTGACTGTAGGCAAGACACACGTCTTTGTACTCCTCACCTGGTTGCCGCCACACATGCTTGACACCATCTGAACCAAATAAGTTTATCTTGGGCCCATCAGAACACAGTACATGGTTCCAGTAATCCACGTCCTTAGTCTGCTTGTCTTCAGCAAACTGTTTGTGGGCTTCCTTGTGCATCATCTTTAGAAGAGGCTTCCTTCTGGGATGACAGCTATGCAGACCAATTTGATGCAGTATGGTCTGAGCACTGACAGGCTGACCCCTCACCCCTTCAACCTCTGCAGCAATGCTGGCAGCACTCATACCTCTATTTCCCAAAGACAACTTCTGTATATGACGTTAAGCACTCAACTTCTTTGGTCAACCATGGAGAGGTTTCCGCGTCTTGGCAATCTTCTTATAGCCTCGGCCATCTTTATGTAGAGCAATAATTCCTTTTTTCAGATCCTCAGAGAGTTCTTTACCATGAGGTGCCATGTTGAACTTCCAGTGACCAGTATGAGAGAGTGAGAGTGATAAGACCAAATTGAACACACCTGCTCCTCATTCACACCTGAGACCTTGTAACACTAGCAAGTCACATGACATTGGGGAGGAAACAATGGCTAATTGGGCACAATTTGGACATTTTCATTTAGGGTTGTACTCACTTTTGTTACCAGTGGTTTAGACATTAATGGCTGTGTGTTGAGTTATTTTGAGGGGACAGCAAATTTACACTGTTATACAAGCTGTACACTCGCTACTTTACATTGTAGCAAAGTGTCATTTCTTCAGTGTTGTCACATGAAAAGATATACTAAAATATAAATGTGAGGGGTGTACTGACTTTTGTGAGATACTGTAAGTGCTTCTTTCTTAAAAATATTACATTTATCTTCAAAAAATTTTTTCACAAGAAGTAACATAACATATTGGTTTCACAGTCATAATATTATTATGGGGGAACACAGATAAGAAAATCAGTCTACATAATGGCTGATTTATTGAATTTCAATTCTCAGAAGCCCACATAGATTAAAAGCATAATTTTAAAAAAAGTCTACCCATTCTTGGGTCTACTTGGTGTTACCCTGTAAGCAAGAGAACTAAACATAGTACTCAAATAGTAAATGCATATAAGGTACGCATGCATGCATATACAGCATCACTTTTTCCACTACTTTTTCCAGCAACCACCACTGCTTAGTGATTTGTGGTGTCTTTAAAAACAAAACAAAAAAAACAATGAATAATGTAACTTTATTGGAGTCATTACCGTATATAGTCGAGTATAGGTTGACCGGAATATAAGCCGAGGTCCCTAATTTACCACAAAAAAATGGGAAAACATTGACTTGTGTATAAGCCGAGGGTGAGAAATGCAGCAGCTACTGTAAGTGGAAAAGGGGGTCAACAGTGCCCATCTGCAGCTACACATCCCTGTGTCTATTGCATGCCTCCTTGTGTCCTGTGCATGCCTCCCTGTGCAGATCTGCCTTCCTCCCTGTATCCTGTGTGTACCTCCCTGTGTCGATTGCAGCCTACCTGTGTACCTCTCTGTGTCCATTGCAGACTACCTGTGTCCTGTGCATGCCTCCGTGTTCCAGTCTGTAGCCCTCCTATGCACTGATCAGAGTGTCATAAAAGCATACGGCGGCCATTGCAGTTTTCAAAAGCCGCGCCGTCCTCTTCGTCTGTGATAGGCAGAACACTCAGTGTTCAGCCTATCACGGACATCCCCTCATCCTCATACCACAGACGAGAATGAGAGGATGTCCGTGATAGGCTGAACACTGACTGCTGGGAAATTCAGTGTTCTGCCTATCACAGACGAAGAGGACGGCGCGGCTTTTGAACACGGGAAGCGTCGCCATATGATTTTATGACACGCTGGCCGCCGTCTGTCTGCATGACATGCTGATCATGTAGGCAGACGGCGGTGACTCGAGTATAAGCCAAGGGGGGCACTTTCAGGCTAAAAAAAAGGGCTGAAAATCTCGGCTTATAGTTGAGTATATACGGTATATTAAGCTGGTTACACACTAGAAGTTTTTTTTGTTCAACCCAGCAGCCTGAATCGGGAAAAAAAAGAGATATCCCCATACTAGTTCATGTGATGTTAGTGCTGTGGTCTCCCCCGCTGTATTATTGTATTCTGACCGAAGGGCTCCCCCGCAGCCAGAACACACTGATTAGTGCTCACAGCCATTGGCTGCCAGTGCTGATCAGATACAGATCAGAGGCTGGTTTCCCAGGAATGAGACTGGCTTCTGTAGAACAGTAATGCTGGCCATACACTAGTCAAAAAATAAATCGGCCGAACCCAATTACGAAAAAACGAACGTTCGGCCGCGAGCGCAAACGATGGTGCCATCATATAATGGCCGATAAATCGTTCAGTGAACATAAATAGAAAAAATTTATGTTCGTTTTTTTACATATACCTAGTGCAGACAGGTCGGACGTGAAACACATTAACCTTTCAATTTATCGATTTAAAGAAGATTTCCAAACTTGTCCTTCGTTTTTTCGGGGTCAAAAACGTCCAAACGATTATCGATTTTGTGTCCATTAACTGGCCGAAAAATCGAA
The DNA here is from genome assembly GCA_028564925.1 of Lithobates sylvaticus. Taxonomy (NCBI): domain Eukaryota; kingdom Metazoa; phylum Chordata; class Amphibia; order Anura; family Ranidae; genus Lithobates; species Lithobates sylvaticus. The sequence continues at coordinate 44,016,345 of CM053033.1, forward strand.
CGAACGGTCTAATGACCGATTTTTCGGCCGAGCATTAGCTGTAAACAAGGGGCTGAAATGTGCCTAGTTCCTACTAAACAGCCCAAGTGTACATGGCTTTAGGGTCAGGCAGGGCTCCTTGATGCTCAAAACATAAGATACTGTGTAATGATCCACTGACATTTGTATCAGTTATCTTCCAATTCAGACGATGTACTTCTCAGTCTTCCCTGGTGCAGGACATCTACTTCATGGCAGGTGTTCAATATACTAACTTGTGAGGATGTCGTTTTTTTTTTTTGCTGCTTTCAAATTGTTTTGGAATGTTTGCATACAAGGGCCAGCATGTTGTTTGGGTTTTTCTGTTAAAGGATCAATTTGCCCCCCAAGCCAGAACCTCTCAATCCTCCATGGACCTACCTCTCCTCATAAAAAGCTAATAAATTAAAAGATCATTGTAAAATACGTTTTGGCTCAATTCATGGATACAGTACATATTAAAAAGCTTCAGGCACCCATTAAAACGTAAATTTGCATTATAATATTTGTAGACTTCAGTCTGACATTTCCATTTATTGACACAGAGGAGGCTAAATTGACTTGTTTGTTTTCTAAGAACCTTGTCATTGCTCCAAAAGATTCACCCCTCACACAAGGTCACTCCAGAATACTTTAGGGCCTTGTGAGGACCCTGTGATAGAAGTTCCTGGCACCCTATGGGTAATGACCACCTCACTAGGAAAATACAAACTTGACCCTTCCATACTACTGGCTAGAAGAAGGGAAACCTTGGACCCAGGCTGTAATGTAACCAGAGTTTTAGGTATTTGAGATAGATTTTTTAAAATACAAAATATGTTTGGTATGGGGTGGGGAAGGGGGGGGGGATAGGAAAGCCCTGGAGAACAGCGTTAAGCCTAAAATAGTTGCCAAAATTAAAGTGATTGTAAAGTCTTGTTTTTTTTCCTATTAAAATAACAAACATGTTATACTTACCTGCCCTGTGCAGATGTTTTGCACAGAGCAGCCCAGATCCTCCTCTTCTCGGGTCCCTGGCTGGGTCACCTGGCCCCTCCCTCCTGTTGAGTGCCCCCACAGCAAGCAGCTTGATATGGGGGCACCCGAGCCAAGCTGCAGCTTTGTGTATCCATTCAGACATGGAGCTGCCGGTTGGCCCTCCCCCTCTCTCTCCTGATAAGCTGACTTTGATTGACAGCAGCGGGAGCCAATGGCTCCGTTGCTGTGTCTCAGCCAAACAGGAGAGAAAGTCCTCAGCTGAGGCATTCGTGCACATCGCTGGACAGAGATGGGGCTCAGGTAAGCATTAGGGGGGCTGAGGGGGGCTGCTGCACACAGAAGGTGTTTTATCTTAATGCAAAGAATGCATTAAGATAAAAAAAACTCCTGACTATAAAGCTGTAACCTTTTGAGGCAGCTACTTTTAGTTTAATTTAATCCCATCTTAGGGAAAAGTAAAAATGTACCCCTGCAGTGGGGCTGCCCCTGCACTGCAACAGATAAATGCTCATTTAGGTGGCCAGAAAAAGCTGGATAGGGTAAGTAAAGCTGTTTTTTTTTGTGTCAACATTGGAAGCATACATTTAGTAGTAGCCCTGTCTACTTCCACACACAGGACCAGTGCAAAGCTGTAAAGTGTTGACACCCACACAACAACCCATTCCCTATTTTGTCCTCATGGAACTCACAGACAGTGAGAAGATAAGAAAACCATGGGTGGTTTTCTAAGCAGGTTCAGCCTCTCTTGTAGCACAGTCCCTGAATTTGGGAGGCTCTGATAAGGCAGATAACCCCTTCTATAGATCTTTTGGGGTGCAAAAGTGGGTGCTAACTAGCCCCACATGCAGCAGTGTAGCGAGGGCTATTTTCCTCAGAAGTGCTCTCCTTGTTTGGAGCCTGCAAGAAGTGAGTGGATTCATGGAGCTTTGACACCACATTTTCCAGACAAGTATGTTTTCTATTTTTTTTTTATTTATCTGCAAATGTCCTTAAAAGTTGGGTGTTACATCTCCTCTTGGGTGGTCCACTGCTGCGCTGTTTCAGTGTGCAATCCAGTGCCCATTGTGGAAGAAAAAGCTAAGTGTCTACATTCAAGGGAATGATAAATAATGCTGCACATGTGAAGTGGATAGATCTCACGTGAGGTCCATCTTGAGTTTGGGCAAGCACTGCTTCAGTGCCCATCTTGAAGTTGGGCAGAACTGCCAGGGAGCCATTTTGGAAATGAGCAAAGTGAGAAGATTGCCATTGAAAGAAAAGAGGGCGCACTGGCCTAGTGCATTATCCCATACATTTTATTAAAATAGAATAAAATAAATACTACTCACAAACATAGGTAGTATAAGCACTCATCAGACAACTGAACTTGGTTTTACTCTCCCAAACTCTCCGATCCCTGCTGGCTAACGCGTTTTTAAGGAATGTCCTTCTTCCTAAGTAGTATTTGATTTATTCTATTTTAAATACAATTTGTGGGATAATGCACTAGGCCAGTGAGCCCTCTTTTCTTTTATCTATCGCCACAATAGAATGGAGGAACATGGGCTTAAAGAGCCAGCTGCTTACAGATCGGGTGTTCGCAGGCTAGGATTGCATGCCAGCATGCCCATAGCTGCAAACCCTGCACCAAGGGCTATTTCCTGTTAACCAACAGAATAAATATGCATTTGCTGATGTCTACATGCTGCTTTGTTATTATACTTGATTAAATGTCAGTATTTAAGTTGCCATGCACTTATGCGCTGCAGCAAGGGCCATTTCCTGTTACCAGCAGATATATATGCTCTTGCTCATATCTCAGTGTTGCATTATTATTATTCTTGACTAAATGGCAGTATTGCAGCTGCCCTGCACTATGCACTCACTTCATAACAAAGATCCATATGGTTCCTTCAGATAAGGGTCATCAGAAAAGGTAGGTGTTTTGATACAAAATAACAAAAAAAAAAGGCAATCAGCACAAATACACAATAGATTATAAAGAACAATTGCATACCAGCTGAACACTTGAGCATAATCACAACACCTGAAGGTAAATTGGAATAGAAAAAAGTGCACACAAAAAAACAAATATTCATTTTAGAATTCAAATAATATAAAAGTCCAAATATTCAGTGCTCTCTCACCTTAGAGGTAAAGTATAGCCAGAAAAGCAGGTACTGATCTCCCAATGGTCCCCCAGACACATGTGAAAAAAAAAAAGATGTATGTGCTCTCTGTTTCTACTCACATTCAAAATGATAATAAGGCTCAGAGTACATCGGACAGAGCTCTGTGTGATCACCGTCCTGCAAGGATGGCAGCGGGTGACATCATCCATATGTAGCGCCTCCCTCTGTACGCGTTACGTCCAATCAGACTTCCCCTGCTGACGAAGTTTGATTGGATCTAACGCGTACTCTGAGCCTTGTATTATCGTTTTGAATGTGAGTAGAAAACTTTTACATACAAAAAAAAGATAAAAAAAAAGATATATTGGTATCCTTGGCAAAACGTCAGTCTCCAGCCTTGTCAAGCATGGGCCTTCCAGGCATACATAGTGGCAGTCAGACTACATCAGGCAACAGTGCCTAAACCTGTGAGAGTGAATCCTACCCCTCAAGCTATTCCTGAAAGTGTGTCACAGGTAGACAACTTCAGAGGTTGACTACCTGGCCCTAATGTCAAACTAAAAACTAGGCAGTTTTGTCTCGATGGACCCTGATTTCTAGCTCCATTTTGAGTCGACTCAGCAGACCATCATTCAACCCCATGGTCTAGGGTGCAGGTTTAGGGTGCGCTAGCATCTTCTCCTTGAGGTGATTCAGTTCGCATTGTAGCGATATATAAGTTATTCATTCATTCATTCATTCATTCTTCTGGCCGGCATGGGAAGAAATTACTCCTGTGTATGTACAGGAGTCAGTCATCCCTGCACAGGGACCATGCTGGTGATGTAAGCTTTCATACATTTGGCAAAGAAATTTCTTCATGGCCATAACACCAGAAAAGTGTTGCAAAAGCTTTAATGAATCACCCACATTATGTCACTTGAGTAAACATACAAGGTTTCGTTCTAAATTCATCTTTGGCCTTAGTGTTCCATTCATTTTTTGCAATATGCTGCCATATTATTGTCATTGTACAGCCAGATAAAGCTGGAGGTAGTGGTTCAACAAAAACTAAGCACATGCAACTGGTTTAGACATGATTGTGAGTGGTGCCAGAAATATTGATAGAATTTTCAGTTTGTTTCTTTATGCTCTAAAATAAACTGGAGCCATCAATATTTCTCTTGTCTACTCTATGCTCCTAATGACTGATGACTGAAAACTGTTAGACATGTCATTCTACTTAATGCTTTTTGAAAGTTGCTTGGCAAATAACAGCAAACAGTGTAAATTGAGATACCGATTTTTGTTTTAATTACCTCATCTTCTGTGTTCAGATGTCAGATTCTGTTAGATAAAAGTAATGGTGGAGATACCGAATACAGAGTTGTTTATAAAAATACTAGTAGCACTGAAAAAATGAATGATGCTGTATATCCTGTGTGCACATTTTCATTTACCATATCTTACATTCTGCTTGACTCTTGTGTTGAATAAAGAAGCACAGAGAACTGAAAGGTTTTAAAAAAAAAAAAAAGTTTTGATTTATATACCTTATTTTAGACCCATATTCTCTTTACCCCTTTTTTAATTTGTTAGAATGGGGTGAACCAAAGAAGGAAAATTCAAAGCAGATTAATCCTAAGCCTTAACCAGTTCAGCTGTTTGGACGTACCATGTACATCTAAAGAGTGAACCTCTATTCACAAGCTAATGGCTGCAGTAGCAGCCTTCAGCTTTTGTGGGTTTGTTTAGCCGGTTCCCGACTTGAAAGTGAAAGTAATGCGGCAGCTCCATAGCTGCTGATCACTTTTCAAAATAAGGATTTCACTAAGGATCCAGTCTGGGAGATTCACTGAGGAATTATCTGTCTGATATTGGAGGGAGGCATCTACGTACCCAGGGACATTGTACATAAAGATCGGAGTGAAGGATCCTAGTAACTGTTGCTGATATACCTAACATATAAACACTAGTGTCTGCCTGGCCTGGGACATTATTGAAGGTGTCTTGGTGCTGTTTGTTTTCTTGGTCTTTGCTGGAGGGTTTGTTCCTGAGAAGTAGTCTTACAGTGAAAAGTGTGCTCTTATTACTGCTTAGCATTTCTAGAGTATCCCACAGCCCCCTATGCCCTTCCCAAGTTAATCAGCAATACATTTAAAAAAAGCAACCCCTAGACTGTTCATTGAGCCAGAGGAGTGACTGTTGAGGTGTGCCTGGCTGCTATTGAACTAAGCTGGTAAATCCCAAAAACAATAAATCATGTGACGTTTATGAAGTCCTCCAATGTCAGACTAATTCTGTGAAAAATTCAAAAATGTTAAAAAAAAAAATTAATAATTATATGAACAAACAAACACACATTCTGGAGTCCTCAATGAAGAGATACATGATTGTAGCAACACAATGAAGTGGAATCCTCCACTAGAATCCACCACCAAACAGTGCACGCTTACCAGCTGAACAAGCTGTTCGAGCTTGTTAGCCACAATAGAATAGAACATGGGACAAATCATACAGCTCTTTCAGGGGTGAGCACTGCATTTATTTTAGATAGGAATTTCAAAGTCTTCCCCTACACTTTTTCCATTTAACAAATGTAGCAGTATGTAGCCATGATCAGATGCAGGCGTCTTTGTCTTTAGTCCTTTTTTCCACAATTCCTGGGTTTTATGGATACATCCAGGGAAAATACGTCTCTGTGCTTACTTCCATCAGCTGCTCAGAGACGCCACACCTGATGAGGTAGAGGTAGCAGGGAATGTGAACAGGGAATGTGAACTGCAGTTAGGTGAGAGGCCTTCCACTGTCAAAACTGGTGTACTGGGCCAGGGCATGCAGCTGCTCCAAAAGACCCAACTGCTGTGGGGAGAACCTCATTGACCTCAACTGCTACCAGAGTGCTCTGGTTGGAGTGAGGTGGTACTTTGTCCTCGGGCCATGGATCCCTGCAAACGTTCACCTGTGTTACCAGAGCTACCCTGGAATACACTGTGAGGAAGGCTATCTATGAGGTTATTCACAAGTATGTGTTCTGTACTGTTTTACTAAAGTTGTGTTTCTCACCTACATTCTCTGTTTTTACAGGCTCTTATATATACAGAGTCACAGAGCCATAGATATGAAGAGTTCATGTTTGTGCAGCTTTCATTGTACGACAGTGTATGTATGTTTCCTTGTCATCCTGATTTCATTATTGCTCCTAACTTTGCACCTGTGTAGTAAATTGCATATAACAGTTACTCTTTGTTTGATCATTTGGCAGGTTACCCATCCTGTTAAAATACTAAGCATGCCTATCAACGTTAAGTTATTTAGCTACAATGGTGCTTAGCAACAAACAGTTAAAGGGTGGATGCTTAGGAATTCATTTTTTTTTTTAAGAATTTAAATAATGCTGGCAAAAATTTATGAGGATCAAGTGATTATTTTCAGCTCTCAAAGTTTGTGCTTCAATGTCATTCACATAAATTCATAAAGAGTTTTATAAACAGCGTTTATGGGGGATTTTCTTACTGAAATTGTGAAATACGTTAGTGCACTAATGACTTTGGAAACTTGTTAATGGAGGAGTCTTTTTTTTTTACCCTTTATATACCAGAAGCAGGTGCTTCATACATCAGCTTGCCAAAAAGAAAAGAAAAAAACCTCAAACACCAAATTGTGAATATTTTCAAAGTGGTTGAACCTTAAAGCAGATTAAAGAAACAGATGTCCATGATGAATTCCATGAAACAAGATGGCACAGTAAGTACAGAAGCATAATTTTATGCTCCCTGCCTTGACAATGATTACTTGATCCAATTGATAAGTTGGGCTCAGTATTGTAAAGCACTTAAAAGTTCACATGACATGGTGGATCATGGTCTATTCAGTATGCTCTTTGTGCTGCATAAATGGCCAATGTATCATGTGATTGAGGCGTTACCATGGCGAGCATACGCAGTGTCAGTGAATAGTAAGGAATGTGCAGGCCCAAGTTACGGTTTTACAATATTATTCAAGTTGCCAGTTGCCTTCAAAGTTCTTATTGTTCTTCCACTGTGTTTCTAATTCAGTTTCAAGTACAATACACTAGCTTGTTTGTATTCGTTTTACATTTTTACATTTCCTTTTTTTTCATATATGAAAAAGTAAATACATAAAGAATGCAAATATATTTATTATAGCGCTACCCCTGTAGGAGCTTAGTACACAGTGGTAGCGCTATATAAAAAAAAAAAACAAGTGCTAAACCAGGTAGTAAATATATTGTAACCCAATTTGGTTGGTAACTAGGCAAGCATAAAATGGATTAACAAAACAAAATGGATTAACAATGGTAATAACACAATTTAGCCAACATAATTATTAACAGTAGGGACTAAGCATGAGATGACATTTGGCATCCATATCGGCATAAACATTAGCAGAGCCACCTACCAAGTGCTGAAACTATACTGCAAGAACGCATTTATAAAGGGCGATGCTAGTCCTAGACTGACTGGGTATGCACTGTCCAAAAGAAAAGGAGGATGGTAGAGGAGGGTGGCGAAGGGGAATAAAGGAGACTTGCAGAATAATTACTATGGGAGGGGCAGTCCTTTGAGATGACCTTTTGGCTGCTAATGTTGTGACCCTTTAAGAGCGTTGGTGCACTTAATGACAGTGCCAGTTAACCTGCATGCTGTATAGGGACAGTATAGATACTGTATAGTCTCAACACAGGTGCAAGGTAGATGTGGTTCAGCTGTGGTAAATGTTCAATACACTGCGGTATAGAGTTGTTATAGGTGCAGTCTAGGCTTGGAATAGGAGCAGTATAGAGTGCAGTATGGGTGCGGTATGGATTGGGTACACTTTGTGTGCTACTCTCAGTGGCTCAGTGCTAGCGGTATCAGCAATGGTCAAATAGCTCTGTCACCAGTCCCTGGTATGCTGTGTTGATCTTATACTGTAGAAGGGGGTGCTTCAAGGGTTGGAGTATCGTAGCTGGGGTGAAAAGGCAGCCTCAGGACAAGAAACAGGAAGCAGCATGTGTGGATTGTTGCACAGGTGCTGCTTCCTGTTTCCTGTCCTGAGGCTGCCTGGTCATCCAGACTACCACACTCACCCCTTGCAGCAGCAGCTCCATCTTGGATCTTGGATTGGCACCCTGGCTGTCTCTTTTAGCTATTGCAGGTGCTATCCAGACCATATTCAGTGTATCCACTGTGATAGCTTGTTTGGTGTTTTTCCCAGCTAGCAGTCCTTTTGACAACCATGATAAGCATAATTTGTTTTACTTCATGTGAGTTATTAATTGTCTCCTTTTAATAAATGTTTATACAACCACTAAACTTTGCTCTTTTTGACTGACATAGGTGAGGTTACTAGCTCAAATGAGCAAATGGTTTGTATTGTATTATGCTTCATACTCGTACAAAGCCCCCTTGCATTGAACTGTGTGTGTAAACTATGTGTTTACAGGAGTGGTAAATAAAAAGTGCAGTGCAAACCCGCTTAAGCAGTTCCTGACTGGGTAAGCTGCTTCGACTGTTTCTGGGTATCCCTTTCTTGTGCATAGGTACCACTGCCATTACCAGTTGAGCCGGTATCCCTTTATAACTTGGTGCTGGAATGCAGATAGCACCTTCAAGAGACAAAATTGAGCAGCTTGTAAACCAACTTATTTAGCCAAATGCCAACCACTAACAGTACAATGGTAGCCAACAGCAGGCTGTCGCAAAAGTTAAACCACTTAATTGCCCAACGGATACAACAGTTGACTGAAACCCACCAGGCCTCCTTAAAGAAAAAACAGCAAGTGAACTGGTCTTTACAGCAGCAGATATAGGCCCTGTTAAAGAGGAAGATGCTGGCGCAGGGGCCAACTTCAATACCTCAACAGCTAGTACAGAGCACTTACAGAAGTTTTCTTTGGATAATGATGTTGAAGCCTACTTCAACATCTTTGAGAGAGTCGCAGAATGTTGGATGGTACCTAAGGAGCAGTGGGTAAAAGCATACACACCATTTTTAATAGCCTCAAAAGGTCTACTTTGACTTATAGCCTCAGGATGCCAAGGAGTATCTTAAACCTAAAAAAGATATCCCAGCTTACCCAGGGTTACCATTGCTTTCCAATCACAATGTGTGTTCACATTTGAATTTGACCCTGAGATTCCCTCATGGTGTCAGATGTATGATTTGTTCCACCTTACAAATAAGTAGTTGCAACTGGAGGTGTTGAAGCCAATTTAGAGGGTTGAGCTGGGACCAGAGCCTTGCATGTTGAGATACTGCACCACATAATGTACACAGACCTTCAAAGTTTGGATGAGCAGTTGTCCCTTGTGGAATGGCATACTGCTATCAAAAGCTACCTCTGGGATGTGCCTTCCAAGCTGGTAACCTCTTGAAACAGGATTAACTGTTTCTTTTTTTTACCCTTTCATAGGTGTAAAAAGGTTACAAGGGAGAAACAGTCATGGATACCAGGTATGATCAGACTCCTAGCACAAAAGGAATCTTCTTTGAGATTTACACAACATATTAGGTGCTGGAGGTGTCAAGGACTAGGATGTGTGGCTGTCAAGTGCCCCATTAAATATAAGCCTCTAGTATGTAACCTAAGGAGGCATATATCGCTATTATATCGCTATTTACTGAGCTGGTTCTTACAGCAACCTTCAAGTGCAACTAAAAGCAAAACAGTTTTTTTGTTTTCAGTTTTGGATAGAGTGGAGAGGCATATGAAAACCTGCCAGTTTTTACTGGTTAAGAACTTGCTACACATAGTAGCATAAGTTCGGGCCGAACTTTGCTTGTTCGGACGTTCGGCGAACAACGAACATTATGCAGTGTTCACGGCAAATTCGAAAGCCGCAGAACCCCGTTAAAGTCTATGGGACACTAACATGAAAAACCAAAAGTGCTCATTTTTAAAGTCTTATATGCAAGTTATTGTCATAAAAAGTGTTTGGGGACCCGGGTCCTGCCCTAGGGGACATGTATCAATGCAAAAAAAAGTTTTAAAAACAGATTTTTTTTGGGAGCAGTGATTTTAATAATGCTTAAAGTGAAACAATAAAAATTAAATATTCTTTTAATAGTTTTGCCTGTAAAGTGGTGTAGTTTTCCCATGTTTAGAACAGTACCACAGAAAAATGACATTTCTAAAGGAAAAAAAGTCATTTAAAATTGATTGCGGCTGTAATGAATTGTCTTGGCAATATAGATAAAACTCATTAAAAAAAATGGCAGGGGTTCCCCTCTCAGTCCGTTACTATTACCACGGGCGACCTTGCCTTCCTCTGATGTCACGTGGTGTCAGAGGGGTGTTTACGTCACTGGGTGGCCCCGCCCTCAGCTATATAACAACTGTCACTGAGACGAAGTGTCACTCGGCGGGAGGCTCCCATGGAGGCAGAGCTGTTGCGGCTTTTTCTGTTGCTTTTTTCAGTCTGTCAGGTGGCGTGAGATGGATCTACATCGCAGGACATTTTTATTTTTTAATAAAGGACTTGTCCCAAAGTGTCTCCTGTAATTTTTTACTATTTTTTACACTTTTTTTTGTGAAATGGTAGGTGTACAATGTACTTGTTACCAATTCACATGGGGGCGGCCAGGATCTGGGGGTCCCCTTGTTAAAGGGGGTTTCCAGATTCCGATAAGCCTCTCGCCCCCAGACCCCAACAACCACCGGGCAAGGGTTGTGGGGGTGAGACCCTTGTCCCCAGGGCCGTCTTTAATATTGATTGGACCCCGGGCAAACATTTACTATGCAAATGTTCTCTCCACCCCAGCATTCCAAAAACACACGTCAAATTATGTATTGAATTGTATTGTAACTGTACTGTCTGCCCTCATGTTGTAAAGTGCTGCACAAACCGTCGGCGCTATATAAATCCTGTATAATAATAATGATGATGGGGGAGATAGGGGAGTCCAGGATAATGGGTAGGGGGATAGCGGAGTGCAGGATGATGGGGGGGATAGGGGAGTCCAGGATGATGGGGGGGATAGGGGAGTCCAGGATGATTGGGGGGAGAGGTGGGGGAGTTCAAGATGATGCGGGGGGGAATAGGGGAGTCCAGGATGATGGGGGGGAAGGGGGAGATAGAGGAGTCCAGGATGACACACAGGGATTGGGAGTGTATACTGTGAGGTGTTTGTATCAAACAAGGCACAGAAAAAATCAGCACAAGGGGCAGTACTTGCATATTCTCCCCCCCTCCCCCAAAGTAACTATCTATTGGTCACCTCTGCACACCACTTTGCTTACTTCTGTACCCCCCTCCATTCACAGCTCACCTCTGTACCCCCCTCCATTCACAGCTCACCTCTGTACCCCCTCCATCCACAGCTCACCTCTGTACCCTCCTCCACCCACAGCTCACCTCTGTACCCCCTCCATCCACAGCTCACCTCTGTACCCCCCTACATCCACAATTCACCTCTGTACCCCCCTACATCCACAGCTCGCCTCTGTACCCCCCTAAATCCACAGCTCGCCTCTGTATCCCCCTCCATCCACAGCTCACCTCTGTACCCTCCCCCATCCACAGCTCACCTCGGTACCCTCCTCCACCCACAGCTCACCTCTCTACCCCCCACCATCCACAGCTCACCTCTCTACCCCCCACCATCCACGGCTCACCTCTGTACCCCCCTACATCCACGGCTCACCTCTGTACCCCCTCCATCCACAGTTCACCTCTGTACCCCCCTCCATCCACAGCTCACCTCTGTACCCCTCCATCCACAGCTCACCTCTGTACCCCCCTTCATCCACAGCTCACCTCTGTACCCCGCTCCATCCACAGCTCAACTCTGTACTCCAATCCATCCACAGTTCACCTCTGTACCCCCCTCCATCCACAGCTCACCTCTGTACCCCCTCCATCCACAGCTCACCTCTGTACCCACTCCATCCACAGTTAACCTCTGTATTCCACGTTCACCTCTGTACCCCCCTCCATCCACAGCTCACCTCTGTACCCCCCTCCATCCACAGTTCACCTCTGTACCCTCCTCCATCCACAGCTCACCTCTGTACCCTCCTCCACCCACAGCTCACCTCTGTACCCCCTCCATCCACAGCTCACCTCTGTACCCCCCTACATCCACAGTTTATCTCTGTACCCTCCTCCATCCACGGCTCACCTCTGTACCCCCTCCATCCACAGTTCACCTCTGTACCCCTTCCATCCACAGCTCACCTCTGTACCGACCTCCATCCACAGCTCACCTCTGTACCCCCCTTCATCCACAGCTCACCTCTGTACCCCGCTCCATCCACAGCTCAACTCTGTACTCCAATCCATCCACAGTTCACCTCTGTACCCCCCTCCATCCACAGCTCACCTCTGTACCCCCTCCATCCACAGCTCACCTCTGTACCCACTCCATCCACAGTTAACCTCTGTATTCCACGTTCACCTCTGTACCACCCCCCATCCACAGTTCACCTCTGTTTCCCCCGTCCATGTTCACCTCTGTATCCCCCCCATCCACAGCTTACCTCTGTACCCCGCTATCCACAGCTCACTTCTCTATCCCCATCCACTTCTGTACTCCCATCCACATTCACCTCTGTATCCCCTGTCCATCTCTGTTCCCCCCGTCCACCTCTGTACCCCTTAAGTGACAGCTGCTTTGGGCCCCACAGCGATTACAGGGCCCAAGGCAGCTGCCCCTTTTGCCCTGCTTTAAAGACGGCCCTGCTTGTCCCCATCAACATGGGTACAAGATGCTTGGGGGGTGACTCCAATTCATCCATGGGCATGTGGCCTGGTACCCTCTCATCTTTTCCTGCGGCCTGCCAGGTTGCGTGCTCAGATAAGGGTCTGGTATGGATTTTGGGGGACCCCCCACACAATTTTTTAAAACATTTTTGGTTCGGGGTTCCCCTCAATATTCATACCAGATCCAAAGGGCCTGGTAATGGAGTGGGGGAGACCCATGCCATTTTTGTCAATGAGTTTTATATATATTGCCGAGACCCGACAATTCATTACAGCCGTGATCAGTTTTAAATTACTTTTTTTCCTTTAGAAATGTAATTTTGCTGTGGTACTGTTCTAAACATGGGAAAACTGTGCCACTTTACAGGCATATTATAGATACCCCAGGCGCGATATTAAAAGGAATATTTAATTTTTATTTTTTCACTTTAAGCATTATTAAAATCACTGCTCCCGAAAAAACAACCGTTTTTAAAAAAAAGTTTTTGCATTCATACACGTCCCCTGGGGCAGGACCCGGGTCCCCAAACACTTTTTGTGACAATGACTTGAAAATAAGCCTTTAAAATTAACTTTTGTTCGTGTCCCATAGACTTTAACGGTATTCATGTGTTCGTCCAAATTTTTTGCCTGTTCGCAAGTTCTGGTGCGAACCGAACCGGGGGTGCTCGGCTCATCCTTAGTAGCCAATTATGAAAGTGTGTCTGAAGTAAATGATGTTTCTGTTTTGCTTGAACTTCCCACTAGTGGGCATGGTTGAGGAGAAAAAGGGTGTTGTAGGTGCATAGGGAAGAAAAAACTGCCTCAGAAATACAGTATATGCATCAGTTATGGTCAGTTATGGGAGATAGTCCTTGTAAAGTCCAAATACATTATTAGTCCACTTAGGGAAAGCTTATCCAGAAAAGGAAGCCAACTCTGTGAAATGACATAAAAAGAAGAAAGGGAAAGCGCCTCTAAGTGTAGTAAGTTAAACCATGTCTATTCAAAACTTTAAAGGGGCCACTCACATGATATAATATATAACAGGCTCATTGATCAGATGGGCATCCACTAGATGACGCCAGGAGATCTGCGAGCGGGCGGACAGTCAGCCGCAATGGAGGAGGAGAACGCAGACTACTCTTATCCAGATGAGAATGCCACGATCTGAAAGAGAGTAGGCAGCATTCTTATCATTCATTATGGCTAACTGTCAGCCTGCTTGTGGATCTCCTGGCATCATCTAGCGATTACCAACCTGGTCAATGATCTTATATCTTGTAAATTGCCCTTTAAAGTTTTGAATAAATGTGGTTTAACTTACTACACTTAGAGGCACATTCCCTTTCTTCTTTTTAGCACATGGTTGGGGAGCCAGAGGAAACTGCCTCAGCGTCACATGTGCCAGTGGCCAGGGAAGATTTTGGGACTGTACAGTTGTGGGATCTCAGTTTGGCAAATGTATGGAAGAAGATTATAAAGGTGATAGATGGGGTTGACCAAGAATCAGATATATCCTGCTATACTCCCATTTTGCAGTATTCTATGACATTCTGTGTTGTTTAAACAAAGAACAGGAGCAAGTGGTGGAACGGCTGCTGGTTTCCCAGTCTCACATGAGGATGGTGTTGGATCTGCCCCATTCTCATGCGTTGTTTAGTCATTTAGGGGTAGAAAAAACAAAAAAGTGGATTGAGAACTCATCTGTATAAAAATGAATAGCCTCTAGGTCTGTGTAAGAAAAAGTTTGATGTGAAACAGCATTTTTACGGACACAATGAACACTGCGTCTGTAATAAAAAAAACTAGAATACACAAAAATATGAGGAATCCTCCAATGGTATTGTTCTAATTGGTAGGTGTTTTATTTACTGTACTCAAAGAAGCCTGGTATACTGTCAGCATGACATAAATACCTTGCCTCTTTTCGCACCCTCAATGTTTAATCACAAGGAGGGTCTTATGTACGAGTGAAGTCGAGTGTGTACATATGAAACGGATGGCCGGATCTCCCTAGTGGCAGCAGAAATTCATTCATGTGAACAATAAAAACTTGACAGGGCTGATAACCCTTCTCCACACTATCCAAAGCCAAAAAAAAGTTTAGATGCTTTAGGGGGTCAGCTCAAACCCCTTTCCTTACCCCATCCTGATGCTGGCGATAGACTCAATTTAGGCTCCAAATACCAGTTACAGATCCTATGTATATCTGTTTCGTTGTTTCCTACATTCCCAATGCTGAATACAGCCAGTTCAATAGTACAGCAAACCATATACAGAATACATTTATTTTCATTAAAAGAACCCAGCTAGAAAGGAAAATATCATGCCTGTTAGCATCACTTGAAATACATACTGCATTCAAAACCCAGAACAATTTTTTAGCCAATCGAATAAATTAGATTAATGCGCTAAGTTATTCTGACTTAGCCGTCAACTTGTATATTTACAGAAAGAGTCTGTGAATGCACTTGTGCTGTGTTTGGCTCCAAATTGCAGAAAAAGAATGTAAATGAAGGCACTGAATACATTTGATTGTTACATATCTGACTGACTTGCAGCATATATTATTCACAAGAATTCATAGCCAAGATTTGGAAAAGGCCTTTTGATGTGGGCCTAAAAAACAAAAGCCACAAAGTAAGACCAAGGGTTATTTGAAGAGTTAATGCATAGAGCAGAGATATGTTTAGTTCGGTGGCCATAAGATGACAGATATTTGTTTTGTTTTTAGCTGGAGAAGGCAATGATCTTATATCTAGGGGCAATGCCAGCAGACTGGCGTACAACAGAGGGTGTGGTATTGCTGGAAAAGTGGTTGTCATCTGTAATCGGGGACCCATAATTAGTGGCTCCTTTGGGGGTATACACCCCCACATTTGTGATGCAAGAGCTGATGGCAATGTGATCCAGCCAGAACAGGAAGCTGTCTTGTTCCTTTTGCATACTTCTTATAACTCTTACGTTATAAGAGTGTGCCAGAGGGTGTGGTATTGCTGGAAAAGTGGTTGTCATCTGTAATCGGGGACCCATAATTAGTGGCTCCTTTGGGGGTAAGTGCTACATTTAATTAGCACCCCCACATTTGTGATGCAAGAGCTGATGGCAATGTAGTATGCATTAGACATTGTGTGATCCAGCCAGAACAGGAAGCTGTCTTGTTCCTTTTGCAAATAGGTACAAGCTAGATGAAGGAATACATGGACATAGCAGAACCAAACAGCCATGACACTACAAACTCCAGCCACATGTGAGAACAACACATTACACAGTAATGCCGCGTACACACGGTCAAAATTCTCGTCGGAAAAAGCTCTGATGGTTTTCCCGTCGGAATTTCCTCAAACTGTCTTGCCTACACACGGTCACACCAAATTCCGACGGTCAATAACACTGCGGCATACAACACGTTCGACAGTACTATTAAAGGGAAGTTTAAGACTTCTGAGCATGCATCAAATTGTTTCCGAGCATGCGTCTGTATTTTGCGTGTCGGAATTGCATACACACGATCGGAAAATCCGATAGAGAGGTTTTCCGTCGGAAAAATTAAGAACAGGTTCTCAATCCAAAGTCCGTCGGAAATTCTGACAGAAAAAGACCGATGGGCATACACACGGTCGGAAAATCCGATGAAAAGCTCCCATCGGACTGTTTCCATCGGAAATTCCGACCGTGTGTACGCGGCATAAGGCAAACAAACAGCTCAGGGAATACAACTACACCTAGTTGAAACAAGAACATTTGAAAGTGTATAATAGCTTTTAACAGTAATGTTTGGAGAAAAGATTCATGTGTAAATGCAAAGCTGTTCTATTCCTAAGAATTTTGGCTCCCTCAAACATTTGCTAATTTGTAACAAGTCAATGTGAAAGGGTTGAAGTTGTAAATCTACAGACAGAGGGAAGTTGTTAGAGATTAGTTTTTGAAGAGTATCTATAAAATTGGGTAGGGGGAGGGAGGAAAATAAATGTATCTAAGAAAGTCAGTGTGCAGGAGACAAGAGATAATGAGATGGGCGTAAGCCGCAGCTTTGTGTACCATTGCTTCATTTTGTGTATAACTAACCACAAATATTCCTGTACTCACTGCTATCTCATGAGAAGTGTAAAAGATTATTAAAACACAGCTCCTAGGAAATGAAAGCCAGTCCAAACCCCCTTAAGATGAGACCTAAACAGTGACTAATTGTGGCTCCAACAGAGAGTCTGCAGGGTCACTAAGGATCACACACTTTGACCCTCACAATTCATATTTCTACTCTGCAAAAGATGCCGGAGACACACTGTGCAGAGATATACTGGAGTGTACAAAGGGATTCTATGTAATTTAATCTCTCTATAAAACGAGTTGACTTAACTTGAAATAAACTTGTATATGAACTATATTGTTTAAGAAATGCTTTTGTATCCAGTCATGCAGTAAAGCTGTTAAACTAAACACCATGTGATGTACAGGCCTTATCAAAGTTTCATCCATGTTGCACTGTACGGATGGATATCTAGTTATTAAATAGGAAGTTAAAGCAGTAAATGATAACAAACAATTTTATTCTGAAAGACTGTCAGCCAGATTAGTGGGATTTCCGATGCGACTTGAGTCACATGACTATGGAAATCACATTGTTTTCAAGCACACATTAGTGTGATTCCAGTGTGATTTTGGCCCCATGGAATATACAGGCCTTATCAAAGTTTCATCCATGTTGCACTTCATAATTACAGTGAAAATCGGATGAAAGTCAGATCGCAGCAGTGTGATCCTAGCCTTAATGGTGCAAAAGATTTCTGCTGCTCTGCAACACACCAAAATACAATCCCTAAAAATAGCTGAAGCATTTTGAATAACTTATGCCGCGTACACGCGGTCGGAATTCTCGTCGGAAAAAGCTCTGATGGTTTTCCCGTCGGAATTCCGACGGAATTTCACTCAAACTGTCTTGCCTACACACAGCCACACCAAATTCCGACGGTCAATAACACCGCGACATACAACACGTTCGACTGCACTATAAAAGGGAAGTTTAATGCTTCCGAGCATGCATCGAACTGTTTCCGAGCATGTGTCGGAATTTTGCATGTCGGAATTGCATACACATGATCGAAAAATCCGATAGAAAGGTTTTCCGTCGGAAAAATTAAGAACAGGTTCTCAATCTAAAGTCCGTAGGAAATGCCGACAGAAAAAGACCGATGGGCATACACACGGTCGGAATATCCGACCGTGTGTACGCAGCATTAGGGTAAAGCATCTCTCTTCGCACCAAAAATTAGTATCAACAATCTCCCAGCACTGAGACCAGGGCAAGTTGTCTAATATTACTTTTATGAGGCCGTCAAGAATAAAAATTCACTTTCTATTAGTTGTTACGGTACTTGATTTTGAAAAATGCCTGGCATGTGTCCAAAAATGTTTCATTGCTATAACAACTTGCAGTTTTTTAAGAGCACTTGGCATAATGTCAAAGTAAGTATAATTTTCATAAATTTTCCTCGATTGCAGTTTTATTACCCTGAAAGAAATTGCTTGTTATTAAATATATAAACAATCACTCCTTTTTGTTAAGGTGTCAGCAATGCGCTAGGTTTCAATTGCCAATTTGCACCTG
This sequence comes from Lithobates sylvaticus, assembly GCA_028564925.1. Classification (NCBI taxonomy): domain Eukaryota; kingdom Metazoa; phylum Chordata; class Amphibia; order Anura; family Ranidae; genus Lithobates; species Lithobates sylvaticus. The sequence goes on from CM053033.1 coordinate 44,034,728, forward strand.
GTAGCTGCATCATCTTAAGGCTGTAAAACGTTGTATAGCACACACATTCACAAACAGTACCAGTCTAACTTCTTAAGGTGGCCATAGAGCTCTGAGGATGGCATGATGTGGCATGCTGGATACAGTGGTTACAGCATGGTATGCATTGTGCAGTGCAGACAATCATGGGTCTCATCATTTATTTTGGTAATAGAAAAATACTGATCAGGATCTTTCTGATCAAATGTTCCTCCAAGACCAGTGAGCCAGCAGTCATCCATCTATACCCATAGACATGAAATCAGCCCAGGGTAAGTGTACATAAAAACTAAAATGAAATAAGGACTAATTCACAGTCAATTGATCTGCTTTTTAGCACACCTGTTATGCCCCGTACACACGGTCTGAAATTCAGACGGAAAATGTCTGATCGGACCATGTTGTCGGAAAATCCGCCCGTGTGTGGGAAATTCCGCCGGAAAAATTTGAGATCCTGCTCTCAAATTTTCCGACAACAAAATCCGATCAGACTTTTTCCAATCGTGTGTAGAGAATTCCGACGGACAAAGTGCCACGCATGCTCAGATCAAATTACGAGACCAAAGCTATTGGCTACTAGCCTCTACGTAGTTCCGTCGTACGCAACGAACGTCACCACGGATTTTGTGGTCGGAATTTCCGACCATGTGTACGGGCGCTAAGGCCTCGTTCACACCATATGTACAGAAAAATGAATGGAAAAACTGCAGATTTGACCTGCATAGAATATTTTGGTCTTGTTCACACCATGTGCAGAGATGTGTATATTTATTATGTAGGTAACTGCAAGGGCACAAAGCAAACCATTGTTTTCTATGTGCCCCGCTCACACCATAATACTGTTGTCGCGTGAGCTTTCTTTCTCTCTGCAGAAATCTGCAACATAAATTCTCTGCAAGGGAACACAGAAAACAATTGTTTTCTATGTGCCCTGTTCACACCACAATGTTGATGTTAGGTAAGATTTTTTTGCTGAGCAGAAAACTACTGCATACATGTTGTTGTGGTTTGAACAGGGGACATTGTGAACGATTGTTTTCTTTGTGCCCTTGCAGAGACAGGTGCAGAAAAACTCCCTTTAAGATTGTAATCTCTAACAAGCAGAGCCCTCTGATGTCTCCTGTATTGACTTGTATTGTAACTGTACTGTTTGTCCTCATGTTGTAAAGTGCTGCGCAAACTGTTGGCACCATATAAATCCTGTGTAGCACTGCCCCCTTGGGGGTTGCTTAGAATTGCATGTTCATCTGCACCACCTTGACCCTGTGAACTTTCCAGCCCTTCTGACACTCTAGGTTCAGACATGTTGTGTATACCTTTAAATAACACACTGACACAATGCAGATTGATTATCTCTCTCTGCTTTTACTTATTCAAGAGAAGAGTCATGTAACAGGGTATTAGTCAGCAAAGTCCTGGATAAACAGCCAAGACTCTGAAAAGGTCCCCAAAGGCAATTAAATGACATTTTCAAATCACAGATATAGAATATCAATGTACACAGAAACAGACAATACATGAATGGATCTCTAAGAAAGGCTACTGGTTGCTGTCTATAACACCACTGCTAAAGGGGAACCCCTGCCCGGCCTATTATACCTTTAATCCTAATAAGAGATTAGGTAATATAGGTATTAGTGGTGTGTCCCTTTAAATAGCAATAGAATAGCTGTGTCCAGGATGCAATGTTCTTCCCCTGGCAAGTTGGAGTTTAAAGAATACGAATTCTGAGTGTGGCACAGTGATAGGTAGTAAGGGCAAAGCAGCTGAGCCTGGCCAGCAGTAATCTTTAAAGCAATTCCAGGTATAAAGTGTCTGTATACAGTGTCCTGTGAAATATGATAAGGCAATTCCAGGTGTAAGGTGCCTATATACAGTGTCCTGTGAAATATGAAGGTGACAGGGATTGAATTGGTGGGCAGATGCCCTCTCACTAAACTGCAGAACAGTGTAGGAACCTCCTGAAGAGCAACCTAAGTTGATTTGTCCTTCTGCAGAACGGGAGATGACAGTTTGGCTGCTGGGACCGTGAGTTGTCTGATCCTGCTGTTTACAGCGATGTTGCAGTGGTGCCCCTTGTGTAGCAAAAGGCGTTGGACCCACCTGGGTCAGAGCTGGGATGTTGCTGCATGGTAGGCCGCAGTCTTCTCGCACAATGGGTGTGTACTTGATGGGACCCGGCGAGCAAGAGACCTTGGGCCTGGTCTGCTGACCCCTTTATAGCCTCTCCCAGAGTTCTTTCCTTGGAGCAGATGGCTTGCTGGGAGGTGTAGTCCAGGGATAGTTCTGCTGATCAAGGATGTCTGTTCAGGAGACTACAGTTCCCACAATTCTCTCTGCTTGGCTCAGGTAGATGATGCGTGTAATCTGAGCCCAGCACTAGAGGAACACAGAGACGGTCTAAAGCCCCATACACACGGTCGGATTTTCCGATGGATTCTGTCCTATCGGACAATGTTGTCGGAAATTCCGACCGTGTGTAGGCACCATCGGACATTTTCCATCGGATTGTCCGACGGACAAAGTTTTATCTCCTGCTCTTAAATTTTCCGACAACAAAGTCCTGTCGGACTTTTTCCGATCATGTGTAGGGAATTCCGACGGACAAAGTGCCACGCATGCTCAGATCACATTACAAGACCAAAGCTATTGGTTACTAGCCTCTACGTAGTCCCGTCGTAGGCAACAAACGTCACCACGTTCAGAATGATCGGATTTTCCGACAACTTTGTCCGACCGTGTGTATGCAACACCAGTGTCGGACAAAATCCTTGGGAAAAAATCCGATGGATTTTGTGGTCGGATTTTCCGACCGTGTGTATGGGGCATTAGAAGAAAGAGAGAAAGTCTGCAGTGCCAGAAAACTGTAGTCAGCTTTTTGCTACACCTGTATAATAATAATAATAATAATATAAATGTTCTGCTGCTGACACAAAACAAAGATTCACACTTCCACCTTTTATGACTATATCAAATCAATTTATATCAATTGATTTGATATAGTCATAAAAGGTGGAAGTGTAAATCTTTGTTTTGTGTCAGCAGCAGCAGAACATTTATTGCACTTTTATCTGCTTGCGCTGGAGTATCACACACACACATGTAATAATAATAATAAGTCACATTTCTGCACATGGTGTGAACGAGGCCTAAATTGCAGGTCATGAGATAGACAAATAAAAAAACAATAGCTTTTTTATGTGTCCTGTTCACACTACAATGCTGTGTCGACTTGTATCGTGTTGTGCTAAAATGCCACATGTATGCATTTTAACGCAATGCACGTAAACGCGTGTAAAAAGTGCATCAACGCAGAGCAACACAAGTAAATAAAGATAATTTTGCATTGTCATTATTTCAAGCACCCATACCAGTCGCCATCTTTGGGGAACTGGAGAGTGAGGAGAAAAGGAGTGTGTGCAGAGCAGGTACTTTCTAGACAACATGTCTGAATTTATTCATAATAATAACTTTGTAGCACATGTTCGGGCACTTCGTAAATCACAGCAAAACCCGTAAAATGCATAGCATTCTAATGTGCGCTAAAATTTGTGTCAACGCACGTCAAAATGTGCATCAATGCAAGTCAACGTGCGCTAAAACACACATAAAATGGATGGAAATGTAAATCTGTGTGAATTCAACCTAAATGGAACCCTTAATTAAACACTTCAATACCGGGCACTTTCACCCCCTTGATGCCCAATTTTCAGCTTTAAGCGCTGTCGCAATATGAATGACAATTGCACGGTCATGCAACACTGTACTCAAAGTAAATTTTTATTATTTTTTCCCCGCAAATAGAGCTTTTTTTTGGTGGTATTTGATCACCACTGGGTTTTTTTATTAAAAAGACCAAACATTTTGAGAACAAAAAAACTTTTTTCTTCGTTTCTTATATACAATTTTGTAAATAAGTTAGTTTTCTCCTTTACTGAGGAGCACTGATGAGGCAGCACTGATGGGCAATGATGATGAGGCACTAATATGCAGCACTGATGGGCACTGATAGGCGACACTGATATGCAACACTGATGGGCATTGATAGGTGGCACTGATGGGTACTCATAGGTTGCACTGATAGGCGACACTGATAGCCACTTATAAATGACACTGATGGGCACTGATAGGCGGCGCTGATGGGTGGCACTCATGAGCAATGATGGGTGGCAATGATAGGCAGCACTGATAAGGAGGCACTGAAAGAAATAACTGATGGACACTGATTGGTATGCCTAATGGGCACTGATTGGCATCCTTGATGGGCACTGATTGGCATCCCTGGTGGGCACGGCTTGGCATCCCTGGTGGGCATGGTTTGGTGTGCACGGGTTGGCACGGGTGTCCAATCACAGCTGGTCACATCGTAACCAAGATGTGCCGTTTATCGGCTTTTCCTCTATTCACGCTGACAAGGCACGAGTAGAAGAGAGCCGATCAGCGGCTCTCCTGACAGGGGGTCACTATTAACCGCTTACGGACCGCCTCCTGCACATATACGTCGGCATGGCACGGCTGGGCACATAAATGTACAGGTACGTTGTCCTTTAAGAGCCCAGCCGTGGGTCGCACGTGCGGCCGACGGCGCTCTCGCGACCCAGTCCTGAGCTCCGTGACCGCGGCCGTGGGCCCAGCGGGTCACAGAGCTGAAGAACGGGGGGAGGTATGTGTAAACAAACCTCTCCGCGTGCTTCCTAGTGACACTGTCACTGATCGTCTGTTCCCTGTCATAGGTTAAAGACAATAAGTGACGTCACATGCCAAGCCACGCCCCCTACAGTAAGAAAACGCACACAGGGCTCACTTAACCCCTCCCCGTCCTCTAGTGGTTAACTCCTTCACTTCCAGTGTCATTTACACAGGAATCACTAAATAGCACTGATTGCTGTATAAATGACAATGGTCCCAAAAATGTGTCAAAAATGTCCGATGTGTCCACCATAATGTCGCAGTCACAATAAAAATCGATGATCGCCGCCATTACTAGTAAAAAAAAAACTATTAATAAAAATGCTATAAAACTATCCCCTATTTTGTAAACGCTATAACTTTTGCGCAAACCAATCAATAATCGCTAAGTGCGATTTTTTTTACCAAAAATATGTAGAAGAATACGTATCGGCCTAAACTGAGGAAAAAAAAAAGTTTTTTATATCTTTTTTGGGGATATTTATTATAGGAAAAAAGTAAAAAAAAAAAATTCTAAATTGTCGCTCTATTTTTGTTTATAGCGCAAAAAATAAAAAAAAAACGCAGCAGTGATCAAATACCACCAAAAGAAAGCTCTATTTGTGCGAAAAAAAGGACGCCAATTTTGTTTGGGAGCCACGTTGCATGACCGCGCAATTGTAGGTTAAAGCAACGCAGTGCCAAATCGCAAAAAGGGGCCTGGTCCTTTGGCTGCAAATTGGTGCGGGGCTTAAGTGGTTAAAGGGATATTTTATTTTTCATTTTTTTTTTTCAAATGACATTTAATTATATATATATATATATATATATATATAAAATGTATTGCATTTTAGTGTAAATAGGAGATCTGGGGTCAAAAGGTCTATTAAGAGGTCCTGTCATGCTTTTTATCCTATTACAAGGGATGTTTACATTCCTTGTAATAGGAAAAAAAGTGACACCATTTTTTTTTTAAAAGAACAGTGTAAAAATAAAAAATAAAAGGTTAAATAAATAAGAAAAACATTTTTCCTGACAGACTCCATGGCAGCCTACATGTGGGTTAACCCCGCCTCCTCTCCAATGTTATAGGACCCCATTCAAATAAATGAGCACTCACTGCTAGGTACTGTGTTCCTTTTTTGTCCTCCTCCAATGGACCACACACATCACATGCTGTTTGCGTCCGGTCTGTGGATTTGGAAGATTTTGACCTACCTTTTGCGGTGCAGCTCAGAGCCCAGCCATGGGCGGGCGAGTAACTTAAGAGGCTGGATGATACCCTGGTGGTGGTGGGGGTGGTTGCCTCTGTATGCCGGACAGACGGACGCACCAATGGCTGGCAAGGTCTGAATTTGTTTTCCTTTCCTCCATGGCAGTCACCTCTTTGTGAGATTTTATGTTTTTTGTCTTTCTACCATGCAGAGTATCCATTTGTCCCCTTATGGTGACTGGAACACTTCCGGGACGTAGCCATCACTACCGCTCACGCATGCGCCAAAGCCTCCTCGAGATCAAGGCTTGGCTCGCGCGTGCGCGGTCCGGAGGTTTTTTTGGCAGGCGCCGTTTGGCTATGCCCTACCGCGCAGGCACGCAACGGGGAGGGTGGTGACGCCACAGGCGGGGGAATTACATTCTGCTTCCAGCTCCTGTCTTTTGGGATTCCCTGGCAGTGAGCGGAAGCAAGCTGATAGCTGTGGTAACCCTGAGCTACTCTACCTTGGTGAGTGCTGCTTCTTTTTCCTTAATAAAAAAAAAAACAAAAAAACACTTTTCTGACCGGGCGGGCTGCGTGCTCGGATAGGGGTCTGGTATGGATTTTGGGGGGGACCCCCACGCCGTTTTTTCGGCGTTGGGGTTCCCCTTAAAATCCATATCAGACCTAATGCCGCGTACACACAGTCGGAATTTCCGATGGAAACAGTCTGATGGGAGCCCCTCGGTCTTTTTCTGTCGGAATTTCCAACGGACTTTGGATTAAAAACCTGTTCTTAATTTTTCCGACGGAAAACCTTTCTATCGGATTTTCCGATCGTGTGCATGCAATTCCGACACGCAAAATTGCGACGCATGCTCGGAAACAATTCGACGCATGCTCAGAAGCATTAAACTTCCCTTTTTATAGTGCAGTCGGACGTTTTATGCCGTGGTGTTAGTGACCATCGGAATTTGGTGTGACCGTGTGTAGGCAAGACAGTTTGAGCGAAATTCCGTCGGAATTCCAACGGGAAAACCATCAGAGCTTTTTCCGACGAGAATTCCGACCGTGTGTACGTGACATAAGGGCCTGGTTTGCCCTTGGAGGGGAACCCATGCCGGTTTTTATTATTAGAGAGGCGACATTGTCGCTTCAATATAGATGGAGATCCGACTTGGAGGCGACTTCCTTTGAATTTTAGGGGTACAAGTCGCCTAGAAGTCGGATTGAAGTAGTACAGGAACCTTTTCTGAAGTCGGAGCGACTGCAGTAGTGTGCATTAAGACGGATCCATTCACTTACATCGATTTTTTTCATGTAGGGCGACTTGAGGCGACTAGGGGCGTCTTGAAGTCGGATCCAAAATTGCCCCTGTGTGAATGGACTCTATTATTATTATTATTATTATTATACAGGATTTATATAGTGTCAGCAGTTTGCGCTAGACATGTGCAATTCGTTTCGTTTTTTTTGTGTTTTTTTTTGTTATTTTCGTTCATTCGTTATGGTACGAATGAACGAACGATTTGCTAAAAATTTTAACGAATAACGAATCGTTCGAATCGAACGAATCCGAAAACAATGAAAATCCGAAAAAAACTAATTAGACACAACGAATCTACGAAAGAAGAAAATCCGAAAAACGGAAACAACAAAAATCAAAATGAACAAAAAAATTCGTACATTCGTAACTTTTTTTTTTTTGTTGAATTGGTAACTTTCTGTGACCCTTACAATGGCGCTGCTTAACGTGCCTCGAATGGATTGAACGAAAAAATTCGTACATTTGTAACTTTTTTTTTTTTGTTGAATTGGTAATTTTCTGTGACCCTTACAATGGCGCTGCTTAACGTGCCTCGAATGGATTGAACGAAAAAATTCGTACATTCGTAACTTTTTTTTTTTTTTCGATTCGTAATTTTCCGTGTCTCTTAAAATGTAATAATAGCATACACATTACATAAAATTATGAATTATGCTCCGATTACGAATCTACAAATGTTACGAATAAATACGAATGCGTCCGAATTTCGAATAAACGAAAATTAAATGGAAAAACGAATCAACGAAAAAATAACTCTTACGAAAATACGAATACGAACACCGACGACTTACGAATTTACGAATCGTTACGAATATGAACACCGACGACGTACGAATTTACGAATCGTTACGAATCAACGGAAACGAAAAAAACGAAACGAAAATAAACAATTTTTTTTGTTGTGCACATGTCTAGTTTGCGCAGCGCTTTACAACATCTGGGAATAGGAGTAGGCTAGAAATATTTGAAATATACTGTGGAAATGAATACATGGTTTTACATTTTGATATGAGTACACACAATTGGCACAATTATCCAGCGGTTGGATTGTGCCTAGGCATCTTACTGTCAGCTTCTTGTACCTACTTTCACCCAGCACAACTATCTCCACAGGAAGGTTAGATAAACGTGAACTTTCCAACCCATTAACTGGTGCTGTGTGATACTATCAGCCCGGACACAGGAAATGACTTCACATATTGTTAATGGTTGAACTCATTTCATAGGCCTTAGACATTGGTGTATCGCCCTCCCTGCACAGGCCATTAGGTGTCAAAACAAACATTTGTAAATGAAAATGTTTCAATAAGGAGGATGAAAAGAGTGACCTCTCCATGTAACAACACTGAGTAGGATAAATAGATGGGTGAGCAAGTAATAAACACACTCAGATGCAATTAACAAGAACCACGCCTCTGTTAATGGGTGTCGTTTTCTTTCCCTAGTATTTAACTTACTAAGCCTTGTCAGTGTTTGTTTGGGGAAACATATGAAATTGGCAGCATATTGATTTTCATTTCTTTGGAATCACAAAGCAGAAAAAGTACAGTCTGGTAAAGGCCTTTCTAAGTGTGTAGTTAATTAAAGGGCTTTCCAACAGCATACATTGATTTGTTCATCTGAAACAAAGAGCATTGTTAATGTATGTCATCTCTGCCTACAGGAAGTCACATTTTAACTCTTTCTGTTGCAAGTTTTATTGAGTTGAAATGCAAATACTCCTATACCAATACCAATGATGGGATAATCACTATTAAAACACAACTGGGTAATTAATAAATGGATAAATAAATAGCTAGTACAAGGTGGGCCTAATTTATTAAAGAGTCTGAAACAAGGACTGTGCATATTGGCAATTTAGAACAATATTAAACCCTGCACAAAAAAGAAATAAAAAAACAAAACAAAAAGAAAAGTACTATATTGCAGCTTACCGGTCCTTAACCTCTTGCTTACTGGACACTTAAACCCCCCCTACTGCCCAGACCAATTTTCAGCTTTCAGCGCTGTCACACTTTGAATGACAATTGCGTGGCCATGCTACACTGTACTCAAATGACAATTTTAACCTTTTTTTTCACACAAATGGAGCTTTCTTTTGGTGGTATTTAATCACCACTTGGGTTTTTATTTTTGCTAAACCAACAAAAAAAAGACATTAAAAAAAAAAAACATGTTTCATAGTTTGTTCGAAAATTTTGTAAACAGGTAATTTTTCTCCTTGATTGATATTCGCCGATGAGGCTGCACTAATGGGCACTGATGAGCTGCACTGATGGGCACAGATAAGGCGACACTGATAGGCACAGATAAGGCGACACTGATATGCACAGATAAGACAGCGTTGATAGGCACAGATAATACGGCACTGATAAGACGGCCCTGATGGTTGCACTGATGGGTGGCACTGATAGATGTCACTGATGGGCACTGGTAGGTGGTTTTGATGGGCAGCACTGGTGATGACACACTGGTGATTTATAGGTGGCACTGTGGGTACTGATGGGTGACACTGTGGGCACTGATGGGTGACCCTGTGGGCACTGGTAGGTGATGCTGGTGGGCACAGAAGAGGCTCTCCACGATCGGGATCGATGTCCCTCTCACAGCCGCCGGTGATCAGCTTTTTTTTTTTTTTCTCCTCATGCTACCAGCGTGAGGAGAAAAAAATAGCCGATTACCGACCCCTTACTCGGATCTGCAATCAGCCGAGTCTCATAGACCCGCTGATCACAGAGCGCGCCGCACACGCCTTGCAGGGGGGCGCAGGCCACTCAAGAGAACATCCATGGACGCCCTCCCGGCAAATTAAGTCCGTGCTGCAGCCGTCTTTCGGCTATAGCGCGGACGGGAAGTGGTTAAAGTGATTGCAAATGCATTTTTTAATAACATACTGCTTTGCAGCTTCTCCTCTGCTGTTCTTTCAATGTTTCACATTTGTTTACGCTTTTATTTTTATTTTCACCTAGTAATCTGGCCAGTAAAGCACTTCCTGTCTTAGACAGGCCATACCCTGGTTTGCAAGAAAAAAATTCAAACGATTCCCCCATCAACACAGTGTTGATGTGGGAATCACTCCTTAAGGCCCCTTTCACACTGGGGCGGTTTGCAGGCGCTATTGCGCTAAAAAATAGCACCTGCAAACCGACCCAAAACAGCTGTTGCTGTGTCTCCAGTGTGAAAGCCCGAGGGCTTCCACACTGGAGCGGTGCGCTTGCAGGACGCTGAAAAATGTCCTGCAAGCCTCATCTTTGGTGCGCTGTAGGAGCGGTGTATTTACCGCTCCTATAGCGCCCCTTCCCATTGAAAACAATGGGGCAGCGCTCCGAACCCGCCCGCAAAACGCCCCTGCAGCAGCGGTTTGCGGGCGGTATTAATCCTTTTTCGGCCGCTCGAGTGGGTAAAACCTCCTGCTTGCGGCCGAATAGCGCCCCTAAAAAAATGGTAAAGCGGTGCTAGCTTTACCGCCAGCGCACCCAACGCCTGGGTGTGAAAATAGCCTTAGGATCATTGTCTTCTCCCAGTGGTAGGGAATCCATCACCGCCGGGAGAAGACAGTGATTATCACTAGCGGCTATAGCAGCCTGGTTGTATCCAAACTGATCGATCGATCAAATTGGAACATTCAGCCTAAACCATTAACGGTTCGAATCTTGGCCGGATCCTGCTGAATCAGCCGATATTCAAACTGCGTATGACTGCCTAAAGCCCCATACACACGCGCGGATTATCCGAGGACCAGGTCCGTCGGACCATGTCCGTCATACTTTGTCTGATGTTGGTTTTGCGTACACACGGTCGGACAAAGTTGTCGGAAAATCCGATCATTCTGAACGTGGTGACGTTTGTTGCCTACGACGGGACAACGTAGAGGCTAGTAGCCAATAGCTTTGGTCTTGTAATGTGATCTGAGCATGCGTAGCACTTTGTCCGGTCGGACAACCGTACACACGATCGGATTTGGTGTGATCGGACCGTGTTGTCGGCAAATCTATCCAGCAGGAGATAAGACTTTGTCCGTCGGACAATCCAACGTACACTGTCCGATGGTGCATACACACGGTCTGATTTTTCAACAACATTGTCCGATCGGACAGAATCCATGAAAAAATCCGACCGTGTGTATGGGGCTTTAGAGTGTCTCCACGGGAGGAGCATCAGAGACACTTCGGGAAAGCCGCATTGTCAATCTAGGGGGAATGTAATTGTAGTTAGATGCTCCAGCAGATTTAGATGGACTTGACTAACAAGCTGAACTCTAGCCAACACTTTTTTATCAGTTCCAACAACTTTTTTGTTTGCTATTAGAACACAGATTTACATAAATTAATAAATGAATAAAAACAAATGATTGTAAGCACCCCTGTTAGTGTTTAGAGTGGAACTAAGTTGAAAAAATAATAAACTGCAAACAAGCAGATTCTTTATTGTATTGTTTATTGTCATTAGGGATGGGCAAACGGTTCGGCCCAAGCATAAGTTCGGGACAAACTTTCGTTGTTCGGACATTCGACGAACAGCCAAACGATTGTGTCGTTCGACCGTTTGTTTGGCCCCCCCGAACCGACTACAATGCATTGCGCTGCTAAACAGTGCATTGCAAGCCCTGATTGGCTGAAGCAGTAAAAGCTTCAGCCAATCAGGGCACAGAGCACTGTCATGATTGGACACTGTCATCATGACTTTATCCAATCATGGCTCATTCCCGCCCGACAGTATAAAAGTAGTCTTTCAATGGCAGCCATTTTCAGTGTGATTTTGGTGTGGAGAGAGATAGAACATGGCTCTGTTCAGTGCTATTAGTTAGTGTGCTATACTGTGCTATTTTGCTTCAATTGTCAGTGTAGGGATAGTGTGAGTGTAGTGAGGAGGACCATCGTTCAGCTTTTCATAGTGTGCAGCTAGAGTAGGGACAGCTCAGATAGTTTCACTGTAGTGTAGTGAGACCGTGTCAGTAATCTTGACATTGGTATAAAGCTAGAGTAGGGACAGTTCAGATAGCTTTAGTGTAGTGATGGTTGAACACCGTCTATTTGATTGCGTTACTGCCAGTTTAACACCATAACGTATTGCGCTTGTTACTGCCAGTTTAACGTCATATAGTTTTGCGTGCGTTACTGCCATTTTAACCCCATATAGTTTTGCAGGCGTTACTGCCAGTTTAACGTCATATAGTTCTGTGTGCGTTACTACAAGTTTAACGCCATGTCGTTTTGTGCATTACTGCCAGTTTAACACCATTTACTTCTGTGTGTGTTACTGCCAGTTTAACACCATATAGTTCTGTGCGTCACTGTAAGTTTGACGCATTATATTGCAGTACATTATATTGTATCCATGGTGTGTGTCTGTGTAGTGTGAGTACTCAAATTAAAGTGCACCAAACACCACTTTACATTGATTAAAGTGCATCTACGTACAGATTTCAACTTCTCCTTTACATTTTCTTATAAGCACCGCCCCCTCCCTCCCAATGTCTGGGAGAACAACAAGGGCAGATGTTCCCTTGGCACTGTAAGGGGGGCCAGGAACAAATGTGTCCACAGGCAAAGGAGGACGTGGTGGTCAGTCCTCAGGCAGGGCGTCATTTCCTCTTTTTAGTGAGTTTGCCCGTGCTATCCAGCCACAGCATGCAGAGGAGGTGGTGGACTGGCTTACTAAACCTTCCTCATCCTCTGTTACTCAAGTAGAGACAAGTGTGAAGTCCCCTGCAGTTGCCTGAGTGGATAAACCTGCCTCCTTGTCCACATCTCTTCCTGCCAAATCCCTAACATCAGCATTGAGGAGTCAGCTGAGTTATTTGACCACAGCGTCAGCCACTTGCCCCTTAATGATGCCCAACCATTACGGGATTCAGATGCTGGTTCTGAGGTTGAGGATGACAGGAACATGAGCCTAGAGAGCCTAGAGAGACTGGTAGACAAATTGGCATTCATGTTCCCCAAGCCGCAGCGTATTTCCAAGTTGTCTCCAGTGGTAATGATGAAGATGGAGGAGATGGAGATGATGATGAAGTCACTGATGCGACTTGGGTACCAGATGGAGCAGAGGAGTAAACTGAAGGTGAGGGGGCACAACCCCAAGGAGGCCAACATCAAGAGAGTAGAGAGCAGCCACCCGATTCCATCACATTCTGCAGCTGTTATCTCCAGGCCCACTCCCCAAAGCTCAACTGTCTGGGCCTTTTTCAGCACACCTGCAGCAGATCGCACTGTTGCTGTCTGCAAACTATGTCTCAGGCACATCAAACGTGGCAAAAACACCAACCATATGCATATCATTGCAATTTTTTACAGTAAGGCAAATTCTTGCTTACATCAAGAGTATCTCTATAGGGTTGCGGTGGGAAGGCGCCACCGACACCCAAAGAGTAATTTTTCTGCACCCGTTACTTCTATCCAAAGAATGTATCCACAAATTCTCTAATCTTGTTCCCAGTGCACTACATTGTGGCCTCATCATACACACTGGCTCCCCAGCTGTTGCTGAGCAAAATAAAGGCAGCTTGCAGGAAAAATGTCATTTTTTTTTTGCTTTATAAATTCAATTATTGCTGCAGCAGATTCTAGACATGGTACAGATCTGCCTCTTTACAGTTAGACTTATGCCGCGTACACACGTGCGGACTTTTGCCGGCGGACCTAGTCCAGCGGACAATCCCGCGGGACTTTCCAGCTAGGTCCGCTGGACTTTCCGAGGGTGTGGACTTGCCCACACACGCACGGACTTCTCCAGCGGATAATCCGCCGGCCAAAAGTCCGCGGGACTTTTGAAAATGAACGGACTTGCCCACACACGGAGCAGTCCGTTCATTTCGAACGTAACTTCAGGTTACGTAGCTAGCGTAGGCAGTAAATGCCGCCGCGCTAGCTCCGCAAGCTGGCATGGATTTAAAGGGAATCCCCACGCCGAAAAAACGGCGTGGGGGTTCCCCCCAAATCTATGTCAGACCCTCATCCGAGCACGCAGCCTGGCAGGCCAGGAAAGGGGTGGGGACGAACGAGCGCCCCCCCCCCCTCCTGAGCCGTACCAGGCCGCGTGCCCTCAACATGGGGGGTGCCCTGGGGAAAGGGGGGCCGTGCCCCCCACCCCAAAGCACCTTGTCCCCATGTTGATGAGGACAAGGGCCTCTTCCCGACAACCCTGGCCGTTGGTTGTCGGGGTCTGCGGGCGGGGGCTTATATGAATCTGGGAGCCCCCTTTAATAAGGGGGCCCCCAGATCCCGGCCCCCCACCCTATGTGAATGAGTATGGGGTACGATGTACCCCTACCCATTCACCTAAGGTGTAAAATGTAAAGTACAAAAACACACACACTTTTGAAAAAATATTTTATTGCACTGCTCCGGGGGTCTTCTTCCGTCTTGGGGGTCTTCTCGCCGGACTCCCCCGCTCTCTTCTGCTCTTTTACCTAGCTCTTCCGGCTACCTTCTTCGTCGTCGCCGCCGTCGTCTGGGGGTCTCGATCCGCCTTCGGGGGTCTTCCGGGGGTCTCTTCTGTTCTTGCGGCGGTCGTCGTCTTCCGCGCCGCCGGCGCCTTCTTCTTCTTCTTGTCCTTCTTCTTGTCCGTCTTCTTGTCCTTCTTCTTGTTCTTCTTCTTCCGATGTTGACCCGACGCTCTCTCTGCCCGGAATGCCTGTGCCGCTCTGCGCTGAGACTTATATAGGGGAATGGGGACAGGGTCACATGCACATGTCACATGGTGACCCCGCCCCCTTGTGTTGTCACAGTCCCGGCACTATATTGGAAGGATTTTTTTTTTTTAGGCTTTCACTTTAAAAATCAAAAAATCACTGCTCATTTAACCACTTCGACGTGGCTCCCAAACAAAATTGGCATCCTTTTTTTCCCACAGAGCTTTCTTTTGGTGGTATTTGATCACCTCTGCGGTTTTTATAAACAAAAAAAGAGCGTAAATTTAAAAAAAAAAATCATTATTTTTAACTTTTTGCTATAATAAATATCCCCCAAAAATATATAAAAAAAAATTTTCCCTCAGTTTAGGCCGATACATATTCTTCTACATATTTTTGGTTAAAAAAATCGCAATAAGCGTTTATTGATTGGTTTGCGCAAAAATGTTATAGTGTCTACAAAATAGGGGATAGTTTTATGGCATTTTTATTAACATTTTTTTTTGTTACTAGTAATGGCGGCGATTTTTATTGTGACTGCGACATTTTAGCGGACACATCGGACAATTTTGACACATTTTTTGGACTATTGGCATTAATACAGCGATCAATGCTATAAAATTGCATTGATTACTGTAAAAATGGCAGTGAAGGGGTTAACCACTAGGTGGCAGTGTAGGGGTTAAGTGTTCCTAGGGGCGTGTTTCTAACTGTATGGGGGCGTGGCTGTGTGTGACACCACACTGATCGCTGCTCCCGATGACAGGGAGCAGGCGATCGGTGTGCTGTTACTAGTCAGAATGGGGAGATGATGTTTACATCAGCATCCACCCGTTGTGGAGCTCCGTGACACGATCGCGGGTATCCCCACGGCGATTGAGTCCGCGGGACCCGCAACCACGGTTACGGAGCTCTCGGCAGGCGTGCGCACACGGCGGGAAATTCAAAGTAACTTACAGGAGACGGCCGGGAAGCAGTTAAAAATTAAATTTTTCACAAACTTTTTTTTAATTGATCCATGTCCCCCAGGGCAGGACCCGGGCCCCTATAACCATTGTATGCCTAATTACACTTGCCTGCTGCCAGTTCGCAATCCCCTGCAGTTCCCCTGAAGTTCCAGCACATTGCTGAAAACGCAGTCACTTCCAGCGCTAATAGGTCTTCCAAGGTACGGAATAACAGATGTCAGATAAAATGGTGGTGTGAAAGGTATATATGGTATCCAAAACTGGGTGGATTCTGCCTTCCTCAGATGGGGTAATCCAAAAGGAACTACAAAAAAACTGAAATGGAAGGCATGTGCGCGCCTTCTATTTCTGTTTTTCCGGCACATTGCTGGGATGACTGCCCTCCTGCACATGCACGATTGTGATGTCATTTTACACTAGCCAATCAAGATGACCAAAGACCGGCACCTGGAAGAAGCCAAGTAGAAGATGTTGGTGACTGTGAGGGACTTCACAGGCGTCAGACCATTGAAACCCAAGGTAAGTATTTTTGCCGTTAGTTCCGATTTAATTTATTTCAACCCTCTATATCTCAAGCCTCTAGCTACCACTTTTGCTGCACAGCTTAGTTTGAAAAATAACAGACTTACCAGCCAGATCACCAGGTGACAATATAGGAAAAAAGCCTAAAGAAAATGAATGCAGCTACCACATCTAAGAAATGGTAAGCTGCAATATATTCAATTTGTGGTTTGGGGTTTCATATTGCTTTAACTATGATTTTGTAGTACAGGTTGGAATCTTATTGGTTGCCATAGAGCAGTGATGGCAAACCTTTGCACCCCATGATTCTCATGCACTTTGCAACGTAGTTGAGCATCATGTGAAATGTAGTTCAAAAACATCTGGGGTGCCAATGTTCACCATCACTGCCATAGAGCAAAACAATCAAGCTCCATGTCAGTCCCTCATGAATGAAGACCATTGTGAATTTGTATGAGTGTGCTTGTTAGGGTCCCTTCACTAGGGACAGATACAAACTAAACCTGGAATAGAACCTAATTAGAATCGAGTTCACGCATTCATCCTGCCTGCTGAGCAGTGTGGCTGGTGCTCAATTTTCTCCCAGCCAGGACCCGCTTCCTGATTGGCCAAGGGGAGAAGCAGGAAGACATTAACGAATATGAATTTGCTAATATCACACAACTGGGTGGGCTCCACCCTTTTTGAAGACAATTAGAGCCTCGGGCTCTAATCATGTGCTTTGGAAACAAAAAAAGCACTGGAATCCATGTGCCCGGCACCCTGCATGTGGATTCGGGGCTGGACGTATGGATTAGGGGGGTGACGCACCTGCATGAGCAGCCGCCACTGCTGCTGAGGGGTACTAAAATGCCGCCAATGTCTAGAAATGATGGTACAGTTCGTAGTAAAAAAATGATACAATAGTTACAGTTTAATTATATGGTAATATAGAAAGAATTAGGAATGATACCTCCCATAAGGCTTCATTCACACCGCACTCTTTCCGTAAGACCTCAATGAAATGCAGGTGCATTGATAGTACTAATCTGTTGTGGTGAGGTGCGTTGTGTTGCGTTTTTTTTTT
This sequence comes from Lithobates sylvaticus, assembly GCA_028564925.1. Classification (NCBI taxonomy): domain Eukaryota; kingdom Metazoa; phylum Chordata; class Amphibia; order Anura; family Ranidae; genus Lithobates; species Lithobates sylvaticus. The sequence continues at coordinate 44,052,125 of CM053033.1, forward strand.
AACAAGCTTTATACTGTAACCATATATATCAAAAGACATAGCCTGTTTTGTCACTTCCTGCTTCCTGGAGTGTGGAATTGTGTGTATTCACAGTGCAGCATCTTTATTGTTTTGGGTCCATCCACTCTTGACCGATAGAGAACAGAAGGACTAGTTTTGGACTTTGTACAGTGACCTGTGGTCACATGAGGATACATTTTATGAATAAACCCGCATGTCAGTTCAAAGGCAAGATGATGTTTGCAATATATTTGCACAGTAAGCAATATGGAAGGCTTATGTCATGGAATGTGTTGTATCATACTGAGCAATCATTATTATTTCTCTTCCATGGTAGCTTTGATCATCTTCTGGAGATTCTGTCCCTTGATCTGCAATGGCACCACACCAATTATAGGAAGTCTGTGTCAACGACATAACATCTACTGGTTACACTGTGGTAAATTTTTAATTTATACCTTATATGACGAATCTGTGCACCAATGGGGGGGATTTAAAGCTGGTGCATCTGTACATAGTAACCAATCAACTTCTAAAGATTGCGAGACTCCGTGTTCACCAGTTTTTAAATCAAAGTGTCAAGTAGGAGAAATCACAGACAACCCCCTCCCAAAAAAAATATATATATATAACAACTTTAGCAAGGCCAACAACTTTTTTTATTTAAAAAAACAAAAACATATTGCCACAATTTACATTTTTTAGAGTTTTTTTTTGGAAGAATGTCTTTAATTATCTTCAACAAAAACCCATTGTCACAGGTTTTTTTATTTTTTTTAATTTTGTATGTATTTTTTTACTTAACTTGACAAATATTTGCAACAGAAACCAGTTTCCCGGAAGGAAGAGATAGACAGCGTGGTTATAGAAAACGGCACAATACGGGTGAGTGATGGTCACAATGGTGGTGGTAAGGAAAGACCAAGAAAGGTTACACATGGAAAATATTCTGATTCAGACACCAGCACAGAAAGTATAGTTGGTGAAGAGCCACGTGGTGCGGAACAGGGGAGCGAGAGAGGGGCAGTAGGCTCCACTGCTTCGCCTATAAACACCGGGAGTACACCATTACAGAGAAATCCCAAAGGGCACTAAGGATAAGGATTTTCCATTGGCCCCTCCTACTCAGGACCAGCCAGCCAAGCAACCGATCCCTCCCAACTTGGATCAATACGCGTACAAACACAAATAAATGATAAACATCTACAAGTTCTAAATCTATCCTCCTATATCTTGCATGTGCAGGATGGTGTGCTCGGCTGCTCGGGATGGCGACATGTCGCTGGCTCACCTGCCTTGGCATGGTATGTAGGCAGAATAGTTAATCAGGATGTTTGGTTTCACCACCCCATCATGCAGGAGCCACCCCTATTGGCCTTTGTGGATGTTGTGCCCATAATTCTTGGAGGAGGAGCCTCCCCCCTAGAGGGAAGTTGTTGTCAGCTCCATATGAATAAGATGGCGTGCTATCAGACAGAGCAAGTGAGTACATATGAATTCAATTATGTGGAGATTGCAATTTGGATAAGCCAGTTATTAGGCGCAATTTGGTATTTATAAGTGGTATAGGTTGGGAGAGGAGTAATGCTGGGGGCTGTTTGAGATTGGCTGGACACTGGAAAGGTGAGCAATGAATCAAATCCCCCTTGTTCTACCCTTGTGTTTGCCTTGAAAAATCTATGGCTACATTGAGTGAGCAGCATAGCAATATGTTTATTGTTACAGATGGTTTGGTATATTGAGGCGGTTTAACACACGGAAAATAATAAATGTTTGGTGCTACTCAAGGCGGACATTATTTTAGGTGAGTGTTCATCAAAGTGATTGTTTGGCCACTAAGTATGATGGATAAGAGTCCCCCACATGGGAAATCAACAGTTTAGATTGGTATGTTACTATAAGGATAGCGTGGATTTAATGGGGTTTTATTTGCCTTATATTTCTATAGGCTAAAACCCACTTGCTTTCATTATGTGATAAGGCTTAAAGAAGTACCGTGATAATATTTTTTCTGATCCAGTTGGTTGTGGAATTGGCTTTTTCACATTATTAGTTGTGGCAGTGGTTGACTCAGATGTTGTAATTGGAGCCCATTCCACCACATTATCTTCTTGGGCATCTTCAACTTCCCTCTTCCCCGGCTCCTCATCATTATTGGTACTGTCAGTTCTGTGGAACAGAAACAGAAAAGAAAAATTCCAAACTATTCATGATAACACAGGAATGACAGCTATATAGCTATATCTACTTGCGGAAGAAGCTCCATGATGGGTCACAAAAGTTCTAGTAGAGCAAACATATGGGGTGTGTTTTTTTGGAACCCGAACCATTACGGTTGTCAGTTCTCTGTTCACGTAGTTCTCTTTGATAATTATCACGCATCTGGTTTTCAGTGACTGCACTAATAAAACATGGGGGAATAATTTCATTTTTTTTTTAGGTTTCTTGCAACTGGCAATTAATTTACTTCCATCCATGTGCAGTTTTGCCTGGTTAAATCTACCAACTATTACATGCATTCCACCTGCAAAGTAATCTGGGGAACCTTGAAGCAAAGAGTCATACCTACAGAGGCAATGTGGCCTATTATTGCAGAAATATTTTGGTCAAGATGCGATTTCCCTAACTATGCTAATCTTGGAGCAATTCATGGGAAACATGTCCAAATCCAAAAGCCAATGGGTAGCAGTAGAAGATTTGTCTATGGTTCTTTTAGTGGTTATATATGCTGATTACCAAGAGATTGCATAATAACCAACTAGATATTCCACCTAACAGAACGTGGTCTGGGACCAGTCATCCGGCTTACCTTTTTGTTTTTGCAGGCGTGAGGCATTTGCCCTAGGAGAACATCTTATGAGGCCGTATTTGCAGAAGGGTCTAACACCTGAAAGGTGAATATTTAACTATCGCCTAACTCGTGCAGGATGGTTGGGTGCACATTTGATATACTAGCAAACCAATGGCATATACTGCACACAGCTATGCAAATGATGCAACAAAAAGCAACAAATGTTTTAAAGACTACTTGCATGCTCCACAACTATGTTGGGGAAAGGAATGGCTATAACTTTAATGAAACCTTAAGTGATAACCTTGACTATGTGGAATGGAGGGTTGCCAGGGTAAAAATTCACGCCCTTAGCATACGTGATCAGATGGCTGAATATTTTAGTTCAATTATAGGCTAGGTTCCATGGCAGGAAAGGTTTGCCTCATTGTACAGCATTTCTGATTATTCCTTAGCATTGTTGCCTGCATTAATGATTGTCACAATTGTATTTGGTTATAAGTTGCATTTTGTTGTACCATGGTCAATGATCGTGTCTCAATTTATTAAGCTTAACTATGTATGCATTCATTTGCTAAAAAAAAATATTTGGGTCTCATTATTGCCCCCTCACGCCCTGTATACTTACCTGAACTGTCATTCCATCCAGTGGTGTGCCTGTCTGCTGCTCTTTTCTTTCCTAACTTTTGGGTCTCACAGGTTTGGCTGAGGCAATGGAAGCCATTGTCTCCTGTTGATGTCAAACAATACAAACCCGGTTACCTCTGCAGAACAGCTATGCCCATATATACACTGTTATTATAGTATTAAACATACCTTTAATAACAATCTTCAATTCGGGTATCGCCAGCTGTTGCTGTTCCAGGCAGAGTGCATTTAGTATCACTCCACCTGTGACAGGAAGTGGCGCTATACAGGAAGCATTGTCTTATGTAGCTCTGCTACACAACCGATTGCTTCCTCTACTGCCGCCGGCTTCATTCACAAAACTGACACTCTGGGATCCCGGGTCGGGAACCCGCGATCTGGGCTTTCCAACCAGCCATCCCAGAGCAGGAGGTCGCGGGCCACATCAGAGGGCTCTGCGGGCCAAATGTGGCCACCGGGCCACTGGTTGGGCACCCCTTGCCTAACTTCTGCTGTGCACAAGTGACATCACATGCATTGTGATGAGGTTTTGGTGCATTTGCATGCGGTACAGTGAAAAAAGTAGGACATGCACTGCACTGCATCTATGTGGACTACTTCTATTTCAAGGCCTTCTTTTTACATGCAACTGAGCTGGAATGTGGTGATCACCATTAGCCAGTGCATATGGTGTGAATGGAGCCTAAGTTTGTTATATAGTCAATATAGAACCAGAATCTTGTGGAAATTTGTAAATTACTGCCAACATCCCAATATGTTCAGTAAATTGGAAATGTTGCATGAGGGAGCAGCAGAGAAAAACCCCTCAGGGACTTTTAGGCATTAAAGAAACAGGTGGTCCCATTAGATGACATATTTAGGAGTGATTCCTTCTTCTTAGGCTGCATTCACACCTGAGCGTTTTCAGCTCATAAAACGCTCGTAAAATGCCCAAAAAACGCCTGAAAAACGCCCAACAAGCAAAATCCCATTCATTTCAATGGCACCTGTTCACATCTGAAAAACGCCTAAGCTCAAAAAAGAACATGCGCTTTACTACCTTTTAAATTGGTCACCTGAACAAAATCACGGCAAAATTGCGGTAAAAACCCAGTCCAAAATGCGGCAAAATCGTGGTAAAAACGCAGTAAAAACACTCGACTTTGAAACGCTCAGGTGTGAATGCAGTCTAAAGGGGTCTCTGTTGTGTATATCTATTAAAAAGATGCACAGATCTGAATGAGACAATAATTGAGGATTAGCATACATAAGTAGACATATACAGCATAATGTGGCACGTAAGGCATATATATGTCAGGAATGGATCCGTCCGCTGGTAAGAACCGTCATTTGGCGTGCAGTACTGTGGTCCACCAGCAGGTGTCTCCTGGCAGTTTATAACTGTCAGGAGAGGCCTTCCCTGCTGGGATATCATCTTTGGGCCGCAGTACTGGCGTCCACCAGCGGATGGATCCTGGCAGTGTGGAGCAGACAGCCCTTTCTCCGATCAGCTGTCACATGAGGCCAATCACTGGCAGATTATAAATACCCGGCCAGCCCTCACACACTTGCCTTGGTATCTTTCTTCCTTGTGCCCTGGACCTGAGACCTGTACCCTGTACCCTGAGACCTGTAACCTTCCCTTCCTGATCCGTTGTTCCTGAGTTCCTGCTCCTTTGTTGCCTCTCCCATCCTTAGTTCCCTCTCCCATCCTGCCCTTGTTCATCTGCTGATCTCCCGTGCATGACCCTGGCTTGGCTAATCGTTTATGATTCTGGTATTGCCCATTTATTGTACATATTGTTTGTAGTTTTGTGGTTTGTAGTACACTATTTGTCTTCACTCTTTATCATTTATTTAAATAAACACTTATTATTTCACTTATATGTGTTTGGGTTTCCTCTGTGCAGTCCACACAGTCTGGTCTACTAATTTCCCTGATAATATACAGACCATATATACATATGTAAAAACATAGTATAATGTAAAAAATAATAATCAAATGCTGTGGTTAGAAAGTGTGAGAAGATTGATATTTACATAAAATAGGCATTGCATTTCTCTTCCTGACTCATGTTTGGTTGCCATTGGCGACCACACCGGGGGATCCTTTTTTGTATGGGTCCTTGCGGTAACACAGTATTGGTTGCGGACGTGCGGACTCCCTCTAGTCCCATTTATGTAATACACTGGCTCTATCTGAAGGTCGGATTAGGTATTACATCGGCTCCATCTGTAGTTCAGATGGAGCTGGAGTATTTCATAAATCGGACCAGAGGGAGTCCACACGACCGCAACCAATACTGCGTTATCGCAAGGACCCAGCCAAAAAAGGATCACCCAGTGTGGTTGCCAATGGCAACCAAACATGGGACGGGAAGAGAGTGCAAATTTGAGTAGCAGTCTATGAACAGAGTAATGATATATAGATGAGTATGCAGCATCATAGTGACACGAGGAGAGAATAAACTTTCATATGTGTGACTAAGCAGGAGCTATAGACAAGCAAAGTGCAACTAACCTGTCTTTCGGATTGTAAACACACAGCGTCTCTTCCAGACCCGGCCACCAGAGGAACTAAAAACCCCATAGGGCCCGGGCCAGATATATGGAGAGGCTGATTGTCTTATTGCGAGCACCTGTCACCTGCTCACAGGGCATCTGGGGAATCCCAATAGAATGCCCAGCCATGGCCCAGGGAATGGGGCCAGCACAGGCCTGGGTTGAACCCCCTCGGCGCAACAATGCACGGCGAAAGTTTGTTATATAGATGGCGAACCTGTTCGCAAAAAGGTATAAGAGGGCATGTCCCCCATATATGTGACATTGTGCCTTATGCAGCCCAAGCAATTATTAGGAATCCATTTTATGAAGCATGAATGGGCAACTAGACCATCGTAAAAAGATTTTATAATTTTTCTCCCTGAGTGTATAACAGAGCATTGGCTTCTCCAAGTTGAGAGAAGGAAGTTAAAGTAGAATTAATAATAGAACATTTTTCTTTTGGCTAGAGTAATGGAGGGTTATAACCCCCATCAGGTTTTTTTGCCATTTGTCCCGCTGGGGAGATTTCACTTCCTGTCCCATAGCAAAATAGGAAATGAGAGGAAGTCCCTCCAAAGTGAGGGCATTCTTGATTGTTACCAGACTCACCGGAACTAGTATTCCCATTGGAAGATTTCAATGTTTATTACTGTTCTGCCATTTACCCAAAGTTTTAGATTTTATTTTACTTTCATGATAACGGTAAACAGGACAAATAGAGAGTAGAGAGAGTAAATCTTCCTAATGGGCACAGAGACAGCAACAAAAACTGACAGGTGTTCTAACCCCTCTCCACTGTGCCCAAAACTTAAAAAAAAAAAAAAAATGTTGCCTTTAGTTACACTTCATATTAGTCTTGTCTTTTTCAGTGGAGGCTCCTGTTCCTGTATGTGCTTTTCTCTGCAGTTCCAGTTGTGAAGAGACCCAGAGACAACCCTGAGTGTGCTAGATAGATTATATCTTACTCTTTGTAATCCTGCAGGGAGATCTCCAATCTGTAGATGGGGAAAATAATTCTGGGCTGGCCTGTACAGTCAGATGCCTTTTGATCCCCGTAATGATAAGACTATTGAGAATAACAAGGTACATTATCATAATACCAGTCTTATGACATAATGTTCAAAGATCAGCATATTGAGTATATGTGTGAATTATGTGATTATATCTATTAAACATACGCTTGCTGTTTAATATGTAATTAAACATGATCTGAAAATGTCTATTCAGCCTGCAACTATACATTTCTCTATGCTGTCTTTATCAAATGATGGTGCTTAAATAAAATTATGTACAGATAGGTTATATGAGGTCACCAGAATATATTCAATAAAGTATAAATATTCTGCCATGTAAAGTAAAAATAGAGAAACAGGAAATTCTACATTTCCCATCATATGTTTCATCTTTCTGCATTCCCCATCATATGTTTCATCTTTCTGCATTCAACTATTAGATAGTCAGAACACAGACAAACATGTTTGCCATATACGTTAAAGAAGAACGTCACCCTAAAGGGGAAGTTCCGCTTTATGCCCTCCTCTTCTATTTTTGGCACTTTTTTTATGGGGGAGCAGGTATCCAGCTTTCACAGGTACCTGGCTTTGGTGGTCAGATCGCCAAACTTCTGGTCAGAGGTTCTCCTCTTCCCCCCCCAAAATTCTAGGACACGTCACAGGTTCCAGAAGGCCGTGGGACCATTCACAAAGCACAGTGCGGCAGGCATCTGTTTGTGAAGCCGCAAGGAATCACAGCTGGCTTCCCACGGTAAACATGCTGGCATCGGGGACCCAAAGACGGGCAAAGAAGCAGTTCAGGTGAGCACTGATCTGGACCAATGGACAGATGAGTGTACTTTTATTAAATTAAATCTTTTTTTTTTTTTTAAATGAAGAACCACTTTAAAATAGGCAGGCCTGTTGGGTGGTTTTGTATTTTACGATTCTTCTCTGTTTATACCTAAACTCAGTAGATTAAAATCTAAAATAGACAGACCAAAATCTGTATGCGTTGAGGCATTCAGTCCTGCCTTGTGGCCACACCTAAGCTTTGGCAAGTGACACTGGAGCTAGTGCCGAATGAGCCCAGAAAAGCTTTCTGATTATTCTGACTATTTAAAACTCAGTCATTATGACATATGAACATTTTGGCATGAGTTATTGCACTTCAGCTGTGGTTTTTTTTTTCGCACTTCTCATTTAAAAGTGAATATACGCTTTTTGTTTTAAGCTTTGGATAAATAGTGGTGAAACCCTTGATATTCTTTTATTGTTGTCTATGTCCCCGCTTGGAAGATTTACCCTCTCTATTTGTCCTAGTGACCATTGTCTAGTTTGGAATATGATAAGAAATCCAAAAATTTTGACCAGGGAGTAAGGGGGAATGTTCAGTTGGGGAAACCTGTCTTAGTAACAACTGCCTTAGAAGGGAAATCCCATAGCTTTGGAGAGAACTACTGTTTTATATCTGGGGCATAGAGTAAAGAGAAGCCTTTTCAATGGGACACACAGTAAAAACAAATCAAATAAACCCAAAAAACAAAAGACTGTCAGGAATCTTAACCAACTCAACTCTATCCAAAACATTACCTTCTTGTAGCCAGCCGCACGCAAATAATGCAGCCTCGCAGCGCCTGGTCCTTGGCACAGAGGGGCCGCATATTTGCATTAATTTCTGTCCATACAGCTGTGCCGAGATCATGCGCGTTTCGTGCTCCTGACACAGTTACCAGCGCCTAACCGAAAGCTCCCGATCGCTGCTTGTGTCGGGGTTAAGAAGTTAAAATGTGTTGGCTTTACATACACTTTGATATAAGTTAGTTAGTAGGGATGAGCTGAACACCTCCCGGTTCCGTTCGCACCATAACTAGTGAACAGGCAAAAAATTTGTTCGAACACCGTTAAAGTCTATGGGACACGAACATGAAAAATCAAAAGAGATAATTTTAAAGGCTTATATGCAAGTTATTGCTGTAAAAATTGTTTGGGAACCCAGGTCCTGCCCCAGGGGACATGTATCAATGCAAAAAAAAGGACAGTTTTTTCGGGAGCAGTGATTTTAATAATGCTTAAAGTGAAACAATAAAAATGTAATATTCCTTTAAATATCATGCCTGGGGGGTTTTCTTAGTATGCCTGTAAAGTAGCGCATCTTTCCCATGCTTAGAACAGTACCACAGCAAAATTACATTTCTAAAGGAAAAAATTTGCGGTTGTAATGTATTGTCGGATCCTGGCAATATAGATAAAAATCATTTGGAAAAAAACGGCATGGGCCCCTCCCAGTCCATTACCAGGCTCTTTGGGTCTGGTATGGATTTTAAGGGGAAACCTGCGCCAAAAAAAAATGGCGTGGAGGCCCCCCAAAATCCATGACAGGCCCTTATCTGAGCATGCAACCTGGCAGGCTGCAGGAAAAGGGGGGATGAGGGAGCACCCCCCTCCTGAACCATACCAGGCCACATGCCCTCAACATGGGAGGGTGTCCCCCCAAAACACGTTGTTCCCCCCAAAACACGTTGTCCCCATGCTGATGGGGACAAGGGCCTCATCCCCACAACCCTTGTCAGGTGGTTGTGGGGGTCTGCGGTCGGGGGCTTATCGGAATCTGGGGGACCCCTTTAACAAGGGGTCCCCCAGATCCCACCTCCCATGTGAATGGGTATTGGGTACATTGTACCCCTACTCATTTACCAAAAAAGTGTCAAAAATAGTAAAAATTACAAGAGGCAGTTTGGGACAAATCCTTTATTAAAAAATTAAAAAAAAAAAATGACCCGCAATGTAACTCCATCGTCATTCACGCCGCCCGACGGACCGAAAAAAGAAAAAAGAACGTAACAACTCCGCCTCCATGGGAGGCTCCCGTCGACTGCATGATTTTCGCTTTGAGAGCTATTATAAAGCTAAGGGCGGGGTCAACTGGTGACGTAAACGGGTGCCCCCCCCCCCCTCATAATGCCACGTGATGTCATAGGTCCCCATGCCATTTTTTTAATGATTTTTATCTATATTGAAGGGATCCTACAATACATTACAGCCGCAAACATTTTTAAACTAAATGTTTTTCTTTAGAAATGTCATTTTACTGTGGTACTGTTCTAAACACAGGAAAGATGCGCTACTTTACAGGCATACTAAGGACACCCCTCAGGCATGATATTTAAAGGAATATTTAATTTTTGTTGTTTCACTTTAAGCATTATTAAAATCACTGCTCCTGAAAAAACAGCCATTTTTAAAACTTTCTTTGCACTGATACCTGTCCCCTGGGGCTGTACCCAGGTCCCCAAACACTTTTTATGGCAATAACTTGTATATAAGCCTTTAAAATTAGCACTTGTGTTTTTTCATGTTAGTGTCCCATAGACTTTAACAGCGTTCCGCAGCTTTCGAATTTGAAGCGAACGCTGCATAATGTTCGCTGTTTGGCGAACATCGGCTTGAACATCGGGCTCATCAGTATTAGTAAGTTAAGACTGTTAAAGTGTATCTAAACCCAGTTTTTTTATTTTAGTTTTGGATATCGTGGGGAAGGATTAAAACTCTTGTCAAGGTTAGGTAGAGGAATGCCAGCTTTTTATTATTGTCTGTTTCCTGTCCACTTTTTGCCTGGTAAAACATTGTCCCCAAAGTGGAAACCCAAGTAAAAGTAACACATTGCCACGGTTTTAACCTGTCCCCACTCTATGTATACTGGATGTTTGATATAACCGCCCTCCTATGCAAACACCGCTCTGCGCCACCAGGATGATGTATCTATGCGATAAAATGAGATTTAAAATGACTAAAATCTCTGTGTATCAATCTCTAGTGAAATATTAATACATACAATTAAATATATAAGAGATTTGATTATAATAAAATAAAAAATCTCAGCAGTGTGAATATGCAGTGAAACTTATAAACACACTCCAAAAGCAGCTTCTTAAATAAAATAAAATTCCAAAAAATTACAATAAACAGAAAAAAAGTGCATAGAAAGTATTTTTCAGATATTGTAGCAGCGCTATCAGCTGGAAGTCAGTGTCCGATGTGAATAAATAATTCTCCAACAGTAAAAAAGTAAAAAGATATGTGAAACAGTTCTATATAGTTGCTGTGTAGTCAATCTGAGCAGTCCACACGTGGTGAAGTGTTTGGTGGGTGGCTCAGATTGACTACACAGCAACTATATAGAACTGTTTCACATATCTTTTTACTTTTTTTACTGTTGGAGAATTATTTATTTATTCACATCGGACACTGACGTCCAGCTGATAGCGCTGCTACAATATCTGAAAAAGACTTTCTATGCACTTTTTTTTCTGTTTATTGTAATTTTTTATCCCCACTCTATACAAAAGAAAAAAAGTTTTGGCTAAAGATCAACTTTGGGTTTACTTTTTTACACATTGAGTTTTGAATTGTTGGGAAATGATTTTTAGTGTAATGTGATATATTTACTTTGAAATTGACTACCACTCAAAATTTAAGGGGTTTTCCAAACTTAGATTACTTTAATAATGTGTGTGGTTTTGAACAGGTGTATATTATTAGGTCATGGGTTTATAGAAGAAATATGTCACACTGTCTTTCACAGGAAAATAGCTAACTATGCAAATAAAATACATACTGTATATTGTAGCTGTTTTACCTGTAAAGTATTTGTATTTTGGTCCATCCAGTCCTGCGGGATGGACATGGTCAGCAACAATACTCAGGTGGGCTGTGGCATTTGAAAGATGCTCAATTGGTACAAAGGGGCCCAAAGTGTGGCAAGAAAATAACCTCTACACCATTACACCACCACCAGCCTGAACTGTTGATACAAGGCAGGATGGATTCATGCTTTGATGTGTTATACACCAAATTCTGACCCTACCACCTGAATTTTGCAGCTGAAATGGAGACTCATCAGACCAGGCAACGTTTTTCCAGTCTTATATTATCCAATTTTGGTGAGCCTATGCAAGTTGTAGCCTCAGTTTCCTGTTCTTATCTGACAGGAGTGGCATCCGGTGTGGTCTTCTGCTGCTGTAGCCCATCTGCTTCAGGGTTCGATGTGTTGTGCATTCAGAGATGGTATTCTGCATACCTTGGTTGTAACGAGTGGTTATTTGAAATACTGTTGCCTTTCTATCATCTTGAACCAGTCTGCCCATTCTCCTCTGACCTCTGACATCAACAAGGCATTTATTTTCTCTTTTTCTGACCATTCTTTGTAAACCCTAGAGATGGATGTCTAGATGCATTGAATTGCGGCAATATGATTGGTTCATAAGCAATTTGTGTCACCAAGCAATTAAATAGGTGTACTTAATAAAGTGGCCAGAGAGTGTCTTTTTCCCAGTCTGTGACTACATTGTGAGCACTGCTGCATTTAGTTTAGAAGATCCTGCACTGCTAGTATCACATTTAAAAGATGTCACATTCCTGACAGCCCGTGTGCTGCATTCAAACTGTAAGTGGCCTCAGCCTGGGCTTCTCTCAGGTCACGTCCTCTGACACGTCCTCTGACACAATTTCCCTCACCCCAAAGGGCTTAGTCATAGAGGTGGAAGCATTTTTATGCGTATTAGCTGCTGATAACCAAATCAAAACAAATGGGACAAAAAAACAAATAAATAAGAATTAAAAAGTTGCTCCACACCTGATTGGCTTCTTATGCATATGAAAAAGCAAAAGGGACACTACTTACCATGAATGTGATGTGTGACAGGCACTATTCAGGAGTTCCCAATTATGCCCTCCCTTTCCACTCAGTTCCTCCATTCATAGAAACCATACTACAGCTTCTATGAATGAAACACAATCTATGAATGGAGGATGGGCCAATGATTGAAATGTCCGCCTTCATTCATAGGTCACATTTCACTCATAGAAGATGTAGTATGGTTTCTATATAGTGGAGGAACTGAGTGAACAGGGCCGGCATAGTTGACACTCTCGATGAGTGCTTCACATTGCCTCCTCAGTTATATTAAATCCTGCCACGCCTAAGATCTACGGCACGGTGATGGGGGGGATAAGAGGAGGAAGATTTTACCCTTAACAGTGAGACAGCAACACAAAGGACACATCACAATGATAATGATAAGGGATACATCACAAAGATCCCTTGTGCTTATTTTCTATTTTTTACCTACTGCTGCCTGTGTAACACATATGTGTGATGACAAAAGGGTGGACTTTAACACCCACATACTGCACATATGTGTCACTTGGCGCCCAATCTTTCTGTGCTGAGAGAATGCTCACTGTGCACTTCCAGAACAGGGACCGAACAGTCAAAGACAGCTTTCGGTCCCTGCAAATGATCAGGAGCTAGTGGGACCAGCACCTGATCATATGAACACTGTGATAGCCAATCACAGTGGTTGCATAATCACCGATCTTTCCTGCCTACTAGGAATTCAGAACCTTTTAAAAGGATGCTGGTGTGGATGGGTAGGGATTAACTAAAGTTAGGTTTTAATGATGTTCATAAATGCTGTTATACTGACCCTCTGACTTTAGTACTTTCAGGGTCACTAACATGGAAACATAGAAGTATTCAGTTTAGATTCTTGGTCAGTGACCCAAAGTATTGAAGCCAGAGAATCAATATGACAGCCTGGCATCTACAAATTTCAGAGTGAGAGGTCATCAATGACAGCCTCCATACTTGTCATGTATATGCAACTCTGACTAGGATCACCTTGAATCTTACACAGGGCTTCCCCTCTTCACTTTTATTGGCTATACAGAAGTAGGTGGGTGTGTGCATCTGGGGGTATCGGCATTAACACTGATCTACAGGAAACCTAAAAATCCTTCCTTGAAGTAAGCCTGTGCCCCTAAAATAGGAGATTGTTTATAGGAGGTTCAATAATGTTGGGTGCAATTACATTCTTAAGATATTCCCCCTATACTTTTTGAAGAGTATAGAGGGATTCTGGCCAGAACTTAATCATTTAGGAGTGGCCAGTATATTTTTAAAATATTTATAATTTCATAAAATTGTTTGGAGAAAGTAGTTATCAAAGCATTATCAAACCTATTGCAATCCTGGTTACTCATTTCCCAATCCTGTAACAAATTCTCCCTATCTCACATTTTCAATTTCATTTCTTAAAACCTTATCATGATAACCCTTCGCCAAAAAACAATGTTTTAACACTTCTACTTTTTCATTATAGGACTGAATCTCAGTGCAATTATATCTTATCGCAACAAACTGTCCTTTAGGAACAGCTTTAATTCAGGATATATCCATTTCTGTCAGTTTCCTTAAAGAAAGTTTTAGTCACAATATTACCGCCTTTCACCACAATAGTAGGATCAAGAAAATTGATCATATAATCACTGTGTTGATAACACCCCCATCATTATTACTGAGTTATTTTATAAATGTGAAAAGAGAGAGAACATCACCATTCTAAATAAAGAGGACATCATCTATATACCTCCTCTAGAACACAAACTGGGGTTTGAATTTCCCATAGATGCTCTTCTCACAATTGCCCATGAAGTTCACCATGCTTGAGCCATATTTAGCCCCAATTGCAACAAGGCTGCATGGACAAAATAAATTACCTCTAAAACAAAAATACTTATGATGCATAGTGAAATTTAGAACTCACATAATAAAACATTTCTGCTCATCAGAAACCCCCTGCGATTGTTCCAAATAGTATTGTACAGTCCGTGATTCATGCTCATGTGAAATAATGGTATATTGAGATGACACATCCACTCTGTTCCCTGTATGCTTTTCAAGACCTAAGCAGCTAGTGAACAAGCAAATTTCTGGCTGTTGGTTCCACCCTCCGATTCTCTTTTTCCTAGATCTTGCTCACTTCTGTACCTAGGGGGGTAATAAAAACAAACTGCGGTAGTAAAGTAAGTATGGAGGACTGTGAGTTGTAGCCTCTTTTTATTTGCTGTTTTCAAAATTGCAAATCCTGTTAATCTATTTTGTTTGTCTACTAAAGTATTAAGTATCACTCTAGTAAGTATTACTGACAAAGGTTGCAAATCAGCATGCTTCAATAAAACCTTACAGACAACGTTCCCTAAGATCCCACAATAACCTACATGATTTAAAGATCGCATTGGTAAATTTATAGGTCCAACGATTCTTGCACACATATGGTAGAAGGTAATGTATCGGTATGGTCATGTATATGCAATGTGCACTGTTCCGCTTTGAAAAGAAATACAAATGATGGGAGGAAAACTGAAAACAAACAAACCTTTTAAGCATCTGCCTTTCAGACTATATTTCACTATCTGGGACTTGGAAAGCTGTGTGCTTCTATCACACAAGGAGGGAGAAATACCAAGCATCACTTCTAGGATACAAACAGAATAAAAGCCAAGAAAGTGTGTATTTAGTACTTTACTAGAATTATAATGTTCACTTCAGAATCAGCTGTGATGACTTTCTCATGTTAGTAGTAAATGATTTAACACCTAGAAATAAAGGTTACTACATTTTCAAAAAAAATTACCGGGACACCCTACTGACCACATCAAATTTTAACAACACTCAATAAATACACCCCTTAACAATTATAGCCAAACCCACAAATTTTTTGAATACACCCTGAAAATTTGGTCACAGACTTTTGCATCAAGGGATAGACAATCAAAATTAAAAGACAAATTGCCTTAGGCACCATGAGTAGGGAAATGATGTGGCATTCTGTAGCGAATTGGGGGTGTGGCCATATTTTGGTAACAGTGAGAGGGGCTTAACGGGGTGTTTGATTAGTGCCCCAGGACAACGTCATCTTGTGACAAAATGCATAGGTAGGAGCGACATGCTGACGTCACTGCGCTCGTGCAGGTCCTGGAAAGACGGGCTGCTACATTTGAGTTGGCTGGCTTATTTATGCATGTTTTTATCGACTGTTGTAAGTGCATGATTTTTTTATATTAAATACAATGTTGAAGATTTCACACTATGAAAGTCTTATCTGTTTTGGGGTCTTTTTATGATCAGGTTCTATCTTGAGTGGCAAGTGCTTATCAACTTGATCCCCCTGGAAGAACAGAGGCCTTGGTTGGGTATAATAGCCACAAGCGGGATAAAGCTTCCATAATAGGAGGTCATAAAGAGCTGGTAAGCTGCCAATTCATTTCTAGATTCATTTGTCCCCCTGAAGAGACCGTATAGGTCGAAACGCGTCGGAACTCATATACTATACAACATTATGTAATGTAACAATGTGCATAAATGTGTTTGTTAATTGGATTGTGGAATTTATTCTGTATTCTGTACCAGATTCTACATTGTATATATCGTATTTAATTATACTACACATTGGACATTTTTTTAAAATAAATGACTTTTTATATATTAATTAAGAATAACTAATCTGATCTTGTCATATTGCTGTTTTAAAGCCCCACTGGGGAAAACTCTTCCATAACATATTCATTAGGTGGAGGCTTTTCTTTGGAAATCACACACTGTTTTGGAGATTAGTAGTGCACCATGGGACTGATTCCTTCATCACTGTTTGGACTCTTTGCAGCATGTTTTGCTGTTTTTCTTGTCTAACTTTTTCTCACAACTTTAGCGCAACTTTATTTTTGGGCCTTTGATTAAAAGAAACCTAAGCCTACTCTGTTATGAGTCAAAATGCCTAACACACAAAGTGTATGGGTCAGGAGTGCATATGACATGGAGTGCAGGGATCAGGGGTAAGTGATGCACTAAGTGCAGGAGTTATTAGCAAGTAACGCACAGAGTGCAGGGGTCAGGAGTAAGCAGCACATAGATTGCAGAGATCAAGAGAAAGTAACATCCAAATAGCAGGGGTCAGGAGTAAATAACACATGGAGTGCATGGGTCAGGGGTATTTAAAGCACAGATTGGAGAGGTCAGGAGCAAGGAATGCACAGCATATAGGGATCAGAAGTAAGTAACACACAAAGTACAGGGGTCAGGAGTAGGTAATGCACAGAGTGCAGGGGGAAGTGAATGAAGGGGCAGGTGTGATTGCAAAGATGCTCCTATTTACTGTCCTTGCACAATATAAATATAAAGGTAAACTTTTTATTGCAAGTGTATGCGTACATTTTCTATAGCATTTTTGTCCTCTGATACCGGGTCTGAAATATGTTTGCTAATTCTCAGTGCCATTGCCTTCCAATCTCATACTCAGCCAGACCAGCTTACTATAGAAGTTAAGATGCACATTGATCCCATCAGACAGAGACAGCCATAAACAGACTACAGCATGCATACATTTGCTGATTTCAGCCCAGCTTCAGAAGACAGCCACAGATTCCAGTGGGCCAGCGGTGCTTTAGCCAGCTCAGACTCCGGTTGGATGCTGTCCCATTAGTCTGCAGCCGGGGCTGCCAACAGAATGCACTAAGGGACCTGTGTTTAAAGTGGGAGTAAACTCTCTTGTATGATTTTTACCTATAGGTAAACCTACTGTATAATAAGGCTTACCTATAGATACTGTAAATATCTCCTAAATGTGCATCGGTTCAGAGATATTTACTTTAGATGCAGCTGGTGACATCACTGGTGCATGCACTCTGAATGCACTCTGAAGGGACGGCATACCCGTACCGTTCACTCAGAACTGTGCCAAAAACAGTCACTCCTACGCCCATGCGCGGGAGTGACATCATCACCAGCTTGGCCATTGATATCGCGGAAGCCTGTGAACCCGGAAGGAAGACCGGGGGAAGATGGGAGCACCTTCAGCGGTGACATCGCTTACTAGCACATTGACCTAAACCCCCCGGTGCCTATTATTTTTTTATTTTTTTTATGCGGACTAAAGGCAGCCACCTGAGTATTGATTTTTAGGCCACACCTCCATCACAAATATATTGTATGCCAATCCTTTATCACGCTATAAACTGTTTGAAGTTTGAAATCTCTGCAATCTGTAACATGACTGTATGACAGTTTATGTTCAAGGTAGAGGTAACTGTTGTCTGGCTTACAGCAGCAATGTAATTCATGAATCACTGGTAAATCATAAAAAAATAATGCTTAAATTTAAAATGCATCCAATTAAAACAGTTTTGCTAACAACAGTCATTTGTCCTACAATGTTTTGTCCTTGTGTGTGATTTCTAGGTAAATGCACGGGCTGTAAAGCCCGAGGTTTGGTTTCTAAGGATAACTGAATGTCAAATTAGTGCTGAAAATGTGCATTCAGTAACCAAAGAGAGGCAATGAACAAGTATGTAAATGGATTACTAAAGCAGAACCCATCTGGGAATTAGATAGGATGTTGCCAGTTCCGAACACAATAGGCAGTCAGAAAATCCTGTCTGGTCACAGTGGTTTTGATTTATAGAGATGCTGATGCATTTGCTAATTAGTGCTTTTTTCTCTGCTTGATTATTGAAAAGAATCTGTCAGAAAAAATGATGCCGGGAATGTGTCCTGCTAGTGATGTGTGACTGAATTCAATTCAGCCTTTTGGTTGCAATTTTTTTGCTAAGCATTGTAAATATGCCTGTACCTTATTTCAAGAGGAATTGATTAGTTATTGAGAAATACAACAACAATGCTGGTTGTTAACATTTCTCTGCCATCTTTTTTTAGGGTATTTTTGTAGGCAAGCAGCAAGCCTTGATACCTTTTGCATTGTCACTGCTCTCTAACTGCATCAATCCAGTTGATGAACAGCTAATGCTATCCCGTTAAAGAAAATCACACAATTCACCTTAATCTGAATATTATACAATCCAGATGCACTTAGATTTAGCAGATTTCTCATGGTAATGAAAGGAAGAACTACAACCTCTTTTTTATTATTCTGTTTTGTTGCTGGAGCAGACGCTCTACAGGTTGTAGAAAATGTAAACACCAATTCAGAATACCTATGTCATAGACAACACTCGTAACTTGGCCCCAAGGTTAAAGAGACCCTGTCACCCACCTAAAGCTGAAGTCTAGTTTTTAGTTTAAAATAAAATCTCTATATGGTAGCTGATTGGCCATAGTCACTGATTGACCACTTCCGTAGAACAGCTCTCATTGAAATTCAATCTAACTATGACCAGCTTAAAGTGGTGGGCCACCCTGAAAAAAAAAACTTTAAAAAAATGTTAATAAAAATGTAAAATGAAAAAAAAAATAAACATTTTTTTTTTTTTACTTACCAAAAATGACTGTTGCTAGGCAGATCGTCCTAATCTGCCTCTTCTTGCTCCACTGTGATGTTCGCTCCTCTGCTCCGAGCGCCGTCTTCTAGTAAATGGGGCGCGGTGTGTTATGGGAACTGTGTCCCACAACACATCGCGTTCCCCATTCACAAATTCGACTGCGCAGTAGGAAACGGGCAGCGCTCGCTGTCTGTTTCCCTTACTGAGGATGGCGCTGCTGGAACCGGATCGCCGAGGGACATCTCGGCCTCCACGACCGACATTGCGGGCGCCCTGGGAGGGTAAGTGTACTTATTAAAAGTCAGCAGCTACTTTTTTTTTAGCTGCTGACTTTTAAAAAAAAATTTTTTTTAGGTGAAACACCGCTTTAACATAGAAGGCCCTGGAACTGAAGTTACTGTGTACACCTCTTTCACAATCTTACAATTAGTTACTAGTTAAAAGGACTGTGGTGCAGGTGTACTGTCAGTACTACAAATAATCCTACTACTAAAGGCAAGACTTATTATTTATTTATTTTTTTGGATGGAGTGGACAGGAATTATAACTCCTGTCAGGTTTGTCTAGCTGTCTATGCCCCTGTTAGGGAGATTCACCCTCTGTTTGTCCTGTTTACTATTATGCCTCAAAGTGAAAATGAAAAAAATCCCAAATTTTGGGTTGTCCCCAGAACAGTAACAGAGGGTTAAATCTTCCAATAGGGATGCTACTTCTGGTGACAACCAGGGATTTCATCACTTTGGACAGATTTCCTCACACTGTTTTGGCTATGGGCAGGAAGTGAAGGAAAATCTCCTCAATAGAACACAGAAGGCAAACAAATTGCATCTAGTTCTACTTCAAACACATTTTCATATGCAGATGGAGTGGTTCTCCAGCCTACATACACATTGGTATGATGCTTCTGACTTTGTATATTACTACCCCCCCCCCCCCCTCCACTCCTGCACCCACCACCCACTTCCTTTTAATGGTGACTGCAAGTTGCAATTTCTTAAACCATAATTGAAATATGGAGCCATTGAGTAACCTTTCAAATAAAATACTGCATTGCCAAATTAGTAAATAACAGTTTGTCAGTGTAGGGCAAAGCGATATTATCTTTAATGCGGAACCCACTAGCCTGCATATACTTACATTCCCTTTTACCCCATTGCTCCGTTTGCCTGATGAAAGCAAATGAGAATTGGCCTTGTCCAAGCTCTAAATCTCAACTCACAGCTTACACAGGGCAGAGGACTCCTTGGACCCATGTGACAACGCTTAGTGGAAAATTGACAAGCCCCAACAATGTTACATTTTTCTTCATATTTGGAAGTACCATATATTTCACTTTTGTCATCGTGAAAACACCTATTTGTACAAAGCCACACCAACAATGCAAGGTTTATTGTCTCAAACAGGAATGTCTTACCGGTATTATTAGATTACAGAACCCCTTTGATTAGATGGAGTCAGATCATGGAAAACACAACAGGTGGCAAGTATAGATTTATAAATATGATTACTGAGACCCATACTATACTTTAAAGAATGACACCATGAACCCCCCATAACACTCACTACATAGTCATATAGTCATAGGTTGAGAGAAATTGTACTAGAGACAGTTGCCAATGAATATTTTATTAAGAACAGGGCAAAGAATATTTTAAATTGTATTTTAAGTCAGGAATTTTTTTTTTTTTTACATTTTAGAGTGGTGAAGTTTAGAATCGTGTCCCTATTAGGGAGATTTACCTTATCTTTTAGTCCTCCTGGTTATCATTGTCCAAAATTGTGAAGGGAATCTTCCTAATGGGACACAGGTGGGCAGGGAACAAACCAATTGGGGCTTAAAGAGTAGGGACACTATCCAAGACAAAAAATATGTTTTGGCTTTAGATATACAGTAGCTTAACAAAGATTTAAGGGAAAATAAGTTTTGCTAGCAATATTTCTTGCTCCAGCCTTTTAGAGCTGCCAGCCTTTCAAATTGGCCCTGATGGGACCCCAAAGTGATAAAAAAAACTAGGTAGGTATTCTTAAGACAGCTGGCCTGCTCGGGAACATGGCACATCCAACTGCATAACCCATCTGTAGGATTACTGCTTAAAAATCTGATGAGGAAAGAAATGTTGAACTCACAGACGTGTTTTATTAAAGCAGCCTCCAGGGAGCCATTAAGCAGCCAGTTTGAAAAGTAAATAATATGTTCGCTCACATGATTAGAATGTCAGCTCTTGAAAATATTAGGTCTTCTGACTGACTAAGAAATATACGTACATTTTTCAACCACTTTGTTTTACCTCTGTTAAATGGATCTTATCATAAATATGTAACTCTTTACTATTCTTCGAGAAAATACAGTATTTTTTAATGGGTCTCCTCTAAATGCTAGTGGTATAAAAAGATTGCACTGAAATTTATGAAACTTGCTACAGAAAACAATGCTGATTCTAGATGGTAATATTCTCCTGGGAACAAAATTGGGCATACAAACACAGTTACAGAAAGGTGGATCAGACAAGCACAATCACCAGCAAAACAAGATGGTGATGCTTATTAGACATGTACATTCGTTTTCGTCCGAAATGCATTTTCGTCCAAATTTCAGGTATTTTCGTTATCATTTTAACAAATGATAACGAAAGTGCAGAATTCGAAAAACAAAAGATCCGACATAAACAAATGCTTTATTTTCGTTGTGACAACAGTCCGATATAGATAGGAGATTCGACGCTGACAATAACAATCTGTGTCAATTGAACCTGTGGTCGAATGTGCCTAACCTTAACTATTAGTCCAAGATTATTCTACATAGAGAGAAAAGATTTGACGTAGAGAGAAAAGATTTGACGTAGAGAGAAAAGATTTGATGCAGAGAGGAAAGATTCGACGTAGAGAGAAAAGATTTGATGTAGAGAGAAAAGATTGCTGCTGGAATTGGGTGGAATTGCAGCTAAACTATACAGAGTCGTACAGTTTAGCTGCTCCGTCGAATCTTTTTTAAACATTTGACGGACACCATAAGCCTTCGATGACAGATTCGACCTTAATTCATTTGGATTTTCAGACTAATGCAATTTTTAACGAAAAACTAAATAAATAAAAACTAATTTCAGGAGTCACTAAATACATTTATTTTTCGGACGAAAACGAAATTCCGAAATGAAATATTTCAGTGTGCACATGTCTAATGCTTATTGGAATAAGAACTTTAAGCTGATGGTTTTAGAACCATGAGTAGAAATGCTGCTTTGACTAATAATGAAGTCAGTTCTCTTTTCTCTTTTTTTGCATTATATAGCTGTGCATACCCCCGACTACTAGAATAATATATATGATGAATGTCTGTTTTCATCATAAATCAACTCAGTTCTTTAAAAATAAATAAATAAAATAAGCTGTAAAAAAAATAATACTTACCTATCATGTTGGTGGTGTCACGGATCTTCTGCAAACAACACTTTTGGGTGCGTCAGATACCTAGTGCCCCAATGTGTGCTCTAAGATTCTTCCCCCACTTTTCTTCCTTTCCCTATGAGCCCTAAAGACCAAGTCAGATTTGTACCTAATTGTCATTTAGCTTGTCTAGCCATATCCTTGTTTGAGGGTCTGTCCTTGTGGCTGCGCCTGTTATACAGTCACATCAAAAGGCATGCTTGGTGTGACATATTCCATACAGCAGTTGCATATAATATGATTTTAAGCTCTGTGCAGTGTGCTAAAAAAGAGATAGTGAATGAATGACAGGAGCAAGCACATGAGAATTCTTAGAAATCCTGACTACAGATTATAGCTGGCACAAAGAATGAGGTGTGGACCGTTAGATCTGTTGAAACTTTGCTGACTTCAGCGCTCCCAGCACTGCTACTATCCGACAGTTCTGGGTGTGTAGCATAGCAAATCTTCCTCCGGACAGCAGGAACATAGTGGGCTGGCAGAAGGAACCACAGAAGCCAGGAGGGAAAATGTTATTTGACACAACTGGAAGTGTCAAATAACAGTGGAATCCACAACAAACGAAGAGAGAAAGTTTTAACAGGTCACCTGCCAGAAAGATAAATATTCACCTTTTATCTTCTGCCGGGTATAGTGTTTTATTTCCATGAGTTATGCCGCGTACACACGGTCGGAATTTCTGATGGAAACAGTCCGATGGGAGCTTTTCATCGGATTTTCTGACCGTGTGTATGCCCATCGGTCTTTTTCTGTCGGAATTTCCGACGGACTTTGGATTGAGAACCTGTTCTTAATTTTTCCGACGGAAAACCTTTCTATCGGATTTTCCGATCGTGTGTATGGAATTCCGACACGCAAAATTCCGACGCATGCTCAGAAACAATTAGACGCATGCTCGGAAGCATTAAACTTCGTAAACGTCGAACGTGTTGTATGCCGCGATGTTATTGACCGTCGGAATTTGGTGTGACCGTGTGTAGGCATGACAGTTTGAGCGAAATTCCGTCAGAATTCCGACGGGAAAACCATCAGAGCTTTTTCCGACGAGAATTCCAAGCGTGTGTACACGGCATAAGAGACAGAGTCACTTAAAATTAAATAATATATTTTGCATTTATCTTTACCAAAAGTACAATCACAGCTGAACTCTGGGATGCATTACAATGTGAATTGAAAGAAAAATGGTTTAAATGTATGGAAGTCTGGCCTTTGTTGACTCTTGTGCTCTGGATATTGATGGCCATAGTGCCTGGAACTTGCCCAATTAAGCTTATCCCTGTTGTCAAATGTTAGTGGTAGTTAGGTGTATGTTTAGGTCTTTACTGGCAACCAGAGAGTTAATAATTTGGGATATGATAGTCTTCTTGTATACAGAGGATTGGGTGGGGCTTCATCTCATGCCAGGCTTTTAGACAGCAAAAAATATAACATATTTTGGATCAATCACGTGTCTCAAGAAACATATGTTTAGGATTTTTTTATTAGCATTCTTTACTGGATCATAGTTTGTTTAGTTGTAAACTTTTTTTGTTTCTTTTAAAGATTTTTTTGCATTGATTTTTCGTCATATTTTTCTATATTTATATGGAACCTAAACCATTGAGATTATCATGTGAGATAGGCCAGCTCAAGAGTTTTTTTTTTCCCTGACTTTTGAGGCTAATTCCTTCTCCCATGTCTTTCTATGTGTCAGTGTGAATTTGCTAATGGAAGTGAATGACACCAGGCACGGAGCTGGAACAGCTGAGCTAATGCTCCAAGCATTCTTTTAGGACTGGTTGGGGGAGGGAGCACATGGCTAGCATTTTTCCATTTCTCAAACCCTATTTACACACACACAAACACACACACTCACATACGCGCAGAACATGGTATCATACTGAAAAAATGTCCAGATTCCAGAAAGCTTGGGAAGTCTGTCTGAGGACCCACAAACGTGTGCATGTGATTGTGTGTTTGTGCTTGGGGAAGGGGGGGGGGGATTCAGTGTACATTTTCTCATTTTAATCTACAGCTCCCTGCATGTGTGTTTGAAGTCATGCTATGTGTATTGTTCTCAGTTATAAGTAAAATGCTAAAATGAGCTTATCTAACAAAATTACTCACATTGTACAGTATTGAAACTCCAGATGGCGATGGCCATTGAAATTCAAATTCTGTCTTCCAAAATATAATCTAGCATTTATTCTTTATTCTGTGCTTATTACTAGATGATTCATTACCCATAGGCTATAGGGAATGAGGGTAATGAACTAAAAGCCTAAATAATTACTTGCACAGAAATGCAATAATAGAAAAGACACAAAATTAGCAAAACACAACATTGAGTAATAAATGCAGTATACATAGTTATTTATCTTCGCATGTACGGACCCTTTCACAAGGATGAATTTTAAAGTGTCTATACTGGGGCATACATCTTGTGGTGGACCATGTAGCACTACCTTTACTTTTACTTTAAAGAAGAATTCCAGGTATGGATATTTTTTAATAAATGGACAGGGAGCAGCGCTAAAATAAACTAAAAATAAAAAACATGAATACTTGGTAATAATATACCGTGATAGTATACTGATGTGTGTATAAATGATCTAATGTGCAAAATGTGCATCTACATTACCCAAATAATAATTACATTGAATGCCACAAACAGAAATATAGGTGCAAAAATGACCACATCTAATTAATCACATGTGAGACACTTAGTAATGGTAAACCCAAAAGGAAATTGAAAAGAGTGCACCAAAAAGAGCATATAATAAGTGAAAAGTCCACAGCCAAAATTGTCCCAAGATGTAGAAATGTATTTGGAAAGGGACTCCAAAATCTTCTATTCCAAAGCTCAACCAGTGACTTCACAGCATATTGAAGGGTGAATGAACCGCCACTACAGAGACACGCTGCCTGCTTACCAGAGCCAGGTGGTCCCTTATTACAGGGGACCCCTATACGCAGATGGCCTTAACCCCAGCCAGGGATACAGCATAACCCGGTCCTGGATACTTCAGGGGATGGATGGAACCTCTCTTGGACGGTGACTGGCTACCAGGAAGTGAACCAACTCAAGGACAGCTCAGGATCGGGATCAGTAGGGCACAGTGTGGATCTGTGTGGTGTGACATGGAGAACATCCCACGCTGTCTCTATGGTGGCCGTGTGTTCAGGCTGGAGATTGAGAATCTCAAATGGATATTTTTTACATACAGTACAGTACCATACTTGTGGGATCCCTCTAAAAGCACTGCTACTCCAGTGATCTCCACTAGATTCTGATCACAGGAGGTCAGACACTCAGCAAAGGCACCTTTCGGAAAATGCTTCGCATTTTCTCAATGAATGAAAAGCATTCACTGAATGGACAAGTTGGAGAGGCAGGGCAGTGATGTCACATGCTCCACCTCGTCCAATCATAGAATTCTTTGCTTTGTTTATGAAAATGAAGATCATTCTCTGAATGGCACCAGTGCACAACTTCCTGTGTTGACAGTACAGCAGGACAGCTGCTTGGCCAGGGACTCAGAAGTTGGTGGAGATCACTGGAATAAGGGTGCCTACTCCAGTGATCTCCAGTGATCTATAGACATATGACATATGCATAGTTACAGTGGTTCAAGCTGTACTAATGAAACTATATAAAAATAAATGCATTTTTCTTAAACATTTGTCAACTTTTCAAAAACATTTGGAGAGTTATTTATAGAAGAAAAACCTGAAGAATCCATGGGCTTCATCTACTGACACTATCCTACACTTCTGGGTGTGTTGCATAATGTGTGCCCCACTGTTCTAAAAATGTAAATAAAACTAACTACAAACTAAATTACCAAACAAGCAAGGTTTGTCTAAAATCAATGCCCTAACTTAATTTCTTTAACATAAGAACAGCTTGATACCCACACTAAAACACCAGTAGTAATAATGTACCACAGTATAACATCCCAAACAACATATCAAACTATATATATCAATAAATATGTCCAGCAAGATGACTTGACTGTGTCTAAGCCCCCGTACACACGGTCGGACATTTCGACCACAAAATCCGTTGTATTTTTTCCAACGGATTTTGTCCGAAACTGGTGTTGCATACACACGGTCGGACAAAGTTGTCTGAAAATCCGATCGTTCGGAATGTGATGACGTTCGGTCGTTAGAACGGGACTACGTTCAGGCTAGTAACCAATAGCTTTGGTCTCATAATTTTATCTGAGCATGCGTGGCACTTTGTCCGATCGGAATTCTCTACAAATGATCGGACAAAGTCGATCGGATTTTGTTGGCGGAAAATTTGAGATCTGCTCTCAAATTTTTTCTGTCTGAATTTCTGACGGAAAAAGTCCGGCAGAGCCCACGCACAATCGGATTTTCCGACAATATAATCCGATCGGACCTTTTCTGTCGGATTTTCTGACCGTGTGTACAGGGCATAACACTCTAACAGGTGCCTCAATTTTACAGGCTGGAAGGAGAACCCTCCAAATCTAACTAGTGTCTAATGTGTTTTGCCCATGTCTAGAATTACAAAACATGCTAGTTGCCCGACTATCATGCAGACTCACTGCAGATTTTTTCCCCTTTTAAAACCGGCTTGGCTTACATACGGCAGAAGCATCAGATGCTAATAGGCCCTCTTCGACTATCATATTGACCAGTAGTTGGCTGTGTTTGTCCCTGTTCTCGCTGAGCCTATCTTGTCCCTGGCTAATTTTTAATAAGCACTCATTTATAATTAAGAGATGGCAGATGATACAGTATTCTAAAATTGGCCAGCAGCAAGACATTTTTGATGAGGGAGAGTTGCATAGCTCCCAACTGTTCCTGATTTCAAGGGACTGTCCCCAATTTAGAACAATGTCCCTCTGTCCCTCTTTCCTCGTTATGTCCCTTATTTTGGTCTGATCTCTATAGTTGTATATAAAATAGACCATTTATCTTTCAAATAGTGTTTCACAGTAGTGTTTCACAGGAGACTATGAGTAAGTGCTAGTTGTAGCGCAAAACACCTTGACTTTCAACTGACTTTCAACCCTTCGCTCAATTTCTAAAATGCTGCATTTGTAAATGTCAAAAGCCAATATAAAGCAATTATAGAGGAAAAAAAAAGCACTTGAAGTTTTAACAAATAACTTTTTTTGTATAATTCTCCTTTAAGGGGGCGTGGCAGGGTGTGTGCCCTATGCACACATACTTTTGCTAATAGGTGTTCCTTGTTCCTATCTCAAAAAGTTGGGAGGTATGGAATTGACTGAAATGTACTAGAGAAACTGAGTACAGGCAGGTGTTTTACTACAATAATAGGGAGATCATAGATGACACAACAGTGTAAAATTGGCCAGCAGCAGGACAATTGTAAATAGCAGGGATGGGCCTAAATTTACCAGATACTAAAACCACAGGCTAGGACTTGGGGCCTGGACTTGAGGAATTAAGATATTGCAGAGACTATAGCTGTGCAAAATTGACCAGCAGAGCAGTTTTAATCAGGAAAAAAATGTATTAGAGAAGAGTACAGGCAAGTTTGCTACAGGAATTAGGAGACCACAGAGACTATACAGCAATGTAAAACTGGCCAGCATCAGGACAATTTTAATCTGGGATAATATGCCTAACTGATGTATAAAGTTTATTATATCAATGGGATTGGGGTGCCGTGAACAGGGTCGTCTTTAATATTGATTGGACCCTGGGCAAACATTTTCTTGCCCCCCCCCCCCCTCCATGCTATTTTTTTCTCTACCTGCTTTGCGCCATACAAAAAATAGCAGTTCACTGAATCAGATCAGCCAGTGGTTGTAATTTATTGTCAAAGGTTACAGTGTATCATTACCACTCATTGACTGGCTGCTAGAGGTTACAGCACACATTATGTCTCACTGATTATTTGCTATAAGTTACAGCACATGCCTTCTGTTTGTTGATTGGTTGCTAAAGATTACTGTACATCAATACTGCCCACTAATTGGTTGCTAGAGGTTACCGGACACCCTTCCCACTCACTAATTGGTTTCTAGAGGTTGCTGCACATTATTACTGGTCACTGGCTGGTTGCTAGAGGTTACTGCATATCCTTACTGCTCAATGATTGGGTGCAAGAGGTTAGTGCACATCATTACTGCTCACTGCCTGCACACCATGGACAGCAATGCTGGTGGGGGGGGGGGGGGGTAGTACACCGTGGCAAATTTTGAAGATGTAATGAAGAATTTACACTGGCAACCAATGTAATGGGGGATTTTACATCAACAACCAATAAAGGGGGATTAATACACTAGCCACCAATGTAAGGGGGGGTTACATTCACCACCAATATAAAGGGGGCTTCTACATGGACCATCAATGCGAGGGAGGATTCAAAACTGACCACAAATGGAAGTTTGGATTTTTTGTTTACTGATTACCAATATAAAGAGGATTTTCTACACTGGCCACCAATTTAATAGAGATTTAAACTGACCACTAGTGTAAAGAGGATTTACACTGGCCACTAATGTAATAGGAGCATTCACAGTAACCACCAATGTAGGGAGGGATTTACACTGACCACCAATGTAAGGGGGACCTTCATGCTGGCCACTAGTACAAATGAAAGGATTGTACACCAATGTAATGAGAAGATTTACACTGACCACCAATGTAACTGAGACATTTAGCCTGCGTTCACGTTTGTGTATGTTGGGAATGCATGCAAAATTGCTTTCCTGACTCCACAGAAATGTGCTGCCCTTTAGCAGATACACAGAAGTGCCATTAATTGTTAATGACACCCTCATGCATTAGTAGCTGCACTTCAAACTGAGATATCGGGACAACGTATGGGACTAAAACTTCAAGGGACAAGGGAATTTAAACTGGGATATTTGGCAAGTATGAGGCAGCTGCTTTGGGCCCCACAACAATGATGTGTGGCCCTTTTTCCCTGCCTTAAAGCCTGCCTTTTCCCCTGCCTGGTCGTGAAGTGGTTTACATGCATTTGTTTGCAATTGTTTTTGCATTTGTTTTTTTTGTTTTTTTTTTCTTTAAAATGATGCAATGGTTTACAAAAAATCAAAGGCAGCTCCAAGAACAGAGGATCAGTAACAAGTGAATAATCAGTTTTTAGCACACATAAACCTAAAAGAAGAAGATACAATAAAAATAATTAAAAAAACAACAGAAATTTAAATTCCAAAATACCACCCCAAACAAAAGCTAAAGGGAAGCCATACAGCAACAAAGACAGAATTCCCAAAAAATAATAGCAATCAGAATTTAAGTACAGTTTCCTAACTGCCCTTTAATCTCTCCCTAAGTACTTTTTCAGCTCTCTCTCTATCCTTCCCTCACAGCAAATTCCAGTTCACTCACACTGTGGCTGCTCTGTACCCCCCCCCCTTATTAGTGAGGGGGCTAGCTTATGCAAAATTCCAGTTATTGGCCCTTCTGTATCTACTGGCTGTAGCTCAAAGGCTACTCAGTGCATTATTGTTTAAAAAAATCTGCACAAAAATCTACAGGAGAATTAAATCTCAAGCCTGCAGGGTTCACCTCAAACCCATGATAGCAGAGGAACCAGAACCATATCCTAAAAGGCATCAACAAAATAACACACCAGGGGGTATAATCCTTGACTACTCTAAATGCCTTTAAATACATTTTAATTACTGTGCCAAAATAACTAAAGATTCTGGCATTCTTTCTTTGCATATCTTTTGCATACAGAATATAGGCAATGTACTTACCTTCCAGAAGAACCTTATTAAAAACGTTGGGGACAAATCAGCATACAAGATGAAGGGGTCAGGTGTATGTAATGTACAGACAGAGTGCAGTGGCTAGCAGTTTGTCACACAGAGTTCAGGGGTCAGGGGTATTTAAAGTGCAGAATGCAGGGGTCAGCTGTGTATATCAGACATAGTGCAGGGGTCAGGGGTATGTAACAGATACCTGTAGGGATCTGCTGCCCTCTAATATTATTTGCTAATATTACAGTGTAATGTATAATTACACATTAGCACTTCCTTTCTTTTGGAGGCTGGCTTTAAAACCCCAGAAGGAGGAAGTGTTGAGAGACAGAAATTTTTAGCTACCGGTCCTGCTCATATTGCTAAACCCAAGCCAGAAGGGACTATTATGCAAGTATTCTTTATAGTCTAACTGTAGCTGTATATCTGAATATTTGTGACAGACAGAGAATCTGTGTCATATTGTTGTTATCTCACATGCACAGTGCCAGATAGCTACAGTAGGTTTGTTCTACTGTATGTGTGTAGTGGTCATTTTGCTGGATACTAGTAAGTGAAATGGTTTATTGCAATAGAGTTTATATGAAGCTCCTGTTATTTTAGTTAACCCTGAAGCTTCTGGTATGGGATTCTATAGCTAGTTTTTAGCTTAGGGCTTGATAACTAGCATAGACTAGAGCCAGGTAAGGCATCTGACAGCCACTTCTGGTAGTTAGACGTAGTTAGACGTCAGTTAGCATGTCAGATTGGAAACTATTAGGGTGGGACTAAAGTAATGTAATGTAATGTAGGCTGACTCTGTTCCAGTGCCACACCATGGTTTCTACGTATGGGAAGCTGCATTCCAGGCTGGTTGGACACCAGCTGCAGGGTGTCTCCATCATTGCAGATCTTCTGTTCAGGTCTTCGAAACCAAGTTGAACGCTGCATTGCGATCATCATCAGGGACCACTGCAACTGGACTTTGCTGAAACATTCATCTGGTGGTATGTCAATTAACCACTAGAGAACTAGCCGCCGCAGTTATACTGTGGCAGGTTGGCTCCCCTGGGCAAATCGCCATAGCTGTACATCTTTTGCTTTAAAACCACAAGGGGGCACGCCCACAGCTCGATGACAGAGCTGATGCGCGATCACTCCTGAGAGATACAGAACGGAGATCTGTCAATGTCATCCCCCCACAATTAGAATCACTCCCTAGGACACACATTTAACCCCTTGATCGCCCCCTAGTGTTAATCCATTCCCTGCCAATGACATATATACAGTAATTAGTGGCTATTTTTAGCTCTGATCACTGTATAAATGTCAATGGTCCCAAAAACGTGTCAAAAGTGTCTGTTCTATCCGCCGCAATGTCACAATCGCGCTAAAAATCACAGATCCCCACCATTACTAGTAAAACATATATATATATATATATATATATATATATATATATATATATATATATATATATATATATATATATATATATATATATATATATATATATATATATATATTTTGTAGACCCTATAACTTTTGCGTAAACCAATCAATATACGCTTATTGCGATTTTTTTTTTTTTTACCAAACATATGTAGAATAATACATATTGGCCTAAACTGAGGAAGAAATTAGTTTTTTTATTTTTTGGGTGGGTATTTATTATAGCAAATTAAAAAATATAGCTTTTTTTTTCAAAATTGTCGTTTTTTTTGGTTTATAGCGCAAAAAATAAAAACCGCACACATGATCAAATACCACAAAGTGGTGTGCATCTATTACTGTTAAATTCTGGTTGCAGTAGTTCCTCTGTTCCCAATTACTTTGATTAAATTAATGGTTAATGTTGAAGGAAGGGAATCCCCTCTGTTCACAGAGGCCCTTTCCTGGGTGGAGGCACTGCCAACTTTTTTTTTTTATCAAACCCACTTTTACATGTACCAAAGCATACAATTATCTTATTTACCTACAGGTGTAGTACCATATTATGTTTGGGGAGGGCCATTTACACAGAGCTACAGGATCACAGGATTGGACCAGACCATAAATAGATAAGTATAGGTAGATAGTAGTAAGTATAGGTAAGTATACCCACTTCAGCCCCGGAAGGATTTACCCCCTTCTTGACCAGAGCACTTTTTGTGATACGGCACTGGGTCGATTTAACTGACAATTGCACGGTCATGCGACACTGTACCCAAACAAAATTGACGTCCTTTTTTTCCCACAAATAGAGCTTTCTTTTGGTGGTATTTGATCACCTCTGCGGTTTTTATTTTTTGCGCTATAAACAAAAGAAGAGCAACAATTTAGAAAAAAACACAATATTTTGTACTTTTTGCTACAATAAATATCCCCAAAAATGTTTTTATTTTTTTCTCAGTTTATGTATTCTTTTACATATTTTTAATTATAAAAATCGCAATAAGTGTATATTGATTGGTTTGCATAAAAGTTATAGCGTCTACAAAATAGGGGATAGATTTATGGCTTTTTTATTATAATTATTTTTTTCAATAGTAATGGCGGCGATCTGCAATTTTTAACGTGACTGCGACATTATGGCGGACACATCGGACACTTTTGACCCTTTTTTTGGGACAATTGACAATTATACAGCGATCAGTGCTATAAAAAATGCACTGATTGCTGTATAAATGTCATTGGCAGGGAAGGGGTTAACACAAGGGGTAATCAAGAGGTTAACTGTGTTCCCTGGCTGTGTGTTCTAGCTGTAGGGGGAGGGGATTGACTAGAGGGGATGACAAATCAGTGGGCGCGTCTGGCCCCGCTGTGTAGTCTGGGGAAGGGTACTTAAGGTGCTGAAGTCACATGTTCGGGGTTCGGCCGCAGTCCTGCTTCCTGGTTCTGGACCAGGGTAGCCCCGAGAGGGGTCCCGGGCCTAGGAGCGTTTGCCATCCCGCAAACATGGTCAGTTTTACTAGCCCCATAGACCCGCATGGTCTGGGGTGGGGATCCGTCTGTTCCCGAGTCTCAGAGCAGGTTAGCCCGAGGCCCAGTGACTGAAGGAGGATTCAAAGCGTCCGGGTGTGCTCCCAGTATTGAAGGGGCACCACAGCTCATACAAGCGACCGGGGAAGGACTCTTCGGAGGAGGGCTAACAAGCTGGCATCTCAGTAAGAGCCTGGAAGCTGAGTTGTATGGACACTAAAGAATCCACACTTCCACAGTACTGCCAAGGAGACAGAGAAAGTTCCAGGTACTGTGGGAAAGTTTCCTATTTGCTTTTGGTTGCAAGTTTCTTCTGTGTCAGAGACTTTATGCAAGTTTACGGATCACATTGTTGGCTGCCATACCTCTGGCTAGAGGTTTGTCCAGCATTGAAGCGCCCAGCTGCGAGTGGCTACTCTCTGGGTTTGATTAGAGACATTCAGTGGATGTCAGCAGTTCAAAGTGCCTGAGTTTCTTCACCCTTGCCCTCTATTCCTATCTGAGACTGTGTTATGTTGGATGTTACCACTGCAGAATAAAAACCTTCAAAAGGACTTTTTATGTGTCAGCATCCAAAGTTGTTGGGTACTAACCCTGGGAACCCCTGGACATTCACCGACAAGCCAAGAGGAGGTAACTGGTAAGCCCAAAAGTCAAGGCCGCCCCTCTGTGGGTTATGGCCGCTACACATGTGTATCATCTTTATATTTAGATGTTAACCTGGAGTTTCAGTTTATATAGAGTTAAACATAGTTCTTTTCTGCACATGACAACTCAGAGTGCTCTCCTGCAGAGTCACGGCTAAGCTTTATCCTCTATGTGTCTCTGTTTTTTCGCACACTGCGTTGTATTTAAGTCATGGTGTTTGTAAAGCATCATGTCTTATTACAAATTCTCTCATTCTGTCTGCAAAGAGATTACTGCATAGTCATTTATCTCTGCATTCTAACTGCTGGCAGACTACAACACAATTTTTGTAACTTATTTTTCACCTTATTTATATTTCACAGCCTTATCTAGCTTTATGCAGTAGGCAATGACAAGTATACATCTTAGTTTATTGTATAAACTGAGGACATAATAACCTATAATAGCTTCAGTTTATGCTCAGCTTAGCTATTACTCAATCTTCATCATTATTTTATTTGCCTCTTAAGCAGCATATGATTCCATAAGCAACAGTTCTGTTATGCCCCGTGCATACGATCGGAAATTCCGCCAGCAAAAGTCTGATGTGAGCTTTTGGTCGGAAATTCCATCCGTGTGTATGCTCCATCGTTTTTTTGCTGGCGGAATTCCCGCCAGCAAAAGATTGAGAGCAGGTTATCAATTTTTCGGTCAGAAAAAGTTCCGATCGGAAATTCCGATCGTCTGTACCAATTCCGAATGCTCTGAAGCATTGAACTTAATTTTCTCGGCTCGTCGTAGTGTTGTACGTCACCGCGTTCTTGGCGGTCGAAAGTTCAGAGAACTTTTGTGTGACCGTGTGTATGCAAGCCAAGCTTGAGCGGAATTCCGTCAGAAAAACCATCCAAGTTTTTTCCAACGGAAAATCCGCTCGTGTGTACGCGGCATAACATTGATATTAATATTGTATTACTTTTACAATTTTGAAAAAAATGCATTATTTTTTACTTTTTGCTATAATAAATATCCCCCAAAAATATATAAAAAAAAGTTTTTTTCCCTCAGTTTATGTTGATACGTATTCTTCTACATATTTTTGGTAAAAAAAAATCACAATAAGCGTTTGGTTTGCGCAAAAGTTATAGCGTTTACAAAATAGGGGATAGTTTTATGGCATTTTTATTAATATTTTGTTTTTATTAGTAATGGCGGCAATCAGCAATTTTTATCGTGACTGTGACATTATGGCGGACAGATCGGACACTTTTGGTGTAATTTTTGGACCATTCACATTTAGACAGCGATCAGTGCAATTAAAAATGCATTAATTACTGTGTAAATGTGACTGCCAGTAGGGGGTTAAGTGTGTCCTAGGGAGTGATTCTAACTGTGGGGGGAGGGGCTGTGTGTGACACAACTCTGATCACCGCTACCGATTACAGGGAGCTGTGATCAGTGGCAGTGTCGGGGAAATGCTTGTTTACATTAGCATTTCCCTGTTCTTCCTCTCCGTGAGACGATCGCGGGTATCCCCGCGGACACAGAGTTCGCGGGACCCACGACCATGCTCACGAAGCTCCCGGCGCCACCGGCTGCGCGCCTCTGCAAACCGCCTCTTAAAGGGTAACGTACAGGTACATGATTCTGCCTGTACGTGCCCTTCTGCTGCAGTATATCTGCGTGAGGTGGTTGGGAAGCCGTTAAAAGAGAAGTATGGTCAAAGCTTTTTTATTTCTGCACTCATGTGACCCAGAATCAACCAACAGTGGGCTAAAGCCTGCTATCAGCTGACGTCACAGAGCCGCTCCAGACTCTGGAAGGATCCCGGCAATAATGTCCGGATCCATACAGATTTTTGACTGGCAGCTGGCTTAGCTTTTGCCACTGAGAGTGCCACTGAGAGCGTGAACCAACTGCTCCAGCCCCCTCCACAGCCATACGCCATAATGAGTGCTGGATGGGCAGACTAGAGAGCCTGTGACTGACAGTCACCACTCTTTGCTTGGTGAAGATCAAGAACTGAGCGATCAGCTGTCATGCAATTGCTCAGTTCTCGGTCTTAGAGCTGACGGGGGACAGCTGCAGCATTGAATCGATGCTGCAACCATCTACAGTATCACATTTTTGTAAATATTTTATTATATCTTTATATGGAAAAACACTGAAGAAATTACACTTTGCTACAATTTAAAGTAGTGAGTGTACAGTTTGTATAACAGTGTAAATTTGCTGTCCCCTCAAAATAACTCAACACAACCATTAATGTCTAAAACGCTGGGAACAAAAGTGAGTACACCCCTAAATGAAAATGTCCAAATTGGGCCCAATTAGCCATTTTCCCTCCCTAATGTCTTGTGACTTGTCTTGTGTTACAAGTTCTCAGGTGTGAATGGGGAGCAGGTGTGTTAAATTTGGTGTTATAGTTCTCACTCTCTCATACTGGTCACTGGAAGTTCAACATGGCACCTCATGGGAATGAAGAATCCGAGGATCTGAAAAAAAAGAATTGTTGCTCTACATAAAGATGGCCTAGGCTATAAGAAGGTTGCCAAGACCCTTAAACTGAGCTACAGCATGGTGGCCAAGACCATACAGCGTTTTAACAGGACAGGTGCCACTCAGAACAGGCCCCGCCACGGTCGACCAAAGAAGTTGAATGCACATGCTCAGCATCATATCCAGAGGTTGTCTTTGGGAAATAGATGTATGAGTAATGCCAGCATTGCTGCAGAGGTTGAAGGGGTGGGGGGTCAGCCTGTCAGTGCTCAGACCATGCGCCACACACTGCATCAAATTGGTCTGCATGGCTGTCATCCCAGAAGGAAGCCTCTTTATGGATTATTGGAACCATGTTCTGTGGCCTGATGAGACCAAGATAAACTTATTTGGTTCAGATGGTGTCAAGCGTGTGGCAGCAACCAGGTGAGCAGTACAAAGACAAGTGTGTCTTGCCTACAGTCAAGCATGGTGGTTGGAGT
This sequence comes from Lithobates sylvaticus, assembly GCA_028564925.1. NCBI lineage: Eukaryota > Metazoa > Chordata > Amphibia > Anura > Ranidae > Lithobates > Lithobates sylvaticus. Next base: position 44,088,903 of record CM053033.1, read on the forward strand.
GTCATGGTCTGGGGCTGCATGAGAGCTGCCAGCACTGGGGAGCTACAGTTCATTTAAGGAACCATGAATGCCTGTACTGTGACATACTGAAGCAGAGCATGATCCCCTCCTTTGGAGACTGGGCCGCAAGGCAGTATTCCAACATAATAACGACCCCAAACACACCTCCAAGATGACCATTATCTTGGTAAAGAAGCTGAGGGTAAAGGTGATGGACTGGCCAAGCATGTCTCCACACCTAAACCCTATTGAGCATCTGTGGGGCTTCCTCAAAGGGAAGGTGAAGGAGCGCAAGGTCCCTAACATCCACCAGCTCCTTGATGTCGTCATGGAGGAGTGGAAGAGGACTCCAGTGACAACCTGTGAAGCTCTGGTGAACTCCATACCCAATAGGGTTAATGCAGTGCTGGAAAATAATAGTGGCCACATAAAATATTGACACTTTGGGCCCAACTTGGACATTTTCACTTAGGGGTGTACTCACTTTTGTTACCAGCGGTTTAGACATTAATGGCTGTGTGTGAAAATATTTTGAGGGGACAGCTAATTTACACTGTTATACAAGCTGTACACTCACTACTTTACATTGTAGCATTTCTTCAGAGTTGTCACATGAAAAGATACAATAAAATATTTACAAAAATGGGAGGGGTGTACTCACTTTAGGTGAATATGTATGTTTTCATTTTTCCAATCCCACACATCTGCTTTTAATGTTTCTTTTTCAAATAGGATTTATAAATTGATAATAGAAAATATAGAAAATATAATTTAAAAATGTTTTTTCCCTATAGATTTCTAGTCCCATAACCGTGCAAGCCAAACTGTGTTTGAGCACTAATCTGCATATTATGGATTGTACAAACTTCTATTAAACTTTATTCCCAGTGTACTGCAGTGCTAACATGTTCCATGTGTATATATAACAGAATCCATTTACTGTAGAAGTAACAATGTAAATATATACTTTAAGAGGGGTAACAAAATGATGCTTGTTGTGTTTGTTTGCCACCCTCATTGTTATTTATATTAAATTAAATCTTCTTGAGTCCTTAAAATAATTATAAGATTGACAAATTGAGCCTCCCAAAGATTAACATTTATGCACATATTTTTATTATTTCATTAAATCTTAAGCAAAATTCCGGGTTTTTTTTCAGAATTGAACTTTTTTGAATTCCAATAGTGAAAGACAACAATGAAAACAAAAAAATAAATAATAAAAAGTTTATTTTTTTTCTATTATTTTCATTATCTTTTTACTTATCTGATGGTGTCCCTACGTTTTTTACTCCACCATGTGGTTCACAGAGGTCAAAACAACTTTAGAGCAGAGTAAAAAAGACCAATAATTACCTGTCCGATATGATTCAAATGAATAAAAGAATGGCGATTATGTATTCCAGCAGTCAATGCTGGTTTCAGAAGGGTTTTATGGATTTCTGCTGGTAAAGGGTTAACAAAAAAGAATTAAACAGAGAAAGAGAAAAGCACTTTGTTTCCATTGTTAACACGACTCGTTGTCTAGACTAGAATTCCCTATATGAAATCACACAAATTCATCACCTGGTTATTTAAAAACCGTCATGTCTATTTTTTTTCAAATCTCTGATGCCATATAAAACGGCATGGAGTCAACTATAGAGTGTATCAATAAGACGGTAGGAAGAATATGAAGATATCTGGACAAATATTTGAACTACTTAATAAAATACTAGCTCATTATTTTCTCTTAATGTCAACATTTAAGGTTTGTATTCTTACTTCTTAATATCATACTGTATATCAAAGCATAGACTTCAAAGGCTTTCTCGTTGTGCCATAGTTGTTCAAATACTAAATCTCATTTGAAGCGACTGTGTTTATTACTGTAATACAGTTATACCCCGTACACACGGTTAGAAATTCCAACGGAAAATGTCCGATCGGACCACGTTGTCGGAAAATCCGGCCGTGTGGGCTCCATCTGACTTTTTCCGTCTGATCCTGCTCTCAAATTTTCTGACAACAAGTCCGATCGGACTTTTTCCGATCGTGTGTAGAGAATTCAGATGGACAAATTTCCACGCATGCTCAGATCAAATTATGAGACCAAAGCTATTGGCTACCAGCCTCTATGTATTTCCGTCGTACGCAACGGACGTCACCACGTTCAGAATAATTGGATTTTCCAACAACTTTGTCCGACCGTGTGTATGCAACACCAGTGTCGGAAAAAATCTGACGGATTTTGTGGTCGGAATTTCCGACCGTGTGTACGGGGGCTTAGACTGCATATACAATTGTACACTGCCAGGGTTGATTCACAACAGGATCACGCAGGAACACTTGCCTCATTCCTGCACATTCTCTTGCGGTGCGATTTTGCAGCTCATTCATTTGGATGGGCTGCAAATCACACCCGAATATGGAAAAAGTAGTGCATGCACTACTTTTAAAAACTCTCTACACCAAATCTCATGGTACTGTGGTACCATGAGATTTGGTGACTGCAAACACTCTACATTTGAAATCTGCATTTGGAGTGCCATTAACACTACATTGGCACCCACATGCAGATCGCAAGGGCACTGAATTTGAACGTGGTGCTGGAAACACACATGGAAGGCACCTTTCCTGCACTGCAGTCTAGAGTGATCCGGCCTTCAAGGTTTTTTATTTGTTAAGTGTTGTATTTAGGCTTATTGCACGCTAGAAGCTAAAAACTGCCAAAGAGCGCTGGATAAAAAATACAAATATTTTATTGTTTTTTGCCGGTGTTTAGCACAGTGCGTAAGCGACATTTAGTAGAGTTATGCCCCATACACACAATCAGACTTTCCGACAACAAAACCATGGATTTTTGTTCGAAGGATGTTGGCTCCAACTTGTCTTGCATACACACGGTCACACAAATGTTGGCCAACAATTATGAACGTAGTGAAGTACAAGACGTACGTGATATCTCCATTACGAACGCTAGTTATATCTGCGGCTTGTACTTGATTCCGAGCATGTGTGGACTTTTGTTCGACGGACGGACTTGTGTTCCGCCAACAAGCTCACATCCAACATTTGTTGTCGGAAAATCCAATCGTGTGTACGAGGCATTAGAGTTAAGGAGTGGGGCTGCTGGCATCCTTAACAACCAGTAAGTAGCTGGTTGTTAAAGAGGATGTTCACTGCATCTGCGCACCACAAACCAAAAACACTATTTAAATTACTTTTTTTTTATTCAAAGCAAACTGTCCCATCCACCCATGTCTCTATGCTTAATTTTGTTGAGAAATCACTTTGAAAAACAACTCCCTAGCATTTCTGGCTAGCATTTCTGGCTGTGCCCATCTTGAGTAGGACCAAATGATACATGTAGAATTTACTTTCTGGAAGCAATCTGCCCTTAGCTCAAGCATGCATGCAGGAAAAGTGTGCTTAGCTGAGAAAACCCCTCCTCCTCTCCTCCTGAAGACTCCTAGGATGTATGACATCATTTGCCTAGGCAAGAAACCAGGAAGACTGAATAAATAAAAAAATAAAAAATAACATGCTTAAAACAAGTAAATATGATATACTCTATCTATTTACTAATACTACTTGCAGCAAAAGGATTAAGAATAATCCATGTTGATTGGGTAAGTAAAGTTCAACTTTAAGGAGCAAATTGGACGCCACATCCTTAAAAACAGATGAGAGTCATCAGCTGTCAGAAGGATTTCCTGCTGACAGCGGAATGTAAACAAAACAATTGCTGGCAATAGAAGATTGAGAAAAAAAAACAGCGAATGGGGGGGGGGGGGGTTCCCCATCCGATTTTTAAAGGAACCCTGTCATGTGTGGACCTTTTTCAGGTCAGCGGCCAGCACTTTGCTCCAATCAACAGGGCTGCTGAGTAAGCAAGAGAACAGTTGATTGAAACAGTGTGTGTGTATGGGTGGGGGTGTCGTAACACTAGCTGCAGCACAACATATTTATTAATGAACAGTAATGAGTACATTGGGTCAGTTGGGTTTTAAAGAGTTTTATTGATCTGGTTTGCATGTGCCTCCAAGCAGCATTAAAACCTGACACTGTACTTTATGCACAAATGTATACTGTACCTAAATGACAGATTTTCACAATTTTGAATTTTAATCTGTCTTGGGCCTTTACCAAGGTCGTTTTCTGTTCATAGTCAAAATACGGCGAAAAAGCACACTCAGCAGGAATTTTACAATACAGAAAAGTAGGATGATTAGCATGAAAGCTAAATAAGCTTTACAGTACAAAATGCATCAAGGCCATTTTACCTCGCCTACAACTCTGCCACTGGCATCACAGAGAGTTCAGAATCAGTTGATTGCTAAACCTATCAGTGAATATGCTGCCCTTGGAAGTTTGTCAGTTACCACCCTAGCTACCAGGCCAGCTGTTTTAATATTATTAACAAATAATTATCATGACTTCAAATAATTGAAGTCTCGATTGAAGTCTCCTCCTTTCATCATGTCCTTGTTAGCACACAAACACTACATCACGTGTTGTAGTGAATGGCCTTTATAATGCTTCTTCCTCTCCCAGTTTGACCTCTGCTGTATTGGAGACTGTAATGCCCCGTACACACGGTCGGACATTCCGACCACAAAATCCGTCAGATTTTTTCCGAAACTTGTGTTGCGCACACACACGGTCGGACAAAGTTGTCAGAAAATCCGATCGTTCCGAACAAGGTGACGTACAAAACATACGACGGAACTACGCAGAGGCCAGTAGCCAATTGCTTTCGTCTGCAAATTTCTTCTGAGCATGCGTGGAACTTTGTGCATCGTAATTCTCTACACACGATCAGGAAAAGTCCAATCAGATTTTGTTGTCGGAAAATTTTAGATCCTGCGCTCAAATTTTTTCCGTCGGAAATTCCGATGGAAAAAGCCCACTAGGGCCCACACCTGATTGGATTTTCCGACAGCATAATCCGATCTGACTTTTTCCATCGGAATATCCGACCGTGTGTACGGGGCATAAGAGGCTGATACCAAGTCAAATCCAGGTATTTACACAATTTTTTTTTTTTTAATACATTTAATGATGTATTAATGAAACCAAAGCTGCTATTATTAGTAGATTTTATATCTGCCTGGAGTTTGGATTAAATTCACTCCAACCAATTAAGACATGTCTGATTGTTTAGTATGAGTTATTCCACTTTGCACATGATCATTGTTCTTCATACCACCTTACTGAAGAAGCACATGTCTGTAAACCAGGAAAAAATATTATTGGTGCTGGCTTTACATGTTTCCACTGAGTTACCTACAGTGTGAATCCAGCATAAATTAAACATCTTGTAACAGTTAAGTCTAATAGTATGCACAATGATGCACCACTGCTGCAGGCTTTTTAGTTCATTTTCTTTTCCACTTTTTCATAAATAAGTAGATCAAAGGAAAAAACAATGCTACATTTTAGCAAAGTAGCTGTTTGTTGTAGACAAAGGGCTAAGAGAGTTGGAAAAGGCTGGTTATAGCTAATGGACTGTAGATTGATTGCGGATAATGGTGGCCATACACAGCCCTGTAATCATAAGGAATGCAATAGATTTTGGCGTGGTTAGCAATGATTGACATATATGGGATTGGAAAAATTAAAACATACATATTCACCTACTGTGAGTACACCCCTCATATTTTTGTCAATATTTTATTATATCTTTCCATGTGACAACACTGGAGAAATGACACTTTGCTAAAATGTAAAGTAGTGAGTGTACAGCTTGTATAACAGTGTAAATTTTCTGTCCCCTCAAAATCATTCAACATACAGCCATTAATGTCTAAACCGCTGGCAACAAAAGAGTACACCCCTAAGTCAAAAATAGCCATTTTCCCTCCCCGGTGTCATGTGACTTATTAGTGTGTTTTTGGTGTTAGCGCTCTAACTCTCTCATACAGGTCACTGGAACTTCAACATGGCACCTCATGGCAAAGAACTCCCTGAGGATCTAAAAAAAAAGAATAGTTGCTCTACATAAAGATGGCCTACGTAATAAGAAGACTGCCAAGACCCTGAAACTGACCTGCAGCACGGTGGCCAAGACCATACAGTGGTTTCTCAAGACAGGTTACACTCAGAACAGGCCTCGCCATGGTCGACCAAAGAAGTTGAGTGCAGGTGCTCAGCGGTTGTCTTTGGGAAATAGACATATGAGTGCTGCCAGCCTTGCTGCAGAGGTTGCAGGGGTGGGGGGTCAGCCTGTCAGTGCATGGCTGTCGTCCCAGAAGGAAGCCTCTTCTAAAGATGATGCAAAAGAAAGCCCGAAAAGAGTTTGGTGAAGACAAGCAATCTAAGGACATGGATTACTAGAATCATGTCCTGTGGTCTGATGAGACCAAGATAAACGTATTTGGTTCAGATGGTGTCAATCGTGTGTGGTGGCAACCAAGTGTGTCTTTCCTACAGTCAAGCATGGTGGTGGGAGTGTCATGGCCTGGGGCTGCATTAGTGCTGTCGGCACGGGGGGGGGGGGGGGTACAGTACATTGAGGGAACCATGAATGCCAACATGTACAGGGACATATTGAAGCAGAGCATGGTCCCCTCCCTTCAGAGACTGGGCCGCAGGGCAGTATTCCAACATAATAATGACCCCAAACACACCTCCAAGACGACCACTGCCTTGGTAAAGAAGCTAAGGGTAAAGGTAATGGACTGGTCAAGTATGTCTCCAGACCTAAACCCTATTGAGCATCTGTGGGGCATCCTCAAATGGAAGGTGTAGGAGTGCAAGGTCTCTAACATCCACTAGTTCCATGATGTTGTCATGGAGGAGTGGAAGAGGACTCCAGTGGCAACCTGTAAAGCTCTGGTGAACTCCATGCCCAAGAGGGTTAAGACAGTGCTGTAAAATAATGGTGGCTACACGAAATATTGACATTTTGGACCCAATTTGGACATTTTCACTTAGGAGTGTACTCACTTTTGTTGCCAATGGTTTAGACATTAATGGATGTGTGTAAAGTTATTTTGAGGGGACAGCAATTTTGCACTGTTATAGAAGCTGTACACTCTGTGTACACACATTGTAGTAAAGTGTCATTTCTTTAGTGTTGTCACATGAAAAGATACAGTAAAATATTTGCAAAAATGTGAGGAGCGTACTCACTTTTGTGAGATACTGTACATTAATATATATATATGTACAGTATGTTAACTATACATAAAAAAATACTTTGAAACAATGTCCCACATGGATATTTTCTAACATATGGGGAAAGTTTGACTGGAAGCCTTCAATTGCGGATGCAACTTATCTGTCCAGCAACTGAAGTGGAGAGGAGATCACGTCCCAGCAGTGCATATCTCTCCCTGCCCATTTTTCTCATTGAGTGTTTTTCTTATGTATGTCTACCCTAAGGCCCCTTTCACACCTAAGCGTTTTTCATGCGGTGCAGCGCTAAAAATAGCGCCTGTTCACCGCATGAAAAAATCCTGCCCCTTTAACTCCAGTGTGAAAGCCGGCGGGCTTTCACACTGGAGCGGTGCGCTAGCAGGATGACAAAAAAAGTCCTGCTAGCAGCATCTTTGGAGCGGGATAGGAGCGGTGTGTTCACCGCTCCTATACCGCTCCTTCCCATTGATTAGAATGGGACACCGCGGTGAAACCGCGGCAATACCGCCGCAAAGCGCTGCTACGGCGGCGCTCTGCGGGGGGTGTTTAACCCTTTTTCGGCCGCTCGCGGTGCGGTTTTACCCCCGCGAGCGGCCGAAAAAGGGTTTAAACACCCCCCGCAGAGCGCCGCCGTAGCAGCGCTTTGCGGCGGTATTGCCGCGGTTTCACCGCGGTGAAAATGACGGTAAAGCAGCGATAAACATAGCGCTGCTTTACCGTCACCGCGGCTCACCACCCCAGTGTGAAAGGGGCCTTAGATGCTACTTTTTACATCTGAACTTCTAAAAGAAATCCATTGCTAAAAGACCAAAGCTTGGAACAGAAGCAGATCACTAAAAGAAATATTGACATCACTCGGTTGAACTTGTCTGTGTCCAGATGAATGGTCCCATGTACAGGCATACCCCACTTTTAAAGCGGAGTTCCGCTTAAAAAAAAAAAAAAAAAAAGTTAGCAGATACAAATACTGCAGCTGCTGACTTTTAATAATCGTTCACTTACCTATCCCAGGGTCCAGCGATGTGGGGGAACGAAGCCCTGCTCATCTCCCCCTCTGCTGGGCGGCTCTAGCATTGTAACTGTGGGCACCCACTGCCATGACTGTAACGTGTCCCAGATGATTGCCTAGAGGGAGGGGGGAGAGCTGATCTCCCTTCCTGCACCGAGGGAAGTGATGTCAGGAGCCCAGGCGCCGAAGGAGGCAGATTACGAGGGACCCCCCTAGCAACAGTCATTAACTGCTTGCTGACAGCCAGCTGTCAATTGACGGCCAGGCGACACAGCTCTCGTGGCGGGAGGGAGTCATATGACACCCATGCCTTTTCGACCCACCAGGGGGAGCGTGCGCCACCAGCGGGACGGGCGCCCGCCATGTTACTAAGGGCGTGCCAAGAGCGTGCCCGGCGGCCGCGATGTCCGCCGGGCACTCGCGATTGCCCGGTAACACAGCAGGACCGTGTATGTAAACACACAGATCCACGGTCCTGTCAGAGGAGACCGATGGTGTGTTCGCAGTACAGAGAAACACCGATCGGTCTCCTCCCCTTGTCAATCCCCTCCCCCTACAGTTAGAATCACTCCCAGGGAACATGTTAACCCCTTCAGCGCCCCCTAGTGGTTAACCCCTTCCCTGCCAGTCACATTTATACAGTAATCAATGCTTTTTCATTGCACGGATCATTGTATAAATGTGAATGGTCCCAAAAATGTGTCAAAAGTGTCCGATATGTCTGCGGCAATATCACAGTCATGATAAAAATCGCAGATCGCCCCATTACTAGTAAAAAAAATAATAATAATAAAAATGCAATAAATCTATCCCCTATTTTGTAGGCACTATAACTTTTGTGCAAACCAATCAATATATGCTTATTGCTATTTTTTTTACCAAAAATATGTAGAAAAATACGTATCGGCCTAAACTGAGAAAAATATTTGTTTAAAAAAAAAAAATTGGATATTTAGTATAGCAAAAAGTAAAAAATGTTCTTTTTTCTTTCAAACTTGTTGCTCTTCTTTTGTTTATAGCGCAAAAAAATTAAAAACCGCAGAGGTGATCAAATACCAGCAAAAGAAAGCTCTATTTGTTGGGTACAGTGTTGTATGACCGCGCAATTGTCATTCAAAAGCCTCATACACACGATCGGACCGTGGACCAACTTTCCTGTGGATTTTTGTCCAAAGCGCGTTTGGCCCAAGTTGGTATTGCATACACACGGCAGGACTTTTTTCAGCCAACTTTCACCAAATCACTTGGTTTTTCTGCTCTTTACCGCCACCTTTGGTCAACTTCTGTATTGTTGTCTGATCTTTTGCATTGGTTCTGCATTGGTTTGTACAAAAGTCCGTTGGTTTTGTGTACACACGGTCGGACTTTGGTCCATCAGACTTTTGTTGGCAGAAAGTTGGTCCGTTCGCACAGCCAACAAAAGTCCGATGAAACCTGGAAAAAGTTGTTCCGATGGAGCGTACACACGGTCGGATGTTGGTCCAAAACAGCTAATTTGCATGTTGGTTGTCAAAAAGTCTGATCGTGTGTATGGGCCTAAAGTGTGACAGCGCTGAAAGCTGAAAAATGGCTTGGTCAGGAAGGGGGTGAAAATGCACTGTATTGAGATGGTTAAAGGTGAGTAAAAAATTAAATTTTCTCCAAATGTTTTTTTTTTTTTTTTCATGCACATTAATGATTTTTGATTTTTTGGGGTGGAACTCCACTTTAAGTACACAATAGGGTTTATTTACTAAAGCTGGAAAGTGCAAAATCAGGCTCACTTCTGCATAGAAACCAATGAGCTTCTAACCCAGCTTGTTCAATTAAGCTTTGGTAAGAAAACCTGGAAACCCACTGGTTTCTATGCAGAAGTGAACCTAATTTTGCACTTTCCAACTTTAGTAAATAAACCCCATTGTGTACTTAAAAGTGGGGTATGCCTGTAATGCCAAATTCTGCAATTTCCAAATGCAGAATGGTGTCACAGATGAGACTAAAAAGAAAAAGCGATTTCTACATGTACTCATTCTGCTCTACAACACTGTTGCACTTTAAAGTTTTTGCAGCGCGAGGCAGTATAATAGCTACTAGAAATTATTATACTAAGTATTAACGAATTTTAAAATCTTTCCACAAGCTTCTATTGTCTACAGCGAGAGAACAGAACATACATTGCTCCTTCCTGCTATCTTATTTACACATGATTATTACTGAACAATCACTCATAAAAGAGCTTTTTATTTGACTGGGTAGACATGGGCCAATAAAAGATTAGGCTGCAAACACTCAGAGATAAACTTTCATTGGTAAGACATTTAATATTATACGCACTTTTATAAGTGCTATAATCTTACATGCATACAACCTGCCCTGAATGCGGAGCTCTACCAGATTTAAAATTGGGCTGTTTGATGTGTTGTGTAAGCCACTATATTTGTAGGAGTTCACCAAAACCTACAAGTCACCTAAGGACATTGATCTTTCCTGTAGGGAAAAATAAAGATGAGTTTGAATGTAAGGAGAGATATTAAGCACACATCCACTCACGCTCAAAACAAAATAATATACTGTATACAGATAATGCCGTGAGCAGGCAGTGAGCATCTACATGCCTTGGTGATAAGACACACTGAATTGAATTCACTGAGAAAGGTGGTGGAGGGCATTTTAAGTACAACATTATGATTGTGAAATCCTTATGTATTTGCTAAGGCGTAGTTTTGTATAAAAGGAGCCGAAACTAACTCCAATGTCAGGGATCAGTGATTCTTGTGATTCACCAATGGAAAGTGCCAGCATTCCTAACCCAGATTAAATTGGTAAAGCACTGGTCAGGGCAAGTGGTTTACAGGCAGCAATCTTAAGACAGGGCAGGGAGCATTTATTTGTAAAATGACACAGGGCAGGATAGGTAGCCAATATAAGAATAGCAGCATCCACAAGAATAACCTAATGCCGCGTACACACGGTCGGAATTTCAGATGGAAACAGTCCGATGGGAGCTTTTCATCGGATTTTCCGACCGTGTGTATGCCCATCGATCTTTTTCTGTCGGAATTTCCGATGGACTTTAGATTGAGAACCTGTTCTTAATTTTTTCCGACGGAAAACCTTTCTATCGGATTTTCCGATCGTGTGTATGCAATTCCGACACGCAAAATTCCAACGCATGCTCGGAAACAATTCGACGCATGCTCAGAAGCATTAAACTTCCCTTTTATAGTGCAGTCGAACGTTTTTTAAGGCGTGGTGTTATTGACCGTCGGAATTTGGTGTGACCGTGTGTAGGCAAGACAGTTTGAGTGAAATTCTGTCGGAATTCCGACGGGAAAACCATCAGAGCTTTTTGCCAAAGAGAATCCCAACCGTGTGTACGCGGCATTAGTCCCGATCAAAGAGACAGCAAGAACCAAAGATAAAAAGGCAAAGGGAGGGCCATATTGCATAGGTACTGCCCTAATGTTTTGTACAGGATTTATATTAACCATTTAGTGATGTCCTACATGTGCTTCAGATTGCCTGTGTTGTAATATGAAGTTCAGTCTGGAGAAGAAAATGCCAGGCAAAGAAAGGTTTCCATTTCTTAAAATATGGATTGGTTGGGAGTTACATTTGGTGCCAAACATGGCTCATAAGACATGGCTGTTGCAAATCCTTTTATTTTGGTTCGTCCATGTTTGGTGCAGAAATAAGTTGGGCATCTATCCCTGGGAGGATTTGTAGTTACTTTATCATCGATCCTAGGAAGAACTGAAGGAATGGATTTGGGCCATCAGTACCTCAAAATGTCCAATACTACACAAAGTTGTAGGCAAATCCAGATGACTGCAGTCCAGATACAAAATAGTTCTAGACTTCTCCTGAGACCAGACAGACAGAATGCTGGTAAATTCTGGAAAAGCTACCCAACTTTTAAATGCTTTTGTTCCTGTAACCAGCTATAAACCCCTTCACTTTTTTTCACTTAACTGAGGCTGGGGGTGAGGGGTCATTGTTCAGTGGGACATCTTCCCAGATAAATTTGGCTCTAAACTTTATCTCAGAAGTGGCTTTTCTAGTGGCCATCACTACAGCAGGCAAGTTATTTGAACTGAAAGATTTGTCCCACAAGCCTCCGTATTTAGTTTTTCATAAAGATATTCACCCTGCGTCCAAGGCTCTCCTTTTTGCTGAAAGTGGTGTCTGCCATTTAAAGTACTTACTGTACCTACTACAGAGTCAGGACATTGTGCTTCCATAAGTATGTCTCACACCAGTCCACCCTAAGGTAATGGCCCTACACTCCTTGGATGTAGTCAGGGCTGATAGGGTGTACTTGAATGCCACAGCCATGTTTTTTTAACAAGAAATACAGCCATGTTTTTTAAGACAGAATCCCTGTTTGTGATTGCAGAGGGCCAACATAAGAGCCTTGCAATGTCATCTGCTATGATTTCATGCTGGATCAGGAAAGCTATTGCACAAATGAATGCCATCAAGCACCGATAACCACCATATCCAGTAACATCACACCATACCAGGATGGTAAGTGCATTCTGGGCTTTCAGTCATTAAGCATCAATTTCACGGGTTTGTTTAGTCTTGTTTTCCATTTATTTTAATGTCCCATTGTGGCACGGGTTTGGAATATCCCAGTGATGGTTATCTAGAGCAGAGCTCACCAAAAAGCCTTTTCTCTGTGTTAAATGGAGAACACAGCACCCACCCTTTAGGCTTGCTGCTGTTGTATGTGTAAATGCTTTTGTTTTTGTTATTTGTATTGCTTTATCTTGCAGTTGTCCACAGCTGTGGAGGGGGTTTTGGTGCCATAACCCTGCGTTGGATGTGAGGATGCTGAGAAACAGTCCACAGCTGGAGCATGAGGGGCGTTGTCTGCCAGGGGAGCAGAGGATCAGGAAAGTAAAACTGCTTTTCTGTCCCCCTAGATTTCCTGGAGTTGGGCTTCTGTATGAAAGGTGTAGGAAGTGTCAATGAACTATGAGTGTGCTCACCAGTGCCCTTGCAGTTCATTGAGAACTACAAGCCATCTGCCACAGTGGAAGATGCTACTTGTAGTGCCCTCATTCACAGATTCCTGTGAATGAATGATGGAGCTGCGTAAATAAAGGTGCTGCTGGAGCATGTTACATGTTACACCATAATACGGAATAAGATCAATAATAGCATCCAATGCCAAGCTGCGGTTTCCAAAGCGAGCAAAGTTCTTTCTTGTATTATTAGAGGTATGGACTCCAGAGAGAGAGATATCATTTTGCCCCTGTTCAAATCATTAGTAAGACCTCATCTGAATATACAGTTCAGTTTTGGGCACCAGTTCTCAAAAAGGATATTGGGGAACTGGAGAAAGTGCAGAGAAGGGCAACCAAACTGATAAGAGGCATGGAGGAGCTCAGCTATGAGGAAAGATTAGAGGAACTGAATTTGTTCCCTCTTGATAAGAGGAGATTAAGGGGGGATATGATCAACATGTACAAATATATAAGGGGTCCATATAGTGAACTTGGTGTTGAGTCATTCCCTTTACAGTCAACAAAGAAGACAAGGGGGCAATCTTCATGTCTAAGGGAAAAGAGATTTCATCTCCAAATAAGGAAAGGTTTCTTCACAGTAAGAGCTGTGGAAATGTGGAATAGACTCCCTGCAGAGGTGGTTCTGGCTAACTCAGTAGATTACTTTGAGAAAGGCCTGGATACTTTCCTAAATGTACATAATATAACTGGGTACTAACATTTATAGGTAAAGTTGTGGGGAGATCTGGGAAAAATCCGATTGCCTCTCGGGGATCAGGAAGGAATTTTTTTTCCCTGATTTAGCAAAATGGAGCATGCGCTGCTTTTTTTTTTTTTTTTCCCTCTGGATCAACTGTGGGTATAGAATGGGGTATATGGGATTGTATGATATTATTTTTTTTTTTTTTTTATTTGTGGTTGAACTGGATGGACTTGTGTCTTTTTTCAACCTAACTAACTATGTAACCACGTAACTATGTTCTTGAAGATGAACAGAGTCCTTGATCTAAAACAAATAAGCAGAAATACAGTCAGAGGGTTGTCAGTAATTTTAGTTCAGTGGTAATAATAGGCTGAAATGTGGATTTCTGATTCCCAGAAACGTTGCAATGCAACTGTAGTGCACTGGAAGACACAATGCCGTTGTGCCGATCTCAGGGCAATTGCACTGTTTACAGTACTATTTTTTTTTCACAAAACTTTATTAAAATGCTGTGATGTGAACTGACTTCTCGATGCATTGGAATTGCTCTGGAAATAGCTGATAGCGTAGCCCGAATGAGAGAATGACAAGCACTCATCACATACAACAAAATGTTATTTGATTCATGTTTAGTGACTGTTTATCTATGAATAAGCAGAATGCATTCAAAATCCTTTATGTAGGTAAGAACATGAACACTGATTAATGGTAATGGACATTCTTAAGTTATTAGAAGTCAGGAAAAACTGAAGGAACCTGAAAGATCATAGTTTTATAGCTATTAAAAGATAGAAATAGCAGACACCATACTATCTTTGTGTACTGAGGTACATTAAATCAATGTGTATTGATCGAATGTTACTTCTCTCAAAATGGTTACACAATGCAGTAAAACATTGCATTTAAATGCACCCACAAATGAGATCGCTGTACATAATGTGGTTTAGCATGCTCTTGTACAACGCACAAATCAAAATATGGACAAATTTACATCAAACTTGGTAATAATAATCCTCTTAGAGGTCATAGTTATGCCAATTTATCAAGCAGAAATCAGTAAAAGTTTTTGGGGAGGTGCCAATAGGATGTAATTTATACCACCTCTGCTGACAATGAGAACACTGATATTTTCCAGTCCGAGATGGTGGATGGAATCTGATGTGCGATGAACCCCTAAACCCCAGGGATGAATTACAATTCAATGCTCTCATAGTTTTTTTTTTTTTTTTTACTACACTATTACCTAGCCCTTTAGATTTTTATGTCCTGCAGTTTATACCGTATAAGACAAATAAGTGTTATGCTTTTTAAATGAAACGTTCATTACTGTTTTTGAGCTTGAAACGAATAATAAAAGTTACAATATAATAAAATAGAGTTCAGTCTGCTATATCTCTGGTAATTTGCCACTTATTTGTTTAAGGTACTTGTATAGCGTGGTCAATTTACGCAGAGCTTTACATTTACATTGTACATTCACTTCAGTCCCTGCCGTCAAGGAGCTTACAATTTAAAGCGGTTCTGCACACACTTTTTTTACCAAATCTCATTGCCTTCCAAATCTGGCAAAGAGTACTAAATGGCCGTTTTTTTTTTTCTTACCTTGTAATTGTTGCCGGTCTCTCCTCTGTCTCTGCTGGGTCTGTGCGGGGATCCTCATCATGCCACACTGTCTCCTGGGATCTGGTGTCATTCGCCCCAGGAGTCAGTGCGGCCATCGAGCCGAAATCTCGTGAGATTTGCGGCCATCGAGCCGAAATCTTGCGAGATTTGCGGCCATCGAGCCGAAATCTTGCGAGATTTGTGGCCATCGACCCGAAATATCGCGAGATTTCGGGCAATGTCCGCAAATCTTGCGAGATTTCGGCTCGATGGCTGCAAATCTTGCGAGATTTCGGGTGGGATTTGCGGACGTGCTCCTTGTAACAAGGAAGTGACTGCTTGTGGGCTTCAAATGCCCACAAGCAAGATGACATTGGCCGACAAAGATTTTATAAACTATGGATTCTATATCAAAACGGACAGAGATAACGGGCAGCGTCACTACAAGTATTATCAAGACATCATTTTTAAACATTAGCAAAAAAAATAAAAATTAAATAACGTCAGTGCAGAACCGCTTTAAGGTTCCTAACTCACATTCATACATACGCATACTAGGGCCAATTTAGACAACTAACAATTAACCTACCAGCATGTCTTTGGAGCGTGGGAGGAAACCAGAGTACCCAGAAGAAACCCACTCAGGCACAGGGAGAACATGCAATCGCCAGGCAGACCCTGCATCCCTTTTGCTGCCACGTGAAAGTGCTAACCACTACACCACTGTAGTGGTCTCAATCCTGTTTTTTACAGCAGTATTATGACAATTCATATCTCTACTTCATATTTTAGACCTATATTTTAGACTTTATTTTAGACTTGCCTCTCATTTTAGGGTTGAATGGTGAATAGAATGTCTGTCTAGCTTTTACTAAAACTATGATGATAGGGGGTGAGTGTTTTGATGCACAATAGTTACTGCACAGCAATGGGGTGGTGTGCTGCGTACAAAAGACAGCTTCATAAACAAGTCTACGTTGCACATCCCACCCCAGATATATCCTAAAAGTGTAACCACCCAAAACAAAACCTCACAGTTTTTAATCCTAACATAAAATAAAAAAAAGTATTAAATGAAAAAGGAGTAACAAAATAAAGAAAAGTAAAATAAAAACTGCAAAGGGATGGCACAGAAGCTAGTAAGCAAGCACACCTGCTGCTGATGGAGGAAAAAGAATGCTAATGACAATTGCGTCTATGGAACACAGGGGGTTATACATGACTATATAGCTCACCACACTGAAATCTATAGTATAGCATTGTATAGCACTGTATAACACACTATAGCAATTTATAGCATACTATAGCATTGTGTAACAATGTATAGCACAATATAGTAATGAGTAGCACAGTATAGCACTGCATATGACAGTTTAGCACAGATAGCAGATAGCAGTGTATAGCACCGTATAGCACTATATAGTAAAATATTTCTCTCTACACAAACCTAAAGGGTTTGATTAGGGAGGCCACATCTCGAAATGCATAACAATGCCCATCAACACCACACATGACATCACCAAGGCCATTTTGTGGATCTGCAACACTTCCCTGCCGTCCACAGTGGTTCTTATCCATGTGATATACACATTCAGTCTGCTGCTTTTGTTGGCTCTTCCGGGTTCCAAGCACCTTACATCACAACCACATGGAGGGGCTTGCTCACCATCGACCACCTGGAATATTTCCACCTGCTGGAACTTATTGATACACTTTTTAATGTCTTTCAAATGTGAGTGCATATTTATTGTTTTTCATTTTACCAAAATGTTTTAATAAATTTTACACGTAGGCAGTGGTGCTTTTCTCTCCTCCTTTTTTCTGTTTATACATGGCCTGCTGGTGGGAGCCTCCCCAGGTCCTGCTTGGAAGAGAGACTGTTGATGCTGCCATAATGTGAACTTCATGCCACAGTGTTTTTTTATGGGTCTTTCTCATCTCATCTTTCTTCTTTCATTTGTTTATCATTCCTTGCCCATTGTGTGTGTGTTTTTTTGGCAGTTTTTTGGCAGTTGCACCAGTGCCACCCTTTTTTGTGCCTGGATACATTTAAGCTGCAAATGGCCTTTACAGATCTTTTTTTAATTTCAAAGGCTTTCCAAACTTCGAAACCATGAGATCTACCTCAAGCCCAAGGCGGTTCCAAACCAGAACCTCATCAACAATGCTCGCAGTGATGTCATCTTGTATGTGGGCTAGCTAGTTAAGAACTAGTGAAGAGTTCAGTTCATCATGCAGACAAAAAATCTATAATCATTGAGGCAATGGGAAGATGTACCCAAATGTTAGGTATCTGGAAAAAAAAATGAATGCCCAGACAGTAAAATTAATCAAAATAGAAAATTATTACTTGAAAAATGCATTTTAACCAAACCTTTATTTAAAGCGGTTCTGCACTGACTTAAATATATATATATATATTTTTTTGGTTAATGATTCTAAACGATGTCTATCTTATAATCTCCTTACTTGTATTGACGCTGCCCATTCTCTCTGTTCATTTTTATATGCAAAGGAGTGTTTAAAAAACTTTTCTTGGCCGATCTTGCTTGTGGGCATTTGAAGCCCACAAGCAATCACTTCCTCCTCCCCTTCTTTCTGAGGAACCAGCATTCATTGCCGGTTCCCGCGCATGCTCAGTGGCTTCACAGCTACGACCGGCGTAATCGTAAAGGTTGGCATGACAACGTGTGGCGTCTTAGTTGGTCATTCCCCTCGTTGTTATTGTGACTTACAAACGTGGCCGGCGTAATGACGTCACGCCGTTGACATAACGCGAGATTTCGCATCGGACCTCCGCACTGACTCCTAGGATTAATTACACGAGATCCCAGGAGACACTGCGAATTCTAAAGGAAATACAACAAGATCAACAAAAGATAAGAGGTACGCTTACCAGATCGAGAATTAAACATGCATTTATAAGTATTTATATGTCATAGAAACGATAGAGCGCAACATGCAGATATGTGTGCAGAACCGCTTTAAACCAGTTGTGAAAAATGTCACATAATAGACAACTAATTGACTTGACCTGCTTCAAAAGGGACTGTGCCAGCTAGAGGAGACTAAAGGAGATTATTCTGTCTGGTACTGCAGAGACTGTGTGTTAAAAAAATGTATTTCTGCAGTCTTGCCCAACTCCCTATTGTGTACTCATGAAATGTGTAGGCTTCAAGCCAGTCATCACAGAGCAAGAAACAGGAAAAGCTCCGAAGACTACTTTCCTAGCTAGCATTGTGCTTACAAGTTTGAAAACTCACAAATGTGCTGGCAAAACCAGCATCCAACAATTCATTTTTCACTTAAGGATTCAAAGAGAAATGGTTATACTGCATGTTAGCCGTAAACCACATAAGTGAGCTGAGTACACTGGCAACGGAAACATGCAACTTGAAAATGATTGCTATCTATCTATCTATCTAGCACCTGTATTTTTATTTTATCAAGGCTTAAATGTGTTTACATATTTAACTAGAGGAGCACATGGAGAGCTTGAAAGTAAAAAAAGGGAAATTTTCGGTGTTTATTGGTTTTCTCCTTAGCTCTTCAGATTTCTGATTTAGCCTATTTGTTTGGTCTATTTTATTTCTTCAATGTTTAAACACGTGAATAGTAATGGATAGATTCAGAAAATAAAGATTCTTGGAAGTTTTAGGAATGTTTTGACTGTTCTCCTTTGCAGTTGAGTTACTAAAGGAGTAGTAAATGTTAAATTTACAGCATGGTGAATAAGCTAAACAGTGTTCACTTCATTCATCCAACCATGTGCAAGCAAAAATCCTTTTTTTTATTTTCATGATTGGGTATTCAAAGGGATTGCAGTTTCATGTTATTACCAAGCTAAGCTGATTGAACAGTTTACCTTTAGTAAATAAAGCTCTATGTGGAAATCTGCCCTGCTTAAACTTTATCTGCATGTGTTTCTTTTGTATACAAAATTTTGAAAGTTGGATCCTTCTTTATAAAACATGGAACATCACATATCAAAGGCATCTAAAAGTGTCTTTGTTGCAACATGTAGATAATACCTGTAGGCTTGATTTAGACATACGTCTACACCCGCTGCTTCTCTGAAGAGCGATCTGAAGATTGCTTTATAGAGGCAAATGGCAGATGATGTGGAGTTGATGTGACTTTTTCAATGCCTGTTTTAACCCCATTTTTGCTGAACAAACGCTCATACATTGCATACGGTTGTAGGATGTTCACAGTGTATCCTTATGCCCCGTACACACGGGCGGAAATTCAGACGGAAAATGTCCGATCGGACCATGTTGTCGGAAAATCCACCCGTGTGTGGGCTCCATCTGACTTTTTCCATCGGAAAAAATTTGAGATCCTGCTCTCAAATTTTCCGACAACAAAATCCGATTGGACATTTTCCGATCATGTGTACAGAATTCCGACGGACAAAGTGCCACGCATGCTCAGATCAAATTACGAGACCAAAGCTATTGGCTAATAGCCTCTAAGTAGTTCTGTCGTACGCAATGAACGTCACCACATTCAGAATGATCGGATTTTCCGACAACTTTGTCCGACCATGTGTATGCAACACCAGTGTCGGACAGATTTTGTGGTCGGAATTTCCGACCGTGTGTACGGGGGCTTAGTTACTTGAATAGGTCATGTTTAGTGGCCTTTCCGCCTGCAAGTCGCAACATGTTGGATAGTTTTTGCCACGGGCATGAAGAATTGGGACCATGGCACGTTAACACCCTCCCCGCCACCATTGCAGGTTTAAGTGTGGAAATAAAAAAAAGACAATCACACTCACCTCTTTGGCTGTGGCATTGCTGTGATTTTGCAGCTTTAAAGTGGTTATAAAGGCAGAAGGTTTTTTATCTAAATGCATTTATGCATTTAGATAAAAAAACCTTCTGTGTGTATCTGCCCCACTAATATTTACCTGAGCCCATCTCGATCCAGCAATGTTGCAGGAGCGACTCAGCTGCCCGGGACTCTCCCTACTCATTGGCTGAGACAGCAGCGAAGCGCCATTGGTTCCCGCTGCTGTCAATCTAAGTCAGTGAGCCAATGAAGAGAGAGAGAGGGAGAGAGAGGGGGCTGGGCTGGGCCCCGACTCCATGTCTGAATGGACACAAGAAGTTGCGGCTTAGCTTGGGTGCCGCCATGGCAAGCTGCTTGCTGTGGGGGCACTCAACAGGAGGGAGGGGGGCAGGAGAGCCAAAGAGGGACCTGCGAGGAGGTGGATCTGGGCTGCTCTATGTAAAACCACTGCACAGAGCAGGTAAGTATAACGTTTGTTATTTTTAACATCAAAAAATACTTTAGTATAACTTTAAGCCTGAGAACTGTGCAATCACATGACCGCCACCTGCTTAGTTCCTGGTCACCCTGAGTAGAGCGCAGTAAATGTCAGTCACCACTCTGAACTCTGCCCCTCCAGAAGACACTGGAGCACTGGGCTGGGGAGGGGGGCAGAAGAAAAGTATGGCCAAAAAAGATTTGGCCATATCTCTTTTAAGGGGAGAGGTTGGGGGTGCAAAAAACACAGCTCAACAGCACGTTCTTAATGCCCCTCAAACAGAAGGTCTGAGCTTAGCCTAAAGATAAAAAAACTGTACTTCTACCTTTTCAGCTGCAAATGCTTTACATGTTGTACATATATTTATGAAATCATCTAGGAATGACCAAAAAGATTCCAGCTGTCAGTTCTGGTTGCATTAGCTTTTGCTGGCCATGCATGGCTTGAGTTTTTGCCAATTCCTGCTGAATAGACCAAAATTTGAGCCGAAGGTGTCCCTGTCCACACAATTCTCGGCCAAACAGTAGCTGCATCCTATCAGATGCAGTCACTGTTTGGGTAATTTGACAGTTGCAGGAGCAGCAGCTGTCAGAATACAATAGCCAATGGGGAGATTCCTCTATTCACTGTGTTTAGCTGGATTAGGAGTCCATTATTTTCCTTGGGGCTGAATGTGAGAAATCTTAACGCTAGCCTTAGAAACCGGAAGGAAATCTTTGACTGGATGTTGTGAGAAGCAAAGTCACTTTTGATAAATGTATGAGTCAGACAAGTCCAGTTATTATCTTTCCTAAACAACTGGTGAGATAACATCTACTTCTGCATAAATTGTCTTTGTAGTATACTCAGTACTTCTAAACATATTTTCAGAATTAAAAAAGCTGTGCTGGCTGAATTACTAATGAAACCTATGCAGAGAGAAATACCCATGCTGATATCGCTGACCTCTTTTTAAATGTGATGGTTGCCTGTAGGGATGAGCCGAACACCCCCCTGTTCGGTTCGCACCAGAACCTGCGAACAGACCTAAAGTTCGTGTGAACGTTAGAACCCTATTAAAGTCTATGGGACTCGAACGTTCAAAATCGAAAGTGCTAATTTTAAAGGCTAATATGCAAGTTATTGTCATGAAAAGTGTTTGGGGACCCGGGTCCTGCCCCAGGGGACATGTATCAATGCAAAAAAAAGTTTTAAAAACGTCAGTTTTTTCAGGAGCAGTGATTTTAATAATGCTTAAAGTGAAACAATAAAAGTGTAATATTCCTTTAAATTTCGTACCTGGGATGTGTGTATAGTATGCATGTAAAGGGGCGCATGTTTCCCGTGCTTAGAACTGTCCCTGCACAAAGTGTAATTTTTGCAGGAAAAAAAGCTATTTAAAATCACTCGCAGCTATAATGACTTGTCGGCTCCCATAATACAGAGAACAGTCATTGAAAATCATTGATAAAAAAAAAAGCATGGGGTTCCCCTGAAATTCAATTACCAGGCCCTTCAGGTCTGGTATGGATATTGAGGGGAACCCCGGGTCAAATTTAAAAAAAAACACACAAGGGGAGGAGACCGATCATTGTTTCTCTGTACAGAGAACACACCATCGGCTCCTCTCCTCTGACAGGACCGTGGATCTGTGTGTTTACACACACAGATCCACGGTCCCGCTGTGTTACCGGGCAATCGCGGGTGCCCGGCGGACATCGCGGCCGCTGGGCAGCGCATCGGGTGCCCAGTGACAAGGCGCGTGCACGCTCCCTGGAGGGCCGGGAAGGGGAGGACGTCATATGACGCCCTCCTGCCCTGAGAGCTGCGCCGCCTGGCTGTCAATAGACAGCAGCCGGTGGTTAGCTAGTGGTTAAACTATATAATAATTCATCAAACTTTCATTGTAATCAGATCGGAAGTAACACAATTTCTATTTTTTTTTTTTTTTTCTTAACCAAGAAGAGCCCTGGTTATCGTCAAAGTTAAGGGTTGTTCGCCCCCTAGTGTTAACCCCTTCCCTGCCAGTGACATTTACACAGTAATCAGTGCATATTTATAGCACTGATCGCTGTATAGCACTGATCGCTGTATAAATGTCAATGGTCCCAAAAATGTGTCAAAAGTGTCCGATCTGTTGCAATGTCACAGTCATGATAAAAATCGCAGATCGCAGCCATTACTAGTAAAAAAAAAATAATAATAAAAATGCCATAAAAATGACATAAATCTTTCCCTTAGATTGTAGATGCTATATCTTTTGCGCAAACCAATCAATATATTATTTTTTTACCAAAAATATGTAGAAGAGAATATATTGGCCTAAACTGATGAAGAAATGTATTTTTTAAAAACATTTTTGGGCATATTTATTATAGTAAAAAGTAAAAATCATAAATTATAATATAATAAATGTATCCTGCAATGAGATCCCGAGTCTGGCTCGGGGTTATCGCTTATGGTACTGAAGTTCCACCCCGAGCCAGACTCTGGATTACCGCCAGGGAGGTTAAGTGATTGAACAGTACTGACTGGCATATTCAAGGCTTTGGATATCTTGTTATATCCATTTCCATCTTTGTAAAGTCTCAATACGTTGTTATGCAGGTCTTTTGACTGTTCTTTTCTACCTCCTCATGGCTTGGTGTCTAGCCTGCTTAGTGCATCCATCTGAGAGATAACAAGCTCATTTATACACAGACACTAATTGTGATTTAAAAAGCCATGTGGGAAATTAACCTTTTATTGCCATTTTAACCTGTGTGTGTGTGCCACCTTCTGTGTCTGTACCAAGGCCAAACATTCCAGGGTATGTAAACTTTTTATCAGAGCCATTTGAGTGATTTATTTTATCATTATGATTTAAAAAGGATCCAAAAAAACTATGTGATAATAAATGGCTTCATGTGATTGCTATCCTTAAATAAAAGACATTTTTTTTGGCATGATCAATCATATTTTCAATATTAATGCCAAAATTTCACAATTTCTGCCAGGGTATGCAAACTTTTGAGCACAACTGTGTATATATAGATATATATCTATATATATCTATATATATATATATATATACATCGTATATATTTACACTTCCAATTACTGAAAGATTTCTTATGAAAACTGGTTTAGGAATACAAATGAAGATTCTCAGTCTTATTGCAATACAGGGTGAAAGTTCACATTATGTAGTTTTTAATGAGCAATGATAATACCCAAGTTACAGTCAAGGCTGCATATTTTGCATAGGTCTACTTTCACTGACTGATTTTGGCTGAAGGCAGAAGAGATGATATCTTCATAGTTAATGATTTTGGAAAGCAGCACATTAAAAGAACTGACTGTAAAACAGAAGCATGTCGCAGTGTTGGAATTTAACCTCAGCACTGCAGCTTTGTTTAACAATTAAATTTTCTGAAAGAAGTTTATATTCAGATCAAGTTATGTATCCAAAGAAAAGTTTAATCAAGACAGTAAGCAGTGTATGAGGAACTGTGATTTTCATATATAATATAAATACAGTATATAGACACACACTCATCGGCCACTTTATTAGGTACACCTGTTCAAATGCTTGGTAACACAAATTGCTAATCAGCCAATCACATGGCAGCAATTCAATGAATTTAGGCATCTAGATATGGTCAAAACGACTTTCTGAAGTTCAAACTGAGCATCAAAATGAGGAAGAAAGGGGATTTAAGTGACTTTGAATGTGGCATGGTTGTTGGTGCCAGGCGGGCTGGTCTAAGTATGGTCTAAGTATGGTCTAAGTATTTCAAAAAATGCTGATCTGCTGGGATTTTCACA
The DNA here is from genome assembly GCA_028564925.1 of Lithobates sylvaticus. Taxonomy (NCBI): domain Eukaryota; kingdom Metazoa; phylum Chordata; class Amphibia; order Anura; family Ranidae; genus Lithobates; species Lithobates sylvaticus. The sequence goes on from CM053033.1 coordinate 44,113,388, forward strand.
CACAACCATCTCTAGGGTTTACAGAAAATGGTCAGAAAAAGAGAAAATATCCAGTTGTGTGGACAAAAATGCCTTGTTGATGTCAGAGGAGAATGGGCAGACTGGTTCGAGATGATAGAAAAGAAACAGTAGCTCAAATAACCACTCGTTACAACCAAGGTATGCAGAATTCCATCTCTGAACACACAACACATCGAACCGTTAAGTATATGGGTTACAGCAGCGGAAGACCATACCTGGTGCTACTCCTCTCAGCTAAGATCAAGAAACTGAGGCTACAATTCACACAGGCTCACCAAAATTGGACAATAGAAGATTGGAAAAAATTTCCTGGTTTTGACGAGTCTTGATTTTTTCAGCTGCGACATTCAGATAGTAGGGTCAGAATTTGTTGTTAACAACATGAAAGCATGGATCCATCCTGCCTTGTATCAATGGTTCAGGCTGGTGGTGGTAGTGTAATGGTGTAGGGGATATTTCCTTGGCACATTTTGGGTCTCTTAGTACCAATTGAGCAACGTTTAAATGCCACGGCCTACCTGAGTATTGTTGCTGACCATGTCCATCCCTTAATGACTATAGTGTACCCATCTTCATCAGCTCAAATCATCTCAAACTGGGTTCTTGAACATGACAATGAGTTCACTGTACTCCAATGGTCTCTACAGCCACCAGATGTCAATCCAATAGAGCACATTTAGGATGTGGAGGAACGGAAAATTCACATGGACAAATCTGCAGCAACTGCATGATGCTATCATGTCACTATGGACCAAAATCTCTGATGAATGTTTCCAACACCTTGTTGAAAATTGGTGCCACAAATAATTAAGGCAGTTTTGAAGGCAAAAGCGGTCCAACCTGGTACTAGCAAGGTGTACCCAATAATAAAGTGGCCAGTGATATATATATATATATATATATATATATATATATATATATATATATATATATATATATATATAGCTTCCTCTCTTTTCCAATCCCTTCACTGGTTTCCAGGAGTCAGCATAATAAATTTAAAATATTAACCCCAGCATACGAAAATATCCTCATCACTGCCCCTGGCTATATCACCCACCTCATCTTGAGATATTGCCAAAACTCTCCACTCTGCTCCTCCCAATACCACTTGCTCTCTAGCTCCCCCTATCACCTCCCCCCACATTGAATCCAGGACATGTACAGAACCTTTCCCATCCTCTGGAACTCACTACCTCAGTAAGTCCAGTTAGCTCCTATCATGTCTGTCTTTAGGAAATCAATTAAGGCCTCATGCACATAGGACATTTTTTTCTTTCTAGATGCCTTTTCTCCAGGGGAGGAAAAAGCAGCATAAAAAAAATATGAGCCTAAACCATGTTTTTCAAACAGATTTAGGTGCAATTAGGTGTGTCAAGAGTTTGGGGGTTCATATATTTCATTGGCCAGAATATTAGGACACATAAGGCTACCAAATGCCTCTACAAGCTGCATTTTTATTGCCCTGTGTGTATGATGCCTACATCTCATTTATTTAGGAAAGCCTACCCCATCTTCCCCTAAAACCTGTAGCAGAAGTGTGAAATATAAAGAAACAAAATAAAAATGTGCCCTGCCAGCTTTTTCTGAGATTGTCATGTTAGTGAGAAACATTTATCAGATTGTCATGTTAGAGTTAGGCCCCATTCATACTTTGGACCCCAAAGTCGCATGACAAGTCGCACCCCATGTTTCCCAATGGAACAAACAACAAAAGATTCCTCTAATTCAGCGTTGTGGGGTGAAGGCTACAAACCACTTGAGGCATACCTCAGAAAAGTCATAAAAATGTCTATGCCACGGTTTGTGATAAAAAGATTTATTGCAAAATCGTAGTCAAATGATTCTAAGAATGGGAAGGGTTAAAATATGGCGGACAGACAATCCATATTAAACATCATGCTTAATTTTGAACCTTGATCTCACCCAAACCTCGGCAGGCTGACTCAGACATATCAAGGTGGGTGCTGGGGGTGAACAAAAGTCAATGTGAGAGACAACATCACTAATGGCGCAAGGGAGGTGGTGGAATCTTTAGGGGTAGAGCTGTAAAAGGAGGAAACTAAGGGGAAAGTAGTACTGGGCGTATGCTATAGGCCCCCTAACCAGAGGGAGGAGGGGGAGGCAGATCTCCTATTACAATTTAGATTAGCGGCAAGAATGGTAAGTGTCATTATAATGGAGGATTTTAATTATCCAGACATAGACTGGGCTGAAGGAACCACGCATTCATCTAAAGCTGGCCATTTCCTAAATGTCTTGCAGGCCAATTTTATGGGTCATATGGTAAATGCACCAACAAGAAAGAAAGCGTTACTAGACCTACTGATTATCAACAATACAGACTTGATCACGGATGTGGAAATCCAGGGAAATTTAGGAAACAGCGATCACAGGTCAATTTGTTTCAGTGTAATTCACACAAATAGGACAAAAAGGAGAATACAAAGGCACTGAATTTCAAAAGAGCCAACTTCCCTAAACTACGATCCTTGCTAGAAGATAAAATCTTAGGAACAAAAAACACAGAGGAAAAATGGGTATGCTTTAAGATCATATTAAATAAGGGCATTAGCCAGTGCATCCCAAAGGGAAATAGATCTGAGTTTTAGTCATTTCCTGTTAATGAGAGTTTGTACAACCCATCTGAAAAGTTGAAGTGTGGGTACTTGCATATAAAAATAATTCCTGCTATGCCATAGCACATTGGCTACCTAGGAAAGGCCTTTTTTCTGCTATGTGGCCTTTCCAGTGTAAATGTAAATCACTGGTGATACTCCCATTACAGATCTACTGTACAATAGTCAGGTTTACCAACCAAAATCGGCTGCCCTTTTATGGATTCATCAAATTACAATGGCAGAAATTTACAATTAACAATAAGCAAGGAAATATTTACGGACTTGAGGATTATTAAATAGACATCAAGGACACCATTTTAAAAACAAAAATGGATTAAATGCATCTTTACCAGGGCACACCACAACAAAGCACAGGCTCCCAACAAAACTGGGGGCCACCAATAAAAAAATAATCCTGAATTGTGCTACAAACACCTCCACACTAAGCCCCCGTACACACGGTCGGAAAATCCGACCACCAAATCCGTCAGATTATTTCCGACGGACTTTGTCCCAAACTGGTGTTGCATACACATGGTCGGACAAAGTTATTGGAAAATCCGATCATTCTGAACGTGATGACGTTCGTCTGTTACGACGGGACTACGTTCTACGTTCACGTAAGTAGCCAATAGCTTTGGTCTCGTAATTTGATCTAAGCATGCGTGGCACTTTGTCCGTCGGAATTCTCAACACACAATTGGATCCTGCTCTCAAATTTTTTCCGTCGGAAGTTCTGACGCAAAAAGTCCGATGGAGCCCACACACGGGCGGATTTTCCGACAACATGGTCCAATCGGACATTTTCTGTCGGAATTTCTGACCGTGTGTACGGGGGCTAAGACATCAGTAACTTCCTATCTTGAAGCAGGTAGGATAGTTTGAAAACTGGAGAACCTTACTTTTTGCCAAAGACTTAAAAAAAATGTATTTGTTGGGAAAAAATAGAGATCTGTTTTTGACAAAATATATTGCTGCTGTAATTCCTGGAGCTGAATATTTATTTCCAAACTCACTGCACTTAAATCTGTCATTTTTTTAGAATGTTTTTTATAAAATACCTTGTTGCTTTTAGCTGTTAACCTATTACCATACTCAGTGTACCAAAAACTTCACTTTTGGAAAAAAGGAATGCCTTGTTACTAAAAAATACTTTGCTATTTTGTTCCCAAAATACTGAATAACTAACTAGTAATAAAAGCTATATTTTTGTGAGACAATGGGTATATTCTTAAAAATATTTTTATTGTTTTAAACCCAGGAGCTGGCAAATTATTTACCAAACCCAACAGCTACCAGCACAATGTTGGTGTGCCAGTAACGAAGGCTTTAAAGGAAGTGTCCAATTTCAGTGCATTCAAATGATGGTGATTGCTGTTCTTTTAATGCCTTGTATTAAGGGACAGCAACATGGGAGGAGGGAAATGGCAGAAGCAAGAAGCCTGTCAAATGCCATCAGAAACCGAAATGGTGTTTCTGCGTGAAGTACCAAAGGATTGATCTTATCTGTCTATTGTACTTAGTGCAAATCCCAACTCATTCTTCTCTGTTGTGAAATTTCCATTTTTGATGTGCATAAATTAAGCTTTAGTAAGCTGGTGATATGATATCAGTAATAAAACAGTAAACTTCTTTGTAAGAGTACAAAATATGTTTTTTTTTTCAGCAGCCTTAACTGCAATTTTACTTTTACTATAGATTTGTCTTTAAATTTGTCTTTTCTCTTATAAACATACAAGTTACCAAAGCTAAAGTGGGTTGAACTAGTATATAATTGTATTGTTGCTTAATTGTATAACATTATTCTGTCTAGCAGCATTTCTAGAATAGTTTAAAGTGGTTCAAGCATTTTGTATTTTGTACGGTATATTACAGAATAATACACTGTAAATGATGTTACATTATATGCCATTTTAATAATTAATACTACTGTTCAGCTACAGTAGTCCCAATGTATGAAAATACTGGTTTAAGCAACATTTTTATTTTCTCTTAGTCAATTAAATGAAATAAACTGTGCTATTCATTCTAGTACAATACTGGGTCACAAAAAAATAACCTGACTGCAAAATTTCATATTAAATATTTTTGAAGAACTAGACAATACATTATATTATTGTGGTATTTTATGACAACATTATTTTAATGTGCTGGGAAGGAATACATCTATTGTTGGCTTAAAAGTATTGGCTAACCATGTATAGTGTTGGGTTGCCATTGACTTTGGCAGAATATCTTTTGATGGTTAAGGTTAAAGTGGATGTAAACCCAAAAAAAGTTATTTTTTTTATGTCATAATGTAGAGAATAAGATTTCCTTTCATTTGAGCCCAGTCTTGCCACACAGATTTACTTGAGACCTGAGATATGTAAATCACCTGTCACTCACAGCAAGGGGGCGTTTTTGACAAAGTTTTCAAGACTTTGTCAAGATTTCTCTAACTGAACAATAAAAGAGGATTGCTCAGGCCTCAAGTAAATCTATGTGGCAAGACTGGGCTCAAATGAAAGGAAATCTTATTCTCTACATTATGACATCAAAAAATAAATAAATTTGGGTTTATATCCACTTTAACACCCTAAGTGTGGTCTCATACTATATTCCATACAAATAAAGCATCAAAAAGCTGTTTCTTTAATCTATCACAGATTGGCCTATTGGTCATAGATATGTTTTTTTTTTTTTGCTTTTGACATATTCTGGCTTTTTTTCTGTAATTTTTTGGGCAATCTATCTGCTTATAACCAATGTAGCATAACGAAACTCAGTTATTTTTTTCGATCTTTATAAATAGGCCCTATTATCTCAAAACAACACAAAGAGCTTCTTCTAAGCAAAAAAATGCTGAAGGCTTTGTTTTCAAGATTCCCTATAGCAAATCTAAATTCCCAGCAATGTTCTTATTCCTTCAGTAGTAAAGGAGTTAATTAAGTCTGAAAACATTAAGCCCAGCAGTTCTAAGAATCCACCGAGAGTATTAAAACCACTCACTGTTTATTCTGCCACAAACAGCAAAGAGAATCGGATCAGAAATGCAATTTTGTCCTGTTTGATGCAATGCACCATATAACACAGTCTACAGGGAAGTTCTGCGATCTCTTGTTAACCTCTCTATTTGCTCCATTAAGGAACACTGTTAGCTACAATACACAGCATTTGCATTGTGTCAGCATAATGGAGGGAATAGTTAATCATTAGCAACAATAAAACTGACATTTTAAGATTCATGTCATATGTAAGTGGTCTTTGAAGGATACTTATGCTGCAATAAGTAACCTTGTTTTTTCTCGTATTTAATTTTAATAAAAGCCTTGTCTTACTTTTTTTACAGCTTGCATCAAGAAAGAAAATTAAAAAAAAAAAAATAATAATTTTAATACACAGGACTGTTTTCACATACTTTTAAAAATGACATTTGCTTTGTGCCCAGTAGTTTGATTACCATATACCTATGCTCATTTAAGTCTTGGTAAAGGCATTTATAATTTTGTATATAGTGTGAAAGGGTTAGATAATTTGCCAAGTTTTATTTGTTGTTTGTTTTCTCATTGGGGAAATCACTTTCTTGATTTGTCCCGTTGACCACTTTCATTGAGACAGAAAGTAAGGGGAAATCTAAAAATTTTGAGTTGTCATCAAAGTAAGAGGTAAAGGAAAATCCTATATGAGACATGTGTTTCTGTGGTCACTTTCTAAGAATGGAAATGGAAAATTGTATCAAATACTTACTGCAATTTTCCTTTCCTGGAGCCAATCCATGGCAGCATACATGTGGTAGAATGCTGCCATGTTGGCGTCAGGAAATTCTGTTACCTTATTCTGTCTCATTTCTATGTACATATCCTGACTAGGAAGGAAAGGGAAATCTTCCCCGCAAAACATGGAAAGTAAAAAGTAAACTGATAGGGGTTTTAGCCTTCCCTACTATAGTTAAAATGAAAAACAAATGTTTTGGCCCTATATACGCTTCAAAGTGTACAGTATGTAGTCAAAACATACTGTATGTCCTAGGTTTCCTTTTTAACAATTTTTTTTATAGTTTTTTTGAATGCTAATGGGTTAAATCATTTTCTGGACCAAAATACAGTATGTATGTGTCAGGGACTTCAGCAGCAAGATACCATGACCAAACTTCTTTTTATCCAATTGTTGCTGCTTCTGCTATTTTTAGGTCAAGCAAGGAAGTCTCACATGTCCTGATCCACTTTTCAAAGTGAAGAGCAATGGTTGTAGCAGATGAATGGAACTGGGAAACCATGCATAGAGATCTTGCTGAGGGACCTTGAAGCTATTCGGGTAATCCACCAGTATCCTCCATGTCATTTAAACCTTTATCAAATAACATGCAGCATAATGCATATCTCTGCATAGTTTCTGAAGATTCAATGTAATCCTGTAAGATAACATATAAAAATAATTATATGAAACATTTTTATATCATATGTTTTGGTTGAACTGCTTTAAAAGGTTTTGCGCATACAGTAGTTATTTAGAAGTAGTGTGGTTATATAAAGTAGTATTTGAAGACTTGTGATGAGCTGGCCGTAGACATGAGAAGGTGGTTAGATGCATGAGCAAACTGTCTTTATATCTTTGCATGGCTAGTTACCTGCGTAAAAATGAATGCTCAGCCACTATGGTAAAGCTGACTTTACCATGGAAATCTGAAAATTCTTTGTTACAGTGGAATTGCACTTGGACTACACTGCTCATAATGTCTAGGGGACTTGCTAAAGGCATTTTATTACCTGATCCTCTGCTCATCTGACAGCCAAAGCATAGGGGAGAAGACACTAAGGGAACCTGTCTAATAGCATGGAGAAGCAGAGTATGAGGTAAGTAAATCTACTTTTGCATGCTCCCTAGACCTAAATTAGCAGTTATTCTTTGCAATGGGATAATTTTCAAGTTTCTTGAAGTTCAGCCTAAAAGTTACAGATTACACAAATAAAAATGGCTCTGTAAAAAGAAAACACTGAATCATTCACATCAGTATTTGTTTCTGAGCATATACAATATTAGGCCCAGTTTGGATGGAAACCAGATTATTCAATACAGTCTTTAAAAGCACTCATGTTTTACCCTGAAAATGGTAATTGGTCAACACTTTACATTTGTGATCGGAGTCATTGATTTGTTTGTAGTATTCATACTTAGTGTTGTTTGCCTTTGTTCTAGGACTTGAGTATTGATAGATATAAAGTGATGGTCACTCGCTTTGGATAATTCTGACAATTTTTTATGGTGACCCCCATTTCCACTGTCATCAATAGAGCTCCACAAAAACCCTGGGTTAGGTGATTTTGATAGAAAAATCAACCATTATAGATAAGCAGTTTAATTTTGTCAAAACTGATTTTTTAGCAAAATTCTTTCACTGCTGAAGAGAAATGTATAAAATGCTTTCCTATGTGCTCTGGATTCCTAGCTTGTAGTGATCCAATTACATGCATTGTTAAATAAGTAGAAAAAAAATAAATAGAAAAAAATAAATTGTTCCTAGAAATCGAGTAAATCATTGCAGATCCAAGTTTAAATAAAGCAAAGAGAAATTTCATAGACTTATAGGTATTTCTGGAAAATCTCTGGGAAAAATAACAATGCAGGCTTTATTTTTGGCAAACAACAGCAGGCTATAATATATACCTTGTTGCTTTCAACTTAAAGTGGTGTTGCACATAAAAAATAAATAAAAATCATTAAAATTCCTAAAAAAAATAAAAAAAAAACATTTGGAATTATTTTTTTTAACTCACCTCTAAATGCCTGTTGCTAGGGGTTCCCTCGTAGTCTGCCTCCTTCAGTGCCTGGGCTGGTGACATCAGTTCCCCTCGGCACAGGAAGGGCTCAGCTCTGCCCCCTCCCTCCTGTCAGTGATCTGGGACACGTGACAGGTCCCAGGTGACTGTGCGGCCAATCACAGCACGCGGCCCCACTTGCGCATGCGCAGTGGGTGCCCGGCTGTGGCTTCACAGTTGTGGGTGCCCACAGTTAGAATGCCGGCACCGCTGAACGGAGGGGAAGACGAGCAGGGCTTTATTCCCCCACATCGCTGGACCCTGGGACAGGTAAGTGTCCGAATCCTAAAAGTCAGCAGCTGCAGTATTTGTAGCTGCTGACTTTTAATTTTTACTTTTTTAAAGGGAACTCCTCTTTAACTGCTACAATACTTGTGTATTAGGATTTTTTAACTGATTACAAGTTGAGTATGAGTGGTAACTGTAGAATGTCTGAAAAATGCTTCATGACCCCAGTAAGCAAAATACTTTTCACTCCTACAGGCACTTATATCAATATGTGGTCTTTGAAAACAGATAGCCTATTATAGCTAAAACTGTTAGTCAACAAAATACACTGGCTCCAGCTCTTATGTAAGAAACCTGTGGTTATACTGCTGTCCACAGGGTACATAGACACTAATCACATAGAAAACTGAAAGACAGCCCCCTTGAGATTATAAAAAGTTAGAGGGGTTTTTAAAATAGGCGATGGGGGGGGGGGGGGGGGTCCAGAGGTAGAGATAGTCAGCAATGAACATATTCCAGAGGGTAGTATTGGGGGCATTAGTGGTAGGTTGACTAAAGCACATAAACCCAAGGTAAGTATAGTACCAACTATTTACAATCTCGGAACACCCAATAAGAGGACAGTAGTCGACCGGTCTAAACTATGTGGCATGTTCACCAATGTCAGGAGCCTGGTGAACTAGAGATACTGTTGAATGAGGAGGATTTTGATTTTGTGGGAATTTCAGAGACCTGATTTAAGAGCTCCCATTATTGGCTGATAGCCATTCAAGGGTATTCCCTTTATTGCAGGGATAGAGAGGGTAAAAAAGGGGAGGGGTATGCCTATATATCAAGAATAATGTACAAGTGAATGGGAGAGAATACATCAATAAGGGAGCTAGGGAGGAGGTGGGATCCTTATGGGTAAAGCTCCAAAGGGATGAAGCTAAGGGGAAAATAATACTGAGAGTATGCTATAGGCCCCCTAACGTAGAAACAAGGCCTTACAAGATCTATTGATTATCAACAATACAGACCTGATCACGGATGTGGAAATATGGGGGAATTTAGGAAACAGCAATCACAGGTCAATTGGCTTCAGTATAAATCACACAAATAGGAAACACAAGGGGAACACAAAGACACTGAATTTCAAAAGAGCCAACTTCCCTAAACTACGAACCTTACTACGAAAAGATATCATTTGGGAAAAAATCTTTAGAAACAAGGAACACAGAGGGGAGACGGGCTTGCATATTAAATAAGGGCATTAGCCAGTGCATCCCATTGGACTTAACTCCAATGTAAAAAGGCATATAATAGTAAAGGAGAAGGTCTTAAAAAAATACACGGCTGAGGGATTAAGTAAGGGTGCAATTAATGCGGCTAAGATAGAACACGAAAGACAGATAGTGAAGGAGAGCAAAAAAATCCCAAGAAATTCTTTAAGTATATAAACAGTAAAAAAGGGAGGACAGACCATATTGGCCCCATAAAGAATGAGGAAGGACATCTGGTTACAAAGGATGGGGAGATGGCGAAGGTATTGAATTTATTATTCTCCTCAGTCTTCACGAGGGAATCAAGGGGCTTCAGTAACCAAAACTGTAAACTGCAGTGTTTGTCCTCATGACACATCACAGGAAGCACACAGGAAGCAACCTCTTGGCTAACAGAGGACAGAATTGGAAATAGACTTGGGAAACTTAACATTAATAAATCATTGGGACCAGATGGCTTGCACCCAAGGGTACTTAGGGAACGCAGTCAAGTAATTGCCAGACCATGGTTCCCAATTTTTACTGACAGTCTACTGACTGGAATGGTACCAGCTGACGGGAGAAAAGACAATGTAGCACCAATATTTAAAAAGGGCCAAAATACATCCCTGGGAATTACAGACCAGTTAGCCTAACATCAATAGTATGCAAGCTCTTGAAGGGGACGATAAGGGATTATATACAAGATTTTAGTAATGAAAACTGTATCATTAGCAGTAATCAGCATGGATTCATGAAGAATCTTTTAGTCAAACCAATCTATTAACCTTCTATGAGGAGGTGAGCTGCCATCTAGATAAAGGAAGGCCTGTATATGTGGTGTATCTGGATTTTGCAAAGGCATTTGATATGGTTCCCCATAAATGTTTACTGCACAAACTAAGGTCTGTCGACATGTACCATAGGGTGAGTACATGGATTGAAAACTGGCTACAGGGGCGAGTTCAGAAGGTAGTGATAAATGGGGAGTACTCTAAATGGTCCGGTGTGGACCGCCAGGGTTCTGTGCTGGGACCAATCCTGTTTAATTTGTTCATAAACAACCTGGAGGGTGGGTGGGCGGGCTAAAAGCTAAGCAGGGCAATAACTTCTCTGCAGGATGTGAAAACCTTGCAAGAAGATCTGAACAAACTAATAGGGTTTAATGTAGAAAAATTTTAGATAATACATTTGGGTGGCAAAAATATGAATGCAATCTACTCACTAGGGGGGGACCTCTGGGGGAATCTAGGATGGAAAAGGATCTGGGGGTCCTAGTAGATGATAGGCTCAGCAATGGCATGAAATGCCAAGCTGCTGCTAACAAAGCAAACAGAATACTGGCATGCATTAAAAAGGGGATTAACTCCAGGGATAAAGTGATAAAGCCCACTCTATAAGACTTTGGTCTGGCCTCACCTGAGGTATGCTGTCCAGTTCTGGGCACCAGTCCTCAGGAAGGATGTACTGGAAATGGAGCGAGTACAAAGAAGGGCAACAAAGCTAAAGGGTATGGAGGATATTAGTTATGAAGAAAGGTTGCGCACATTGAACTTATTCTCTCTTGAGAAGAGACGCTTGAGAGGGGATATGATTTCAATTTACAAATACCATACTGGTGACTCCACAATAGGCATAAAGCTTTTTTTCAGAAGGGAGTTTAATAAGACACGTGGCCGCTCATTAAAAATAGAAGAAAAGAGGTTTAACCTTAAACTGCATAGAGGGTTCTTTACTGTAAGAGCAGCAGGGATGTGGAATTCCCTTCCACAGGTTGTGGTTTCAGTGGGGGGCATTGATAATTTCAAAAAACTATTAGATAAGCACCTGAACGACCGCAACATACAGGGATATACAATGTAATACTGACATATAATCACACACATAGGTTGGACTTGAGGGACTTTTTTCAACCTCACCTACTATGTAACTATGTATGTAACAATAGCATATGAGGGGTAGCCATGTCCTTCAATGAACTCTATGAAAAAGATATTGCAATAAGTATAAATATTCTATTTTGACAGAAACAAGCATCTGTGGAAGCATACACATCCACCCTTTAAACTTAGAAAATGTATGCTCAGATGTCACAGATTTGTAAGGTCACAGCTTTACAAATCTGTGACAGCAAAGCCTGATGATAAAAAACTCTGACAGTCCTTATATCCAGACAAAAGGGAAAGATCTCTTTGGGAAGAACTGGTGTCAGACATAGGTAAGGTAACACAAAATCCTTGCTATGGTGAAAAGTCAAGACCATTTTCGGCAAAAACAAGGCCAGTGATCACTGATAAACCCTGTGGAATGATGATTTACAAGATTTAGGCATTATCAGGGAATTTCTAATAGCCAGCTGGCTTGGACAAATGACCAGCATCTCTGCGGTAGAAGCATTAGTTGGAGTGTCATCACCGGAGGTGTTCTATTGAGGACAGAGGTGACCTAAAAAAACTTTTCAGTGAAGGTACACAGAGCCCACCCTGATGAAGTATTGGAGATAGTTGTGATAGGTGGCAAGACTGGAATCTTTGGTCTTTGTTGCATAGGATGATGTCTACTGGTAATTTCAGATTGTCACTTATGTAGGCATTGATCTATCTGAAGAGCAAGATTCATCAGATCTTTCAGTGAAGCAGGTACACCCACCCTGGTGAGTTCATCCTTCAAAGGATTGAAAAAAAAAAACAAGGCAAAATTGATGGCGGAGTGCTAAGTTGTTCTATTCAGTATCAGCACTCCTTAAATGAAAATAAGACAGATTGGCCATGCTGCAACTTGCTGAGCGTTATTTCAGTAGTGCCTGATGAAGCACGTCACCATATACTGTAGCTGTGACATGGCTGAGAGAAAAGAGTCTGAGGTGACCAAAGTGGGGTGACTGTTCAAGTAGGGGAAGAGCCCAGGCCTGAGGTTCCTCCTAAAGAGATGAAATGATGAACCCAATGCTTGTGGTTTCCAATAAAAATGTTCAGGGTTTAAGCATAAATTAAAAATGAACAAAAAATATCCCTCTATAATGTGTACTTGCCTCAATCCAAAGCCCTGAGTATCATTTCTCTTTTCTATCTACTTCCTTTGCTATCTGCATGAGTCTCTTCTCTCTGTATGAGTTGAATCCAGACAATCACGGGGTGGCGGCCCGGCCCTCTCCCGCACACAGCAGGTGGTTGACCACCTCAGCTATGTTTCCCTATGACAGTATGTAGAGGGGGGTGTGTCCATTCCCTACACTCAGATTTCAGCTTACACCAAGCTTGGTGCTTAACGCTGTTCAGTGTGTGACGTCAGCTACCTGCCCCCTGTCTGCTAATGGTGAGAAAAAGTGTTCTATCTGTGCGTTTTAGAAGGATGTACTGAAGAAAAGGCTATAAATATACAGGTACAATTTATGTAGGAGGATATCTCTGTGTAGTATGAGGCTAGTCACTACAGTGGGTATTTGTAGGTTTTACTTGGGCGTTGGGAAACCTGGGTTTCGGGGGGAGGGATGGCTGTGGAAGGAGCAGTATGAATCATATCTATGCATATGGACGAAGCAACAAGAGAAGGTGCCTGATCAGTGGAAGACAATGATATGTTTGAATGCTTGAGTTACCTCTTGATCTGACAGAAGTCTTTCAACTGCTGGAGGCAAAGAGGAAATCAACTGGTAGAGGGGTTCCAGCAGAGAATCCTTCCTTTTAAACTCCATCATTGGTTGACATGTACCTGATAGGCTACTGAGATGACAAGGTGACGTCTCTTATATCTCCTGCCCAAGCACCCTGAAGGTGAAACAGAGGGTGCAAAAAAGACAGGTGAAACACAATTGCCAGTGGATGTAGCTTGCAGAACCTCAAACTGGAGATGCCGACCAAAAAGATTCAGAGGAATCATGCAAGCAGTAGTGTCAGGTCAGCAGGTGAATCAACAGAAGTTAAAGGGAATATGCATAGAAGCAGGCAGCTGCATCAGCATCAGAGTATACTGAACTCACAGCACCAAGGCATCTGCTGCAGCCACTGTCAGCATCCTGTAAATAAATGTGTCCATCTTTGGGATCAGATGACATCCCAAATGGCTGATGCGTTTCAAGGGCGAACCCTTTTCCTCAGAGCCTAAATGGTCAATGGCTCGTCTCTCCTGATTGCCTCTATATGTATCCACGTGCCCATGCCCCAAACGACACCCACCAAAAAAGGTCACACCCATCTACGTGGACTAACTGCACCTAGTGGCTCAAATTACCATTGCAGAGAGAACACACTTCAGGAACTGAGGAAGCCTTCGTTCTAAAATGTGCAAAGATCACAAAACACCTGATATGGTATATTTTGGAAAATCACAGAAAATTCAAAAAATTTAAGGTGCTCATACAAAATCTACCAACAAATATATAGTGTGATGGACTACTTTAAATTTTCAACAACACAATATCCATCCAGACAGGCCAATACAAAACATTGTTGTTTTTTCAAATCTTACAGATGAAATTTGCAACAAAATCTGTGTGTCACCAGAATGAGCTAGACCTATCTGAGCCTGAAACTCACAGCATAAAATTGCTAGATAAGTGGTAAGATCCAACTAGTTTGAGGACCATAATGTAATGTAGGAAAAATATAGAAGATATTGAATAGATGACAAAACCATTAGATTTATTTGGTTTATTATATTGATCCATTTACTGTAATTTGTTATATAATACAGGCAAATGCCATTTTTTTGCAAAGGCCTTTATAGACACAAATAACAGCAGTATTTCCCCCTTGTAAAAGAAAAATTCTCATTAACACCTAGCACAACTAAATTATGTTATAGTCATTAGTGCTTATTTAATTTGTGTATTGAATGCTCAACCGTACTAATAGGAACAAATTAGCTAATTGTCTTGAAAAAATACTGACATTCTTAACAACACAAAAGCTTGTATAAGAGAGTTCAACATATTTGGATGGAATATAGCTCTGAGCATCATATCCAGTGTACTGGGATTTTTTTTTAACTGACTATAGTATCTACAGTACGAGAACTGAACAGAAATAACCAAAACCTTTAGTGTTCCTATATGGAAGTTATACCCTACAATATCATCCCACACAAAGCAGTATGGGGTCACACGTTGAACATTGCATGAGCTGAAATCATCACAAACCCTTTTTATGTAAACTGACAAATTATTTTGGATAACTGCATTGGGTACATTTGTATAATCTGGTTTGCATCTTAGTTTGTATGATTCCACTTGCTCACCTTTACTGAACTATAACTCTCTCTAGCACATGGTGAAGAATACTTATTTGAGTAAACTTTTTGTTGTTATAATTTAGAAAACATCTTTTGTTCTTCTGCCATTTAAAAGGCAAATTTACTTTTTCAAATCACCTTTTCTAAAGGCTTGTTTTACCTACAGCAGTAATGGAACAATGAACATTTAAAATCCAAATGATTTCTTCCTTGCTTTTGACAAGTAAGGTTAATCCATAAAAAACATGGATTTGGGCAATGCTGTACATTCAGTACAAAAGCAACATTTTCTTGGCATGTTAAAACACATAGATACAATAGTAACAAACAACTGCCCATTGCCCCACCTATAACTGGCCTTCACAGCATGGAGCACATGGAAGGGCAATGCATGCAAAACAAAACCAAACAGAATTCCTAGCTCAACTTGCCAGCCAATCTGCTACCAACCAAAATATCCTGTCTAACAGTTTGCTTTAAAAACAGGGGGTTAGTTAGTACACATTTGCAAATACATGTGTAAGCTGCAGAGCAGCACCAAGGCACCCCAATATTTCTTGTAAACTTATGAGAGCCTCCACAGTGGAAGCTCATGCATTCAAATGGATAGACAGAGGGCAGATGAGTCTGGAGGTAGCCCAGACCCCCTTAAAAGGCAAATGGGCATACTGGACACCCAGCACATAGCACAATGACAGCAAAGGTGTGCAGTTTGTCCCCTTACTAATATTACATCAGTAGATAGAGGGCACACCTGTCCTCTAGCTATCCATTAGAATGCATGTGCTTCAACTGTGGAGGCTCTCATAAATTTATAAGAGTTAGGACTGCAAAAAATATTGGGGTGCCTTACAGCGTCTCTGCCGCTTACGCATGTATATACAAATGTATGCTAACTAAACCCCTGTTTTGAACGCAAACTGTTAGACAGGATAATTTGGTTGGTAGCAGATTGGCTGGGGAGTTGAGCTGGGAATTCTCTTTGTTTTTGTTTTACATAGTTATAATAAATTGTCTACAAATATTGAAAAGTTAGAGGGATGATGTGGCAATCACTGGTGTGGGGAATTACAAAGTGATTCATCCCCTGAGTGGGATACAGTAATGTGTGTATTTCACAAATTCCTAACCTATAGGGCCAGCAGAGTAGCTAAGTAGTTAGAGCTTCCACTTGGCAGCACTTGGGTCATTGGTTCAAATCCCAACCATGGTACTACCTGCCTTGAGTCTGCATGTTCTCCCTGTGCCTGCCTGTGTTTTCTCTGGGTGCTTCGGGTTCCTCCCACACTCTAAAAAACATGCTGGTAGGTTCCAGACTAAATTGGCCCTAGTATGTGTATGTATGAATGAGTGTTATGCCCCGTACACACGGTCAGAAATTCAGACGGAAAATGTCCGATCGGACCATGTTGTCGGAAAATCCGCCCGTGTGTGGGCTCCATCGGACTTTTTCCGTCGGAATTTGAGATCCTGCTCTCAAATTTTCTCACAACAAAATCCGATTGAACTTTTTCAGATCGTGTGTAGAGAATTCCAACGGACAAAGTGCCATGCATGCTCAGATCAAATTACGAGACCAAAGCTATTGGCTACTAGCCTCTACGTAGTTCCGTCGTATGCAACGAACGTCACCACGTTCAGAATGATCGGATTTTCCGACAACTTTGTCCGCCCGCGTGTATGCACCGACGGTATTTGTGGTCGGAATTTCTGACCGTGTGTACGGGGGCTTAGGGACCATAGATTGTAAGCTCCTTTAAGGTAGGGACTGATGAAAATATTTAATATATGTAAAGCGATACGTACATTGATGGCACTATGTACAGTAAGTACTTTTAATAAATAGAATATCCAGTTTCTCACAAAAGTGCGTACACCCCTCACATTTTTGTAAATATTTTATTCTATGTTTTCATGTGACAACACTGAAGAAATTACACTTTGCTACAATGTAAAGTAGTGAGTGTACAGCTTGTATAACAGTGTAAATTTGCTGTCCACTCAAAATAACTCAACACACAGCCATTAATGTCTAAACTGCTGGCCATAAAAGTTGTTGCTCTACATAAAGATGGCCTAGGCTATAAGAAGACCCTGAAACTTAGCTGCAGCAGGATGGCCAAGATCATACAGTGGTTTAACAGGACAGGTTACACTTAGAACAGGCCTGGCCATGGTTGACCAAAGAAGTTGAGTTCACTTGCTCAGCGTCATATTCAGAGGTTGTCTTTGGGAAATAGACGTATGAGTCCTGCCAGCATTCTTGCAGAGGTTGAAGGGGTGGGCAGGGGTCATACCATACGCCGCACACTGAATCAAATTGGTCTGCATGGCTGTCGTTCCAGAAGGAAGCCTCTTCTAAAGATGATGCACAAGAAAGCCCACAAACAGTTTGCTGAAGACAAGCAGACTAAGGACATGGATTACTGGAACCATGTCCTGTGGTCTGATTAGACCAAGATAAACTTATTTGGTTCAGATGGTTTTAAGCGTGTGTCACAGCAACCAGGTGAGGAGTACAGACATATGTTGCAAACAGCAACGGTGTGATCTGCTGCACACGTGTCAAAAAAGGCCCACACCAAGGAACTTTTAAAAGTCAGTGGGGAGTCAGCAGCGCCCTGCACCTGTGGAGCTCTGGGGTGTGATGCAATAGGGTGTCTGCCGTTTAGCTGCCCCCTAGAGGACATCCTTCCTCGTTGGAGTTGTGCCTCCTCCTCTCTTCTCTCAGGCACCCTAGTACAGTCAGTGACCTCATCATCCCCTCCCTTCTCGTCACTGGAGCAAACTTGGCAGTATGCTGCAGCTGGGGGAATATGACTGTCAGTTTCTTGTTCTTCTCTGGCACCCCCTCTCTCTAGGCTCCCGTTACTCCCTTCCTCAACCTGTGAATCAACATCAGAGCCTTCAAATCGCTGCACATCCTCCAGAAGCGCCTTGAGGCAATTCAGTTTGCATTGTAGCGCTATACAAATTATTCATTCATTCAGAAGCATATAACCGACACTGTGGTCGAATAATTATGGGGACTCCTCCATGCATGATGGTGGGGCTACGGAAGAAGTGACTGTGGACAAGGAGTCAGTGGAATAGGCCGCTTTGGCAGCTGCGTTGGAAGGCAAACTACTCTGAGCCTGGATGACAGAGGATGAGGAGGATGAGGACGGCTTTGTTATCCACTCCACCAACTCTTCTGCATGTTGTAGCTCAATAACACAGCCATCAGCAGAAAAAAATTACAAGCTTGCCCCACGGCCACCTGCAGAGGATGCACCACGTCCACGACCACCATTGTTGACTGTAGACACAGATGCTGCTGGCCCTCTTTTAGTGTCCTGTGAGCGTCTGCCTCTCCTTGGTGGCCCTCTGGACATGATGTATTTTTTGTTTTGCAACACCACACTACACTGTATTATATAATGTGTACACTGCCTGAAGTGTATTAAAAACTATACACCACCAACTGCACTGTGGATATAGGCTACACTAAATGCAGAGTATATACTAGACTGTATCTATATATATATTCTAATACACTTCAAGCGGTGTATTTATATATATATATATATATATATATATATATATATATATATATATATATATACACTGCCTGCACTGACTGAATATAGAGTAAACACTGATTATGAAGGCTATACTAAATGCAGAGTATATATATATATATATATATATATATCTATACTAGACTGACTGTATATACAGTATATCTATATATCAAATACACTGCCACTAACTGAATGACCTGCCTGCTTAACCTAACTCAAGCTATCTCTCTGTCCATGCCAACAACACTACACACAGCCGCTCTGTCAGTAGAGAGTGATGTGATTGGCCAAAGCATGCAGGTCAGGTGCATGCTTTGGCCAATCAAACAGCAATGCACTGAGATCTCGCAGGGCATTATGGGGCATTCTGGGGTGCTCGGATTTCCCGCAAATGCCCCATATGTTTGGTTCATTTTAGAACAAACGAACACTCAATGTTCAAGTTGAGCTTACGTTCGTCTCGAACCGCTTGCTCATCCCTAATTAACATGATTCCTACACCGTTTCTTAAATAATTAATTACCCATTTCAGAATGGGTAATTAATTCCTCAGTCAAAATCCCTCAGTCCAGTTACTTTGGTGAATCTATTTGAGATTCATTCATTTTTTGGCCTGAAGTCACAAAGTATAGACATAGGGAAGATTTTAGAGGGGAGGTCCTGTCATATAATAAAGAGAAAAGAGACAATTTTAACTTTTTGCTAATGAAGTAGAAAATAATTGTATATGCTTTTATATTAAAATAACTTTTTTTAGTTAGCCTTTTTTTTTTATTTCAATTTAATTTATACCAGACTGAGCATGTAACAGTTCACATGAGCATGAAGTAGCAACTTAGGTCTTTTACAACTGTACTAGCTTAAACCAACAAAAAAGTGCACATTCCCCCTTTTTATGCAAAATGCATACACAATACCTTAAATTAATAAGTGAAAAAAACCTTATAATTAAAGTATTTATCATTTAAAGTGTATCAATCTAAATATCATCTGGTGAAAAACTTGACAAATGAAATAAAAAATAATCAATTTATGTGGCTGATATGTCATAGAAATATTAATCCTAAAACGTGCATCATACCATGAAAATTTATATCATTCAAAATTAAGTGAACCACAAAAAAAAATGTCCAAATATATAAACAAAAAATAGTCCAAATCCATAAATAATATCCAGGTGCTCTTATGGTGCTTGGTGACAAACCAGCGTTTAACATGCTCAGAAGGTGCTATCCCCACATATAATCACGCCTCTTACCAGACTAAGTTGATCTCAAATTATAGAGAATAGCAGATAAAAATATGTCTCACGGCTCTGGTGTCACCACAAGGCATGTAAGATGAGGCAACCAACGCAAGCAGGTGAATACCTTCCAACACAAATCTCACAAGGCAGAGAATAGAAGAAGCTTCATAGTGCAGTACATCAACATAAGGATTTTATTATAAAAAGAATTGCACTTACATCCATAAAAACATCAAGAAGAAATTCACAAACACAGCCACAGTCCTCGCCAGCTGACCTGTGCGTGATGACGTCACAGATGCGGCTCCACCCGATTTGTTTCCCCGTGACCGGCATCTTCTGGAATAGAGGCTCCTATCTTACCTGTTGAATTACTGAGTTGAACAAAAGAAGTTTCAAGGCACCCTTTTTCCCAAGTTCATTTGGGCAGCGGTAACAGCTTACCTTTTCTTACTAATTGCAGATCATTTGCACAAACTCCCAGGGAGTGCTGCTGGTTGCAGTCTTCCTTAACTGGATATAGTGGCTGCTATATTAAAGATTGCCCTTTCGGTGTATAAATTGGTATCATCATGTGTAGAGATATTGACAGCCCCACAGCCCCACTAGATAAAAGGATAACAGCCGGTTGTGCTGGGCATAGTAGTAAGACCATACACTTAAAAACAAAAACAACAAAAAAAGTAAAGGTTTTAAGCTTATCTATATGCACTGTGTACACATTTAATGGATTTTCACCTTCAGTAACTGGTAGAGATCCAAAGTCACAGATGCTATTTTGGTTTGTATGGAAAAAAATAACTATTTTTGATTTCAAAATGACTACTATCCGTCTGAGAGATCTTGATGCAATGGACATGGAGAAACTATTTTAAACACTTTAAATAATTAAACACTGTTAGAAACCAGTTGAATTAAGGTTTGGATGAATGATTTCATTTTAAAGCATCTTCAGTTGGCAAAGTGAGACTTATAAGCAAACACAAAATGTACCAGACATTTTATTCCAGAAAAACTGCCTTTAGTTCTGTAACTCCATCACTGCTTCCCATGCTAACAATATGTTATAACAGCAGCTGACTAGCTGAAAAGTAAGGGTTAACCATGGCATCCCAAGATGACCTTCAACCTCTTTCTACTATAGGCTTCAAACTGGTGTTCCTTAATGCGCCAAGTCAGATAATCAGTTGTGACATCTCTCCAGAGGTGACCTCAAAGGACCTCTCACATAGTTAGGAAAGCACTAGCAACAAGGACACAATAATTGTTGCTTATTTAACACTTCTTTGGAAATAAAACATCTCACTTTACTTACTTACATTAGCAAAATATACCTTTTATTTACAAAACCTAACATAAATGAATTACCGATAACTGTAAAGCTGGTTATATTTACACATCTCTCATAGAAAAAAAAAATGTAATTGAGTGATCTGCCATCCATGCTGCAGCTATACTCTAGAACTCTGGACCAATTGCAATTAAATATTTACTCAAATTATTTGTCCCTTCTTCCTGATTAAAGCATTCTTTAAAGTAAGATAAGACCTGCATTCAGGAGTGCCCTATTATTGTGAACTAGTATAAAACATAAGTGTTTCAAGACATTTAATGGTTCCCCAATGAGATTAAACCAAAAAGAAAAAGGTGAGTAGGTGAGGTGGGAAGAAAGCAGAATGTAAAGAGCAGAGCCTTTCCCATCTCCAGTCTTTACAAATCAATCGTATCCTCCTCAGCCTAGGTACACTAATCTTATGCTTTTCTATTTAGAGGGGGTGCAGTTTTCGTTCCTTCACCACTGTCAAACCACAAATCCTGGAGGAGGTACAGAGTCTGTGATTTTCTGCCTGTGTTGGGACTTTAGTTGAAACTAAAGTCTCCAACATTGGTCTTTAATAATATGTTATCTTCAACACAGCTTAAAACCGAACTCCCATATTATTTAGATTTTTCCAGTGCCAGGCAATTGATTTTTAATTTCTTTTTAAAAATTAGACTTGAGACATTAATCCTAGCCCAGCTTAAGAAAAGTATTTTGGCATGCATTGGTACTTAACAGTATAAACATATCTAAACCCTAGCATACAAATGTAATATACTGTAGCTTACCAATCCTTAGATGCGATGTAGGGATGAGCTAATCAATTCAGGTTCTATTCCTTGAGGGTTCTGTCCTGAATCCTGTTTGAAATTCCTTGAACTCCATTGAAGTCTATGGGAGGGGAATCTTTTTTCGGGAGCACTGATTTTAATGACGCTTAAAGTGAAAAAAAGTGGAATATTCCTTTAAATACCGTGCCTGGGGGTGTCTATAGTATGCCTGTGAAGTGGCGTGTGTTTTCCATGTTTAGAACAGTCCCTGCTTAAAATGACATTTGTAACGGAAAAATAGTAATTTCAAACTGCTTGCGGTTTTAATGCAATGTCTGGTCCCGGCAATATGGATGGAAATCATTGAGAAAAATGGCACATTCAGTGAAAAAAACTATCAACATGATCATTGAGGGGGAAGAGGATAGTCACTCAGCATCAGCATAGGCAGTCTTGAAGGGATCTGACATTTAAAAAATAATTATTCGGTTACATCAGCATCAGGTGATTGGTAGCTGGTGGTGATCCAAGACTAATTCATTTTCATGAAGGTCAGTCGATCAACCGAGTCGGTGGACATGCGCACCCTGTGATCGGTTACAAAGCCTCCAGCAGCACTGAATAATATTTTTGAACAACAAAAACAAAGATGTTTATCATTAAAATATACAGGAACAAGAAAGTGCATAATAGTTAGTACAATACATTGTACATTATAAACGATGCAGGAAGGTGATATTTCCCAACGTTTCACCCCTATATCGGGCTTCCTCAGGTACTATCCACTAGTGCTTCAATTTATATAAATTTGGGATGTGGTGCTTAAAACAAATGGATGAGCCTGTGCTCATATAAATATCATGTTATAATATTTATGTCCGTCCCACGTCCTGGCATAAATCCCTCCTTGTCCGGGTGGACCAGCGCAGTTATTATCATGCTTAGTCTATTAGCAAGGATTTTGGCTAGTAGCTTTGCATCCACATTTAGAAGAGAGATGGGGCGGTACGAGGGGCATAATGAGGGGACCTTCCCCGGTTTAAGGATCACCATGATGACCACCTCCCCCATGGAGCTCGGGAGCTCCCCTGTCTCAGTAGACTTGGTGTATACCGTGTGTAGTCTGGGGGCAAGGTCCTCGGAATAAGTCTTGGAGAACTCAACTTGAATTCCTTCAGCTCCTGGAGTCTTACCCGTCTGCAGTGACTTAAACGCTTTTAAGATCTCCTCAATCGTAATGGGGGCATCCAGCTTATTGTGGTATGTTGTCGTAAGAACTGGGATATCTATAGGTTCTAGTTAGGATGTCAATTCTTCTGTGCTATACGTCGCCCGGGAAATGTATAATGTGTGATAGAACAAGGCGAAACACTGGTTAATCTCGTTTGGGGCACAGAGAAGATCCCCAGTCTGATCCTTAATGTGAGGTATACTAATACCTCCCCGCTTGTTTCTTTGAAAGCCAAGCTAGTAGCCTCCCTGTTTTCTCTCCCTGTTCAAAAATGCGTTGGGACTGGTATAACAGCTTTTTTTGTGTGAGGAAAGTACGAATCTGGAGCACCTCTCTAGTCAGGGATTGCAACCGTGTGTACTGCTGTGGATTCTGAGTCCTTACGTAGGCAACCTCCTTAGCCTCTGCCGCAGAATTAGCCATGATCAAGTCAGCCTTTCTTTCTATAGGGGTTTTAGTTATGATGGTCTGGTACTGTCACGTACCTGGTGGTTGAGCCCACGAATGCAGGAAGCGGCGTCTCGTATACCTCCGGCTCGGGAACCCCTGGTAGAATAGACAGGGGCTCGGAAGCACAAAGGGGCACAAGTGCCTGGCGGGTTACAGGTGTAGGGCTGTTCCCGACGTCTGGAGTACTGTAGGACGACCAGTAGAGGGCTAAGGCAGGAACCCAGTCGTAGCAGACAGGCAAGCAGGTCACAGACAGGCCGGGTCAAACACGGGCAGGCAGGTGCGGTACCAAATCAGCAGGCAAGGCGTAGTCGTGAAGCAGGCCGGGTCGTTTAACAGGCGGACAGCAGAGTACCAAGGAGCAAGCAGAAGAGAAGTCAGGACAAGCCGGGATCGAGGACAGGCAGCAGGTACGGGGTATCAGGAACAAGCCGGGTAGTCAGGTATCAGAAGTCAGGTAATTCACAGGTAGCTGGTAGCTGGGGGTCACGGGAACGCTGTAGACCGGACAGCAAGACAGCATGGACAAGCACTTCCTTAAATAGCGCTTCTGGCGCCAAAACGGACTCAAACAGCGTGCGTGCGCGCTCCCGTGCGCGCGCGCGCGCGCTCCCGTGCGCGCGTGCGCGCTCCCGTGCGCGCTGAGCGGCTCTTTTGCTGGACATACCATGGCCGATTCTCCTGCTGGCAGAAAAAGGTACTGAACGCTTTTCTTGACATTGCCCCCCCCTAAGGGGCAGCCTCCGGATGCCCAACTGAACCATCTTACGTGCGTGTGCTTTATTAAATGCCCGAATCAACCTCTTTGCATGAATGTTGGATTCCGGTTCCCACGAATTTTCTTCCGGGCCGTACCCCTTCCATTTCACCAGATACTGCACACGCCCGCCTCTTCTCCTACAATCCAAGATCGACTCCACCTCGAATTCCATTTCCCCATCAATGAGTACCGGTTCAGGAGGCCCCGCATTTCGGCCAACAAAAGGATCTGGGACAGTAGGTTTGAGCAGAGCTACATGGAAGACTGGGTGGATCCGGAATGATTCGGGTAGTTTTAATTTATAAGTTACACTATTGATTTTCTTTTCCACAGGGAAAGGACCCACAAACTTAGGGCCAAGCTTCTTGGAGGGGCATGCCAATTTCAAGTTTAATGTAGACAGCCAGACTTGATCTCCAGGTTTTAAATTGAGTTCTCCCCTTCTCTTCCTGTCAAAGACCTCCTTGTAATATTCCTGAGTTCTTGTCATTGTCTCCTGGAGTAGTTTATTATTGGCACTAAAAAAATTCAGCGTTTCTTGAGCAGCAGGTACAGGACATTCCGGTATACTGTTTGATAGAAATAAAGGGTGAAAACCATAATTTGCAAAGAAAGGAGTCTGTTTTGTAGCAGAATGAATTGAATTGTTATAGGCAAATTCGGCCAGCGGTAATAGAGGAACCCAATCATCTTGTGAGAATGATGAAAAGCAACGTAAGTACTGCTCCAATGTTTGATTCGTCCTTTCTGTCTGGCCGTTTGTTTGAGGATGGTAAGCTGAAGAAAAGGACAGATTGATCTTCAGAGAGCCACATAATGCCCTCCAGAATTTTGAGGTGAATTGTACCCCACGATCTGAGGTTATGTTTGCCGGAATGCCATGAAGTCTTACGATTTCCTTAATGAAAATTCTTGCAGTTTCGGCCGCAGAAGGAGTACCCTTCATGGGAAGGAAGTGAGCCATTTTAGAGAGTCTATCCACCACTACGAAGATGGTTGAATGATCTTCCGAGGGAGGCAGCTCAACAATAAAATCCATAGAGATCATTCTCCATGGTCTCTCTGGGACAGGTAATGGTTTCAACAGCCCCCAAGCTTTTGATTTGCTGCCTTTGTTCTGGATACAGACGATGCATGATTCCACATAATCCCTACAGTCCTTTGTTAGCTGTGGCCACCAAAACATGCGTTGGAGCAATTCAGATGTCTTGTGCACCCCAAAATGACCGGCTAACTCATGGTCATGACAGAAGTTCAGAACAGCCACTCGCACCTCCTTAGGTACGAAGATCTTTTCTCCGTACCATAACAGATCGTCTCTAGTTTGTAGAGTGGTATCAGGTGGGGAAGAAATTCCTGCGGAAGCCTGTTTTATCTGAGCCAGCAAATCTTCTTGGAGCAAAAGAAAACTTCCAGAAGACAAGATGGTGTCCGGAGGAGAAGACGTTTCAGGTTCACTAAACATCCTAGAGAGGGCGTCTGGTTTGGTGTTCTTCGACCCGGGCCTGTAAGTTATGTGGAGAGAAAATCGCGTGAAGAAAAGTGCCCACCTGGCCTGGCGTGGTCTCAGTCTCTTAGCGGTTTTTAAATATTCGAGATTCTTGTGATCCGTATACACAAGAATCGGATGTGTCGCTCCTTCCAACAGATATCGCCATTCTTCAAGGGCCGCTTTGATGGCCAATAGTTCTCGGTCTCCCACGTCGTAATTTCGTTCCGCCTCAGATAGTTTGCGGGAGAAGAACGCAACTGGATGCAACAGAGCTTTAGGCCCTTGTCTCTGAGATAACACTGCCCCGACTGCGATTTCCGAGGCATCAACCTCAAGTATGTACGGTAACGCTGGGTCAGGATGCTTCAGAACTGATGCCGACGTGAATCGATCTTTCAAAGTTGCAAAGGCTGCCTGCGCTCCGGGAGACCAAGAAAACCTAGTGCTCTGCTTGGTTAGATTCGTGATGGGTGAAATGATAGTGGAGAACCCTTTGATGAATTTCCGGTAGAAATTTGCGAATCCCACAAAGCGTTGAACACCCTTCCTGTCGGTAGGAGCTGGCCAGTCCAGGATGGCAGAGACCTTCTGTGGGTCCATTTTGATACCTTCCACGGAAATAATCAATCCTAGGAACTGGATGCTCTGTTGCTCGAATACACATTTTTCCGGTTTCGCATACAAGCCGTGGCGACGAAGTCTGGTTAGCACCTTTTTAACATGTTGGCGATGCTCTGACAGGGAAGGCGAGAAGATCAGGATGTCGTCCAAATATACTATGACGAACAGGTCAAGGTAGTCTCTGAAGATATCGTTCACAAAATGCTGGAACGTAGCAGGGGCGTTGCAGAGTCCGAATGGCATAACCAAATATTCGAAATGCCCGAATCGGGTGCGAAAGGCAGTCTTCCACTCGTCACCACTCCGGATGCGGATAAGGTTGTATGCCCCGCGAAGGTCCAGTTTTGTGAACGTTGCTGCAGATCCCAGTCTTTGAAATAATTCAGGCACCAAAGGGAGAGGGTACCGATTTTTGATGGTGACTTTGTTAAGTTCCCTGTAGTCTACGCAGGGGCGTAGGGAATGGTCTTTTTTCTCTACGAAGAAAATTCCTGCCCCTGCTGGGGAAGTGGAGGGCCGAATGAACCCCTTCTCCAGATTGTCATCAATATAGGCCTTCAAAGTGCCAAGTTCAAGTTCAGTTAAGGGGAAGATTCTCCCAAATGGAACTTCTGCGCCAGGAAGGATTTCAATCGGGCAGTCATAAGGCCTGTGAGGAGGAAGAGTATCCGCGCCCTTCTTGCTGAAGACGTCTAAAAACTCATGGTAGACTTCAGGCACGGCTTGACGGGTCTCTTCATCAGCTTCCATGCAGAGTAGGGGTGAAAGTGCTTGGGCCGTCTCAGGTAGGCAATATTGGTGACAGTAGGAGGAGGGAAAGCTGATCTCCCCAGTGGTCCAATCAATGAATGGGTTGTGAGCCCTCAACCAGGGCATGCCTAGAATGACTGGAAACAGAGGGGATTGGATGATGTTCAGGCATAATAATTCTTGGTGGTTACCGGCCATAGTGGTAGAGATTGGCACAGTCTCTTGTGTGACAGGTCCAGATTTAAGAGCCGAGCCGTCTGCCAGATGTATAGAGAGGCCCTTTGCTTTTGGTCGAAGAGGAACATGATGCCGGGTGGCGAAAGTTGAGTCCATGAAACCGCTGCAGGCTCCAGAGTCAATGATAGCGGTTACCCGGATATTCCCTCTGGGAAGCTGAAAAAGAACGGAGACAGCCAGATGAGACGTATTATTCGGCAGAGTGGGAGTAAGAGCAAAAGAGGTAGTGCAGGACTTACGGAGTTTAGCAGGACAGGATCTCACATAATGTCCCGATTCGCCACAGTAGAGGCACAGATTATTGGATCGCCTGCGTTGTCGCTCTTCAGGTGTCAGAGATGGGCGCAGCAATCCTAGCTGCATAGGTTCCGGAGCATCAGAGGTATAGGCCACGGGAGTTCTGGGATTCGGTGGAGGCTGACTGGGTACACGGGGAAGCATCCAGATTGGTCGGGAGGGACCGGCGGAACGTTCAGACCTCCGTTGTCGTAGTCGCCTGTCAATCTGTATGGACAGATTAATGAGTGCGTCTAAAGTCTCAGGTGTATCCACTCTGGCCAATTCGTCCTTCAATGATTCAGAGAGGCCCATACGGAACTGGTAACGCAGAGCGGAGTCATTCCAGTTAGTATCGGAACTCCAGCGCCTGAATTCAGACGCATAATCTTCCGCTGGTCTGCGACCTTGCTGTAGAGAATGCAGGGCCGTTTCTGCAGTGGCTGTTAGTTGCGGGTCCTCGTAGAGCTGGGACATAGCATGAAAGAAAGAGTTCAAATTGTCAAGGGCGGCATCCTTCTGTTCCAAAAGCCGATGGGCCCAAGCTTGTGGATCTCCTGATAGCAGGGAAATGACAAAGCCTACTTTGGTGGCGTCAAGCGAAAAAGTCCTAGGCTGCAGAGCAAAGAAAAGTTCACAAGCATTGTGGAAAGCTCGAAATTTGCTACGGTCCCCAGAAAACCGCTCAGGAGTGGGAACCTTAGGTTCAGGTGGCATCATCACTACTGAAGGAGCAGCAGGAATCGCAGGTGAAGGTGACGTAACTGTGGATAGGATCTGAACACGTTCCTCGAGCCGGGTATAGCCTTCCTGAAGACTCTTTACTGCCTGGGTTAGGCCGGCCAGATGGCGACACAGATCATCCACTGGAGCGGCTCCCTGCGTGGGCTCGGACATGGCTGTCCGGTACTGTCACGTACCTGGTGGTTGAGCCCACGAATGCAGGGAGCGGCGTCTCGTATACCTCCGGCTCGGGAACCCCTGGTAGAATAGACAGGGGCTCGGAAGCACAAAGGGGCACAAGTGCCTGGCGGGTTACAGGTGTAGGGCTGTTCCCGACGTCTGGAGTACTGTAGGACGACCAGTAGAGGGCTAAGGCAGGAACCCAGTCGTAGCAGACAGGCAAGCAGGTCACAGACAGGCCGGGTCAAACACGGGCAGGCAGGTGCGGTACCAAATCAGCAGGCAAGGCGTAGTCGTGAAGCAGGCCGGGTCGTTTAACAGGCGGACAGCAGAGTACCAAGGAGCAAGCAGAAGAGAAGTCAGGACAAGCCGGGATCGAGGACAGGCAGCAGGTACGGGGTATCAGGAACAAGCCGGGTAGTCAGGTATCAGAAGTCAGGTAATTCACAGGTAGCTGGTAGCTGGGGGTCACGGGAACGCTGTAGACCGGACAGCAAGACAGCATGGACAAGCACTTCCTTAAATAGCGCTTCTGGCGCCAAAACGGACTCAAACAGCGTGCGTGCGCGCTCCCGTGCGCGCGCGCGCGCTCCCGTGCGCGCGTGCGCGCTCCCGTGCGCGCTGAGCGGCTCTTTTGCTGGACATACCATGGCCGATTCTCCTGCTGGCAGAAAAAGGTACTGAACGCTTTTCTTGACAGGTACTGTCTCCTCATGAATGCCTTGAATGCTTCCCAAACTGTGCCCTCCAGTGCTGAACCTGGATTAACAGCCCAATATCCAGACATAGCTTCCCTAAATTTCATATCTACTGTCGCATCCAAGATCCAGAACCTGGACAACCGCCAAAATTGGTCTGAGGGACTGACAAGAGTATCCAGGCACAGGAGCATTGGTGCTTGGTCGGAAGTACCCTCGGGAGTATGCAAATGTCCCTGACTCGGGCAAGACAGACCCACTAGCGAAGGCCAAATCTATGCGGGAAAAGGTCTTGTGGGAAGCTGAGTGGCAGTTATAGGCCCGAGATTGTGGATTCCTCCACCTCCATACATCTTGCAGGCCATAGGTGGCTGCCCATTCTGACAGACCCTGATGTGAAGAATTCATCAGTGCAAGTGCAGGCACGTGCAAGCAGGAGGCGGCAAGTATAAACCCACAATAATCCACTTTAAACAGTGTATTGTGTTTGTGCATGAAGGATAACATATCTACCCTCTGGGTCCAGGGCCAGGTCCAGGAGCTTAGACGGAAGTGACTAGTGCACAGTACATTCACCCCCCCGTCGCAAAAATCAAGTATGTGGAGTGGTAGTGGTGTCCAACCCATGTTGTTTTCAGTGCCTACTTCCCACCAGGTGGGTCTCCTGAAACACACGGTGTGCATTGTATGTCTTGAGAAATTGGAATACGAGGGATCTCTTTATTGGGGGATTCAGCCCCCTAGCTTTCCAAGATAATATGGTAAATGAGGACATAGATGCCATCCATTAGATAAGATTGAGGAGCGAAGGTATGCACTACCCCCAACCAAGGCCACCGGACCCAGAGGAAGCAGTAAAGATTATGCGGCAGTAGATAATGGTAATGTCATGCAATAGAGAACAAACATAAAATCCAATAACACATGGGCCCATATAGGGCAACACTTTCCCTCCCCCACCACAAAAACCCACCCACCCACTCAGAACTGGGGAGGGTTTCGCACCCAAAAAACATTTTGGCTCGCCAGTTGCAAAGGGGGGCCCTACCAATAGGCGAGTCACCCCCCCCCACAGGACAGTCTCTGGGGGGTGCAGAGTCAGCATAGTCCTTCCCTATAATCAAAGCATCTGCCATGATGGAGAGGAGCTGATCAATCAGTGGCAGGAGCAGAAATTCTCCTGAGGTAAGTCAACCATATGCAAAAAATTTAAAAAGGAGAAAATCAGGAGATAAAATAAAAGTAAAATAGTGCAAACTGGTAGATGAGACACAGTATTGAAGATCACCTGACTGTGTCAGGGGCACCAACTTGAGTTACAAAGTCCCTCAATGGAGGAGGCGTGACAGGCACCATAACACTGTAGAAAGGTCCGCTATGACCTCATCCTCGGGGGGATCAGTGTAGGCCCGAAAGCCTGTCACAGCCAGAAATCAAACAATGCATCTTGCTTATTATGAAATACTCACTTTGCCCTGATCCCAAGGCATGCCTCAGGTAGCCGTAGTGGTGCTGTAAGTAGAGGAATGAATGTGCACTAAAACAAGTAACAAAGGCACAACAGGTGCAAAGCGGGCATTCAGTCCATCCCCACTGGCATGCTACACAGCATGGCAGGGAGTGTAACCTAAACTGAGACTTGTCCCAAACTAGGAGCCATAGGTGATGGCTCAAAGGATACACTTACAGACCCATAACATCAGCGATGAGGTGGCAAGGACTCCAGCCAGGCAGAGTCTTCCCTTGGTGAGGTGAAGAAGCGGGTCACTTCTCCATCTTGGACCCTCAGTCAGGCTGGAAACAGAACACTGTAACGAATGTTGCGGGCCTTCATGGTGGCCTTGACCTGGTCAAACGACTTTCTAAGCTTCTATGTCTCTACCGAATAGTCTGGGAAGATCAATAGCTTGGAATTATGAAAGCGCAAATCTCCCAAAATCCTGGATGCGTGGAGCATTTTGTCCCTGTCCCTGAAGCTCACGTCGCTATCTTGGACACACCCCCCAAATTTTTTTTAGGCTCCATTCACACCTCAGCGTATACATTTACTGGCGTTTTTATGGTGCTTTTTTCAGCTTTTTACAAGTTTTTTAAAGCATTTTAGAAGTGAAGAGTTTTACAGCTGAAGGTGTTTTTGTTTAGCCAATAGAAAGCACTAGGGGGAGGGGAGGGAGAGGAAATTACGGGTAGAGAGCTGCTATTTGCTATTTAAGAGTGTTTTACTAGAGTTTTACAAGCATTTTTCTGCTCAAGTCAGGCGTTTCTATTGAAGTCTATGGGGCCAAAAACAATTGTAATCTAACAAAGCTCATGTACTTTTTTGAGCTACGGGCATTTCGCTTCAGGCGACAGAACGTTAATATGTCAACAGGGGCCATTGAAATGAATGGGATTTTGCTTGTTGGGCGTTTTGGAGCTTCAGAGCTGAGCGTTTTACAAGCTGAAAAACGCTCAGGTGTGAATGGGGCCTAAGTGAAGCTTTGTTGAAAAAAAGAAAGAAAGAGTTAAACAGTTAAACCTATGGAGTTAGTTGCCCAAAAAGCTAGCAATCAGAAATAATTAGAATTTTCTGCAAACTCAATAACATACATAGAATAGAATTTCCATGTCTTTTTACTGGTTTTCAATATAGTAGTTCTGTTTCTACCACACTTTAAAATGTTTTGCTTTGTTCCATGTATGTTTCTATATCTTAGCACTAGTGATTTGTGCAGTGTCTGTCTGCAAGCTTTGCTTTTGGTGTGAATTGTGTTTGCTTAACCACTTGCCTGCAGGGCACTTACACCCCCTTCCTGCCCAGGCCATTTTTCAGCTTCCGGTCGTGCCGCAACTTGAATGGCAATTGTCAGTCATACTACACTGTACCCAAACAATTTTTGTATAATTTTCTTTACACAAATATTGCTTTATTTTGGTGGTATTAAATCACTGCTGAGTTTTTTATTTTTTATTAAAAAAAAAAAGACCAAATATTTTGAAAAAAAAAAGTTTTTACTTAATTTCTGTCAGTAAATTTTGTAACTAAGTAATTTTTCTCCTTCACTGATGTGCACTAATGAGGCAACCCTGATGGGCACTGATAGGCATAACTGGTGGGCATTGAATGAGGTGACACCTATGGACACTGATGAGGCAGAACTTATGGGCACTGATTAGGTGGCACTGATGAGGAGGCACTAATATGCCGCATTTATGGGCACTGATAGGTGGCACTGATATGTGGTACTGATGAGCACTGATAGGCCCCACTGATGGGCACTGTTAGGTGGCATTAATGGGCACTAATAGGCAGCACTGGTGGGCATTGATATGCAGCACTGGTGGGCACTGATAGGCAGCACGAATAGGCTGTACTGATGGGCAATGATGGGTGGCACCGATGGGCGATACTGCTGAGCATTGATCGACAGCATTGATGGGCAGCACTGATAGGCAGCACTGATAGCCAACACTGACTGGCATCACTAATAGGTACTGATTGGTGGCACTTGTGGGCAGTGATGGGCACTGGTTGCTGGCACTGGTGAGCACTGATTGGTGACACAGTTGGCATTATATTGTACTCAGGGCACTGCGGAAGCTGCTCTTTACAGAGATTGGGGTTGCACCATGTTCTAGAATGTACTAACTGTCCTAGCATGTACTAACTATGCAATGTTAGTACAGCGATCTTCCCCACTGTGCTATTGCGTTCTGATGGGGGAACACACTGGGCAATGGCTGCGAGCACTGATCGGGTGCCAATTGGCTACTGCTTTTTCAGCATGTTCGTTCAACAGAAGTTCTGTCGGACAAAGAGCTGCATACACGGGATAAAAATCAACCGGGTAATGCAAAACCGACTGTTTTTGGACGCATACATATCTTGGTGCCTCTTGATTAAAATCTGTTTACTTTGTCTTTATAACTTGAATGTCTGCCTCTTGTTCCAAAAGTCTGTGATCAATTCTTGTGTTAAAAATAGAAGCATAATATTGTAGATGTGGCTACAAACTTACAGGCAGGAGGTATGGTTTTGTGTGTGTGTGGGGTTAAAGATGTTCTGAAGATAAAACTTTTTTTACATTAATGCATGGGAGCGCATACTGCACCATTCCATCCCATACAAGTCATTCTCCTAAGACAACCAGACTAACATAAAATAAGTACAATAACACCAGTTATTTGGCAAAATTATTGGCCGCGCCACTTTATTTTGGTTTGAACAAACATAACAACCATACTTTAAACTTACAAATCAAACCTTCAGAAATTAACGGTAATTTGCTTAGTTATCAAAAACTCAAGCAAAATCATATCTTACAAGAATAACAAAGTCCCCCCTAGATCCGAGAGTGACAAAACCACAAATAAGTGCTTGTGACGGGAGTGGGGGGGGAGTTCCCCTTGGTGACAGACCACAGGCACTTGTGATAGGGGATGCAGCCCCCTTATATACTGAGCCCCAGGTGTTCCAGAATCTTCTGTCACACCAGATTGGGCACCTTTGCCTGTGCCCAAGGGTGTTGTAAAAATGTAAAGGGGCAGTACACCTAATTAGCAAAGCATATGTAATGGCTTAGCTTATTATAAATTATTTGTGGGATAGGAAGGGCAGCCGCGCACCCATGAAAGTGTGACCTAATATTGGTCCCACTTTAAGCATTCCCTGCATTAAGGTAAAAAACGTTTTGCTACTTGCTGTGCCCCTTCCTCCCCCCAAACACTTATCTGAGTTCTGTATCAACCCAGTGATGTGCCTGGCACTTTATTGATACAGGATTTGCACATGAAAAGGGATTTATTCTTTGTTAATACATGCCCAGCTATTCTTATGATGTACTCTGCTAGTTAGAAAGATCACTGTGCTTCATCATTGTTCACTATTACGTTTTCCTATGTCATCTTCTTGCTTAATCATGACTTATGTATGTCACCTGTCTGCTTGTGCTGTGTGCAAAGTAGAAGTAAAACACAAATACAGTACGTATATACTTTATGTGAATTTATGCGAATTTACCTTTTTTGCTTGAAATTTTGCTTTAATCTGGTTAAAATACCCTGACAATCTGTTTTATGCTTTCTTTAACAGGTTCACCAAGGCTTATACTATTTAATTCTCAATCACTATGTATGCGTTGTTACTTTGAAGCAGTAGTTTAAGTCTAATTTAATTAATATTGTGCTAATGATGCTCTTTTGAGCTGTGTTTGGTCAAATACAAAATGATTCTTAGAGGAAAAAACAGTAAAAGAATATGCATAGAGCAAGTGAATAACAATTTAAGTCCATTTCTCTAGAGCCCAAATCCATTTGGAGCTGGGATCCAATACCCGCTAATGGCCGTTTAACAATATTCTATTCTTTCATTGAAAAAGATTAGATGAAGGAAGTTTCTTGCACTTGCCATGATTTCAGATCCTTCAAATCCCCAATGTACCGAAAGATTAAACCAAATCAAGTATTTTACTGCTAATTTTAACTTTCTAATTTAGCTGTAAATTGGGAAATCACTAGAGAAAATAAATACAGAAAGAAGACAAACATTTTAAGGTCAAACTCACATCCAATGAGACTGTAGCTTAAACTTATTATAGTGCTAATTGGAAGTCATGCCCATCATTACTGCTCAGCTGTTTTGCATGATTTATGAGTTTAACTGAACTGCTTGAGACTAAGTTCTATACAAGGCCATACAAATAACTGTAAAGAAACAAATAACATTGTTTTCAATATTATTTTCAAATATAGTTTTAATGTCCATGCAGTTTTGTACCCTAAGAATTCAGGAAAATGTGTAATAAAGTGGAACTTTAGACACACAGTTAAATATATATATATATATATATATATATATATATATATATATATATATATGGTATTTATTGGCTGAACAGCCAAATGATTTGTATTTCAGTTTAGTATGCCTTATAAATCACTTTCTACATTTTCTACTGCCACACCATAAGTTGTGGTGGAGGAGGAAAACTGTATTGTTAACCAATTTACTACTGTGGTACATCTCTAAACTGGGAAGTGGTGGACAATTATTTCTGCAGCACTGTTTATAAACGTCACAGCAGAAATACACCTGTCCATGCCTGCGTACCGAGCCATCCTTGGACAGTTCAGTTCAACTTAACTCAGCTTCAACTTAAAACATCTTAGTTGAATCCCCAGGGGACCAAGTGCTTGTAGTAAGTGGTCCCGTTTTGCTCCGTGGTAGCAGTGTGCATAAAAGCCCATCTTAATTTCTGATTGTGCTGGCTGTAACTCCACCCTTGGCTGAAGCCCAATTTATGGGCAATCCTATAGGGGAGGTAAAGCACAACACTGTAGCCACTGCTCTCTTTCTCTGTAATGTGAAGTGCTTCAAAATAAATAGTGCAACAATGTTCATCTGTCTCTTTGAAAAAGTGGCCACATTGTATAGAGGTCCCCTTATACTAACATGTAGCATAAGCACAACATATGAATGTTCCCGATACACTACCCTAATCAGACACACACGCACACACACACACATACAAACATGGATTCTGGGTCTTTGTGTAGAATGATATGTGTGCCTTCCCCAGGCAGCCCATAGGAATAAAGTGAAACCTTGCTTTTGGCTACAGAAGACCAGCAACAGCATGCACTCTCCAGTGCAGATCTCAGCAGCTGCTGCAACCAGGATGTCACAAAAGCATGGCTAGAATTGTTTCAGTACATTAATATTTCCCAATGTTTTGTCTCTTTAAGCAATCTGCAATTTTAAGACTCAGGTTTCTTCTCGGTTTGAACAGTGCATGGCCCTCTAAATTTTGCTGTTAATGTACAACGTATTACATATAATATGAAAATGCTGTTTGAGCACAACATATCCATCCAGATGTTATCATCTGCTGTGTGGCATTACTCCTATTTCCAATTTAGTGTGTAGCCCTCTGTTTTTTATCTAAACCTGTAGGTAAATAAGAGAACAAGAACCTTTGCTAAGTGGAAGAGCGGGTTAAAGCTATAAAGCTAGCAGTACCTTCACCCAAGAAAGAGTAATTGGGAGCAGAGGGACTACTCAGCCAGCAAGTAAATAGATGCTCAGCAAGTATATAGATGCACACCAGTATGGAAATACTACAAGTTTTACATAATAAAAGATTATTAATAGTACATACATCCTAGGTACAAGCAGATATCAGCAAAGGGGTCAACAGGAGTCCTGTTGAAATTGTACATGTATAACTGGGGTATATAAAATTAGTAATAGAGATACATCCAGATGAATGTAGCACCAAAGTTCAGTTGTAGTGGCCCCTAAGAATGACCAGGATGCAGCACCCATCTTGGTGTCAAAGACCTGAAGACAAGATTTGCAATGTTGGGGAGATCCTCTAGCCATTGTCCAACCAGCCTGAGACACAGTTTCTCATACGCAGTACTCCCTAGTAGCTTCTAATCTGTCATACAAGCAAATTTCTAAATACCAGAAGTGGCCGTCGAATGCTTAGCCCTTGCTGGTTATTGAGCCCTGAGCTAAAACTAGTTATAAAATCCCAGACCAGGGACAGGGTTAACTAAAACAAGAAGCTGTATAAAAAACACTATTGCAATAGACAGGTTCACGTACTTACACACAACAAGGTGACCACTACTCAAGTACACAGTATCACAGACTTGAATTTTCACCTCTTAAGTGGGATATCCTTTTTAATTGTTTGCATTTATTGTTTTAATTTATGGATATGAAATATATGTCATAATATATTTACATATTTTTAATGTTTTGATTTATTGTTATTTTGGGTACTTGTAAGGATTTATTTTGTTTAAAGTGATAGCACACCTATTTTTTATTTATGCATTTAAGGCCCAGTATTCCACTGATTCGTTTATTGACATTTTGATGTTGTTTTGGTACACTGAGTGCAAGGATTCTTTTAGTTTTTATATCTATTATATTTATTTAGATGCTATTGGCAACAATATAAAACTATTAAACATAGGATCACTTGCCTGTTAATACCTGCTTCTGGTCTGGATTCAGTATTAGCTTTTCCATTGAAGGTTCTCTCTGTATTTCCTCATTCTGGGGTTTCCATCCCAACAACCCAGAGACAGGAATTGCTATACATATTTATTTATGTAATAAACAACACTGCTATTTACAGATACAGGCAGTGGAGGGCAGCAGTGGAAGATGGTTTCTACACTTCTGGTAGCCACTGGAATTAGGGTGTTTTTGAGAAAAGCAGCTGTTAGTCCAGGGCTCAAAATTTCAAGTCCTGAGCTACTAGCCAGGCCTCAAGGGTTACTCACAACCAGTTGCCCCGCCCAACCCCTACCCTGCCCTACCCCTAATTACGCCCCTAAACACGCCCTCATAAACTATCTCATGAAATGACACTTAAATGTTTTATGCAGAATTAAGTTAGAAATAAACAACAACTTTACCCGTGCCCAACAATGCAGCCTTCCCATGTCCAGCAATGCAGCCTGCCCATGTCCACCAATGCAGCCTGCGCCCGCCAATGCAGCCTGTGCCCGCCAATGAAGCCTGTGTCCCCAATGCAGCCTGTGCCACCAATGCAGCCTGTGTCCCCAATGCAGCCTGTGTTCCCAATGAAGCCTGTGTTCCCAATGCAGCCTGTGCCACCAATGCAGCCTGTGTCCCCAATGCAGCCTGTGCCTGCCAATGCAGCCTGTGTCCACCAGTGCAGCCTGTGTCACCAATGCAGCCTGTGTCCCCAATGCAGCCTCTCCCCCCAATGCAGCCTGTGTCATCAATGCAGCCTGTGTCCCCAATGCAGCCTGTGTCACCAATGGAGCCTGTGTCACCACAGCCTACCTGTGCAGGGGAAGAGAGAGGAAAGCCGCCGCCTGGATGGTCAGAGCGCAGGGAACATAACAGCTTCTATTTCAATAGCTGTGTGTTCCCCGCCACGCGCCATCAAATACAGCCCCTCACCAGGATTGGACGGCTGATCTGTCTATCAAAGTGCTCGGACAAAGAGGAGGGGCTGTATGCGACAGCGTGCTGCGGGGAACACAAAACTATTGAAATGAAAGCTGTTATTTTCCCGGCGCTCTGACCATCCAGGCGGCGGCTCTCCTCTCTCTTCACCTTTGATCGCTGGGAGAACGGCTCCAATACAACTCGCCTGCTGGCAGTGCTCACTCCCCTGCTCCCAGACAGCCATAGCTTGCCAGCCCTCAAAATCCACTCACAAAATAGCGAGTAGGCAAGTGGAATTTTTGAGGGATGTGTTAGTCATTGTGCATTTGCAAAATCTGAAAAAGTTTGCAAATATATACTACTTAATAATTAGGTATATTTGAGCATAGTGTAGTCACCTCATAGACATTACTCTGCTGCCTACTGTGTACATGTAATACAGAACTGTTCCACTTTGCAAAACTTATATTTTCATTTACTATGTGGCATCACATTTTTACTATTTCATGCAGACCTGACATTAGAGGTCACTTATTTTCTAAAAGTGTGCCAGCAATGTAACTCAATGGATTTTAGACTACTCCAAAATGGCCACCACAATTTACCTTTATGTTATAGCTACAAAAAGGAGGAACATATGTGGTAGCCAGGAGTGTGGATGTGGCATCAGTGGGAGGAATGATCTGCATCACAGCCTTGGAGGAAGGGAGTGGTTGAGAAATTTTGCTGGACGAGCGTAGCAGAGATTGTGAGGAGATATCTGGTGGGAACTTTGAGTCAGATTGCTGCTTGTTAATTGCCTAGAGGACAACACATAGAGGTTGCAATTTTTCCTCTATGTGATTCCACCTGTCTATTTCTTCTATCCACCTAGGAGGCCTGAGGAGAGCTGGCTGCTACATTGTGAGTGCCACATGGTCTTTACAAAAGAGTTATTTGTGCTATTGTGATTGTCTGTCAGATTTCGAGAATGTCCATATCCCTAGTTATTTGTTCTTTTTATCATGTGCTAGTGTGATAGACTGTATTGCATAGTCAAAGAAAAACTGTCCAGCTACATACAGAGGATAAATACAGAAACATGCTTTACAGATTCTGTTGAATAAAATATATTGTTGGGGGTGAGGGCATTTTCTTCAAGGTGAATTATATTAAAGAGATTGCACAACTGTTATTTTTTTACTGTGTAGTATCTTAAAAAGATAGTTTATTAGTTGCTATTTTACTGCCTATTGCTGTGTAGTTGGTAAGGGCCCAATGCAGACTTATGAGCTCCCCAACAGACAAATTTGGGACTTAAGTTACTGTTATGCCGCGTACACACGTTCGGACTTCCCCACACACGCCCGGACTTCCGAGAGTGTGACTTGCCCACACACGCCCGGACTTCTCCGGCGGACAATCCGCTGGAAAAAGTCAGCGGGAATGATTGGACTTTCCGATGAGCGGCAAGTCCGTTCATTTCAAAAGTCCGGCGGACTAGCCTACTAACGGCGGGATTGCCCGCCGGACTGCCAAGTCCAGCGGACAATTTTAAAACAAAACTTAAAACCTAGTCCGCCGGACTTTTGGCGCCAAAAAGTCCGCCGGCGCCCACACACGAGGGGATTGTCCGGTGGACTTGAGTCCAGCGGACAATCCCGCGGGATAGTCCCTTCGTGTGTACGCGGCATTAGCTTAGCTAGATAAAGGAACATGAACTGCTATATTACATTTGCTGGTGTTCTAGTGGCAGTTATATGATTCCATTTTTAATTATTGAACTTGATGCTTTGTTTGCATTAACCATTTCTCTCATTTTCAGCATGCAGCCTAAAACTGAATAAAGTTACAAGTTATCTACAACTGAACTGTATATTCATTGTGTCAGGGGATTTTAAGGGAGTTACCAGACTCGGATAGGAGCTGCACCTGCTACTTATCATTAGTAAAGTTATGACTCACACATCGTATTTGCTATTTATCATATTAACCCCTTGCCTACTTATGCCCCCTTCATGCCCAGGCTAATTTATAGCTTTCAGTGCTCTCACACAACACTGTACCTAAATGAAACTTTTGGATTTTTTTTCTCACAAATAAAGCTTTCTTTTGGTGGTATTTAATCACCACTGGGTTATTTATTCTTGGGCTATAAACAAAAAATGTCCAACAATTTTGAAAAAAATGCGTTCTTAGTTTCTGTTATAGAATTTTGAAAATAAGAGATTTTTCTTCATAAATTTTGGGCAAAAGTTATATTGACACATTTCTTTGATAAAAATAACATAAATTAGTGTATATTATTTGGTCTGTGTGAAAGTTATAGAGTCTGCAATCTATGGTACCAATCATTGAAAACCGATCACACCTGATGTACTGACGGTCTAGCACATTTCTTGAGACCCCCAACTGACCCTGTTTTGGAAAGTAGACATTCCAAAGTATTTAGTAAGGCATGGTGATTTTTTTTTTTTTACCACAATTCTGT
The DNA here is from genome assembly GCA_028564925.1 of Lithobates sylvaticus. NCBI lineage: Eukaryota > Metazoa > Chordata > Amphibia > Anura > Ranidae > Lithobates > Lithobates sylvaticus. The sequence continues at coordinate 44,154,228 of CM053033.1, forward strand.
GGAAAATTAAGATTTTTTTCCACAAAATTGTCGAATCAACAAGTTTTTTTTCCACACGGCATACTCATACTTGCAATTACACCCCAAACCACATTCTGCTACTCCTCCTGAGTATGGCGATACCACATGTGTTAGACTTTTCCACAGCGTGGCCACATAGAGAGGCCCAACATGCAGGGAACACCTTTATGTGTTCTAGGGCCATAAATTACACATCTAATTTCCTGACATCTCATCAAGGTTTTGAAGGCCCTGGAGCAACAGGACAGGGGAAACACCCACAAAATGACCTACATTTGGAAAGCAAACACCCCTATGTCTATTCTATGAAACATTATGAGTCTTTTGAACCAGTCATTTTTTTCCACAAGTTTTTGGAAAATGTGGAAAGAAAATTAAATCTTATTATTTTTTTTATTTTTTTTTTACACAAAGTTGTCCATATATAAGATATTTCTAACAAATAGCATGTACATACCAACACTTACACCCCAAAATACATTCTGCTACTCCTCCTGAGTATGGCAATCTCACATGTGTGTCTTTTTCACAGCCTGGTCACATTGAGAGGCCCAACATTCAAGTAGTACTGTCAGATGTTCTGGGTACATAAATTACACATCTAATTTCCTGACTACCTATTACAAATTTGAAGGCCCTGTGGCACCAGGACAGTGGAAACACCCACAAAATTTCCACATTTTGAGAAGCAAACACCCCAACATATATTCTATGAGGCATAATGAGTCTTTTGAACATGTCATTTCTTTCCACAAGTTTTCAGAAAATGTGGAAAGAAAATGAAAACATATATATTTTTTTTACACAAAGTTGTCCATTTATACTGTCAGAATATTCATACTGAAATATTAAAAATGTATTGTAATTATGAAAATATGCAAATCTTTGATTTGGGAGATTTACAATTTTCTAACAATACAGACAAGAAATGTAAGTTTGTTTATCCGTGCTATTTTGAAGACAAGTGATACAAATGATATTGCTTAAAAATATACATTTATTAACTAAAATACAGTGCAAAATAATATCAGGTATATTTGTGTGATAAAGAAAAAAGAAAAAAAGGAAGGAGCTGCGCTAAGTGAATTGACCACACCAAATATAAGACATGAATATACAGTGTGCTAAGTATATATATAAAAAATGATATGTGATTAATATAGTAAATAATAACAATATCAAATTAATATTCCTCACCAAAAGATTATTAATGTACTTGCGTGCAAAAATAAAAATGACCTCTATTGAATAGTTCTGATGGAAATGAACCAAAAGAGATTATTACTATGTAAATTAGTATAAACAATTCCCAAAATGATGAATCAAAAAACGAAAAGAATATCAAAAAACGTCCACATCATATAGTGTCCCAAACGGAAGAAGTGAAAAATTGTGAAAAGTTCTGGATCTCCAAAATCTTCTATTAATATCATAAGCAGTGACTTCACAGCACACTAATGAGTGAACAGAACCTCCACCACAGAGACAGGCTGCCTGCTTACCAGAGCCACCGAGGTCCCTTATTACAGGGGACCACACTGCGCAGATGGCTCTAACCCCAGCCTGGGATATAACGTGGCATGGTTCTGGACTAAAAGGTAAAAAAACTGCGCTAATCACATAAAGAAAAGGACTCTAAATATAGCTGCAATAATAATGGGATAAACACAATAATGATATAAAGAAAAAAAATCGCGCTCTTAAAGTCCAAATGAAAATAGGAAGTGTAAACCAGTCCTAAAAACAGCTTCTTTTAATGAAGATAATATCCTTCAATAGAAATATTTTTCAGAAGAAATATTTTTCAGCAATATTGAACCTTGCTCTTATGGATAAGCATGCTTACCAGATGTAAGCCAAAAACTTGCATGTGGCTTTAACCCAGCCTGGGTTGATGATCCAAGTTGTTTATAGGAGAAAGCACAGCAAGGATTGTAGTGTAGTAATCGTCTCTTCCAAAATATGGTGCTCACAGGATATGGTTACACAATACCGAAAAAACAAAAAATATACCATAGCATAATACTGCTACATACTTTACAGGGAGTGTGTCACAAAGAGACTGGTTGAATAGATTAAGTGCCAGATTTTAAAAAGACACCCGTGACAACAGGTTAATATAAATGTGCACCACCACCTATTAGAGGGCCTCCTTACCAGATGCCAGAGAAAATAAACACACAAAAAAACAGAAGGTCCTTTCCAAAGGATCTCCCAATCAATTCAAAGCAGTGAAGTATATCCGTGTGATCTATAAGAACTTATCTTATAAAGTGCCTCCTTACCAAAAAGGAAAACACTTAACAGCAAGCATGCACTTTCATCGGTTAGGCTGTCTCCTTACCACAGTCCCAGATTGGGGAAGCATATACTGCGGTCAGAGAGCAAGGAATCCTCCACAGCCTGGAGTATGCCGGTTGTAGACAAGAAGCTTTTAGCCAGTACCCAGGGGAAAAAGCATACAGACCATGGCGTAATATAGTACTAAAAGGTTTATTAAATAAAAAAGTTTGCACTTACAAACTGGAAGAGTTAAAACAGCAGAGTTTTAAAATTGTAGAGCCGGCCGGCTACAAACACATAGACGCTCCCGTCCTATTTCGCGTAGAGACGTCAGCACGTTAACCCTCAGACGCGTTTCGTTATAGCTAACATTATCAATGAGGAACGAGCAACGTGCTGTGTCACCACCTTATAAAGAAAACAACCTCGTTCTGAGCCATGAATGTGAAGCTCCGGGCGCCATCTTGATTGTGGGCAACCCCTATGTGATGTCTATACGGAGCTCCTGGCGGATATTCCGTTCCCTCTTGGAGCAAAAAATCTCCATTTTAACTAAGGTCAATGTTATCTACCTAAATGAATTGAGCCAACTTTATAGGAACTCAATGTTGTGAACAAATCCAGAAATGACCCGTATTTTAACGCAATCAGCCACTTAATAATATAAAGTGATGCTGTGAATGTGAATTTGCCATAATGCAAATACCAATAATAATAAATATAAAAAAAAATATATAAAAAATATTAAAAAAAATTATATAAAATTTTTTTTTTTTTTTTTTATAAAGAAGAGAGTGAGGTGAGTTGATTGTGAAGAACCCTTATAGCAAAGGCTCATTTTTGTAAATGTATATATTTATATATAAAAAATGTTTATATTAAAATTAAAAATTTGATATCAAATTTAATATAAGTGAGCCAAAAATGAATATGGCTTATTAATGTGTTAGATGCATATGAGCATATCTCCAACTATTATGAAAGAAATGTGCGTGTTCCAAATGATATCATGTAAATATATAAATAGCCTATATATAATACAACGTGAACTACCTATAATTTGTATTCTAATCGTGATATTAGTGCATATATATATATAGAAATCATCCTGTAGTGCAGATATATAAATAGCCCATATTTATTACAACGTGACCTATTTATGATATAATCTGTGTTCTAATTGTGATATTAGTGCATATATATAAAGATCATGTGTCACACATATGCATACTGTGACACCTTAAGTCACCATGTGTCACCCCCCCACAAAATACGACTTTTATAGAGAAACCCAACCCATATAAACAAAAAACCACATAAAATTATATAGTTTGATAAGTGAATTTGTGTGGGAGAGGATCATTATAGACCCTATTTCTTTACTGAAGGAAATACACATACATGACCCAGATCAAGTTGACAAACCATAACCTCTCCTATACAGTTACAGCCTGCAAATCATAATGTCATATATATAATAAGAATCATTTACATCAAGAGTTGTCTATAAAAGCATTAACATCCACATCGATGTTGAGCCCATAGGGGGCATATGTCCTGGCTTTATAAATCCATGCCATTTCTAGCTTGGAGATTTCTCTCACAAGGGAACTCCCCCTCCAGTTCGGACTAAATTTGTCTATCCCCAAGAATAGGGTGTTTGAAGGGTCTTTTTTGTGAACTAATAAATAGTGTTTAGATACTGAGTGGTTTCTAAAGCCAGTAATTATATTGGTAATATGCTCATTCAGTCTGACCTGCAATGGTCGCTTGGTTCTCCCTATATACTGTAAACCACACGGGCACTGTAGCAAATATACCACCCCTTTGGTGGCACAGGTTATAAAGGGTTTGATGTCAAATTGAATTTGCATACTAGTAGATCGAAAACTCTGAGTTCGCCTATGGGTACAACTATTTAAAGAGCAGACTCGACATCTGCGGCATTTATAATACCCGGATAACTGGAAAAAATTCAAATTACTTCTACTCGGGGGATCTAAAATATTGGGGGATACTCTATTTCTCAGAGAGGATGCACCCCTAAAGATTATCTGAGGTCTCTCTGGCAAGATAGTGCCCAGTATACGATCATTGGTAATGATATGCCAATGTTTGGCTATCATCTGTTTGATCCTTTTGTGCTGTAGTGAATAGGTCGTCAGGAATGGTGTCCCCTGTGAAAAGGGATTCGGCCTTGGTACTGTCCTGTCAACCAGAAGATCACTTCTATTTAAAGAATTCACACTGTCAAGTGTGCATATCAAACTCTCTCTAGAATAGCCCTTCTCCACAAACCTCTGAGTTAAGGTCTCTGCTTGGTTCAAGAAATCGCTGTTCCTGGAGCAATTTCTTTTGAGCCTAATGTATTGGCTCTTTGGAACCGAGTCCAACCAAGGTTTGTGGTGGCATGAGTTTGTAGGTATGAAGGAATTCCTATCGGTGGACTTGAAATATGTAGAGGTGGTTAAAGTTACACCATCAACTTTTATAGTTAAATCCAAAAAATTAATTTCTGATAGGCTAGCTTCATATTTCAATTCTATGCCCCTCTGATTGTCATTAAGAGAGGCCATAAAGGATTGAAGGGACTGGGTATCACCCTCCCATAGGAGGAGGATGTCATCAATAAATCTTATCCACAGAACAAGTTGTGGTATGTTCTGGGTATGGATGACATCCTCCTCCCATTTGGCCATAAATAAATTGGCTAGGCTAGGGGCATATTTTGCCCCCATAGCCACGCCTCTGCTTTGGATATAAAATTGATCCCCAAACCAAAAATAATTATGGGTTGCTGCAAATTCCAATAAGTCCATAATAAAAGAAACCTGCAGGGATTGCAGACCCGAATCTCTAGTCAAAAAACCAGAAACAGCATCAAGACCCAAATTATGTGGAATAATACTATAAAGTGACGTAACATCTGCAGTTACGAGCAAGGTGCCCGTGTTAATCACGACGTCCGATAAAATGTTAATAACATGCCTGGAGTCCTTAACGAACGAAGGCATTTTCCGCACAAGTGGCTGAAGGTAAAAATCAATGTATCTGCCCACCCGGGACGTCAAGGAATCAATCCCACTCACAATTGGACGTCCCGGGGGGCAGATAGGATTCTTATGTATCTTTGGCAGATAGTATATTGTAGGGGTCCTTGGGGCCCTGGGTATCAGAAATAAGCTTTCCTTTTTACACAAAATCCCTGTAGAAAGACCCCTAGATACTATCCGCGAGAGATCCCTTAGATAAATATCTTTGGGATCTGAAGGTAAGGGGGTATAGGTACTCGTATCATCAAGGATATTATGCATTTCCTTCAGATAATCTTTTTTGTCGAGTACCACAATCCCCCCCCCCCTTTATCTGCAGGCCTTATTATTAGTTCTTTATTGTTACACAAAGACTCCAAACCTTCCTGCATCATTTTATTATTCTTGGCTTTTTTAACCTCTATGTTCTCCAAATCCCTGAGGATCACGTCCCTAAAGACTCTTAAAGTCGGGGCCAAAATCCCAGGGGGGTTGAACAAAGAGGCATTCGCCAAACCAGAGTGGAGAAACCCACTCATAGGCCTGTTGCTAATACTAGTGATCGGATTAACTGTAAGATATCTTTTAATATTCAGTTTTCTCACAAACTTATGCACATCCATATAAGTCTGGAACTTATCCAGACTTCTAGGTGGCGCATATTTAAGGCATTTATCTAAAACAATCTTTTCTGATTCCGTGAGTGTTTTTGTGCTGAGATTAAAGATACCCTTTCCTGTTATGTTTTTGGCCTCTTTAATTGCTCGTAAGCGCCTCCCCCCTCTGATTCCTCGCTTCTTTCGCCTGGCCGCTTGATGCCTTGGTTTGGTCGGGAAAAACCCCAACCTCCTGGTCCATTCATATGTGGACGTCCACGTTTAGGTGTGTCTACTCGTGGTGGTAGACCACTAGGGCCTTCCCCATATTGGTTATATTGAGAACCATTATACATATAATTGTCACCAAAAGTGTCCTTATCCCTTAAGGGGAAAAAATTATTACTGTGGACTGGGGCTTCTAGATCCCACTCAGAGCCCTGAAAATCAGGCCCCCAATTTGGGCCCTGATGGTCCTGCTGTTCATCTGTTGGAATTGCGCCACCAATCTGAACCCCTATTACCCTGTCCACAGTTATAATTGGACCCACCTCTCCCCCTGTGTGTGGGGGGGCCTCTATACCATGGTGGTGGAATCTGTTGTTGTGAACCATATTCTTGTACACGAATAGGTCGATTATAATTCGCAGCCTGATACGTGCCCTGATAGGGGGGATACTGCCTAAATCCAGTAGGCCTATGCAGAGATTGGTAGAAATTCTGTCCCCCTCCCTTCTGATTTTTTACATTACTATTTTTCTTAGGATTGGGGATGTGTGTTTTGTTAGGACGTGGTGTATTTTCAATCCCACCCTCTATTACTTGAGAGGACACCTCCATTGCCATATTATTTTGACCGGATTGTTCAGCTAATAACTTCTTCTGCCATTCAAAAACAGAGTTGGTCTGATAGTCCAACAAATCGCGGTTATATTTTTTCTTTTTTTTAATCCTTTGGTCCTTGTCCTCCTTCTCAAGGACTTTCAAAAGATTTTGTGATTTCTCTCTATATTCCTCACTCTCTTTCATCGGGCATAGTTTATCCTTGATGGATTTAATTTCATTATCTAATTTAACCAGTTTTAGATTCTTTCTATCTATTAAGAATTTCAAAAAGGAAACCCCCGCTTTATTTAAATAAGTGAACCATTCTTCCAGGTCGGAATCTCCTTTTTGAGGGGAGATCTCCCACCTAAGACTTCTGGGGACCATGGCATGTTTTACATAGGTTTCAAGATATGCAATATCCCACTTGGTGTGGGTTTCAGATATTAACAGATTTTTTAATCTTACAAATAGTCTTACTGCTGTCATCAACACCCCATCTAAACAATGGACATTTTTGAATTCAGAGCCACTAAAGTGGTTAACATTGATGGAGTCTTTGAAATATATAGGGAGGAAGAAGGTGACCTTGGGGGACTATTTGTAAGATTAAAAAATCTGTTAATATCTGAAACCCACACCAAGTGGGATATTGCAGTGCCCGTGTGGAACCAAGCGACCATTGCAGGTCAGACTGAATGAGCATATTACCAATATAATTACTGGCTTTAGAAACCACTCAGTATCTAAACACTATTTATTAGTTCACAAAAAAGACCCTTCAAACACCCTATTCTTGGGGATAGACAAATTTAGTCCGAACTGGAGGGGGAGTTCCCTTGTGAGAGAAATCTCCAAGCTAGAAATGGCATGGATTTATAAAGCCAGGACATATGCCCCCTATGGGCTCAACATCGATGTGGATGTTAATGCTTTTATAGACAACTCTTGATGTAAATGATTCTTATTATATATATGACATTATGATTTGCAGGCTGTAACTGTATAGGAGAGGTTATGGTTTGTCAACTTGATCTGGGTCATGTATGTGTATTTCCTTCAGTAAAGAAATAGGGTCTATAATGATCCTCTCCCACACAAATTCACTTATCAAACTATATAATTTTATGTGTTTTTTTGTTTATATGGGTTGGGTTTCTCTATAAAAGTCGTATTTTGTGGGGGGGTGACACATGGTGACTTAAGGTGTCACAGTATGCATATGTGTGACACATGATCTTTATATATATGCACTAATATCACAATTAGAACACAGATTATATCATAAATAGGTCACGTTGTAATAAATATGGGCTATTTATATATCTGCACTACAGGATGATTTCTATATATATATATGCACTAATATCACGATTAGAATACAAATTATAGGTAGTTCACGTTGTATTATATATAGGCTATTTATATATTTACATGATATCATTTGGAACACGCACATTTCTTTCATAATAGTTGGAGATATGCTCATATGCATCTAACACATTAATAAGCCATATTCATTTTTGGCTCACTTATATTAAATTTGATATCAAATTTTTAATTTTAATATAAACATTTTTTATATATAAATATATACATTTACAAAAATGAGCCTTTGCTATAAGGGTTCTTCACAATCAACTCACCTCACTCTCTTCTTTATAAAAAAAAAAAAAAAAAATTATTTTTATATATTTTTTTTATATTTATTATTTTTGGTATTTGCATTATGGCAAATTCACATTCACAGCATCACTTTATATTATTAAGTGGCTGATTGCGTTAAAATACGGGTCATTTCCGGATTTGTTCACAACATTGAGTTCCAATAAAGTTGGCTCAATTCATTTAGGTAGATAACATTGACCTTAGTTAAAATGGAGATTTTTTGCTCCAAGAGGGAACGGAATATCCGCCAGGAGCTCCGTATAGACATCACATAGGGGTTGCCCACAATCAAGATGGTGCCCGGAGCTCCACATTCATGGCTCAGAACGAGGTTGTTTTCTTTATAAGGTGGTGACACAGCACGTTGCCCGTTCCTCATTGATAATGTTAGCTATAACGAAACGCGTCTGAGGGTTAACGCGCTGACGTCACCACGCGAAATAGGACGGGAGCGTCTATGTGTTTGTAGCCGGCCGGCTCTACAATTTTAAAACTCTGCTGTTTTAACTCTTCCAGTTTGTAAGTGCAAACTTTTTTATTTAATAAACCTTTTAGTACTATATTACGCCATGGTCTGTATGCTTTTTCCCCTGGGTACTGGCTAAAAGCTTCTTGTCTACAACCGGCATACTCCAGGCTGTGGAGGATTCCTTGCTCTCTGACCGCAGTATATGCTTCCCCAATCTGGGGCTGTGGTAAGGAGACAGCCTAACCGATGAAAGTGCATGCTTGCTGTTTTGTGTTTTCCTTTTTGGTAAGGAGGCACTTTATAAGATAAGTTCTTATAGATCACACGGATATACTTCACTGCTTGAATTGATTGGGAGATCCTTTGGAAAGGACCTTCTGTTTTTTTGTGTGTTTATTTTCTCTGGCATCTGGTAAGGAGGCCCTCTAATAGGTGGTGGTGCACATTTATATTAACCTGTTGTCACGGGTGTCTTTTTAAAATCTGGCACTTAATCTATTCAACCAGTCTCTTTGTGACACACTCCCTGTAAAGTATGTAGCAGTATTATGCTATGGTATATTTTTTGTTTTTTCGGTATTGTGTAACCATATCCTGTGAGCACCATATTTTGGAAGAGACGATTACTACACTACAATCCTTGCTGTGCTTTCTCCTATAAACAACTTGGATCATCAACCCAGGCTGGGTTAAAGCCACATGCAAGTTTTTGGCTTACATCTGGTAAGCATGCTTATCCATAAGAGCAAGGTTCAATATTGCTGAAAAATATTTCTTCTGAAAAATATTTCTATTGAAGGATATTATGGTTCTGGACTCCTTAGACCCAAATGCGATATGTCCACTAGCAACTGCTACAGACCCGGAAGTGTCACCAACTCAGGACCAACAGAATGGCAGGTATACGGCAGGTACCAAAAAGGATAAAAACACTAGCATAGCGTAAAATCCTTGGGACATTTATCAAAGAAATGACAAATGAACACTTACAAAACATTAGATGTATATCGGCAAAAAAGCGAGCCGGACGATCTCGCAAAGCAGCCCGTGGTTCCGGGACTTCGGCGTATCGCGGTGACGTCAGGGCGCGTTTCGTCACTAGTAGGACGTGGTCACGAGCACTAGTGACAAAACGTGTAGGGAGGAAGAGCGACGCCCTGACGTCACCGCGATACGTCGAAGTCCCGGAACCACGGGCTGCTTTGCGAGACCGGCCAGCTCGCTTTTTTGCCTGGGGTTAGAGCCATCTGCACACTGTAATAAGGGACCACCGAGCTCTAGTAAGCAGGCAGCGTGTCTCTGTGGTGGAGGTTCTGTTCACTCATTAGTGTGCTGTGAAGTCACTGCTTATGATATTAATAGAAGATTTTGGAGATCCAGAACTTTTCACAATTTTTCACTTCTTCCGTTTGGGACACTATATGATGTGGACTTTTTATGATATTCTTTTAGTTTTTTGATTCATCATTTTGGGAATTGTTTATACTAATTTACATAGCAATAATCTCTTTTGGTTCATACTTAGCACACGTTATATTCATGTCTTATATTTGGTGTGGTCAATTCACTTAGCGCAGCTCCTTCCTTTTTTTCTTTATTCACTGGTGTAGTATAACATTTTGAGCAGCAGCTTTTGTATTTTCACGGATAGCGCAATTTTTTTCTTACAAATATTTTTTGTGATAAAACAAAGAAATGGATAAATAAACGTATACTTCTACATATCAGAGATAGATGATTCAGATAATATTATCAGTTAAGCTCTTATTACAAAATACCGCATTTCAATATTAGAATGATACTTGTATTTTTAAGACCTGGTAACTTGTGAAATATCTTCCGTGACTACGGACTTATGTAAACAGTCTGTTTACTTTAAACACGGTGTTCTCTTCTCAAACAAACAGACCTTCTCTTACACTCTTAAATGTGCACAAACAAAATGTTATATTCTACACAGCTTGATAATTTGATCAAAGCTTCTGTTCAATTTAGAGTGAATTTATTTTACATAGATCTCTATAAAACCATTTTACAAATGTTGGCTTTTAGCTTTTTAAAGACAAATAAAACTGTGTATGTCTTTAAATATTTGGAATTAATTATTTCATACTGCAGTTAAAAATAATACAACTCCAATTTGCTTTGCCATATATTTAAATGGTCTTAGTAATGTATATGTAAAATCAATTAAATTACCAAAAAGGTATAATAAACAAACGAATACGTTACCAGAACTTTGAGAAGTCTGTCATCTTGAGAAGCTCCAGCTAGGCGATGATGAGTCCCCCAGAGGGACCTCTTCCAACCTCCCTACATTTCTTCATCTTTCAGTGAACTATAGCTTGCTCCCTAGAGAGCTCTCTGTAGACTTCCCATGGCTCCTTTTGCCACCAGACTCCAGATCCCCCTGCTATCTCTCTGTAGCTACTTTTTATTTCCCCCAAAAGTGGGTGTGTATTTCAGTACTTTGTAACTTGATTGTGTCAAATAACGGTGGAGCTTCCACCTCACCATGGCAATCATAATAAACGCCATTTTGAATAATTACCAATTTCAGCCTCTTAGGGGCAGTGTTGGATCAGAAATTACTTTAACCACTTACCCACTGGGCACTTAAACCCCCTTCCTAACCAGACCAATTTTCAGCTTTCGGTGCTCTCACACTTTGAATGACAATTACTCCGTCATGCAACACTGAACCCAAATTAATTTTGTGTCCTTTTTTTTCACACAAATAGAGCTTTCTTTTGGTGGTATTTAATCACCGCTGGGTTTTTTAATTTTTGCGCTATAAATCAAAATATACTGAAAATTCGGTAAAAAAAAATAAATAAAAATTCTTTGTTTCTATTAAAATTTATTGCAGAGTATTGGCAGAGTATTGGCGAGTATTGGCAGAGTATTGGCGAGTATTGGCAGAGTATTGGCAGAGTATTGGCGAGTATTGGCAGAGTATTGGCGAGTATTGGCAGAGTATTGGCAGAGTATTGCAGTGTTGCAGTGTTGCACAGTGGTGGCTGAGCATTGCACAGTGGTTGCAGAGCATTGCAGTGGTGGCAGAGCATTGCACGGTGGTTGCAGAGCGTTGCACGGTGGTTGCAGAGCGTTGCACAGTGGTTGCAGAGCGTTGCACAGTGGGGGCAGAGCGTTGCACAGTGGGGGCAGAGCGTTGCACAGTGGTTGCAGAGCATTGCACAGTGGTTGCAGAGCGTTGCACAGTGGTTGCAGAGCGTTGCACAGTGGGGGCAGAGTATTGCACAGTGGTTGCAGAGCATTGCACAGTGGTGGCAGAGTATTGCACAGTGGTTGGTGGCAGAGCATTGCACAGTGGTGGCAGAGCATTGCACAGTGGTGGCAGTGTATTGACCAGCGATGTGGGCACTACACATCCAGCCCACAGCGCTGGTCCCGTCTCTCCCCTCTACGCTTCTCTCCACTCTGTACCGACCGGTACAGAGAGGAGAGGGAGGAACCGGCGTCATGACGTGACGCCGGTTTGTGTACATGTGATCGATCCGTCATTTGACGGAGCGATCACGTGGTAAACGGCCGCTATCAGCGGCCGTTTACTGTGATCCGTGATGCGCCGGGTCCTCGGGACCCGCAGTCACGGATGTTCACGGGGGCGCGCAGGAGCAAGTTTCTGGGAGGACGTCCGTAGGACGTCCTCCCAGGATAAGCCGACCGCGCTGTAGCCGTCTTTTGACTATAGCGCGGTCGGCATGTGGTTAAATGTGATTGACATAACCTTCTGACCTGGCTTAGCAAAACACCATTAATTGTCTAATGCTGTCCAACATGTGTCAATTTCCTCTAGCCATCTCATCTCTTCTTTAAATATATGACTCGGGAAAGTTACCCCACATCTAGTTAATGGTTTGTTACATTCCTAGAACCTGAAGTCATTATTCTAACAATAACAATAAACATAACAGTTTCATTACAAACTCTTCATAGGACCTCACACTTGCAACCTTATAATAATATGTATTAAATGGGTTTATATATGAATAACGAATATATATATACTATAACCATATTATAAAATAAAACATTATTATTTAAGATATACATAACACAACAGCAATTGTGAATAAGCTTTTTGGTTTCTGTAGCTTATTCTGAAAATACTATTTAGGTTTGTGATCTGTGTCTGTACCAACTCCCCTTATCCATAAATGTCCAAACCTATAAATTATTGTCTGGGAAGGTGGTACAGACAAGACTTACAGACTCATTATAAGACAGAAAAATAATGTCTTATTCATGGGCTATGAACTCTGATTTAACTTTTAAAAAGAGATACAAGATGGCTTTGGGTTTGCTCAAAGCCTCCATGAAAATATACATAATATAAAAGGTCTATATATATATGAATATGAAACATATGAAAATTTTACAATATGCGACTTTATATATATGAATATAAATTAATTTAACCCCAAATGTTCTGACAATACGATATTTCTAACACAGCATTTACATATCAAAAATTGCACCCCAAAATACATTCTGCTAATCTTCCTGAGTATGGCGATACCACATGTGTGAGACTTTTCCACAGCCTGGCCACATAGAGAGGCCCAACATCCGAGGAACACTGTCAGGCATTCTAGGGACAGCAATTACATATCTAATTTCCTGACAACTTAACAAAATCACATTTTTCAAGGCCCAACACATTTCAATTTCCAACAAATACAATGCACATACCAAGAATTACACCCCCAAAATACATTCTTCTGAGCAAAGGGTAAACAAAAGAATACCTGTGGTTTTAATAGTGCAGTTGTTCACAGAGGAGACCATTGGCCCAGGCAGCAGGCAGGGATGTGGTCAGTGACAGCAAAAGGAATTGTCCAGGCAGCAGACAGGAATACTGTCCATAGTCAGTACAGGCAACAGGCAGCTATATTGTCAGCACAGCCAAAGCATTGGTCCAGGCAGCAGGCAGAGGCCTGTTCAGCAACAGTGAAATTAATTGTCCAGGCAGCAGGCATAAATACATGTCGATAGTCAGTACAGGCAGCAGAGATATTGTCAGCATAGCCAAAGCATTGGTCCAGTCAACAGGCAGATATGTGGTCAGCAACAACCAAAGGAATTGCCCAGGCAGCAGGCAGAGACATGGTCAGCACAGTATTGGTCCTGGCAGTAGGCAGGAACATGGTCCCTAGTCAATATAGGTAACAGGCAGAGGTGTGGTCAGTTCATGTGGCAGGCAGAGTTATGATCAATTTACAGGCCAGGGTAAGTCGGCAGAAAGCAGAAATATCAGGCTTAGGGCCTTGATCATGTAAGATCTGGGGACAGGGGTAGAGGCTTCTTACCACCCAAATTGAAGTCTCTGGTCTCCAGACCCTAATCCAGGAATTACAAAACCCAGAGAAAACCAAAAACGTAGTTTTCTCCACTCGGAAAGACTATTCTGAAGCCCCTCACATCTGTGGGCAAAAGGGCAGGCAAAAACATGGTCAATTAACAGGCCGAGGTCAGTTCAGGTGGTTAGGCAGAAATGTGGTTAATAGTTCAGGCAGCAAGCACGCATTGTCAATAAACAGGCCATTGTCTGTTCTTGAGTAGGCAGAAGTATGGTCAGCTTAGATGACAGGCAGAGCCACTAATGAAATTTGCACTTATGTGCACTAATTCACTGCATTGAGGCGGCACTGATGGGTGCTGATGATGCTGCACTGATGTGCACTGATGAGGCTTCACTGATAGGCACTGATCAGGCTGCACTAATAGGAACTGATATGCACTGATGAGGTTGCACTGGTAAAGAGACAGCACTAATGGAAACTGATGGGCACTGTAGGGCACGGTAGTATAAAGTAACTCACTGTGCAGGATTCGATCCAACTCCTTCACTCACACTCGGTATCAGTGTGAGGAAAGGAGAGCTCTGGAACTGCCATGACTCCGCTTTGTTTACATTGAGATTGCTGGTGACTGGACACAGCAATCACATGGTAAAGGGCAGCTGTGATTTGGCTATTTACCCTGATTTGTGATGTGCAATCCAAGGCACACAATGGTCACAGACACTTCCTGATGCACGGGGGTGCACCGGAAGCGTGATCACTAGAGGACGTCAACATATGCCCTCCCAGAACTGGCCGACTGTAGCCGTAATTCGGCTATATCGCTGTTGGCAAGTGCTTAAACCTACCTAAGTACTGTAAATTTAGTAAATAGCCACACAGTCCAGATCAGGAGTGCAGTCCACCCACATGGGTGCGCCCATATCACCATGCTTGTGCCTAGAGCAAGACCAGAGCGCCTAAGCCTAGAGCAGAGGAGAAGAAGACAGCAGTGTGAATGGCCTTAGGGTGAAAAAGAAAGACTGCTGCAACTTGCAAGTAACTTGTAATGCAGACCACTTGTTATATGTCATTAAGAGCAGTATTTCTCAAACCTGTATGTGTGTTTTTGTACGTTTTCACTGAGCTCAAGACAAGAACAGTTGCCGGAATCTGATTGCTTGTAAGGACTCGGAGCCACAAGCTTTTCCGCCCTCAGATTTTCATAAATATCTGTGTATGCCTACAATTATTTTGACATAACTCATTGTTAAAATTAAATGTGCTGAAGAAGTTGAACAAGAGTGCAAAAAAGAAAAGAATAAAACAACCACAAACCTGTGCCTGTGGGCCGTCCCACAGTAAACAAATAAAATCTTGAAGTAGCGAATCCTTTTATTTATTTAACAATTATATTTATTTGTGTTTGGAAGGAGAGGTTGATATATCTGCTGGGTGTTCAGCAGGGCCAGGGCACCTTAATCCTGCAATATAAGCTTGTTTGCCAGAGCATATTTGGTTGCTAGAATTTATATGTTTTCATAAACGTTTAATGTTTTTTTCCCTCATGAATTTTAGTTGGATGCTTAATGGCTGCATCTACACAGTAACATCTAGCCAAGGAAAATAAAGACAAAAGTACATTTTCTGAAAATATTTCCATTTTCACGGCACAGTTCAGCCTTTCCAGGGAGAGAGAGGCAATGAAATATCTGTCAACAGCAAAGCAAAAAGAGTAGATTTTAATTTTTTAATGTCTCCATAATGAAAGTGTTGTGTTATGTTTGATGGCATTTCTCAGCAAGGTGATCTATTTAAGTCATTCAACAACATGCCTTTTATGTAGGATTACAAATCGTATTCCCTCTTTCCCTTAACTAGCATATGGGGGATTTAATCCAAGCTCAGCTCTTGCTATGATCTCCATCACTCATCCAAAGTTTTTTGCTACGAGCTAGTCTTGAGGCTGTGCTATCCTGCAGAGGTAAAGAACATTGCTGTGCCAATTATAGGCAAGTCCATGCTGAAGGTGAAGTAGTCCATCATTACACCATACTAGGGGACCCCTATAGGCTGATATTCAGCATAATTGGGGCAGTCTGCGTTAGATACGAGGAGCATTGTGGTAGTGTTCTGAATAAAAAATACAACTGCGGTGGCAAGAAATTTAAGGCATTAGTAGCTGTAGGGGAAAAGAGATGGTGCAGCGCTAATAACAATTTAAAATATAAATGAGTGATCTAAAGTGCATAGATAACGTATGTATCAAAGTCAGATATCAAACTAACAATATACATGTGCAGTATTGAAATAATGATGTCAGGTGATTAAACCAATGTATACCATACATATAAATGCAATGATATCAGGCGATTAAACCAATGTATACCATACATATAAAATACAGTGATATCAGGTGATTAAACCAATGTATACCATACACATACAATACAGTGAACAACTTATTATAAACTCAAAAGCAATAATAGAAAAAATGAATAAAGGAAAAAGTCCACTGAGTAAGAAAGAGTGTTTGATGAAATGGAAACGTATGTATCTTGACACCCCAAATGGTAATTTTCAAGCCACCGCTGAACGTGCATGAAAAGGGGAGATGGGGCACTGCCACCAATAACACTGAGGCTTACTGGAAAGTATGGATTCTGTAGGACATACGCCCCATGAATCAAACAGACTTGTCTGTGATTTTTCACCAAAAATAGTAGAGCCCGGATGGATATAGGGGGGAACAGCAGGCTCGATCCAAGGCATTTCATCCATGATGTGTGAGGCGGAGCACATGGCCGCACACTTTTTCTAAAAGTGACAGCTGGTATGGGGAACTTCTCCCTGTACTGTTTTCACACAGAGGCAGCGGATGCCCTAGTGGTTCCAGGAGCGGGAACATGTTATCTGTTCCACCCTAAAAGAAGGTGAACTTATCCTTTAAAGTGTACCTAAAACCAAATTATTTTCTTTCATTTTGGATAGAGTGAGGAAGTGTTAGAATCCCTGTGAGGATTTTATTGCTGGCTATGTCCCTGCTGGAGAGATTCACTGTCTCTATTTATCATGGTTTCTATTGTCTTTGGGATTGAAAGTGATGGAAGAATCCCAAATGTTTTTTGAAAAGGAATATAGTACAGTGACTTAGTGGTTAATGTTTTTGGGTTCACTGTTTGAATCCCAGCTAGGACACTCACTGCATGGAGTTTGCATTCCACCCGTGCTTATGTGAGGTTTCCTCCAGGTACTCAGGTTTGTGCACACGCTCCAAAGACATACTGATAGGTTAATTGGCTCCTGTAAAAATTTACCCTAGCACATATAGCGCTCACCCCGAAGGAGCCACTGTTTCCTTAGGTCCCCTGCTCTCAGTGACTAAGACTCTGAAAGAAGGACCACACTCTTTGACACGCCTGTGGATTTTAAGGGGCTTTAATGAACAGGCAAATATTCCCTGCAGGGAAGAAAAGAGTGGAGCAACCAGCAATGATAATACAACACAACAGAGGATCTAAAGCATTACACAATTATATCAAGAAAAAGATTACAGCATATACAAATCTGTTATAAAGAACAGCAAACTATTTAGGTGACCTGATTGAGAGTTAAAGAAAACACTATCTAAACCACTGGCCAGTGGGTCTAAGTGCAGTTTTCCAGCGCTGGGGCCCTGGATCCTGCGTTGGAATGCTCATTCTCTCACATGAGAGTATTTATAATCCACTGGGAGAAAAGTAAAGGGTGAATAGCTGACTCTCCATAGGCAGCAACTTTAAACAGCAATAACTTTAGCTGGGTCAGTATTAAACAAATAGCCATAGGGCCAAATTACCACTCCCAATAATCCTGATGGTCTCATGCTGTACGCAGTTGACTTTCCCCCTAAGCCAGCATTGGATGAAACTGCAGTCTTCTATCTCCTTGGAGTCCTCAGTAGCAGCGCTTCACAGTTCCTTTAGTGCCACAGCCTCTGCCAGGCACTTTGCAGGAACATAGCCTCTGAGGACCACAGTACAGTTGCTTTACTAAGAGTTCACAGCAGCCTTTCCACACATAGGTCCTGGAGGCCAGCACTCCCAGACAGTAATGGCAGCTCCTGAGTTCTCACATCAGGCTTCGCACAGAAAAATGGGGAAACCCAGATCTCAGTACTCACTGTTTCTCCTCTCTAGGTCCTGTAGCAGCACAACAGTAAACAGGCTGGAAATCTCTCTTCAGCAGCTCAGTTCACACAGGCAGATGTGCAACCTGTAGCTCTATGCCTGAGTTCAGTGGCCTTCTCTCTAGCAGCAGCCAGATCCTCTTCTGATTTTCTCCTCAGTCTACAGTACCCTCCATAGCCTGTGCCTGAAGCCTCTGTATCCACACATGTGTTGTATTCCCCATGCAGACTCTCAATTCCCTTTTCCCTCTTACTCTGTCTTCTCTCCCTAGGCACCTTGGGACATTTAGTTCCTGCTGCTTCCTAACTAAGGACTGTGTCACAGTTTGGAGAAGGAATCTCCCATCGGCCCCTGTTCCTCCCAACAGGCTTTTATCATTTCCAGGAGGCACAACAATCCATATCTCTTCCTCTGTGTTCCCTGGATGGTGGGCAGGGATTAATTGAGCTGTTCACAGTGCAGGGACTGATGTGAATGTACATTATGTAAAGCATTGTGAACTATTGTCATCACTATAAATACCTGTGATAAATTAACCTTCCACTGGGGAGACATGGTCCATGGGTAACCTTTTAATAGAACTGGAAACTGGAAACAAGTACCTAAGGGGACATAAATTGACAAAAAAAATCCCTTACTGCATCCCACATGCAAAAAGGTTTGGGCTTTAAATATACTGTATGCTACCATAGTTATGAATTCCAATTCACATTCATTACAGATGAAGCATACAGTAAGTTTTTTTCCCCTTGGTTAATAGCCGAGATATGGTTAAAGTATAACTAAAGGCACATTTTAGTTTTGGAGAAGGATTAGAGCACTTTTTAGGTTTGTGACCTTGTTAGGCTTGGTCCCCACCTATGCGTGTGGCTGCGGGAGAAAACACTAGAGGATGCCATTCACAATGAATGGCACCTCCACGCATGTAAAATCACATTGCGTGTGTGGGTGCAGGAACTGCAGGGAAATGGCATGGTCCAATGAACCTCTCTGAACAAGAGGAATCACTACTAAAACAAAAGCTTCCCTAAACCTCCCCAATATCTACATCACCTTCCTCCCCATCAGTGAAAGCATCACTCCTGGCCTGGAAGAAATTAACATATGACACACCCCCTATTCAACCCCCGCACTCCTACTCCATCCCTCTCAGAGCACTAATGGGCCAAATCCCAGTTCTCAGAATCCAGCGTTGGCACACTTACGGAATCAACTCTCTACTAGACCTCACATCACAAAACTCATTGAAAAATGTTCAAGGACCTCCAAAATGAACACCATCTCCCAGAATCTGAAGCGTACACACACGCAAGATTCAGCCACTTCCTTAAAACCTCTAAACTCTCGTCGGTAGCCTCCATCCCTGAAAAATTCCACGGATTTTACTCTCAACCCACATACCCTAAACATGGCATATCCACAATATATACAGCTCTAATGGACCAATGTCCCCTCACCCAAATTCTTTAAAACAATTACGTATCACCACGAGTGGTGCTGTGGAAACGACAGAAAATAGAAAGTGCCACGTCCCGATACTTAAGCCCCATACACACGGTCGGACTTTTTCATGGATTTTGTCCGATCGGACAAGGTTGCTGAAAAATCAGACCGTGTGTATGCACCATCGGACAGTGTTCGTCGGTTTGTCCGACGGACAAAGTCTTATCTCCTGCTGGAAAGATTTGCCGTCAACACGGTCCGATCACACCAAATCCGAGCGTGTGTACGCTTGTCCGACGGACAAAGTGCTACGCATGCTCAGAAGCAATTCTGTGACGGAAGCGCTCGGTCAGGTAAAACTACCTTTCCTAATCGACACAGCACATTCGTCACGCTGCAATGTTAAAATGTCTTTAATGCAGCGCATTCTCTTTTTCTTTACAATGCAACAAGAATGACATGTTTTAGCTGCTCCTATTCACCCGCACTTCTCACAAACTTACTTCTTTATTACTTTGCAGCATTTATACACTACATGTTTATTTTTACTCAGATCGTAATACAATCTTTGTTATTTTTTTACCATGATTTTTTTTTTTTTTGGGGAATACATATTTGAAGGAGAATTTTTTTGTTTTTTGGAGGGGGTTTGTATGTCTCAACTTAGCAAAACCACATTATTAACATTTGTATTTCTTGCTTAAATTTACTAGGAGTTTGTTGGTTGTTGGTGCCCCTTGTTAATTCTACTTTAGGATTAGTGAAATGTACCTGCCTACTCAAAGAAAAACTGTCATTGTAGAAAAGTAAAACACAATAGTCAATGATTATTTCAAATAAAAAAAAAACATTTATTTAGGTCTCAGCAACAAACCAAAGAGGAACGCAGCCATGGTGAAACTTGGGGAATTTGCAAAGCCTTGGACACCCATGGCAACCATCATTTTACAGACTTAAACAATTGGGGGCATGAAGAGTACCTATCTAAATAATAAGGGAGCGCAATCTGGTCCTGAAGTCCAAAACATCCGGAACTGCAGCAGATGCCATCTAGGTCCCCAGGCTCTGGTCCTACGAGAGGCTCCATCTTCTCTCAGACCAGACTGAGTCCAGGTCGTCACTCTCTTGTCTTCCTTGTACGCTTCCTTCCACGCCGTGGTGCTGGTGGGGTGGCAGAAGGAGGAGGAGGAGGCGGAGCAAGGTCACTCTCGCAAACATGTGTGAGGGGAGTCATCTCCCCAGCCATCCCCTCATTTAGTATTTTGAGGATGACCTCCTCACACATGCTGCGTTGCCCCGCCTCCATACCCGTAAATTTACTGGTAACCAAGGAGGCAAAGGCCTCCTCGTAGGTGGGTGTGGCATAGAGGGAGGCTGAGGCATCTCTGATCAGCTGGAGCGCTGACTCTCCCACCTCCCCCATGTTTTTCGCCCTTCTGTAGGGAAGGCGGAGGGGAGAGACTTGGGAGACAGTCAGGCTCCTACGCCTACCCCCCTCTTGGCTGCCACTACCCCCTGCCTCCTCCTGACTGCCACCTTCCACAGCCACCTCCTGGCCGAGGTCTTCCTGTGTATGAAAAAGGGACATAGTTTCAGTTATTTGTTCATCAAACACACACAATTCTCATCTAGTGACTGTTGCAAAATGTTTTCAAATACAAAACCATACAATTCTCAGCCCTGCAGTTTAGATTCTTCCCAAAAATGTCTCCCACACCACTGTCTGTTGATATGTCAATCACGTTAGGAAATAAGCAATTGGGGATCCTGAATTAACTGAACATCATTCATTATTCCCCAAACTGGTTCCAAAACTACTATACCTGGAACAAGCTGGGCACCTGCACATCTTCCATACTGGAAGGCCCAGGTTGGTCCTCGGAAGCCTCATCAGGGGTGGCGTGCGTGGAAGGACGCGTGCAAGGAAGAGTCGAGAGTGACTTCCTGACAGTAGCCTGGTCTTTGAGAAAGTGGAGCCTCTCATAGTACCAGAGCGTGGGGACATGGACATCAGCTGCTGCAGCTCCAGATGCTTGGAACTTCAGGACCTTATTGCGCTCCCGGAAATAGGTAGTCTTCATGTTGTTGATCTTCACTTTTAAGTTTGCCACGGTTGCCATGGGCAGGGTAGGCTTTACAAATGCCACAAGTTTCAGCAGGGCTGCGTACCTCTTTGGTCTGTTGCTATAATCCCTGTGTTTCGCCTGCCATAAGAGGGGGAATTGCCGGTATTTATCAATGAAGAGGGGTAGAAAGCTCACGTTGTAGAAGGCCTCCATCACCTCTGCAAGACACAACGCCACACCAAACAATATAAATAATGTCAGCCTAAACTCTCCTAATCTTCTCCATAAAGAAGCCTCAAGTTCTAATCAGTCTAGGCTAGTTATGTACCAACGTCAAATTGTACCTTCATTTGTAGCGATCGTCTCGTGCGTGAGCTTTCTCTCCCCTCGTCTCCCAGATCGTGGCTACGACACAGGCGTGTGACGTTTTATATACAGTGCGCATGCGTCAAACTCCGCCCGCCCCTGACGATCTTTCTCGTCTATTCCCCACCCCTTCTCTTTACGGCGCAGTGGGGAGAGCACATGGCGGGGACACAGCAGGTGCGCCCCAAATATCCCCCCAACGAGGAGGTGGACGAGGAAAGTCCGGAGGCACAAACGTCCCGATCCCGGTGCCTGAAATTCAAGGCCTCAAATATGTCATTTGGAGAAATGTTGGAGATGGTGGACATATTAAAGAGGAGCGACTATGATGGGAAGTATGGGCCTTACCTCAACCCCAATGTCCGCAAGGCCAAGATCATGTCTAAAGTTGTGAGAAGGCTGTACAATCATTTTGGGGTACAACGATCCAAGGAGCAACTGAGGAAACGCTGGTCAGACCTGAAACTGAGGGAGGCCGATCAGTACAGAAAGATCAAGCGAATTCTTCAAAAAAGTAAGTAGTTGTGTTTTGTGTTTGATTTCTTGCTTGCATACTGCTCCATGTGGTTTGATTTTTACAAAGTTGTACATTCCAAAATGGCCACTTTCATGTTCGTCTGTGCATTCGATCGTACTCAGCCTCGATCTTTCTGCCACTGTCATGGTCGTGTGTGTGTCCATTCGATCGTACGCAACCTCGAACGTTCGGCCACTTATAATACGTGGTTTGGTGTTTTTTTTTGGGGAAAGGAAGTTTGTTCTCACTAGAAATGTCATCAAGAATGTCAAGCCAATTTATTCAATGTAAAGGAGAGGTCACCCAGTAGCTGTTTACCCATCTGGACTCTAGAGCACTAGTGCTGGGACACCCAAACCCACTTTTTATTAGGCTTTTCCACACATGTGCTCCAGTGGATACTAGAGGGGGGTCTCCATCACACAAACTTCTACCAAAAAGCTAGTCAGTTTAGCACCTTTACAAAGTGACTACATTCATGTTGTTGCCATTTGTAACTGGCCAAACTAAAATAGTGTCCGTCACTTTCAAGCAATGTTTGTCATTTCCTATTTCTGCCCTCAATAGATAGTCTTGCTAAATCTTCCTTTTGTACATTCTCATAGGGGAGAGAAAACTTGGGCCGTCTGCGGAAACCCCCAAACCAACACCTCCCAAAAAAGGGGAAAGAGCAGAAGCAGAGGAGGAGGAGGAGGAGGAAGGAGAGATCATCGAACTTGGAGAAATTGTCACCACAACAGGTGAGTGTGTGAGAACACAGCTACTGGTAAGCTAATCCATGTATGGCTGCCTCATTTCCAACACCCCATTTTTGTTTGTTTGTGGTTTTTAGGTGACGTGGATGTTGTGGAAGAAAAATCGCACTTTACCACAGAGAGTGCCCACGTACTCATCGGAGAGATAATGGTCTGCAATAGAGATCTAGATTACATAAAGCAAAACATCAATGATGTTCACCAAAAATTAAAGAACATCATTGATGTTTTAGGAAAAATATGAAAACGCACCAAGTAATTAACACACATTTGTGCCAGCTTCTGAACACATTTGCAACTTAAAAACTGTGTGAAATTTGGAACATGCACACATTGTGTCCACATGTGCTAGCTCCCATCATGGTGGATGAATGCCAACGTTTTTTTGGGGGTGCAAACACTTTACGAACTACGAAAGTGGTTGTGGTGAAGGGGTTGCACCCCCAAAAAAACGTCCATTCATCCCCATGATGGAAAATGGCACTTTTGAAGCTTCTAGGCATGTGTTTTACCATCTAATGACCATTTTCAGACCCAAATTGTGTGCATGTTCCAAATTTCCACTTTTCGGGGGTGACCCCCCCATGTGATGAAGGCAAGATCAAACACACTTTGAACATATAGTCATGTCTGATCTTGTCTTCACTTTACAAAGTTGAACTTTCCTACTTCATAGGTTCTGCTTAGCTCCATGCCTGGTTTTACCAATTGCGTAATCTTTGTAAACAATGTTGTAAATAACCAAGATGTTGTCAGTTTTGGCGTGAAGATTGTAAACGCACTTGTGAATGTTTTCCAAGTAAACTTTTTTATTTTTCGAAATGTGTGGCTTCCTTATTTAAAAAACACAATGCATTATGTATGTAAAATGTAAAGGATATGGGGGGCAATGGGTGTTATTTACTAAAGGCAAATCCACTTTGCACTGCAATTTCCTTTCCCAGGGAACTTTTTCAATGCACTTGTAGAGCATAGCGGATTTGACTTATGTGCTTTGTACGAAAACACGGAGCACAGCATTTTTCAGAATACACACATGTCAGACCTGGTGATGAAAAGGAGTATTTTGGCTGTCAGTTATGCAGGACAAACCTTCTCTAGACCAAAGATTAGGTAGCAAACACACAACATGAGAATAATGTTTTTGGGAAGAAGAGACTGTTACCTCCTTTTGCCCAGAAAGTGCATTCCCACTGTCGAAGGCAAAGGGAAAAAATGTCAAAGTAAAATAAGCTAAAAAGAAGACTGAAATGACAAGAAATCAGAGGTTGGTTAAAATATCAGATTTATTAAAAAATGCCTCTCACACATCGTCAGGCAGAGCAATGGCCCCCCTACCCACAAAGTACTCCATATATTGCTCGCGGACCACGCGGGCATTTAGAGGGGGCAAGCCTGGACGTGCCACTTGAAGGGCTGTGAGGTCTGCATTTGGAGGGCCCTCCACATCTGGGCCAACGGGCACCACATAGTTCCTGTTATGTCTTTTGAGGAAGTTGTGCAATATGCAACAGGCAAGAACTATGTGGTTCAGTTTGTATTCCGCCAAGTTAAATGCCGTCAGGAACAGGCGGAAGCGGCTGGCCAGGATGCCAAAAGTGTTCTCCACCACTCTTCTGGCTCTGGACAGCCTGTAGTTGAAGACCCTCTGGTCCGGGGTGAGGGTCCTCATCGGGAACGGCCTCATCACATGGGGAGTCAACGCAAACGCTTCATCTGCGACAAAGACGAAGGGGAGTCCTTCGGCATTCTCCTCTGGAGGTGGCAAGCACAGACTGCCACTTTGGAGACGCCAGTAGAACTCCGTGTGCGTAATGGCACCACCATCCGAGATCCGGCCGTTCATCCCCACGTCCACATACATAAACTCGTATGTCGCCGACACCACCGCCAACATCACTACACTATTAAACCCTTTATAATTATAATAGTAGGACCCCGAGTTGGGCGGTGGGACGATGCGGACGTGTTTCCCATCAATTGCCCCTCCGCAGTTAGGAAAGTCCCAACGGCTGGCAAAGTGGGAGGCCACAGTCTGCCATTCCTGTGGCGTGGAAGGGAACTGTGGAGTGAAACAAGAAAAAAAAATTAGTCACTTTGCACTTAAACATTGCAAGCAGATTAGACCATCAACATCTTGGAACAAGAGCATTGTTTAAAATTGGAGGCCGGAAAGTATTTGCACAGAAAAGTAGAGGCTCCCCTTCACAGATGACTCACCCCCCATCAATCCCCCCCCCCACTTCTGATGGGCCATTGGCAAAAACTAGGGTTTTGGGGGGGGGGGGTTACAGGTAACCCTCTGCACTTCATTGATTGGCAAATGGCTCAATAATGTGTGCTAGTTTGGCCAGACCCTCTGTACTTAACACTATTGGCAGCCCCCAGGAAAGATAAAATAACATTAACCCCCCCCCCCCCCCCACAAAAAAAAGGCAAGCACATTGTGACATTATGAAATTAACAAGCAAGCTAATAGGAGGGAAAGAAGACAAAAAAAGAGGAAATGGAAAGTATGGAGGCAGCCCCTTGCACTACATGCTTTGCAGAATTCATCCGTAAAGATGCCCACTATAAAGAGGTAGGTAGATAGTGTGTATTGACCTTGGGAAAGGCAGCAGATAGAGGATTGGTACCATCTGACAGAGCAGTTGGGGGAGGGGGTTCATAATGAGTTTGCCCCCCCCCCCACCAAAAACAAATAAAAAAGGGGCTCTACATGAAGTAAACCACACAGCAAACATTAGTGCATATTTTAGTGGGTGTTTGGGGGCAAACAATACTATGCAGCAGACAAAATACATTGCCTAAGTGACTAGGCCATAGGTGTCTATTGGGGCAGAAGAGCATGCTGGGGAGGTAAGTGAAGGGAAAAATGCATGAAGGAGAAAAGGGGCACAGCATATTAGAGCATATTGCAATCATGGTAATTAGGGAAGGAGGTCAAAAATAGAAGACATTAGCAAACAGAGCATACATAGAAGGGAATAGTCAAGTAGAAATGTTACCTTAATATAGTCCTCCTGCAGGACCTGAATGATGGCAGAACAGGTCTCTGGAATAATGATTCCCAGGGCCTGGGGAGAGATACCTGAAGAGAACTTCAAATCCTGAAGACTTCTCCCTGTCGCCAAGTACCTCAACGTGGCAACAAGCCTCTGCTCCGGAGTAATGGCTTGTCTCATGCAGGTATCCTGCCGGCTGATAAAGGGGGTCAGCAAAGCCAAAAGACGGTGAAAATCGGGGTCCGTCATCCTGAGAAAGTTCCTGAAATCATCAGGATTATTCTCCCGGATCTCACGAAGCAAAGGCATGTGCGAGAACTGGTCACTGGTCAAGCAACCAATTCTTGGTCCACATACTCCTCGTCACTCTGTTCATGGACGGGTCTTGGGTCAAAGCTAAAAGCCCGACACCAATTCCGCGTACAGCACGAACTCGGCGACGAGTACGCACGGGAAACATCGCTCACAAGGTCACAAAAGGTCGGCTGGTCAGAACGGACAAACAGAAAGCACCGATAAACAGCAAGGCCTGAAAGAACGAACTGAATACCAGCAACGAGCAGACAATAAGCAGTGAAAATCAAAGCGTCCTATATCAAGATATAGGCCGCAATGACCAACAAATGCGAACTGACTACACGCACTAATAAACAGATACGCACGACAAGCACAAACTGAAGAGCAGTAACGATCTGAGTCAGAAAACTGAGAAGCGCGAATCTTAAGTCACCAAACTTCCACTAACTCTCGATAAACACGGGATCAGCAGAAGGAGCCCAACGGGTGCCTGACGTGGTGCTGAACTTCCCTTTTGTAATCTCGTGGACGACGACTTACGTCACGACGTTCTTCCGGACCGGATATTCCGACAACGTAGTCCGACCGTGTTTACGCAACACCAACATCGGACAAAGTACGATGGACAAAATCCGACCGACCTGGTCCGCGGATTGTCCGAGCGTGTGTATGGGGCTTAAGAATTATTAGAGAAGGGATTTTGTTGAAAATGGTGGAATTTATAGGCATAACACACAATTTTTTTTAAAATTTAACAAAATTTATTTACAAAATAAAAATACTAAAATGCAAAAACATACAGAAATTTGCATATTTCAAACAGTAATTGCCTCAGAGCATAATGATTACACTGTCATTGTAGTCAAATTAGATCATGCATTAATCGAAAACTCGAATAATTATACTTAAATCCAACAAGTAATAATTGTCAAAAAGAACAGTAATACAGACAGTGTATCGTGAATAGCTCAGCTCGAATTGTCCTACATGTTACGCATTATACAAATGCTTCATCAGGAGCTTTTGGCGTTTTATTTCCTAGTAAGGATATAGCTAATGTAGGTTCGAGCAGGGGATGGTAATTTTTTTTTAATCAAAACCAAGTTTATTGAGAATAAACCAAACAAGGGTACATTGATACATCATAAGTGCAACAGGCACTACAAAAACGGGGTACAGAAGTTGACATGCACGGGAGAGTATAGACCAATACAGCAAAAGAGAAGCATTGCATATTTGGGAGTACTGTGTCACCAGGGGTTCCAATGAGGTTCCGAGCAGCTAGGGGCTCCAGGGTGCCCCATAACAGGTTTGTGGGGCCATGTTCCCCTCCAGGCATAGTGGCGTATGTGGGGGGGGGGGGGGGTGCCAGGAGGACTCGGTATTCGGTGAGCAGGCTGGGCATTTCTCCTTATCGTGCATTTTGGGGGGGTGGGCGGATAGGTGGTTGAAGGGCAGACGATCGCTCTCAGGGTAGGCATGTGTCTGGGGCACTAGTCCATCTATCCCATACTTTATTATATTTGGCCGGGCAGCCACGGTGAAGGTAGAGTATCTTTTTGAAGGGGAGGAGAGCGTTCACTGCAGCTATCCATGTTTGAAGGGTGGGGGGGTTCGCGTTGATCCAGGTTCGGGCAATCTGCATTCTGGCTAGGAAAAGGGACTCCTGCAGGAATATGGAGAGATATTTTTCATCTTCGGGGAGCGGAAGGATCCCTAATAAGCATTGGCGGGGGCATAGGGATATTGGTGAGCCCATTCGATCATGCAGAAACTTGACGACCTGTGACCAGTAGCCTTGGATACGTGGGCAAGCCCATATTAAGTGGTAGTATGTTCCACCTGGGTCGCCGCATTTGGGGCAGGAGGGGTCGTGTCCAGGCCTGAACCTAGCAAGGCGTGTCGGGGTGAGGTATGACCTATGCAGAATGTACAGGTGGGTGAGTCTGTCTGACAGTTTAGGAGATACTAGTTTGGAGACAGCGAGTGCATCCTCCCACTCCTCATGCTCCACAGCGCCCAGGTCCGCCTCCCATTTGGGTTTTAGGTTGTACGCCTGCAGAGTGGCCTCAGGCAATAGTAGATGGTTGTAAAAGTAGGAGATTAATTTCTTGGGATCCTGAGCCCTGATCACACCAACGGGGGATAATGATTCCAACCTGGGAGCGGGGGCGGTAAATTGGGAGCTGAGAGCATGCCGGAGCTGGAGGTAGCGGAAGAGCATATGATTGGGGAGGTCAAAGTCGTCCTTGAGGGCCTGGAACTGTCTGATCGAGCCTCCCCGCATCACTTGGGATAGGAATATAATTCCCTTAGTTATCCAAAGAGATTGGTCAGGTACTGCAAGGAGCTCAGGTAGGTGGGAGTTATTCCATAGGGGGGTGTGGGCGTGGATGGGGGGAGCTTTAGTTTTGTTGATGGTTAGTTGCCAAATTTTGCAGTGGTGGGCAAGCATGGTTTTAGGGGGAAAAGAATGGCCGTGCGTGCCGCAAAGGAGGACCTGTAGTGGGTGGGAGACCGGGCCTTGGTTGGTTGAGCAGACCAGCGTCAGGTAGCAGTCCTTGTCCGTTTTGTCAAAGTAGTAGAAGTGGGAGAGTTGGGATGCTATGTAGTACAGGAGAAGGTCAGGGAGGGCTGTACCGCCTAGATGTACCGGGCATTTTAGAGTTTTCCAAGAGAGCTTATGGCGGGAGGAGCCCCAGACGAAGGTGTTGAGGATGGATTCCATGGACTTAAAAATTCTTAAGGGAATACATAGGGGGGCGTGCCAAAATAGGTAGAGCAGCTTGGGGAGAAGGATCATCTTGATCAGGTTAATGCGGCCCATAACTCCTAGGGGGAGTCGGGACCAGGTTTGGGTCTTAGATTTGAGGAGTGTGAAGAGGGGTTCAATGTTCAGTTTCGTGTACTCCTCAGGGGATCTAGTGCATTGGACAGGTATTTAATTTGGCTGGCCCTAACTAGTGGTAGTGCAGCTTGTGATGCGGTGGGGGCCCCCAAGTCTAGTGGAAGGATTTGGGACTTTGACCAGTTGATTTGCAGCCCGAGTATTCGCCAAAGTGTTTGATTAGCCAGAGCGCAGCCTCCAGAGAGGGGCCTGAGTCTTCTAGGTAGAGGAGCATGTCGTCCGCGTATAAGCTGACCAGCTCAGTTATGTGTCCCATTCGGAGGCCTTTGATTAGGGGATGGGCTCTGATTGCAATGGCAAGGGGTTCGACCGCGAGGGCGTATAGGAGCGGTGATATGGGGCAGCCTTGACGGGTGCCCCTTGAGAGGGTGAAAGGGTCGGATATCCTACCGTTGACCTGGATCCGGGCGGTGGGGGCCTGGTATAGGAGTTGCAGCCATTTAATGAATTTTGGGCCGAAGCCAAACCTGCGAAGGCACTCCCATAGGTACCTCCACTCCACAGAATCAAATGCCTTTGCGGCGTCCAGGCTCACGACCACCCTAGATCCAGTATTGTCATGAGTTGCCTGTAAGTTCATGTGCAGCCTACGGAGATTGAATGCTGTATTTTTGTCTGGCATGAAGCCCATTTGGTCAGGGTGGATGAGGCTGAGGATGACTTTATTGAGGCGGAGGGCGAGAATTTTGGCAAGGATTTTGACATCTAGTTGTAGAAGGGATATGGGACGGTAGGACTCAGGTAAGAGGGGATCCTTACCAGGTTTGGGTATGAGGACAATGAGAGCCTCCCCCATGGAGGGAGGGAGGGACTCAGAGTCAAAGATGTGGGTGTAGAGTTTTTGCAATTTGGGGGTCAGGGTGTCTTGGAAGTGCGCGTAGAATTCCAAGAGGAGGCCATCTGAGCCTGGCACCTTGGAAGTTGGGAGAAGTGATAACGCCTCGGTGATGCAGTCAGTAGTTATGGGTGCCTCAAGTTGGCTCATCTGGGAGTAGGTGAGGGAGGGGAAGTCCACTGTCTGAAGAAATTGAGTCAGTGCAGACGGAGTGTGGCATGCTGTGGAGGTATAGAGGTCTGAATAAAACTGTTTAAATTCTTCTGCCACCTGACTGGGGTCAGAGATCACTTCCCCCGTTGCTGTTCGGAGTCGGACCACCGTAGGGGGAGTATGATCAAGATGGGCCATATAGGCAAGGAGCTTGCCCGCCCGTTCAGGGGATGGTAATTTAAACCTTGGTATACAGCCCAGGAGAGGAAGAGAGGAGGGAACTTCTTAGCCCTGATTAGGCAGTTCTCTAGTAGTAAATTTTAGTGGTAAAAGTTGAAATAGACACTGCTTGCTGGTTTATCCGGAGTTATCCAGGAGTATTCAACTGCAAGTTGAGTCAGCCCCAGGACGTTCCCAGAAATAGGGAAGATAGAATGTTTCTTGTTGGTTTAAACCACAGTGGTTTTAAAGATAAACGTTCCTCACGTTCCCCCGCTCGATGACAGCACCGTGCCGTGTAAGGGCTGCTGTCTAAATTAACACACTATCAAAATAGAAAACAGAACTTAACCTCACTACAACCCCACCCATGTGGCAGAAAGCCTTCAAATACACCTAAATACACCTACTCGGCATCCCATTGCTCCAATCACTGGGAAACTTATCAAAAAACCCTACACAGACGGTATCTAACACCCTACAGATTGTCAAAAATATACACTAACTCACCCTTTACTTGTTGGAGAACTTGCGGCAGTATTGGCACAATTGTAGACCTCCTCTGGTTTTGCAGATCCCTAGCTTCACCGCTACCCCCAGATGAAGATACACCTATACGTCTATGTTTTGAAATTAGTTGTATTTCTTTTATATAGCAATGTTAAGAGTTGTCTTCTATATTACCCAATGTTTTACTCCAGTTGGAACATCAGTTAAGTTTTCACATGTAGCGCAAAATGTGTACTTCAAAAAACCCAATAAAACATGTTGAAATATAAAATGTTTTTTAACCTTAATGCATAGAATGCATTAAGGTGAAAAACGGCAAAGGTTTACAACCCCTTTAAGAAAGGTTGTGCAGAGAGCTGGACCTTGCTGAAGGGGAAGGAATGCTGAGAGGTGGAGGAGAACGTAGAGAGGAGATAAATAAAGGTGTAGGGAGGGATTGCAGGGGTACTTTTATCCTTAAAACCCAGTAAGGTTCCCCCACTCTCTTCCTAACTTCAGTAAAAACGTTTTTCATGTTTGTTATTGTTGTCTGTGCCTTCTCTGGGAAGATTTCACTTTCTGGTGACATCCGAAAAATAAGCTAAAGAGTGCAGGTGTCACCAGGAAAAGAGAGCAATAAAAAATTTACAGAGGTTCAAAACTTTCCTCAGTCTATCAAATAAATGTGCTTTTTTTATCCTTCTCTAACCCCTTCACAGAAATAGATATTGGATCACTTCTATGTCTGACACTTGCCAACTGGACAGTAAGTAAAGGTAAGTCTTCCCAATTAGTGTTACAGACAGCATAAACTCTAATGTGTGGCTCAGGAGCTTAGAACCCACAGTTGGCAAACTTAGAAAACATCTAAATGTGAAATCACAATTAGGAAGAAAGTTTAGATATTGCTATGAAGAGGTGAGAGAGCAGAGACCTGATTATATACCTAATACAGAAGTATCGAGCAAGCATGGCATTTAAATTTACACAGGAAATACTGTATTTATCGGCGTATAACACGCACTTTTTTCCCCTTAAAATCAGGGGAAAATTGTGGATGTGTGTTTTACACCGAACCGGTGCCTCGGAGGGGAAGGAGGGAATGAGTGCAGCTAAAATAGACAGAGCCGAGTGTACTGTGTATTCGGCTAGGCTCGGCTCTGCTCGCAGTCACACCCAGTCCCGCCTCCTAGCATTTACGTCCCGCCATTGGACCGATGTTATGTCCATCATAGGAGCAGGGCCAAAGGGCAGGACTGGGGGGGACTGCGAGACGAGCCGAGAGGAGCCGAGTACACAGGACATCCGGCTCTGTCTATCTCCGCGGCGTTCGTTTCCTCCTAAATTGAGTACCAGTAACAATTTAAAACCAATCATGCTGAAATGTTGGGCAAGGCTGCAGATGGACACTGTTGGGCAAGGCTGCAGATGGACACTGATCATTCTGCAATGATGGGCAAGGCTTCAGATGGACACTGTTGGTCAAGGCTGCAGATGGACACTGATCATTCTGCAATGATGGTCAAGGCTGCAGATGGACACTGTTGGGCAAGGCTGCAGATGGACACTGATCATTCTGCAATGATGGGCAAGGCTGCAGATGGACACTAATAAGGCTGCATTGATGGGCATTTAAAATGTAAGTTTTTCTCCTTAAACTTCCCCTCTAAAAGTTTTTTTCCTTAAACTTCCATCCTAAACTTGGGGTGCATGTTATACACCAGCAAGTGTTATACGCTGATAAATACGGTACCTTTTGGTTTATCATTGATGATTGAAATCATTTACCTAATGCTAAATCTGGGAGACAAGGCAGATCTATGCTCTGAAGAAAATTAAAAGCATTGCAGGTAGAGTCTGAAACACTTTCACATTACAATATGGCAACTTAAAAGGATTATGAAATGAGAAATAACAAATATATATATATATATATATATTTTTTTTTTAATAAAAACCTACAATTAATAATAATGTAAACAGTGTGGACAATAAAAATATATACAGAAATTTCTTTTTAGCATACATATAAATGAGAACATTATGAACATGGGGTGTATCTATTTTTATCAGGGACAAGAAACTGCAAGGACAGATGTTTAGATAATAGGTTTTCCTGAAATAATAACCAACAAATAAATCACTACTGACAGAAAGGATCCTCTGTACAGCTATATTCTTTTCATTGCAATTAATTTCTGTACTTTGTATAATAATGTAATAGTTTAAGTAAATCTTGTTTTATGCATCACGCTTGTTTCCTATGCATGTTGTCCATAACCATATCTGATGCATCTTGATGGATACTAGGGAATTCTGTTTTACATGAATCGACTACATCCAGCATATGTTAGACAGAGTGCGTTACCTATTTTCAGAAGATATTCAATAAATTGTTCTTTTCATTTTTCTTCATAAAAATGCTTACAATTGATACCATGTACATTGATGTATTAGTCTACCATGTAAAAATATTCATCTAAAATACAGTTCTTTTAAAATAAAGTTAAATATGTCATAGAGGATGGAAAGATGTGCACTGACCAGGTGATTTTTAACAATTTTGGTGATAAACATTTACATTTGAGTCTTGTGCAATTTTCTGCAATTTTGTGCCTAATGAGGGAAGAGGAGTGAGCACTTCTCCCATTCCACTGATCTGGGATCTCAGTCAGTGATGTCTTCTGGTGCCCATAGACAGGGAATTGTAAAACAGTCTGGATGATTTGTAATGTTGAGGTTATTTTCAAGTGGAACTTTAGTTAGAAAAATAAGTCCTGCTAGATCACTTTAGGCTGTCCCCTTTTACAGGTGAAGCATTAAAAATAAGTGCCTATACTGTTTAAAATCCAGTAATACACCCTCTTTTCCTGCTCTGCACATGCTCAGTTGCTCTTTATTTTTAGGCACTGTGCTGAACCTATAGAGGCCAATCTGCTGACAGCCTTATGCCCCATACACACGGTCGGAAATTCCGACCACAAAATCCGTTGGATTTTTTCCAACGGATTTTGTCCGACACTGATGTTGCATACACACGAAGTCGGACAAAGTTGTCGGAAAATCCGATCATTCTGAACGTGGTGACGTTCGTTGCGTACGACGGAACTACGTAGAGGCTAGTAGCCAATAGCTTTGGTCTTGTAATTTGATCTGAGCATGCGTGGCACTTTGTCCGTTGGAATTCGCAACATACGATCAGAAAAAGTCTGATCGGACTTTATTGTCGGAAAATTTGAGAGCAGGAGATAAAACTTTGTCCGTCGAAAAATCAGACGGAAAAAGTCAGATGGAGCCTACACACGGTCGGAATTTCCGACAACTTTGTCCGATAGGACATTTTCCGTCGGAAAATCCGACCGTGTGTATGGGGCATAAAGCTTTACTGCTATTCAGGGCTCTGGGCTTCAGCAAAATGGCAACTTCCAGGAAGAGAATACAGGATGAATGCTGGAGGCAATTTACAGCACACACTAATTTTGGTAGCATAATTATTAGTGTGCAATGTACTGTATGTTCCTTGCAAAAGAACATTATTTTATATCAAGTTGTTATAGGTAAAGTTCTACTTTACATTAACCTCACATAGGTGTTCCTGTTTTCTCCTCTACTTCACATTGTACTCCTCAGTACAAATATCTGGTGTGGCTTCAAGAAACAAGATTACATGATGATGTTGGCAAAAGGGCAGCTACACAACTGGGGAAAAGAACAGCTTCAGAAAACTAGTCGTCTGGTGGAAGGAAACCTGGGGAACTGAGAAAAAATCTAAGTAACTCTGTACAATACATGCCCAATAGACTAAAGGAGCCTTAAGATACTGTTTTCTATATGGAAAAGGGCTACCAAAATTATTGTTTCAACTTACCTGGCACTATATAAAATCAACCATGTGGTATTGTGCTGCTGTATACTCCATAATTATTTACGGAGGAATGCTCGCAGCTACCTTGCCTCAGTGCCAACTGATGTGGACCCGGCAGTGGCCGTCTGCAGTGGCCGTCTGTGGGCAAGATAACGGCTCTAGAAACTGGCCGCGCTGGATCACCTTCTAGCAAAATTCCAGAGATATACGTCAAAAATACCTTGATTATTTTGTGGGTAGAGGGGCAGCAATTTGGAGATGATCCTGAATAATATTTGTATTTGATCATAAACTCATATTTAATTTAAACTACTGTTGTCTGTGTTTCTTATCTGTATAATATGTTCTCAAATGGCCTTTATTTTGGCCACTGGCTACAATAGTGCAAACGTACCTTATTTGCTACATGAGTTTACAATCCCTTCATCAGCTAACAATTATGGTGTGCTGTGGGTCTGCTACACACACACAATGTTTTTGTTCTTAATGGATCTAATGCATGAATTTCAAAAACATTATGCATTTTCAACTCTGGAGGCAAAACAATTACCTGAGTTGGCCACATTTAAGAGCACATTATCACTGTAACTACAACAACTTAGCAAATACACTGGTATTGAGCATTGAAATAATAAGCCACACATTGTTTAGTAAAAAACAACATCCTGCAGCTCCTCAACAGGAGGGCGAGATCTATGCCACCACCCACCTATGTGATTTTGTGGGCCCACATACACAACCTCCACAGCCAACCCACCCACCACAGAAACCCCACCCACCACAGCAGCATGGCCGTCAATTACAATACTAGCTCCAAGACCCCCAACAAGGCCGCTGGTGTGGGGATTTTCACATCTTCCACACTTACTAATTACTATTTAATTTTTTGGTTGAATAATGATTAGATTTGCTATATTTTCTATATTTTTGGATGCATAGAAAATAGTGTTGTGGTTGCTTGGCCAAAAAACAAAACAAAAAACAAGCATAATAATATTATTCTTGATATCACTAGAAAACAAAATAATTTTTAAATACGTTTGCCATAACTCCATCAGTATCACCAGCAAAGCAGCTTCATTATTATCCCATTAAAGAAGAAGATAATTGTGCACTGCATTTCGATAATTAATAATTTGCCACGTCACGAATGTTAAATCTCCATTATGAACGCTAGTTTACAAGACCGACCACTTCCGGCTCGTCCTTGCTTCCCGAGCGTGCATGTTTGTACTTTGGACTTTTGTGTGACGGACTTGTTTACACACGATACGAAAATTTACTAGCCTGCCATCCAACATTTGTTGGCGGAAAGTTAGACAACAATTGTCTGAAGGAGTGTACTAATGGTCAGATTTTAGGCTAACAGTCTGTCATCACACAATTCCCTGCCGAAAATCCGATCGTGTGTATGAGGCTTTAGAAGAAAGTCAGCAATAGAAACTCTCTGCAGTTCTCAAATTTTCTTTACATTATAAATGCCTGTTGTATATAAATGTACAATGCATATTTGTATAATTAGTTAGTTAAATTCTCTAAGGGAATCATTGGTTCAAAACATAAGACCCATCACTTAAAATCCAACATTGTAAAGTGATTTTAAATGAATAAAAACAGTAGCGCTAATAATCACAGTGTCTGTGAATAAACTAAATATTTAACCTGTGTAAACAATACTGAAAAATATGTATAAACAGTGCTAAAAAAACAACAACACAATTAATCACCTATATACATAAAGTGAAAAATTAAAGTGAAGTGTGATTATATGTTTTTGCAGGTGTCCAAAAAAGGGAAACAAATCCAAACAAAAGTCCATAAACTGTTACTTGTAGTGATAATGTTTCAAAAAGTGACAGAAAAGTGAATGAAAAATCCTGAAGCAAATAAAGTTTATAAAGTTTTGAAGTGTCTTTAAACAAAATTCTTGAAGTGACTTGAAAAGAATATCTTCCACCACACCACCTGTGTTCAGTGCTACCGCACCCTAAGGAATCGCACTCACCAGCAGTATATGCCTTGCACTCTCATGCTCGGCCAACTCGCTTAATAGCTCCACATGGGTCACAGATGGATCCAGACAGAATGTTAGATAATTGCACTCCACATATAAGGAAAAAAGAGATGCTTCCAATAGTGAAGTAGAGTAAACCATTTATTACAACAGCACACAAAATTCCTCAACCATTGTACTCACATCCTTCATATAAAAATAAGGCACTTCAGCATAACTTTTCAACAGGAAACAAGGACCCAGCAGTGGTGACCCGATATATTATGGTCTCGGCGGACCCGGCGTTAATACCAATATGTCTCACCCTCCACGCTGTCTCCTTTCTCTTTCACTTCACACGGCACAGCACACCCAGTAACTGGAACGTTGAATGTTAAATGCTCCTCACAGTTGCCATGTAACCATACCCAGACATGTTTCACCGAAGTGGCTTAATCATTGGGGTTCTTTGGGAACTTTGGGAACCCCAATGATTAAGCCACTTCGGTGAAACATGTCTGGGTATGGTTACATGGCAACTGTGAGGAGCATTTAACATTCAACGTTCCAGTTACTGGGTGTGCTGTGCCGTGTGAAGTGAAAGAGAAAGGAGACAGCGTGGAGGGTGAGACATATTGGTATTAACGCCGGGTCCGCCGAGACCATAATATATCGGGTCACCACTGCTGGGTCCTTGTTTCCTGTTGAAAAGTTATGCTGAAGTGCCTTATTTTTATATGAAGGATGTGAGTACAATGGTTGAGGAATTTTGTGTGCTGTTGTAATAAATGGTTTACTCTACTTCACTATTGGAAGCATCTCTTTTTTCCTTATATGTGGAGTGCAATTATCTAACATTCTGTCTGGATCCATCTGTGACCCATGTGGAGCTATTAAGCGAGTTGGCCGAGCATGAGAGTGCAAGGCATATACTGCTGGTGAGTGCGATTCCTTAGGGTGCGGTAGCACTGAACACAGGTGGTGTGGTGGAAGATATTCTTTTCAAGTCACTTCAAGAATTTTGTTTAAAGACACTTCAAAACTTTATAAACTTTATTTGCTTCAGGATTTTTCATTCACTTTTCTGTCACTTTTTGAAACATTATCACTACAAGTAACAGTTTATGGACTTTTGTTTGGATTTGTTTCCCTTTTTTGGACACCTGCAAAAACATATAATCACACTTCACTTTAATTTTTCACTTTATGTATATAGGTGATTAATTGTGTTGTTGTTTTTTTAGCACTGTTTATACATATTTTTCAGTATTGTTTACACAGGTTAAATATTTAGTTTATTCACAGACACTGTGATTATTAGCGCTACTGTTTTTATTCATTTAAAATCACTTTACATTATTTATCTATTTAAGTAGCTGCTTAGTTTATTTTTATACACATAGGTGTTTAATTAATTTTTCTTTGTGCGCAGTGGTGGTGTGGAATAGTAGGAGGGCGAGCGATTTTCATACCAGTTTATTTTAAAATCCAACATTATCAAGTCAGTTGTTCCACACACAATTAATTTATATAAAACTGAGAGGTTTACATTTTTAACCTCCATTTAGGTGATGTATGCCATGGTCTCTTTTGCAGGAGCAATACACTTTGGGAGTTAAAGACTAACTCCACTTTCATGGGAAAAAAAATCAAATAAAATAATAATAATATAGCATATACAATTGTAACACAAGCCATATTGTAAAATAACGTTATTAAAATCAGTATTTACTGATCTACTTCTGTACAACCAGTCTGTCAGATATTCCTCACTTCATCAGCACTGAGGGCTATAGCCAGCAGCGCTGATCAGTGTATTCTGATGGTGGGGAAATCTCTACACTGTCATGCCAGGTACACACAATGAGAAAATCGGACAAATGTTCATTTGTGTTTTTTTGCATTATACTCTCATACCAATGTCAGATTGCTACTAAGCTTATGAAAATTTTTGTATGATCCAGTTCAACTTCCCGTGTGCATACCTACATACCAGCATGTAATTGGAAGTGATATCATGTACATGTGACCCCCCTGTTTGCCATGCCTTTGGTTATACCCGAGTTTCATGGCGTATTCATGCACTGGTCTCCACACGTACTGTAGATTCGTTCTTCTCACGTACATTCTTTCGTGGTCAATGATCACATCTTCCAAACAGAGTACTTTTTTTTTATCAGATTTCATTTTTGAAAATTTGAATGTAACAAATTACAAAAAAAACTAATATTAAACAACAACAACAAAAAAAGGAAAGGGAAAAAAAAACCCAGACAAGAATGTAAACAATAAACAGTTTATTTTTCCTTTCCTTTAAGTGAGTATATCGGCATCAACAACATTATTTTTTTAATTCAATTGTCCACTCCCTCAAGATATATTTGAGAGAGGGAAGAGAGAAAAACATCCCAGAGAAAAAAACAAAGGGGATGAGAAAAAAGGAAAGAGGATACTTCCCTTCTCTCTCTCTTCCCCTCCCCATATCATCCAGCATTAAATCCTGGAATACACTATAATTTCCCGGAGCAACCGCTACACTCATGTAATCAGTTGTACTTTTAGTTTTGCCCCTTGCCTACGTCAAGTATTTGGGCTAAGAGGAGGCAGACATTCCTAAAGACCAAAAAGCAGAAATGCATAGCACGTATTCCCCACTCTCCCTTTTCAACCCAAATTGGAACATATTTTTCCATATTTTCTGAAACTTCCAAGATGCATTACTTTGAAGATAAGTATATTTCTCAAATAGTAAGACCCCTTTCACACTGGGGCCCCAGCCGTGTTAGCACTAAAGCGTTGCTCGATTTAGCGGCTCTTTTTGGCTGCTAACGGGGTACCTTTAGCACCCAAAGAAGGGATTAAAAACACCTGTGCTGCGGTGCTTCCAAAGTGCACTGCACCAGTGTGAAAAGACACACTGAAATGAATGGGAGGCGGTTTTCAGTCGCTATTTAGAGGCTATTTCTAGGGCTAAAACGCCTGAAAACCGCCTCAGTGGGAAAGGGGTCTACATGCTTATCCATTTCCTTTACCCAGTCATCAAGGGTAGGAAAGTTAGGTGAAATCCATCGAGAGGCTATTCATTTATGCTACACAAAAAGCATTCTTATTATGGCCACTGCCTCCTCATATACAAAATTATTAGAGTTTATATACCCGAGGAAACACAGGACAGGATCAGGAAAAAGTGAAATGTCATAAATGGAATTTATCATCTCCAAAACAAATGTATAAAAGAGCCAGAAAATTTCTTGGACATTCAGAATTCTCCCTTCTGCCTACTTTATGCAGCAGCTCGGTGGGTATGGTACACCCTGTACAAAATAAAAAGTTGAGTAATTCTGTGCATTGGAGATATCGAGACAAGCTGAACATTCTTCATTATTTAGTCCAATATATCCTATAGGTCCACATCAATATCCATCTCCCATTTTTGTGTACATGAAATCGTAAATTTAAGGAGCAGTTCAGATAGTAATTTCATATATACTTTAGAGATAAGTCACTTTGTGTTATTTGTTTGGACTACATTTTGTAGAAAGGGACGGTCG
Organism: Lithobates sylvaticus; assembly: GCA_028564925.1. Lineage (NCBI taxonomy): Eukaryota > Metazoa > Chordata > Amphibia > Anura > Ranidae > Lithobates > Lithobates sylvaticus. The sequence goes on from CM053033.1 coordinate 44,195,059, forward strand.
GGGCCATACCTTGTTTTTTTAAAGCGTGTCTTAATTGTAACTATTGTAAAAACATCTTTTATCTAAACCATAGTCGGTACAGAGCTGCTGATAAATTTTCAGCACTCAGTCCAGAGCTGTTTCTTGGCGTAGGCTGACAAGGCCCAGGCCTAGGGCGGCACTTTGCAGGGGGCGGCAAAAAAATCCACCCCCCCATCCATCGCCCCGAATCCCGCGGCCACCTCCCACACAAATACAGGACTCAGTGGCCGGCCTGCTATAGCACGGCATTGCCTAATATTATTGTGTGTACTTGGCCGGGGGTGGGGAGCGACTGGCACCCCCATAAGACAGCTGATGACTGGCCAGATCGAGTGCATGTTAACTGAAGGAGGCGGAGCCTAATGATCCACCTACCCTACTCTGTGCGGCATCAACACTGCATCTTCTCCCCTGCCCAGAGGTCTGTGATGATACGAGGAGGAGAGGAAGAGAGGAAGATGACGGGAACCCCCTAGGCAGCGGCGAGCACAATACAATTACTGGGACGGATGAGAAGAGAGGAGGGTGGTGTTATTAGTACAGGGACGGGTGAGTCTGTTTATTTTTTTACAGGAGTCTAGAGACACCAGGGCCCCCACCATGGGAGGGGGGGCCATTACAGATGCAGAAGGCTCCATAATACTCTCCTGGTCCCCCCACCACAGTGTCCCCCTAAGCCCCCCCTTTGCCACAGTGTCCCCCTGTTCTCCCTCCTTTGCCATAGTGTCTCCCTGCCCCCCCCCCCCCCACGGTGTCTCCCTGTGTCCCCTGTCCCCACTGCATCGCTCTCTGTCCTCATTGCACTGTGTCCCTCTCTGTCTGTCCCCGGGCTAAGGGGGGCTGCTGAACACAGAAGTTTTTTTTATCTTAAAGTGGAAGTAAACCGCCCTATCGTTTTAAGCCAAGGAAGCTGCCATCTTTGCCTCTGTTTAATCTTCAACTGCCACAGTGCTGCACATGTGATCCGTTATGACACCAGCCATTGGATGGTTTGACTGTTTGGTTGAGAGCACAGCCAATGTGCAGTTAGCATTCCTGGCATGCCTTTTTTTTTTTAAACTGTTAAATCGATGGGTTTACTTCCGATTTAACGCATAGAATGCATTAAGATAAAAAAAAAAACTTCTTCCTTTAGAACCACTTTAATAAATGTCACTATATCTTATACTGGTAAATAGCTAAGGGGCTTAAAAAATCAAACAAACACAGGCAAACAGCAACTTTGCTCAATTAAGAAATATACCCTTTTGTAAATCACATAATCTTATACAAATGCTGTACATATTCTCACTGGCAATATTTAAAAAAAAAAAAAAAAAAAAAGCTCAGCTAATATAATTTCTCTGGCCTAACAGAGACAAGTTTTATGATTTTCTCTGAACAAATGTTCCATTCTGTTATTACAGCTATCTTGACATAAAACATGAAGTTAGAGAAAGTTAAATCACAGAGCCTCACTCTCCGATCTTAGCATGGGAGTGATTCCAGATCTGAGAACTTTTCTTTAGCTTTGCTTCGAGAAGTTTGCATAATCTCCAAAAACAGGAAGCCACGCCTTTATTTCCAAGAGGAAAAGGTCACCGTTGGGTGTTTGGAAACATTGAATTGAGTCGCAAGCAAGTTTTCTTTTAATGTAGTCAGTGTCTCCTGTAGTTAATTTTTGTAACCTTTTCATCACATTGCTAATCTAATAAGGAAATCTTAAAGTGTTTGTTAACCCCAAAAATAATAAAAATTGATTTCCTGGTCCCTTAAAGCAGATTACAAAGCACAGTGCTTGTGCTGTGTAATCTGCCCCCCTCTAAACTGTAACCCCCCTTCCCCTGCCACTTCCTGTATGGCCTCTCCAAACTGACCACGAAAATCAGGGCTGCTCCACATTGATCACCATGGTCAAAGTATTTCCCTCCATCATACGCTGTCCTCTCTACTCTCCTCTCTCCCCTCTCACCCCCCTCCTTCATGCCTGTCATCTTGTGTCTGTGTGTCTCCGTCTCCGACCCCCCCCCTCCGCCGCTATTAGTAAAATAAAAAATTGTAAATAGACACTGCCAGCTCCTCTATGATATCCTGGCATACCACACTGCGTTATTCTTTTATAAAAACGAGCACTGTAAATACCTCTTTAGCGCTGTAAATACCTCTTTAGCGATGTCGTCGGGCCGGTCACGTGACTCTCTGCCAGGTTTCCAGGGCTAGTGCAGGAGAGGCTGAGTGGCTACGTGATCTCCTCGGCTGAGGTCAGAGGGAGATCACGGCCCCTCCTGCAGAAACCATCCATCAGATTATACAGCGGCCATGAGTCATGTGACCGGCCTGAAGATCGATGTAAATCGGTATTTACAGCGCCCGTTTTGTTATAAAAGACTACTGCAGTGTGCTCTGCCAGGCTCTAATAGCGGGTCTGGCAGTGTTTGTATTCTATGAGTTAACAAACTCTTTAAGGTATAAAGAGCAGGCAAAGATGACAACCTTTCAATCAGAATAAAATGATTGAATAAGGTAGGATTTCAACTTATTACAACAAACTAACATGAAAATAAAAAAAATTTACTCCAGTCGAAATCCAGTTAATAAATCTTTACAAGGGACACAGACGATTTTCCCTGGCATTAAAGTGTAACTCAAATCAACAATGGAATATATTTGCAGCTTACTAATCCTTAGATGGGGTGGCTGCATTCGTTTTAATTTTTTTTGGCTTTTTTCCCCCCTATTTTTCCTTTATTTTCACCTGCTGATCCAGCCAGTAAGTTTGTTATTTTTCAACTTCCTGTAACAAACCAAGCTATCCAGCAAAAGTGGCATCTAGAGGGTTGGGACAAACCATTTAACACTGACAGGGGTTCTTACAAAGGTAAGTTTTTATCCCTTGAAGTAAGGATATCTGAAAAATGCCTACAGCTACAGACATCATTCAGATATCTGTGTTTTTAGCCAGCGATTCCCTACTATGTAAAAGCCACCCTAGATTGAATTTAACAGGCCCTCCGTGTGATCAGGAAGTGTTGGATTAACATAGAGCTGGCCATGGACCAGATGATCTCATCTCTATGACCCTGGGAGGCTGGAAGCGATGTCATGGCGTCACTTCCGGCAATGGCAGATGTAAACACTGCCAGTTTTTTTTTTCCCTGGAAAGAAGATGGTCATAGGATGCATTAAGGTGAAAAAACACGGGGGTTTAACCAGTTGCCACCTGCCCACCCATCAGCGCACATCAGTGAAGGAGAAAAATTACTTAGTAACACAATTTACTGAGAGAAACTAAGTAAAAAGAAAATGTAGATTCAAAATATTTGGTCTAGCAGCAGTGATTAAATACCACCAAAAGAACGCTCTATTTGTGTGAAGAATATGATAAAAATTTCATCTGGGTACAGTGTGGCATGACCGTGCACCCTGCCATGAAAAATGGCCTGGGCAGGAAGGGGGTGTAAGTGCCCTGTAGGCAAGTGGTTAAGTTAGGTCTGTAAACACAATCAGACTTTCCGACAACAAAACCGTGGAATTTTGTTCGAAGGTTGTTGGCTCCAACTTGTCTTGCATACACATGGCCACACAAATGTTGGCCAACAATTACGAACGTGGGAACGTGGTGACGTACAAGACGTACGATGAGCCGAGTTCAATAGCCAGTGCGGCTCCTCCTTGATTCCGAGCATGCGTGAACTTTTGTGTGTCAGACTTGTGTACACAGGATCGGAAATTCCGACAGCAAAGTTTTGTTTTGCGGAAAATTTGAGAACCTGCTAGACAACATTTGTTGGTGGAAAGTCCGACAACAAATGTTCGATAGAGCATACATAACGGTAAAACTTTCAGTCAACAAGTTCACATCCAAAATTTCCCTTGAAAAAATCACGTGTCTGGTGATGAAACTAGTCAGGAGGAGAAGCCTGTGACGTTACCAGCAGTGTTTTGTGTGCACTGTCAGCGTATGAGGAGATCCCAGCGTTATGCTGTATGCAACTGATCATTTCATATGCAATCTATCCTGCGGGAAAGCGTGAGTGAGGTTCACCCTAACTAAATAGGGATCACTTTATTATAATATCTGCGCAATGGTCTTGTTTTTTCCTTGTTTTTCATGTTATGGAAGCCTGCTGAAAGTTGAAAATTCATCCATGGGAATCAGCAGTGAAATCTCTGAATGAACCATCTGTTACTCAGAAGACTCATTAAGGCTTAATTATATAGTCCCACATATGCGAATTTATTGGCAGAGACTTTGGTTTGTACACAGTGGCATGTAATATTCTTTTACTTGTGGCAAAAGTTTGCTTTGTTACCATTACACAGAAGGAATTGTATATATTTTTATATATTTTATATATTTCTTATATTTTGTATGGTTCACTATATGTTCATAATTATTCACTTTATTTGGTGGTACACTGTGCAATATTAGTAGGTTAATATTAGCGCAATTATTTATTTAAAACTCATCCAAAATTTGTTGTCGGAAAATCTGATCGCGTGTACGGGGCATTTGACTGTAAGTTTGGAGAATTTGTCCTTTTGTAGACTGCATTTGGGGCAAATCAGACACTTTTTTTGATGGTGTTGAATGATGGATAAGTATCTGCCTGTACATTTCAGCATTGAGAGGACCAATAAGTCTGACCAAATCCCCAACTCCATGTGCAGAAATGCAGTCTCACACCTGCAAGGAACCTCTGCCATGCTTCACTGTTGCCTGTGGACACTCATCCTTGTACCACTCTCCAGACCTTTTTTAGCCATATATTGCAATTTTGAACTACAAAAGCTGAAATTATTCTGCAAACCAGTTCTTGTGTTTTTGTGCATATACCAGTTTCTTGGCATTTTTCCCGTGTTGGAGGTATGGCTTCTTAGCTGCAAGTTTTCCATGAAGACCATTTCTGTCCAGACTTCTTTGTACTGTAGATGGGTGTACCAGGGTCCCACTGGTTTCTGCAAATTCTAATCTTATAGTGCCAGTGCCAATGGGCATCTTAGAGCTGTGGAGGGAAGTCAGTTTGATGCATATATCATCTGCGGCACTAGGTTTCCTTGGCTGACCTCTGCATTTTTCATTCTCAATGTTACCTTCTGCAGTAAGGTTTTAATAACATTCTGAAAACACCTGATTTGAAATGTTTACCTTTGAGAGACCTTGTTGATGCAGTAAGACCTACTTGTGTCTTGTTGCTGTGCTCAGTCTTGCCATTGTAAATCTTCAGTGACCTCAACTTGTTAGTAGAGCATAGCTTTTCCTTACCCAGTTCCTATCCTCCTATGTAGCTAATTCTGTTTAATTTAGTGATTGTATTTTACCCTACTTGTTGTTTTGTTAACCATTAACACTCGTTTGGTGTAATAGTTTAATCATACACTAGACTTTATGCTTACAACATATAATATCAAATTCAACCTGAAATAGCAGGCTTTTTTCATAGCGTATGGGTGAAGATAGAGCAGATGTGCTGAAAGTACTAGATAGAGGGAGCTTCAATGGTCTTCCCTAAAATCGCAATAGCTGACCTGCACATTATATACAGTGCAATGTAATGTTTTAGAAGACTGTCATGTACTGTCATGTCATGTACATGTGAGCTTATTGCAGAAGATGGTCAGAGAAAGTGTATGAGTTACAAACCTGGCTGCAGACTAGGGACATGCTGGAGGAGACAGTAAAAGTCCCATAACATGTTTATAAGACTAGTAGAGACCCCTTCCATCACTAATTTCTTTACAAATTAAAATTCCAGATATCATACAGAAGCTTTTATAGTTGTATATGGTGCTATATTGAGTACTTTCTCATACCTCCTCATTAGCATGGGACCCACAATGGGGTGAATGGAGATGCCTAAGCAGTGGAAAAAATTTACTATTTAATGCTTAGGTGTGAGGGCCACACAATTAGTACCAACAATTACCACGGAGCACAGGATGGGTACCACAGAGCTGGAGTCTCTTGTTATATAGCTGTATTTTACTCAAGCTCCTCTTCATGCCCTAATGTGTGTTGGGTAGGGTATAATGAAGAGTGTTCGAAACCAAAGAACACTTGTGGTGTTTTCACAGGCTCAGATTGGGAATCTCATGTTCAGAGATCCAAGTTACACCTACAAATATTTAGCTATTAGAGCAGCAGTTACTAAAGATGAATATCAGAAAGACATAGGAGCAGTACGTGGACAGGGCACCCAAATTCCACTTACATGTAAATAAAGAGAAATCACAGAGATTCAGTAAACTTTAATAGGAACTCTAATGAACATGTAGGAAGGGGTTAACTAACTTCCCTTACAGGAAGTGACCTCTTACAACAGGGATCTCAAACTGGCGGCCCTCCAGCTGTTGCATAACTACAAGTCCCATGAGGCATTGCAAGGCTAACAGCTACAAGCATGACTCCCACAGGCAGAGGTATGATGGGACTTGAAGTTCCGCAACAGCTGGAGGGCCACCAGTTTGAGACCCCTGTCTTAAAGTGTTACTAAACCCACAACAGTAAAATCAGTCTGTATATGCAGCATAGTATGCTTGTTATACTCACTCTGGAACTTAAGGGTTTAATCCTCTGCATTGTGTAAAAAGGCTGTTTTATCCTGTATGCATAGACCCCCCCCCCCCCCCCCCTCCTGCACTGTCTATCCGGGGAAGGCCAGCTAACACAGGCAGGGTAGCCGACCTGCACATGCTCAGTTGTGTCTTTAATGCTGGAGAGAACATTTACTTGTCAGTATCATGTGACCTGGCTAGCTCTGAGAACATCACACATGTGGGCGTGTATACAGGATGGAGTGGAACTGAAAATCTCCTCCTATCTGATTTCTCAGTACTGGAGAAACTGTGCAGTTTATCATGTAACAGTGGTTTACAGATCATCCAAAAAGGTATATAGTGGCAGTATTTTATTTTATTAACACTTTAAGCCCATAAATAGGGTGGGAGCAGTCTAAGAGAGAGACTAGGCAAGCAACTTGGAGTAAGACTAAGGAACTATGTTTTTGATTCACCTATGTGTTCTTCCTCTTGGGTGGGCATTCCTGCATGGAAGCTAACCCCTTGTTTTGTAAAGTGGGTTCGTACACAGCTATGAACAAGATCCTGAATACAAGACATACAGTGTAAAGGTGGTCAGGTTGGGAGCTGGTGGTGTCTAGTGGGAAGAGATATAGCCCTGAAGGTAAGTATGGGATACTTCATTTAAAAAATGCCTCGGATGACCTGAGCCCCCATGTTACATGGGCCCCAGGTGTACAGTGAGATTGTCTGAGCCACAGCCTGTAACCATGAGAAAATGCAAGACCTTGCAAGTGAATAGTGATTACTAGATGAAGGGAGGGGTCAGTGCTGTAGTAGACCAGTGGAATGGTATAGTATGGTTTTAAATCCACTATCCATACATACAAAAGCTAATAGGAATGGTCTGCTTGGGTGGTTACAGTATAGAGAAGAAAAAAAAACTAAACTAGCAAAGGGCATAGAGTATATTTATTGTGCTTATTAGAAATGTGGTTACCTTTGGAGACATTTCTCAGCAGTCTTTTGCCTGTGAATGGTTATGTGCAGTTTATAGATGTGTAAACTGATCTGTAAAGTTCAAGACCTAAATTGTGGAGAATAATAGAATACCATATGGAGTTAGGAAAAATACCCTTAAAAACTCAAGTCAGATTTCCTGTCAGAGTTTTCACATTAATGCCTGTCCCCCAGTCTCCATGTGACAGCACTGGACCATCTCCTCAGGAAAAAATACCGCTGGGATATGTAATTTTAACTTTATAACACAATTTATGTTCCCAGAACCTTCAAATATGTTCAAGGGTCACTGCTGATGTTTGTTTGGTATTTATTTCTTTTAAAGATAATGCAAATAGAAACCTATGGCAACATCACTGTTGTAGAAAGTGAATGAGACTGCAAGGTGGTTGAGAGCTGAAACCTCACTGATAGATACTACATTTTTCTGGTGCCTCCATAACAGCATACATTTGGTTGGTGCCTGCAATGTTCTTATCCCTCCACTGGGGGCTCCGATATCTCTCCTGTAATGTTCTTATCCTGTAATGTTCTTATCTCTCCACTGGGAGCTCAGACACCTCCACAAACTCTGTCGCAGATTGATGACATCACAGCGACATCACCCGGCTCCTCCTCTTGTCCCTACTTAAACAGCTGCCACCATTTGCTTGATGTTCGTGCTAAGAACCTGATGCCAGGCAAAGATCTCCATAAGAAGACTGCCGTCTTCATTCTCTATTGGACCGGTCAGAGCCCCGATTGCCATCTCACTTTTGGGCCGGACAGAGCCCCGTTTGCCACCTCGCTTTTGGGCTGAACCTCCAACTTCCAGTTATTGGGCCGGACAGAGCCCCTTCCTCACTGGTAGTCAGAGGCTCTCCTCTGCCCTACCCTGAGTCAGCTTACTCTGCTGGCAGAAAACCTTACCTTTTCCTCTTCATAAAGGAGACCAGTATATCTCCCAAGAAGCCACTGGGTGACCCCATCACCAGAAATCCACTCACTGCAAGTATCCTTTGTTTTCCTATAAACTTTATTCTTGTGTACTGCTACTACCCTTAGATTACCTCTGATGCTCCCCGTTATGGCTGTGTATTACCACTCTAAATAAAAGCATTTGTTTTTGCCAACTTATCTAAGTCTTCCTAACTGATAGCTGTCAAATCTAAGGTTAACAGTTACGAATATTGTATTCATAGACTTCCGAAGCTGTGATCCACGCCAACCACCATAGTTGCATCGCCTGAAGCATTACAGTGTCCTGCTTCCCAACCAACCCACGGGATCAAATATAACTCTGTCAAAGTTTGGCTGAATAGCCCCCTCACTGTTCCCTTTTTTTTAATCAAGACTGCAGGGTTTTTAAACCTTCAGCTCTTTAGATTTCCTTAGTAGTTATCAAATATGTCCGCACAGTTTCAGGCTCTCCTGAGCAATGTCCTGCTGCTAAATGTGCCCATAAGAGTAAAGGCTTCTTTTTCTTTGGATCCTTTTAAGGCTTTTAATTTTGACCCTGATTGTAAGGCATGGTGGTACTATATTAACACATTATCCTTTTGCTTATTCTGGTGTCTACTTTATTTGGAGCATTTTGTTTGTGAGGCCACTATGTGCACCATGGCATTATCTAATTAACCACATGCCGACTGGGCCATAGCCGAAAGACAGCTACAGCGCGGCCGGATTATTCTGGGTGGACGTCCGTAGGACGTCCTCCCAGAAACTTGCTCCCGCGCACCCCCTGGGTGCGCACTGGGGGAATATCCGTGACCCGAGGACCCGGCGCATCACGGATTACGGTGCTGATAGCGGCCGTTTACCACGTGATCGCTCTGCCAAATGGAGCGATCACATGTACACAAACCGGCTTCACGTCATGAAGACGGTTCCTCCCTCCCCTCTATGTACTGATCGGTACAGTGAGAGGGGAGAAGCAGAGAGGGGAGAGATGGGACCAGCGCTGTGGGCTGGATGAGTAGTGCCCACAGTGCTGGTCAGTGACAGCTACTCTGCCAGCACTGTGCAATACACTGCCACCACTGTGCAATACTCTGCCAACACTGTGCAATACTCTGCCAACACTGTGCATAACTCTGCCAACACTGTGCATAACTCTGCCAACACTGTGCATAACTCTGCCAACACTGTGCATAACTCTGCCAACACTGTGCAATACTCTGCCAATACTGTGCAACACTGCAATGCTTTGCCAATATTTGCCAATACTCTGCCAATACTCGCCAAAACTTGCCAATACTCTACAATAAATTTTAATAGAAACAAAGAATTTTTTTATTTTTATTTTTTGATTTATAGTGCAAAAATTAAAAAACCCAGCGGTGATTAAATACCACCAAACGAAAGCTCTATTTGTGTGAAAAAAGGACATAAAATTCATTTGGGTACAGTGTTGCATGACTGAGTAATTGTCATTCAAAGTGTGAGAGCACCGAAAGCTGAAAATTGGTCTGGTTAGGAAGGGGGTTTAAGTGCCCAGTGGGTAAGTGGTTAATTATTTCTGCCAGTCTTGAGTGTGAATGAGGCTCCAACCCCACATTTAGCATGCCACTGCACATGTGCCAGAGACCATGTTAATACTCTCCTCCAATTTGTCCAAAAATGTCTGGACCTCAGTGACAGGTTTAACAGGTTTTCAGTGTAATGCCAAAATTCAGTATTAGCAGATGCTGCTGATGTTAACGGCACTGCTTGGCAATAGAATGCTAATACACAACATAACTTTATCTAGGAGCAGCTTGAATTTGAGTTCCTCCTGGGGAATCTGTCTTAACACAAGCAATTTACACTGACTTTTTCCGCCATGGTTACAACTCTCACTTTGAATTTCATGTAAACTAACACAGTCTTTAATCAGAAGAAAATGCGGTCATTGAGTCTAAAACATTTTACCTAAATATATTCTCTTACTAGAAGAGGAACTCTGTTCAAAGCAAAATAAGACCATTTTCAAGCGGCTATAATGGCTACTGTCTAGCTGTAAAAGCTTTTTCTGTACATTCTGTACTTGTCCCTCATGCTACATGGCTGCTATAGCCTGAATAAAAAATGTTGTCTGCAGTTCTTTCACTGAATTGTCTGCCTCCTGACAAATGGTTGGATTGTATATCCTGTTTAAATATCTCTAGCAGTGCCTAAAACATGAGACTTCCAGAATTTTATTGTCTATCACTTTTAAAAGCTGAACTTCAGGCAGCTATAAAAGATACAAATGATTACAGCTCTATATTCATTAATACATCATGAAATATATTTTATTAAATACAAGTATCTGAAATTGACTTGCTTTCTTGCAGTGTTCATATGCTAGCAAGGAACATGCTGATAGTAGGAGAGAGCACAGTGGCAGATCAGCCTGCTAATCAGCCTGCTGTTTCTTTTTTCTGTCTAGACACAGCCTGGGGAAGAGACAAGACCTGCGAGTGTTACTTAACTACAGTTCATATTTATGTAACTCAGTTGTGTATTTAGCTATTTGCCTGGAGTTCTTCTTTAACCATTTCAATACCAGGCACTTAAACACCTTCCTGCCCAGACCAATTTTCAGCTTTCAGCGCTGTCGCAATTTGAATGACAATTGCGCGGTCAAGCTACACTGTACCCAAACTACATTTTTATAATTTTTTTCCCACAAATAGAGCTTTCATTTGGTGGTATTTGATCACCTCTACCTCTGAAATTTATATTTTCTGCTAAACAAATAAAAAAAGACCGAAAATTTATAAAAAAAATGTTTTTTTTTATTCAGTTTCAAAACTTTGTAAATAAGTAAGTTTTCTCCTTCACTGATGGGCACTGATGGGGCTGCACTGACGGGCACTGATAAGGCAGAATTGATGGGCACCGATGAGGTGGCACCAATGAAGTGGCATTGATGAGGTGGCATTGATGGGCACTGATATGTGGCACTGATAGGCGGCACTGATGGGCACAGATAGGTGGCACTGATGGGCAACATGGATGAGCACTGATAGGTGGCACAAATTGGCACTGATAGGTGACATGGATTAGCATGGATAGGCGGCATGCATGGGCATGGATAGGTGGCACGGATAAGCATGGATGGGCACTGATAGGCGGCACGGATGGGCACTGATAGGCGGCACGGATGGGCACTGATAGGCGGCATTGCAGTGTAATGTATTGTACTGATGGATGCCAATCAGTGCCAAACAATAATGCATGCCAATCAGTGATGCCCATTGTGGGCACTGATTGACATCCATTGTGGGCACTGATTGGCATCCATTGTGGGCACTGGGGGCGCACAGCGGCTCAAAATCCTGATCACGTCCTATGACGTCCGGGCAGCATTTTGAAACCAGTTTGCCGCCATCATTCTGCTATATGGCGGGCGGCAAGTGGTTAACATTTACAGACTGTAGGAGTGTAACCATGACATATACTCCCACTGTTAGCCTGATTTAAAAAAAATTTGTTGGTGCATGGGAATCAAATGTAGTTTAATAAAAATAAATCCGAATGCTACCCTTGAAATAGTTAAATGTGAAATAAATCTACTCGGTTAACCTACCAGCACTACAATTGTTATACCAAATGTAAAAAAATGAAAACCAAACTAGTGCAGAGCTAATATAATTAAACAGAAATAAAATAAATAAAGTTGAAAAAATTATGTAAACAAAACAATATATATATCATACATTTTCACAAATCAGGTCCATAGTGTAAGTCCAAACAAATCATAATCCTAAAGCCTTATATACATTTGCCGCAAATTGGGCAAACTCGTCTGGTTCAGCAGTAACCAGGTGATTTTTTGGCCTTTGTGTACAGCTATCTATTTTACAGAAGCTGGTCTTACTACTGGCTTCTGTCAAATGGGCATGTTGGAAAAACAGCACCTTATCCGAATCCGATCAGTACTGGCAGCCGATTGCTGTGAGCGCTGGTCAGTGTGTTCTGGTGGGGGGGAGTCCCCCCCTGTCAGAACACAAAGGCACAGTGGGGGAGATCACCATACTAAGATCGCTTGTACCAGGCCTAACGCCTTTTGGATGTGGTCTAAAATAACCCACTTAATTAATTGACCCTCTAATTATGAGTGGTCGAAAAGCACTTGATGTTAATTACATGATCCGCATGGACCCCCAGATGAATTTTGTCCCCCATATGAATCCATGAACCCCAGACTTAATATGCAAAACAAAAATGCCACACATATACAGTAATTGTTGTACATATTATTCTATGAAGAAAAAAGTGCTCATTCACATGTGAACAAAATGCACACGCTATGAACACACAACTCAGCCCACTTTAACTGGTTCCCGACTGGCTCCTGTACTTATAGGTTGGCAGAATGGCACAGCTGGGCAAAGTAACGTACCGGTACATTACTTTGAATTTCCCGCCATGCCCGCGCGCGCCTGCCGCAAGCTCCGTGACCGTGCCCGCGGGTCCCGCGGACTCGATCGCCGTGGGAATACCCGCGATCGTGTCACGGAGCTCAAGAACGGGGAGATGCCGGTGTAAACAGCATCTCCCCATTCTGCCTAATGACAGCACATTGATCGTCTGCTCCCTGTCATCGGGAGCAGCGATCAGTGTGGTGTCACACACAGCCATGCCCCCAGACAGTTAGAAACACACCCCTAGGAACACTTAACGCCTACACTGCCACCTAGTGGTTAACCCCTTCACTGCCAGTGACATGTTTACAGTAATTAATGCAATTTTATAGCATTGATTGCTGTATTAATGCCAATGGTCCCAAAAATGTGTCAGAATTATCTGATGTGTCCTCCATAATGTCGCAATCACGATAAAAATTGCCGCCATTACTAGTAAAAAAAATATTAATAAAAATGCCATAAAACTATCCCCTATTTTGTAGACGCTATAACTTTTGCGCAAACCAAGCAAACGCTTATTGCGTTTTTTTTTTTTTTACCAAAAATATGTAGAAGAATACGTATGGGCCTAAACTGAGGAAAAAATATGTTTTTTTTATATATTTTTGGGGGATATTTATTATAGCAAAAAGTAAAAAATAATGCATTTTTTTCAAAATTGTCGCTCTTTTTTTGTTTATAGCGTAAAAAATAAAAACCGCAGAGGTGATCAAATACCACCAAAAGAAAGCTCTATTTGTGGGGAAAAAAAAGGACGTCAATTTTGTTTGGGAGCCACGTCGCACGACCGCGCAATTGTCTGTTAAAACGACGCAGTGTCAAATCGCAAAACACTCTCTGGTCGGGAAGGGGGTAAATCCTTCCGGGGCTAAAGTGGTTAAGAGGAGAATTTGTGCCAAAAAGACCATATAAATGTAAGAATACGATACTGGCAGTATGATACAAACATCCAACATGGAAAACTTGTACATTGTCCAGTTTGTGCGATTGATGTCAGCACGTCCAGGCTCCTTCCTACACTTTTCTTCAAAAATGACACCATCCACGATGGCTTGTTTGGCAATCAATCAACAAAAGTACTCCTGAAAACTTAACAGCAATAGGATGATATTCAGTTTTTTTTAATTCCACAAAGTTCTATCACAACCAATTGAGTTATTAATGGGATCCTTTCAATTGTGCCAATATCTTTCATTATAATAATTGGGTAATCAAATAAAACATTTTCACACTGGTCTAATAATACATGCTGGTATAAGAAGCAGAGAGTATTCATAGAACTTATGCAGCAAAAAGATTCAATCATGCACCAGGGCTGGATTTTTTCAGGCCATGGCATAGGTTGTAAGTGCTGCCCAGGAAGGCACTAGCACCGTATATTACACAGGCTTGGATATTCTTGATTAAAGTGACCTGTAGCATTAAAAAGGAAGTTCTAGTGGGGTAAAACCGAACATCTAAATCTTTTAGTGCCTTTTTTGCAGTGCTGGAACTTGATAGGCACCCTTATGGTACCAACAGGTATATGTAATATTTTGGCTGGAAAATATACTTTAACAGAACTTGAATTTGTTTATATGGCAGTGCACATGCCACAGTTTGTTGTACACAGACATGAACTGGAACACCTGTTTAAATGACCTCCATGTTAACATTTTCACCACATTCTCACCACTTTTATTCCGTTTTTTCCAATTTCTGTTTCTTATTATTCAATAAAATGTTAAAAGTAGAAAAAATAAATTGAATATATATTAAACATATGTAAGTTATGCTTTTGGAAGCTATGCTGGGCTGTTTTGAAGCAGCAATATATTCATACCTTTTTATAATATGCATTTGGCTGTACACCAGACATTTGTGCATGCATTTTTTCCTGTATTCCTCCATCGGACTGTTCTTTTTATTTTTAGTTACTGTTAAGCTGCAGAGGAGAACCCGTAAAGAGAACAATCGCAAAACTAACATGCAGCATATCTCTCCACCAGCTCTAACGACCTGCACTTGAATTCTGAATGCCTGGCATTCATCTGAAGCCTCTAGGGATAAGATATTCTGATGGGAAGTGGGAAAATACACACAATATTTTAATTTGACTGCATTGCAACATTATGCTGTATGCCAAAATCTAATTTTCATGGTAAACTCAATGTTAGATTCAGAAAATCAAAATCACTCTGAAGCCAACAGATGATATTCTGTATGGATGGTGACATACAAATATTAATAATGCAGATAAGCAATTCAATATGTCCAAACCCAAATCTGGCCTTGGTTGCACTGGCTCATCCAATACAAATATTCACAATCGTTGACATTCTTACATAAAGTGTATGTCATTATTTTACAAATTCACACAGGAGTAAACTAACCCTACAATATTGTTATAAGTGCAAAGTGGCCCCTACTTTCACAGTGTGCAGATAAAACAAAGTACTCTTTACCACAGTCATAATTCATTCTCCATTGCTCAACTATTCTAGTGCTTCAGTTCTTTGATATGTATTTGCCACTACTTATCAGGATGCTGGGAGAGACAAATAAAAAGGCTATTGTGAAAGTACCCAGGCTTACACAATTCTAATGCCGCGTACACACGGTCGGAATTCTCGTTGGAAAAATCTCTGATGGTTTTCCCGTCGGAATTCCGACGGAATTTCGCTCAAACTGTCTTGCCTACACACGGTCACACCAAATTCCGACGGTCAATAACACCACGCCTTAAAAAACGTTCAACAGCACTATAAAAGGGAAGTTTAATGCTTCTGAGCATGCGTCGGAATTTTGAGTGTCGGAATTGCATACACACGATCAGAAAATCCGATAGAAAGGTTTTCCGCCGGAAAAATGAAGAACAGATTCTCAATCCAAAGTCCGTCGGAAATTCCGACAGAAAAAGACCGATGGGCATACACACGGTCGGAAAATCCGATGAAAAGTTCCCATCGGACTGTTTCCATCGGAAATTCCGACCGTGTGTACGCGGCACAAGCCAGTATGTCACACCAGAAAGTAGATGCTGATCCAGGATGATACCTGAATAAACAGGGTGCCACTCTACTGGAAAAAAAAAAGAAAGATGAATGCATTTGGTAGGAGGAGCAGTGTAATCTCTGTCAGTAGTTATAAATACGATTTACGATTTTCTTCTATATACAAATAAGACATGCCCTCGATGCTCAGTTTCTGGGCTCTCCTCCGATATGGAACGAGACTCACCTATGGCAATATATACTACACTTAGGCTCCACAAAGCGACTGATATCAGAAATATATGAGCAGATAACCCATAAAATGAACTCAGAGAGTGTACTTCACAATGTAAAACTGAAATGGGAGGAAGATATGGGGGTTATATCAAATGATCAGTGGAAAAGAATACTGGAAATGGCCCCTGCCATATCAGTTTCCCCCCCGCAAAGGATATCCCACTTAATGCTGGTTAATAGGGCCTACTATACGCCTAAACGGTTGTTTAAGTTTGGCAGGAGAGTAGACGACAAATGCCCAAGATGCCAGGGGGTTGGCGACCTATTGCACATGATGTGGAAGTGCCCAAAATTATTCCGATATTGGGAAGGGGTGACCAATATTTTAAGAGATGTATATGCAGTTAAACTAGAAAAGGAGGCCCTGGTGTGTGTCTTGGGATTTAGAAGAGAAAGGGGAGAGAGGAAGAGTACCACGGTTGCAATTCTAAGAAGCATGTTCCAGGCCAGGAAACTGATTGCAATGTACTGGCAATCAAAAGAGCCCCCCACAGTGAATAGCTGGATCAACACAATAAATGAGACCCTATGTCGGGAAAGAACAACATACCTAAAAAGAGGAAATCTTAAAGAATTTGGGAGGATGTGGAACCCATGGCTGACAAAAAAAGGATGCTCAGCGTAAATAGGGCAATTAATGAGAAAGAGAAATGACAACACCTCGCCAAGACAGTAGAAGGTACATTATTGTAGTGCTTGTGGACCCTGCTCCACCTCTGCAGTAAAAAGGTGATAGAGAATACTTAAATACAGGGCATTAATACACTAGGGGGGGGGGAGGAGGGGAGGGGATGAGGGAGAGGAGTGGGAGGTGGAGAGGGTGGGAGGGGGGAAGGGAAGGAGGAAAAAACCATGATACAAAGGTATACAAGTCAAGCGTAGCAATAGACCGGGCCTAACGGCTCTTAAGAGAATGCTTTAATGTATGCTCCTGTAATAAAATGTGTTATAATTGTAAAGTGTAAAAAGTTTAATAAAGATTTAAATTATAAAAAAAAAAAAAAAAATACCTGTATGTTTTATATCTTTAGGTTACTTAGCATGCACACACATGAAAAAACATCTAGGAGTAATCAAAAGCAATTTTCAGCTATCTGATTTAAGTACGGTAAAAACAATCCCAATTCCAAAAAAGTTAGGACTCTGTGTAAAATCTACATACAAACAGAATGCATTGATTTGCACATCTCATAAACCCATATTTTGTTCACAATAGAAGAAGAAAAAATACCAAATGTTTAAACGTAGCATTTTAAGAAAAAATAAGGTCATTTTGAAATTGACGGCAGCAACATTTGGGACAGGGCCATGTTTACCATGATGTAGCATCCTCCCTTCTTTTAACAACAATCTGTAAACATCTGTGAACTGAGTAGACCAGTTGCTGAAGTTTTTTGGAGAGGAATGTTATCCCATTCTTGCCTGATATAGAATTCCAAGAAAAGTAGTGTTTCACCAAGATTCTGCTGTCTTGCTGGGCATTTTTCACCATGCTTTGACTCATCCAGGGAGTTACACACAACCCACTACTGAGCTAATTCCTCACATAACCAACTCACACAAATAGTCGCACCAGTGGGGCCCCAAATAGCATTAAGTAAATCAAAATAACTGCAGTGCCTGGAAAAAAGTATTCATACCCCTTGACATTTTCCACATTTTGTCATGCTACAACCAAAAACATAAATATATGTTATTGGGATTTTATGTAATAGATCAACACAAAGTGGCACATAATTGTGAAATTGGAAGGAAAATGATCAATGATTTTCATTTTTTTTTTTACAAATAAATATCTGAAAAGTGTGGTGTGCATTTGTATTCAGCCCCCTTTACTCTGATGCCCCTAACTAAAATCTAGTGGAACCCATTGCGTTCAGAAGTCACCTAATTAGTAAATAGAGTCCACCTGTGTGTAATTTAATCTCAGTATAAATATAGCTGTTCTGTGAAGCCCTCAGAGGTTTGTTAGAGAACTTTAGTGAACCAACAGCATCATGAAGGCAAAGGAACAGACCAGACAGGTCAGGGTAAAGTTGTGGAGAAGTTTAACCACTTCCCACCCAACGACGTCAAATTACGTTGTCGACTTTGAGTGGGGATATCTGAATGATGCCTGCAGCTACAGGCATCATTCAGATATCTTCTTTAAGAGCCGGAAATTCCCTGCACCTTAAAAACAATCATAGCTGCTTGATTATTTTTACAGGCATCAGGAGGGGACGCCCCCTCCCCACGCCCTCCGGTGCTTCTCCCGGCTCGCCCGTATTAAGGGGGCGAGAGAGAGAAGGAATCGGTCTATGTCCAAAGTTTACCATAGAGAATCCAGCGGCCCAGATGGCCCCTGGATGTCTCTATGATCTTTTAGAGGCTAGATGCGATGTTATGAAATCACGCCCGGCCTCTGAATTTGAAAAAATGCCGCCACCTTGGCTGGGAAGCCAGGATCGTGTAACATCATCTTTCACATCATGCAAAAAAAATGGGAAAACTTTTCTGTTTTGTTCTTTTTTTATGCATGAAACAGTTTTTTTCAAAAGTTCAAAATTGAACTTTTTGGCCTAAAAGCGAAATGCTATGTGTGACAGAAAACTAACACTGCACATCACCCCAAACACACCATCCCCACCTTGAAACATGGTGGTGGAAGAATCATGTTGTGGGAATGCTTTTCTTCAGCAGGAACAGGGAAGCTGGATGGCGCCAAATACAGGGAAATATTAGAATAAAACCTGTTATGCGGCGTACACACGGTCGGAATTTCCGATGGAAACAGTCTGATGGGAGCTTTTCATCGGATTTTCCGACCATGTGTATGCCCAACGGTCTTTTTCTGTCAGGATTTCCGACGGACTTTGAATTGAGAACCTCTCAATTTTTCCGAAGGAAAACCTTTCTATCGGATTTTCCGATCGTGTGTATGCAATTCCGACACGCAAAATTCCGACGCATGCTCGGAAACAATTCGACGCATGCTCGGAAGCATTAAACTTCCCTTTTATAGTGTTGTCGAATGTGTTTTATGCCGCTGTGTTATTGACCGTCGGAATTTGGTGTGATCGTGTGTAGGCAACACAGCTTGAGCGGAATTCCGTCGGAAAAACCGTCAGAGTTTTTTCCGACGAGAATTCCGATCGTGTGTACGCGGCATTAGAGTCTGCAAAAGGCTTGAGACTGGGGCAGAGGTTCACCTTCCAGCAGGACAACGACCCTAACCATACAGCCAGAGCTACAATGGATTGGTTTAAATCAAACCATATTCATGTGTTAGAATGGCCCAGTCAAAGTCCAGACCTAAATCCAATTGAGAATCTGTGACAACACTTAAAAAATTGCTGTTCACAGATGCTCTCCATCAAATCTGACAGAGCTTGAGCTATTTGGCATGTAAACCCTAACAATGATCTTTCATTATCTGCTTCCTTTTGGTCTCCTAATTATACAGTTTAATTTATTTTCTTATATCTGCATATCAAGTGCAAAAAATACCTGTGTTATCCCAAGTAGTCTAATCCGCTCTCCCAGTTCCTATTTTGAACTACAGAACAGGTGCCTTCTGTGCCACTGTGATGATGAGAGGGGAAGGTATTCTAAAGCAAGTAAAATATAAATGGGGTAGGCCATAAAAGGCACTGTGTTGTCAGCCCACACAAGAAAAATGGGAGCTAAGTGCATTTCTGCCACGATCAACAGGTATTTTTTGTACTTGCATGGTCTTTAATGGGATAACAAAATGGATGATGTATTGGATACTTTTTTTTGTTTTTTTTTTGTTAATTTTGCACTGACATACAGTTGACTGGTAAAACTTGAATTTCCCAAAGATAAATTGCGTTGGTAAATACATTTTATGGCATTTCAAACATATACAGCCTTCATGTGGCCAGAAATAAAGCGTAAAGTAGATTATGATGCAGAGTGGGACAAAGTCCCTCCACGCACACAGGCTGTAACATTGAATAGTTACCACATGGAGTTAATACATGTGATTATATGGTAAAACTAAATGCAGCAAAAACATATTAATCATCATATGACTAATTTCCTAGAAACAAAATACAAATGTTGCTAGCCTTAAACTGTGGGAGGTTTGTTTAAAAAATGGATAATGGCCTGCCGTTTCTTCTCTATTACATAAAGCAGAGATATATAAATACAGATAATGTATCTGCTTAGTAGCTGTGTAAACTTTAAGATTTTTAGGTATATGTAAAATACTTAAAAACTTTAATGAAAGTGTATGTAGAAGTTACATATCTGTGCCGAACATAAAAAGTGTGACCTTGCTTTTGATTTTGCTCTGTAGCATATTGTTCTGTTATCAGCAGCTTTGTACTAAAAGCGGCTTGAAGTGGCTCTTGGCAGCATTTTTCTTTGGAATGACTGGCCAGGAAGACAGCTGGGTATTGGAAAAAATCACCCCTACTTACCGCGATTATTCTCAGACTCAGAATGTGTAGTGAGGCTTGTTCTTGGACTCTTCATAATAGGCTCAAAACCTGGTGTAGGCTTTCTCCCTACTCACCCTATGTAGGTTAGCATCATAAACATTCTAATCACTTATGATTATTACTATTATTATACAGAATTTATATAGCATCAACAGTTTGTGCAGAGCTTTACTACATGAGGGCAGACAGTACAGTTACAATACAGTTCAATACGGGAGGGCCCTGCTCATTAGAGCTTACAATCTAGAAGGGAGGGTCAAGTGACACAAAAGGTAATAACTGTGGAGGATGAGCTGATGGAGAAAATCAGAGTACAGTTGTTAGGTGGGGGCAGGATAAGCTTCTCTAAAGAGGAGATTTTTCAGGGATCGCCTAAAAGCAAACAGAGTAGGAGATAATAGGACAGATTGGGGTAGGGAGTTTCATGGGAGAGGCTCTGGAAAGCCCTGGAGGTGAGCATGGGAGGAGATGACGAGGGAGCTAGAGAGCAGGAGGTCTTGGGAGGAGAGAAGAGAACGATTAGGTTCATACCTGTGCGTAGGGAGTGTGCCAGGTGTGCCTGGGCACACCCTAATCACTACGTTCAGTCCCCTACTGCCCAGGCTTCCCCCGTGTTGGCTCCCCACCCCGCAGTACTGCTGGCTTCCCTCCTTTACTCTTCCCCAGTTGCTGCAGGGGATGTTTCAGGATGGAGAGTGGGGGAAGGGGCTAGTAATTATGTAATTTGCCAGCACCTTCCTTTTCTAAATAAACACAGTGAACACAGTTACTCACTGTGCTCATTCAAAAATGAAGCATACTAAACTCTTTCAGATAGACTGCAACATGTAGCAGGTCTTTCTCCCTGTCAGTACCTGCCCCGTGCTGTAGTACTCACACTGTGCTTTCCTTGCTCCCCCTGACTCTCAGGAAAGCTTCCTTCCAGGCCAGCCACCTGAGCCCCAGCCTGAGGTAGAGCTTCTCCCCGGCAGGGGTCCCTCGAGGCCTACCGACAGTCTCCCTCAGCACTGCATCTCCATCTTCCACCCAACTCCCCTGCTGGCATGGCTGATCCATATTTAAAGGGTTCACTTAGTCCCCTGCCAGGCCCACCAACTGGGGCTTGGCAACCCCCCCCCAATAAACATGCAGAACAGACCCCTCGGTCTCCGCCCACTAACTTCTAGATCTGTTTCCAGATCCAGGGAGAGGTAGTATGAGTTACAGAGCCCTGAACCCTGACCCAGATTCCATGACTCAGGCTTAGCCCTGAGTCGAACTATAGTTTACCCAATCTCACACAAGTAGCACACTAGAGGGTGCTACAGTAGGCATTATAAAGCATGATATACAGTATATTCACATAGAGATCACTGAGTTTCACTCATAACCACTAGTTTGTCACATAAGTTAGGTCTATTGCATGACATTATGTCACTAAACACTTTTTAATTCCATATATTGCTAACATGTTTTCATGCTAAAGTTGCTCTGACATCAGACAATAAGGGATAGCTTAACCGCTTGAAGACCGCCCACCGCATATTTTAACTGCAGCAGGCTGGCTCTATTGCACAAAACAACGTACCTGTACGTAATTTCGTGCAATAGATACAGCACCCGCTGCATGGAGGGGGAGCCAATCAGTGGGTCTGGCGGACCTCCGTGATCACTCTGCAGAGAGGCAGAATGGGGATCTGCCAAAGTAAACAAGTCAGATCCCTGATCTAACAGGGAAGTACACAGAGATTTTTTGTTACTTGTAAGCAGGAACAGGGATGTCTGTGTTCTTCCTGTTAGTCCATTCACCACACAGTTAGAAAAAAATTGCAGGGAACACAGTTAACCCTTTGTGTGCCCCTGATGTTAACCCCTTCCCTATCAGTGTCATTTATACAGTGTCAGTGCATTTTTTTTTTAGCACTAATCACTGTATTGGTGTCACTGGTCCCCAAAAAGTGTCAATGTCAGATTTGTCCGTCGCAATGTCGCAGTCCTGCTAAAATCACTGATTGCCGCCATTACCAGTAAAAACAATAATAAAAAATTTAAAAAAGCCATAAATCTATACCCTAGTTTGTAGACGCTATATCCTTTGCACAAACCAATCAATATATTATGCTTATTGGGATTTTTTCCACCAAAAATATGTAGCAGAATACATATTGGCCTAAATTGATGAAGAAATTACAATTTTCATGTTTTTTTGGGGATATGTATTATAGCAGAATGTAAAAAATATATATATTTTTTTTCGAAATTGTCTATTTTTTTGTTTATAGCGCAAAAAATTAAAACCGCAGAAGTGATCAAATACCACCAAAGAAAACTGTATTTGTGGGGAAAAAAGGACATCAATTTAATTTTGTTACAGCATTGCACGAACGAGCAATTCTTAAAGTAACACAGTGCCGTATCGCAAATAATGGCCTGGTCATTAAAGCGGGTAAATCCTTCCGGGGCTGAAGTGGGTAATCCAAGAACAAAACCTTAACACATTGCAGCTTATCAACCCTTAGATGCAGTGAGCATATTCGTTTTCATTTTTGAGGCTAAGAACATTTTCAGCAAGTACAAAAAAAGATCTTGCCAGAAATGCATTGTTCTTGTTGCTTTATGTGAGATGAAAACATAAAACAATCATATCTTTTTTACGTAAACTAGCAATCCCATCACCCCTTCATGTAATAAAGATTGACTTAGGCAGACATGTTGGAAGTTCAGCCTGGCTGACAGGGGCATAACTACAGGGATTGCAGGTGTCACAATTGGGACCCAGTACCATGCTCCAGGGGGCCCATGTGGGTCCTCTGTACACCTGGATAGGAGGAGCGGTGGTGGTGGCATATGGAGGTACCAATCTCCTACATTTTCCTCCTGCAAGTAACTACAGACCTGTTAGTTTAACTTCTATAGTTGGGAAGATACTTGAGAATTTAATAAAAGACCACATAGACAAATTCTTGCGAGAAAAAAATATTATAGGCAACAGACAGCATGGATTCATGAAAGATAGAGGTTGTCAAACAAATCTGATTTCTTTTTATAGGGAGTTGCTGGCTAAAAGACCATATTCAGAGAGTTGTGGTTAATGATTCATACTTTGAATGATCTAAGGTTATAAGTGGTGTACCCTAAGGTTCAATGCTGGGACCCCGACTTTTTAAAAGATTCATAAATGATATAGAGTCTGGAAATTAAAAGTGCAATTTTAGTCTTTGCAGATGACACCAAGCTATGCAGTGGAAATACACAATTACAGGATGTCTCCAACTTACATGCCAACTTCAATTCACTGTTTATTTGGCAACTGTGTGACAAATGAGGTTTAATGTTGATAAGTGTAAAGTTATGCACTTGGGGGCTAAAAACATGCATGCATCATACATACTAGGGGGAGAACAGCTGGTGGAGTCAATGGTGGACAGGGATCTGGGTGTTCTGGTAGATCATACACCTAATAATAGCATGCAATGCCAAGCTGCAGTTTCCGAAGCAAGCAAAATCCTTTCTTGTACAGTACTGAGGGAGGTATGGACTGCAAAGAGAGAGAGAGAGAGAGAGAGAGAGAGAGACTCCTGTACAAATCATTAGTAAGATCTCATTTGGAATATGCAGTTCAGTTTTGGGCATCAGTTCACAAAAAGGAAGGATATCAGGGAACTGGAGAAAGTGCAGAGAAGGACAACCAAACTGATAAGAGGCATGGAGGAGCTCAGCTAAGAGGAAAGATTAGCTGAACTGAATTGATTCTCTCTGGAGAAGAGGAGATTAGGGGGGATATGATCAACATGTATAAATACATACAGTAAGTGGTCCATATAATGAACTTGGTGTTGAATTATTTACTTTAAGGTCATCACAAAGGAAAAGGGACACTCTTTACATCTGGAGTAAAAGAGATATAATATCCAAATACGGAAAGACTTCTTCACAGTAAGAGCTGTGAAAATGTGGAATAGACTTCATCAAGAGCTGCTAGCTCAGTGCATTGTTTAACCGCTTCCCGACCGGCCACTGCATATATACGTCAGCAGAATGGCTCGGGCAGGCAGAATCACGTACCTGTACATGATCGTGCATGTGCCTTCCCGTGGGTCGCGCACGCGCCGCTAGCGGCGCGCTCGCGACCCGGTCGGGAGCTCCGTGACCCCGGCCGCGGGACCAGCGGACCCGATCGCCGCTGGTATCCCGCGATCGGGTTACGGAGCGGAAGAACGGGGAGAGGTCTATGTAAACAAACCTCTCCCCGCGCTTCCTACACTGACTGTCAGTGATCGGCGGTTCCCTGTCATCGGGAACGCCGATCAATGACGTCACACGTACAGCCACACCCCCCTACTGTAAAAAAAACACAACACGTCACACTGACTCCTCCCCGCCCCCTAGTGGTTAACCCCCTAACTACAACTGTCATTTACATAGGAATCAGTGCTATTTAAATAGCACTGATTGCTGTATAAATGACAAATGTCCCAAAAATGTGTCAAAAATGTCCGATGTGTCCGCCAAAATGTCGCAGTCACAATAAAAATCGCTGATCGCCGCCATTACTAATAAAAAAAAAAATATTAATAAAAATGCTATAAAACTATCCCCTATTTTGTAAACGCTATAACTTTTGCGCAAACTAATCAATAATCGCTAATTGCGATTTTTTTTACCAAAAATATGTAGAAGAATACGTATCGGCCTAAACTGAGGGAAAAAAATGTTTTTTTATATATTTTTTGGGGATATTTATTATAGCAAAAAGTAAAAAATATTGCATTTTTTTCAAAATTGTCGCTCTATTTTTGTTTATAGCGCAAAAAATAAAAACCGCAGGGGCGATCAAATACCACCAAAAGAAAGCTCTATTTGTGGGAAAAAAAGGACGCCAATTTTGTTTTGGAGCCACGTCGCATGACCGCGCAATTGTTAGTTAAAGCGACGCAGTGCCGAATCGCAAAAAGGGGCCTGGTCCTTTAGCTGCAAATTGGTCCGGGGCTGAAGTGGTTAAGAAAAGGTCTGGATTATTTCCTAGACACACATAAAATAACTGGATACTAATATTTATAGGTAAAGTTGATCCAGGGAATAGGCGATTGCCTCTTGGGGGATCAGGAAGGAATTTCTTCCCCTGTTGGAGCAAATTGAATCATGCTTTATTGTTTTTTTTTTTTTGCCTTCCTCTGGATCAACTGTGGGTTTAGGATTGTGTATATAGGATTGTAAAAAGTTTATTTTTTTCCCTTCTATTGGTTGAACTGAAGGGTCTTGTCTTTTTTCAACCTGACTAACTATGTAACTATGCAGCCGCTGAAAGCCTGCTTTTTCTCCTCTTTCTCCTGCATGCATTCAGAAGCAGCAGGAGGAAAATGGAGAGGATCGGTTCCTCTATATGCGCTGGAATCAGAGGAAGGAGGAGGATAGTTAATGTTCCTGGGCAGAAAAGGAAGCATATAGGACAGTTTGAGGGAGGAAGAGTGCCTAAGACTGTCAGTAGACATCTGGAGAAGAGCTGTGACAGACAGTTGTTGATACCAGAGAATGCCTCTGATGCTGACAAAGCCCACTGCCTGACCAGGGATAAAGGTTGCGAGCACTGAACTTATTCCCTCTGGAGAAGAGACGCTTGAGAGGGGATAGGATTTCAATATACAAATACCTTACTGGTGACCCCACAATAGGGATAAAACTTTTTTGCAGAAGGGAGTTTAATAAGACTCATGGCCACTCATTATAATTAGAAGAAAAGATGTTTAACCTTAAACTGCGTAGAGGGTTCTTTACTGTAAGAGCGGCAAGGATGTGGAATTTCCTTTCACAGGCGGTGGTCTCAGTGGGGGGAATTGATAGTTTCAAGAAACGACTAGATAAGCACCTGAACGACCGCAACATACAGGGATATACAATGTAATACTGACATATAATCACACACACAGGTTGGACTTGATGGACTTGTGTTGTTTTTTAACCTCACCTACTATGTAACAATTGTTGTGGAAATTCCTATAAATGTATGTTGTCAGATGTCTCCCAGTGTCGGTTTTGCTGTAATGCGCTCATGTGAGCGTATTCGCACATACAGACATTGGCGGAAGACCTGTGGACACTGCAGATATGGTTGCTCTTTAGGGATGCTCGTTTGTGCCTCACCAAGAGACTGGCCACTTCTTGGCGACTGCATTAATGACTCCGAGCAAACATGTCTGTGTACATGGGAACTGTAGCATAACTATATGAATATTATGGCCCACTGAGCCATGGTTTTGTATGGTTCGCGTCATTGAAAGCAGTTAGACGGTTTGGACATGATTTTGTGCAGAGCCAGCTTTCTAGTGTAACCTTTGTCTCACAGAAAGCATAGCTCTGCACCTGATCGTTTGCACACATCACTGTTTAGTCTATTTGAATGTATACATGTCTGTGATTGGTTATTTTGAATGAAGCCTGTTGGAAGGGTTACTGTTTGTCATTTTCTGTGATGTCACTTCCCATGTAAGCAGTGGTTGGCTAGAAACTGCACTTCCTGTTTGTGAAAGCTTTTGTGATAATAAAAGGTCATGATGGCTAGTGTGGGGCAGGGATGCTGACTGACCATGTTGAGATGAGGACGTAAGAATGCTGTTGATGTCTGTTTACTGGGGAATGGGAAACCAGGGGAGACATACAATCTGAAAGGTAAAGTATTATATCATTAAGGTGGAAATGGGAGCACAAGAGATGTGGCTGTGTGCTCTGCATACAGCCAAACTGCTACTACACAATGTAAGTCACTGTGGATATTGCTTTTTGTGGTACCATTAGAGAGTGGCAGGAGATCATCTGGGTACACAGAGTTGGTGAGAGGCTGCTGGCCAACCTTGCACAACACCTTAATAAAAGAGAGGCAGGGTTTTCTGCAGGAAATACAGTGTCAGTGCCTGCTTCAATTCTTAAAGGGACATTACTTTGATCATTACATGATAATGGTTGGGCCCCAATGAGCTGGTCAGAAGAGGAAATACAGTGTACATTACTGACTGCTGAACTGCTGTTGTGGTAGATAGGTTTGAATAGGGGTTGTACTTTACACCAGTTATTGTTTCAGAGTATGCTTGAAACACTTAAAGAGTTGTGGGCACAGGAACAGGGGGCTCAGCACATCAAGTAACTGCTTGGGGGTAAGTGCTACATAGACATATACATGCTGTGAATGTTTCTATGACCCTTGAATGTGCTGTGAATGTCACATTTACCATTTTATAAATATACTCAATAGACTTTTTAGTTGAGAAACTGCACCTCTGCCAACAAAATGAAAAGGCTAATGAATGTGGTTACAGTAGATACTAGTAAATATAAATCAAACGTAAACTGAATAACTATTCATATCTTTGCATTGTTTTCGGAGTATTAGCAGTTTGATGGTTTACTATATGAAAAACCTTTAATGAGAAAAATATTTTTCACTTTTCCTGACTAGCACTAGTTGCCTGACCCTATTCCTTCAATGCTTTGAGTCAATGACCTGTATCAAATAAGTACATAATGACTTCTCTCTTTCTCTGACATTCCTGATCTGCATACTTGTTCCAGGACATGTATCACACAATATCGTAAACAGTACCCATCTTATGGTAACATGTCCTGGGAAAGCAGCAAGGAGTTAACTCATTACCCCCACACATAGAAAATCAAACAGAATATTACTCAGCAACTCATGTATTTTTTTTTTTGTTCAAGCAACTCCTGTATGTAGTACAATACAACAGTTTCAGATCTTTATGGACCCTTTGTCAGGCATGGCAAGCTTGCCATACCGGATCAAGGGTCTGTAGTGTATCGTAGTGATGAAGGGTCCATAGTGACCCCTCCTGAACACAATCATATTACAGACACATCTTAACCCCGATAGCCAATCTGTTTTTATTTCTTGCTTGCGTCTTTGTCCTAACTGGGCTTGCCTGTGCAGTTGTCTGTCATAGAGATAATCAGGGCTGTCTCCAGAGTATCTCCAGTCTCAGGAGTTGGTCCCAGACATGTCAATAGAAGTTAAAGTGGTTGTATCCTCCTCTTGCACATTTTTACCTACATGTAAACCTATAATAAGGATTAGCTGTAGGTAAAATGAATATCTCCTAAACCTGTATGGTATAGGAAATATTCACCTTGCATGCAGCCGCTGACGTCAATGTCGCATGCGCTCTGAAGGTCCGGCGGATGCTGCTGGAAAATCAGAGCTCCTTGCCGGAACAGAAGACTCTCGCGCACGCGCGGTAGTGGCGTCATCGCGGCTCCGGCCACTCACAGCGTCGGAACCGCAAACCCAGAAGAAATGCCGAGGCAACATGTCAGCTCCCTCAGTGGTGACCGAGAGGTGATGCGGGTGCTTCGTTCTGAGGTAAGTATTTCATAATGAGCTAGTATGCGGTGCATACTAGCTCATTATGCCTTTGCCTTATGTCGCGTACACACGATCGG
Organism: Lithobates sylvaticus; assembly: GCA_028564925.1. Classification (NCBI taxonomy): domain Eukaryota; kingdom Metazoa; phylum Chordata; class Amphibia; order Anura; family Ranidae; genus Lithobates; species Lithobates sylvaticus. Next base: position 44,224,120 of record CM053033.1, read on the forward strand.
AATTCTCGTCGGAAAAAGCTCTGACAGTTTTCCCGACGGAATTCCGATGGAATTCCGCTCAAACTGTCTTGCCTACACACGGTCACACCAAATTCCGAATGTCAAGAACGCGGTGACGTACAACACTACAACGAGCCGAGTTCAATGCTTCCGAGCATGCGTCGAATTGTTTCCGAGCATGCGTAGGAATTTTGCGCGTCAGAATTCCTACGGACGATCGGAATTTCCGATAGAAACCTTTTCCGTCTGCAAAATTGAGAACATGCTCTCAATTCTTTGCTGTCGAAAATTCGGCCAGCAAAATTCTGATGGAGCCTACACACGGTCGCATTTTCCGATGAAAAGCTCTCATCGGTCTTTTTCTGGCCGGATTTCCGATCGTGTGTACGTGGCATGACAGGTCTTTTTTTTTTTTGTTTGGTCAGGGCATACAACCACTTTAACTTTCCAAGTGATTCTAACAGGGGGATTGTGAGGAATATAAAAAGAGCCATAGTTTAAGGCAGGGCATTAGTATCAGTTCAAGTGAAATCTGCATATAGGCTTTACTGTAGTTAATATAGGCTTGCTGAAGAGGGTAGGAAAGTTCATGCACTCTTTTTTTAAAATATTCTTTAAATCTGAAGATCCACTCCTAATAGTTCCTTGATACTTTATTAACACGTAGACAAATTGTTCATCCCTGTTCTTTAAGTATCTAAAGTAAATGCTCATATATTCCAAACCAAAAAGTAGAAATATCAGTTACTATTTTTTCCCCTGGAAATGTGTTAATACAGTTCTGTTTTTTGGAGGTTTTTTTTATGTTTTGCTTAGTTTTGTGTAGGCAGCATGAATTTCCCTCCCTGGAAATGATGTGTGAGTCGGATGTTATGATTCCCACATCTGCACTGGAGGAGTCACGCTGAAAGTCCAGGAGTAACTGGTGCCAGGAATATAAAAATAGATGCTTTCTTATTGATATGGACAAAGGAAGAATTGTTTAAGCTCATACTGTACATAGATTTTCACAGTTCGGCTTATTGAACACACTGCTCAGAGTAGGTTGCAAGCAGATATCATCTTTCATTTATCTGTCTGTTACTTATATTTTATATTGAATACAATTTACTATGTTAAAGAACTCTGCTGAGCTCATTGTGCATCTATATATATCTATATAAAGGCCTGCTTGCCTTAAGGGAAAGGGGCCTGCTATAGGTGAAGCAGACAGTAGCTAGCTATAGTGTCTGACCACCTGCGTTGGGGTAGACGTGACAATCGTGACAGGAGCAAGGAAACACTTAAAGCAGAGCTCTACCCAAAAGGGGAAGCTCTGCTTGTTTTCCTCCTCCCCCTCTGCTGCCACATTTGGCACCTTTTGGGGGGGGGGGGGGAACAGGTACCTGGTTTTGACAGGTACCCGCACCCACTTGTGGCTCAGTTTGCCGAGGCACCTCATATTACCACAATAAATGGGAAAACGTATTGACTCAAGTATAAGCCTAGGGTGAGAAATGAGCAGCTACTGTAAGTGGAAAAGAGGGTCAACAATGCCCATTTGCAGCCTCACTGTGCCCATTTGAAGCCATACGTCCCCTCAAACTTGGTAGTTAAGGGTTCCTAGATGCCCCCTAGCTGCAGCCAAAATTTGGGGTCTCTGGACCCAAAGGGTCCTGAAATGACATTGTTGCAGATGGACACAGTTGACCGAATTTGGGGCCCTGTATCTCGGCCCCAAATTCGGGTCCGAAAATGTCAAGCACTTTTCTGCAGCAGAGAATGATATTTTCCGAACCGACTTTGGGGCCCCGTATCTCGGGCCACTTAGTGCTAGGAACCCTAAATTTGGATATGTTGTAGTGTTTGTTCCACTGGGTTTGCACACCAAATTTGCACACCAAGTGGCCCAGAGATATGGGGACCCAAAGTCGGGTCGGAAAATTTCATTCTCTGCTGCAGAAAAGTGCTTGACTCAAGTATAAGCCGAAGGGGGCACTTTCAGCACAAAAAAATGTGCTGAAAAACTCGGCTTATACTCGAGTATATACGGTAACTTATTTGTCACCTTCAATGAGAGAGCAAGACTTTTTCTGTGTTTGGAAAGCCCTTTTTTCACAGTCGATTTTAGTCCTTCATCAGCCGGTGACCAAGTCCGCCCCCTAACAGTAGTAATACACTATCCAATATTCACAGCCAACATATACTTTATGACCACCTCAGACACATTTCTTGTTCTTCCCCTTTTGCTCCAATAAATAACTAGCTAAATATATCAAGTATATTAGTGGAGAGGCTAAAAGCAGTTTGCCCGCTCTGTGTCAGTACACCTAAAACAGATGGTTCAAAGGGTAGAAAAAATGCTAGTAGTTTAGTTCTAGATTTACAGACCTAGAGTAGATTAACTGGTAGTACCCACTATTCCAAAAACAGTACATAACCTGCTCAGGGTCAACAACAAAAAGGACCCAGCAGCACTGCTTTGACTGGAACCTTTATTATACGTTACAATATGTTACTTATGATCAGCAGCATGATGTGTATTACCTATGCAGAAATTAGGCCTTTTTTCTGCCAGTAAATCTGAATGACCCAAAATCCAACCATGTAAAGGTGGAATATGTTTACTGTTGATAGTGACAATGAGGTATTCTGTGGCACAACAAAAATACATCTGAGGTAGCAGTTTCCCCTGTGTGTAAGTAATTTGATTTTGCTGAGATACAGCAAGAGGTAAAAGATATAGTGGGTATTTGCTCATCAGGGAATAAAAAGCACAACATTTTGTTATTTCTGAGTGATAAAGTACATTAGAAGCCGGCAGGTTATTCACTCGCTTTCTGTTTTCTGTTTCAGATCTCCACATGCGATTTATTGCCATGCTCACGCTCTCCGCTGACTTGCTCAACTTTGTCACATATTTCAGCTCATGATGATGAGATGTTATAAATGTTTTCAGTGTATTGAAAAGTGCCACTTATAAGCAGTTTACTAAGGAAGATCCATGAGACGTTTGGGAAATTCTACTCAGCTTTTACCCTTACAGAGTTGTTTTGCGATGGACAAAAGACCTGCCTGGATTTGTGGATTAGGAGCATCAAAGCGGGGAAGCCACATACTTATTAGCAGGTTATTGAATAATTATTCGCTGGAAGCTTCTTTGATAAAGCAAACTGCTTTACTTTTATGAAGAATTAAAGAACATGTCTTACAGCATTACAAACAGGAAAAGAACACAAACAAGTGCATTGATCATAGATAGATAATACATCCTGTTATATCATCGAATATAAGAACTATACACTATAATACCACAGCACCACCTGTTGCATAGATAGGTATAATGCATACAGTATTGTCAGTTTATTAACAACTTTACATTACATGTTGTTGTTCTTCCAACATGTAATGTTATTCAGCCAGAGCAAGAAGAAGCGGATCGGAGGAAGAAGAAGATGGAAGAAGAAGATGGAAGAAGATGGTAGAAGATGGAAGAAGAAGATGAAGAAACCGAAGGATGAAGAAAGGAAGAAGGAAGACCAGAAGAAAGAAGATTTTTAATAAATGAATTGTCAAAGACCGTCTCCTGTAATTTTTAACATTTTTGTCACTTTTTTGGTGAAATGGTAGGGGTACTTTTGTACCCCCTTACCATTTCACACAGGGGGGGGATCTGGGGGTCCCCTTGTTAAAGGGGGCTTCCAGATTCCGATAAGCCCCCCACCCGCAGACCCCCACAACCAATGGCCAGGGTTGTGGGGACGAGGCCCTTGTCCCCATCAACATGGGGACATGGTGCTTTGAGGGGTCACAGACCCCCAAAGCACCCTCCCAATGTTGAGGGCATGTGGCCTGGTACGGTTCAGGAGGGAGGGGGGCCGCTCTCGCCCCCCCTCTTTTCCTGCGGCCTGCCAGGTTGCGTGCTCGGATAAGGGTCTGGTATGGATTTTGAGGGGGACCCCACACACCATTTTTTTTTTGGCCGGGGTTCCCCTTAAAATCCATCCCAGACCTGAAGGGTCTAATATGGATATTTAGGGGGACCCCTATGTCTTTTTTTTTTTTTAATTTGAAGCAGGGTTCCCCTTAATATCCATAGCAGACCTGAAGTGCCTCGTAATTGAATTTGGGGGAACCCCCACGTTTTTTTTATTTTTTTTTATTTATCAATGACTTTTTTTTTATCAATGACTTTTAATGAATGACTGTTCTCTGTGTTACGGGAGCCGGCAATTCATTAGCCGCAAGTGTATTTAAATAGCTTTTTTTCCTGCAAAAATGACACTTTGTGCAGGGACAGTTCTAAGCATGGGAAACATGCGCCCCTTCACAGGCATACTATACACACCCCCCAGGTACAAAATTTAAAGGAATATTACACTTTTATTGTTTCACATTAAGCATTATTAAAATCACTGCTTCTGAAAAAACGGCCATTTTTAAAAAAAAAATTTGCATTGATACATGTCCCCTGGGGCAGGACCCAAGTCCCCAAACACTTTTTATGACAATAACATGCATATAAGCCTTTAAAATTAGCACTTTTGATTTTGAACGTTCGAGTCCCATAGACTTTAATAGGGTTCTAAAGTTCACAAGAGCTTTAGGTCTGTTCGAGGGTTCTGGTGCGAACTGAAAAGCTTACCGATTGCTCTGCGATACATGTTATTGTTGGGGAGCAAGTTTTCTGCTTCATTGCTCTTTTGATAGCCTGGTTCCAAAGGAGATTTCACTTTCTTTGCATCTTGCATGTGGAATTGTTCCAAGATTTCCGAGATTTTCTGAGATTGGTTGAGAAGATAACTTCCATCTTTTCTCTCTATTTGGATTCCCAGATAGTAGCTAATGTTCCCAAGTTCTTTGATTTCAAAATTTTCTTTCAGCTTGTGAACTATCTGATTGTAATCCCCTTCTTGTTCAAAACAAGTTATAATGATATCAACATAGATAAGGATGTCCCCTTGATTCCTGGAGTAGAGACAGAGGTCTGCTTTACTTCTTAAGAATCCCTCTCTAGTTAAAACTTTGTTCACTTTCTCATTCCACATCCTTGCAGATTGCTTAAGACCATAGATGCTCTTCTGAAGTTTACACACAAGGTTGTCTCCTTGCATAAAAAACCCTGGTGGTTGCTCAATGTAGAGATCTTCCGTAATTTCTCCATATAGGAAAGCAGCTTTAACGTCTAGGTGTTTCACTTGCATGCCCTTCCCGGCTGCAAAGCTAAGAAGCACACTGATGGTGGAGTGTTTTACTATGGGAGCGAATGTTTTATCATAATATTCACCATTTTTTTGGGAGTAACCCTTGGCAACTAGTCTGGCTTTGTAATTGTGGATATTCCCTTCTGTGTCTGACTTTACTTTGAAAGTCCACTTACTTCCTATAGTTTTGCGGTTAGGAGGGAGCTCGGTGAGTGTCCAGGTTTTTTTTTTTTCTTGAAGTGACTTTAATTCTTCTTCTGCTGCCCTTCTTTATTTATTGGCTTCAGGTTTTAGCAGTTTTTCTTCCCAGGATGTTGGTTCAAGTATGCTGTGTGTTTTGACAGTGTATGACAGCTTGCAGGGTGGTATCCCCTTTGTAGTCCAAGTGGATCTTCTGAATTCAGGCATTTCAGCAGGATCTGGTGGGGAACTTGATTTAGGAAACGTGAGTTCCACCTCTTGTTCTGACTCCTGCACAGGTTCGCTTTGGTCAACCTTCTCTTCTGGTTTGCTTTCCATATTCACTTCACAGCTTTCAGGGATCTGTGTTTCTGATGATGGGCTCTCATAAAAAGAAACACTATAGCTTATTGTCGCTTTGTCAGTCTTTGGGAGTAGGATTCTGTAACCTTTAGTTTGCTCACTGTAGCCTACTAGAATGCCCTCTATGACTCTGTTCTCCAGCTTGGATCGCATTTCACTTGGAATATAGGCATATGCTTTACATCCAAACACTCTGATGTGCTCTATTCTAGGCTTTAATCTATGCCACATTTCAAATGGATAACTTGTAATGGCTCTTGAGGGTAGTCTGTTCTGTAAGTAGGTTGCAGTCATAACTGCTTCACCCCAATACATGTGAGGTAGGTTGGCATCCGACAACATGCATCTTGCCATTTCTATAGGAGTGTGATTTTTTTCTTTCTGTTACATAATTTTGTTCAGGAGTATATGGTGTGGTTGTCTGGTGTACTATTCCTTGTCTCTTCAGGTATGAGGCCACTTCTTTGCTTATGTATTCTCCCCCATTGTCGGTTCGTATAATTCCTGGTTTCCATTGGAATTTTTTGCTAGACATGGCAACGAACTCTTGAAGTTTCTCTGATGTTTCATTCTTGTGTTTCATCAGAAAAGTAGTTGTGTACCTGGAGTAATCATCAATGAATGTCAGTAGATATCTGTTCCTGCCTGACGTGGGAGTCTTCATTGGACAGCATACGTCACTGTGTATAAGCTGCAGGGGGTGGGTAGTTTTTATTTGAGATGCCTGTGGAAAGGGAGTATGTGTGGCTTTTGTTTCAATACAGCATTTGCATTTCATAAGCACTTTGCAAGGTGCTATTGTCAAATCTGATAAGCTTCTCTTTATAATGTCCTGTATAGCTTCTGGACTTCTGTGCCCCAGCCGCTTGTGTCATTAGTGAATACATTTGCTATGTAGGCCATTAGAGACTATATTGGCTTGCTGGTCTGTGGTGATGAGCCTGTATAGGTAATCATCCAGTTTTCCTTTTGCGAGGAATTGCTTATTATTGTGACTTGTGCATTCATCACCCTGGAACTTAACTGTGAGAATGTTGTTTGCAAGACTTTTCACTGATAGAAGACTGCCTTCTAGTTCTGGAACATACAGCATTTTCTTTACAAGGATACTCTGCTTGCCTTGTAGTGTAATGCAGTTCATTAGCCCTGGCCTTTAACTTCGGCAGTGATGCTTTTCCCATTTGCTAAGAAAATTTTGCTTTTTGCACTGTAATCAATGTTTTTGAAGAAGGTCTCATTGCTAGTCACGTGGCTTGTCGCTCCTGAGTCTATGCACCAGCCGTGTGGCTTGCCGGTTTGTGTTACTTTAAAGGTGTCACTCCATGATGTGTCTGCAGTTTCCTTTGTGATTGGTTTGACTCTTTCTTTTGTGGATAGCTTTAGCTTTCCCTGCTCGGCTTTGCAGATAGAACAGTCCTTTTTTAAGTGACTGGTGTTCTTACAGCGAAAACAGGCTCTGCTTTCTTTGTTGTGATTTGTGCCTTTGTACATCTTAAGATATTTGTCATCATGGTGCATATTTTCTTTCTTTTCTTTTCCTTTTCTTTTCCTTTTGTCAAAGCCATCGATTAATTTCCCTTTGACATATTCCAGTATCAGCTCCTGTTTGGGTCTAGTTTCTAAAGCGTTAATGAGAGAAGTATATGTCTCTGCAAGGCTGCAGAGTAGAAGGGCAACAATATGGTTATCTTTGATGTCCTCTCCGATGGTGCACAGCTGCTCTATGATCTCTGGCATAGCTTTCATGTGATCACATTTGCTGGCCTTCTTCTAGTTTCATCTTATATAGGTTCCTTTGCAGAAATAACTTGCTGTTTAGACTTGAACACTAATGCAGTTTCTGTAATGAAGCCCACATACCTTTGGCTGTTTTCTATGTTCTTATGTGGATAAGCTGGTCATCATCCACTAGTAAGCTTATAATTGCTTTTATCTGTCTGTCCTTCCTATCCCAGTGTTCCATCTCTCCGTCTGTGGGTCTGTCTGTATTTAGCACTTACCACAAGTCATCCTTGGTGAGAAACATTTCCAATTTAAACTTGCACAGCTGATAATTGGCATTGTTCAGTTTTGCAATTGCAAACTTCACATCTGAACCGCTTGCCATGTTTCAGTAGCTTGTATACAGTATTCGCTGTAATCACTGAGTATTCTTTCCAGTGCCTCTGGGTGCTGCTGGGTTCCTGGGAATCATAACCTATTAGCAGGTTATTGAATAATTATGCACCGGGAGCTTCTTGGATACAGCAAATGGCTTCACTTTTATGCAGGATTAAAGAACATGTCTTACAGCATTATAAACATGAACAGGAATAGAACACAATTGAGTGCATTGAGCATAGATAGACAATACATTCTGTTATATCATAGAATATAAGAACTATACACTATAATACCACAGCGCCACCTGCGGCATAGATAGATATAATGCATACAGTATTGCCAGTTTATTAACAACTTTACATTACATGTTGTTCTTCCAACAATACTGACCCTAGTTTTTCTTTATCTTAAAGTGTACCTACGGTCAAAATGTTCTCTTATTCCTTGGCATAATCATAAAGTTTGTAAGCTTACTTTAAATTGTGAAGATCCCCACACTTTTTCTTCCTCAAATTCTGTGAACCCTATTCAGTACGCCATGTTGGTAGGCACAGATTTCACAGAGTCTGCATCAGACGTGCTGAGAGGAGGAGTTTCAGGAGGCAAAGTCAGTACAGGAATAACTGCTTGCAGGCAGCAAGGTCCCATGGGATACATAGTCCTTAGAAATTGAAAGTAAATAGCAGAAGAGAAGCTTTAAAGCATGCAGAGAAGTCCAGAAGTTGTGGAAAGAGATGGTCACCAGAAAGGCAGCACTTACAACATTAAAGCGGAGCTCCACCCAAAAGGGGAAGCTCTCCTTGTCTGCCCCTCCTCCTGCCACACCTGGCACCTTTTGGGGGGAATGGGTACCTTGTTTTGACAGGTACCCGCTCCCATTTTCAGCTCACTTTGCCATGTTTGGCCCCCCTGCTTCCTTCTGAAGCCGGCCCATTCACAAAGCGATGTGGGAATCGCACATTATCAGTAGGAAACCGTCTGTGAATTTTCAAGGCTTCACTGGCGGTTTCTCTTAGCCAAGATGGCGGCGCCAGCACCCAAGAGCCGATTCAAGATTTGGCTAGGGTGAGGACACCGCTGGATTCCTGGACAACTAAGTTCCAGAAATCCTCTTTCAAGAAGATTTTTTAAGTAAGCTTGTATTGTAAATAACTATTTTTTGTTTTACCTTTTACAATTTTGATGTTATAAAATAAAAGTGTATGTTGTGACCTTAGATTTCCTTTAACAAATGTTGCTCTCTTGAAAAAAAAAACAAGCATTAATAAAAACACATGTTCAGGACTTCCGGTTCCGGCGCCACATGGAACGGTTGTAGTTAGGCAGCGCTCCCGCCATCCGCCACAAGAATCCAGCCAAAAAGCCTGCTAGCAGCACCGGGGAGGACCCCCACCCACCTCCGCTACCTCCGCAGACCCCATGGACAGGTTCGTGGAATGCTCTTATGCCCGGGCGGTCGCCTCGCCGACACCCCCCGCGGGAGACACAACTCCGGCCTCAGCCAACATGGCGGCCGCCGTCCCCACAACGGCTTCTCCTCTGCCACAGGCCCCAGACGCCCAGACACACAATCCCGCAGTGCCTGCAGGCATAGCACAGGAGGTAGTAGCCCTCCTGGGACCCACTCTGGCCGCCACTGTGAACGCAGCAGTACACAGAGGGCTGGAACAGCTGCACATAGAGCTCCAGGCCCAGGGGCACAGAATAACCCAGACGGAGGAGAGAATATCCCTCCTGGAGGATGACACCACGGCCCAATCTGCATTACTGGCACGTATTACAGCAGAAAATAGGGAGCTATGGGAGAAATTGGACAGTTTGGAAAATCGCTCCAGGAGAAATAACCTCCGCATAGTAGGCCTCCGTGAGACTGTACCCAATAACAAATTGGCCAATATATGTGCTAAACTTATCCCAGAGCAGCTAGGCCTACGCATACCATGCATAGTGGAGAGAGCACATCGCATTGGCCAACAAGCAGACAACAGGTCCAAACCCAGGCAAGTTATTGTCAGGTACCTGAACTATGCTGACAAGGAAGCCATCATGCAAACATTCCGCCGCACGCGCTCCCTGACAGTGGATGGGGCTAAATTGCTACTCTTTGCTGATTACTCCATCGAGGTGATGAGACAACGAAAGGCCTTCTCCCCAATATGCTCCACACTGTATCACAACCAAGTGAAGTTCTCCCTGACATACCCTGCTGTACTGCGCATTCAAACACGCTCAGGAGAACAACTAACATTCACCTCACCCGAGGAAGCTGAGAGGTATCTTGATTCCACAGGCACTGAAATGGAGCATACCGGCTCCACCGGGGAACATCCATCACAGCCCACCACCCCTCTCTCTACTCTGCGCAAGCAGCAACCTAGCCCCAACAAGCCTCCTTACAAGCGGATTCGCTTCACCCAACACCTGGATCGCTCTGGAAATCGCTGAAGTGCACCGCCACCACCACTCTGGTCCCAGGCACAATATGGGTAGTATCACTTTATTTGTATGCACCTTTTGACCCCCCAGTTTGGGATTTCTTATGAGGCAGACATGAGACACTTTATTTTTTCTCCCATCCCAGCCATGAGAAAGTCTCCTCTGGGTCAAAAAGGCTTGACCCTCTCATTCTTAGCCATGACACGTGGTCTAAAATCGCAGCTTGACCCACCAGGGCCCTAACGCACTGAAACAGACCTATAAGTTTAATGACTGCCTACGCCAGTTACATAATGGCGAGCAATACAAGACGTTCCTTTACAGCAATATTTTTGTTCCAATACCCAGTTTTTTCTCTTTACTTTTGACAATGTTGTTTTATGTGGGTACTGAGTACATGTTTCTGCTTCCCACCTCTCCCCCCCTACCCCCCCTCCCTACCACCCCTTCGCCCCCCCCCCTACCCCCCCATCCTGGAACGTTAAGGGACTTCGTTCTCCAAGTAAGCGCATGATGATTCTAAGACATTTAAAAAGACTGCGGCTCTACTACAGGAGACACATCTCTCCGCAGAAGACCTGACACGTTTGCGTAAAATGTGGGTAGGGACGGTTTATGGTTCACCTGCAGTGGGACGTAAGGCCGGAGTGGCTATCTTACTACATAGGAACCTGAAGCACACGGTGAAAGACGTCAATGTTGACCAGTTGGGCCGTAAAATAACGGTTCATTTGACTGTGACTGGCAGGGACATAGCGGTCACCAACATATACGCCCCCAACGCACCTGATACTACCTTCTATAGAGACATGATAAACTGGATCCAGACAGCACCAGAGACCCTACATCTGGTAGGTGGTGACTTTAACGCAGTAATGTCCAATACGCTGGTTTGCGCAAGCAACACAACCAGTAGAGACCCAAGTAGGGAGACACTATACCCACCTCAGACGATTCTTGCCCAGACGATGGGCTCGCTACAATTAACTGACATATGGCGGCTGACGCACCCTACTGACCAAGAGTACTCCTTTTACTCCCCCCCCCCCACAATTCGTTCTCACGAATTGACTACTTTTTTGCGACACCTGCTCTCATGCAGCTGCTTCATAACCCGACAATCCTGGACGCTAGGATCTCCGACCACGGACCCGTTACAGTAGGCCTGATTGATACACGACCTACATCCCCTGCCAGAATGTGGCGTTTCCCTTCATATTTGGCAGAAAAAGAAGATTTCCGTAACATGCTAAACACAGCCTGGTCAGACTATACTTCCACCAATGCAATTCAACTCTCGGACCCGAATTTGTTCTGGGAAGCCGGGGAAGCCTTTCTTAGAGGGAAAATGATTTCCTATACTACACAGTTTAAACGACAGGCCAGACAGCGCTACACCAGGGCCAGCGAGACCTTACGTGCAACACACGAACAACTAACCCTAAATCGCACGCCTGACAACATTAAAAGTTGGAGGGAAGCCAAACGCGAGTTTGACTTCTGGTCCGAACAACAAGAACTAGCCAAAGCATCCTACACTACGCTACACTTCCACAAATTTGGGAACAAAGCGGGCAAACTACTGGCGAGACTATGCTCGGGAACGAAACGCCCCACATACATCTCGGCACTTAAAAACAAAGACGGGACACTACTAACGTCACCCCTGGACATAAGTAGAACACTGGCAGAATACTATACGACCTATATTCGGCGGATCCTGACCACCCGCTAGAAACAGAAGCCCTTCTGGCAAAGGTTAAACTCCCCAGGATCCAAGGGGATCTCCTAGACTCCCTCAATGCACCCATCACCTTGGAGGACGTCCAAGAGACAATTAAGTCCTTGGCCTCCTCCAAGGCGCCGGGTCCAGACGGCTACACTGCCGAATTTTACAAGGCCACTAAGGACTGTATTCCAGAAACCCTTACACAGGTCTTCTCAGCCATGTGGAAAGGGGGTCCTTATCTCCCCACTGGTACTCAGGTACATATCAGGCTGATAGGCAAAAAAAGACAAAGACCCCACACTCCCAGGGTCCTATCGACCAATCTCGCTAATCAATGTCGACGCTAAAATCCTCTCAAAAATAATCGCATCGCGTTTAGCCCAAATACTCCCGTCTTTATTGCACACGGCCCAATCTGGGTTCGTTCAGGGCCGCTCTGCCACCCTGAACATACGCAAAGCCCTCATGGCACTTGAGTACGCTAAATCAAACCCAAAACAGGAAGTGCCCATAATGTCGTTAGACCCCGAAAAGGCTTTCGACAACATTAGCCTCTCCTGACTGTTCAGGGTAATGTCACACTTCGGTTTCTCGGGCCCAATTCTAACCTTTCTCCAACGAATGTACGAAGCACCCTCGGCACGGCTCATCACCCCTGACTTCATGTCAAATACGATCCCCCTGACCAAAGGAACAAGACAAGGTTGCCCATTGTCCCCACTTCTGTTCAACATTGCAATAGAACCCCTTTCAAGACTGCTTAACTCCCCAGACGGCATCAGTGGAATTAACATAGGGGACCAGATCCTACATTCAGCCCTCTTTGCTGATGACATACTCCTGTTCTCCACAGCTCCCCTAACCGACTTTGCCAGACTCAAGGAAATCTTTCATACCTTCCGAGAATGCTCAGGGTTACGTATAAACTTTGACAAGAGCGAAATACTGTCACTGACACCCAAAACGACGTCTGACTGGAAACTACACTCACCACTAACTATCGCCACACATCATATAACCTACTTGGGAATACGTATTGGTCGTGAACCTTCTTCTCTTTACACTTTAAATTTTCCGCCATTGATAACTAAGATTGTAAAGGAGTTGGAAGCTTGGGCAGCTCTCCCCCTCTCGCTCTTTGGGAGGTGTCACCTCTTTAAAATGGTTTCGTTTGCACGCCTGCTCTACCCCATGCAGACCATTCCACTTTTGATCAAACATAAGGACGTGAATTTAATTCACAAAGCACTATCTAGTTTTCTTTGGTCTCGCAAGAAACCATGAGTCTCCCTGCAAAAGATGTCTCTCCCTAAGGCTGAATGGGGGGCGGGCTTGCCCAATATACATTTTTATAATCTAGCATGTTTACTTAGACAGGGTCTTGACTGGCTATCTGGCAAGTCCAGGTACTCAAACACCGGCCTAGAAGAAGCAGCAGTGCTCCCGCACAACCTGTCAGCCATCCTTCACTCTAACCCCAACAAGCTGCCAATGCATCTCAAATCCAATGTGATTGTCAGAGACACAATTATAGCTTGGAGGGAGACGCGAAAACTCCTGGGCCTCCCCTCGAGCATATCTCGTCACCTACCAATCCAAGGGAACCCAATGTTCCTTCCATCTACTCTTCATGATGTTTTTGCACAGTGGCATGCTAAAGGACTCAACAAAATCACCTCACTCTTCCTTACAAGCCCGGGCAAATTCAAACCTTTTCAAGTCCTGGCTAGGGAGTTTTCTCTCCCAGCAACTCACGTCTTCTATTATCATCAACTGGTTAGCTACCTAAGGAACAGCTACAAAACTGGTACGACCCCCTTCAAAAGTCTTTTATAGACTCTGTACTGACCAACGGGGACTACTCTATCGCCACCCTTTATTTTCACCTCATTACTCACCAGTCGGATAAATACCATCTCCAACCGGTCCAGAAGTGGTTTGAGGTATTTGGTGAAGACGACCTAGCGGAAAAAATCCTGGAAGGATATCAACAGATACGCAAACTCACTGTCTCAGAAAACTGGCGTGAAACGCAATTCAAAATCACGCACAGAGCATACTACCCTTTCCGCACTGACAAAGCTGATCCAACGCAAGAAAACTGCCCATGGTGCGCAACACCACGACCTACTCTACTTCATCGCCTTTGGGAATGCCAGCCCGTCTCTACATACTGGGACTCTATACTCCAATACATATATGACATCACTAAAGTGCACATCCCGAAGGGTCATTTGATCTGCTTGTTCGGCCATACTACTTTGCCACCCTCTGAGTCGGAAAACGCCCCACACCACATTCCCCACTGGGCCCAGTTATGCCTCTTAGTGGCACGCAGATCGATTATGCTACAGTGGATCAAGACGCCGCCACCAAACCTGCAGATGACCAAGAAAGCCCTCCTTTCGCTCTGCTACCTCGAAAGACTGGACACCATAATGTCAAACTTCCAAACTAGCTCACGATTTTTTGTTAGATGGCGTAAATTTATGGAGAGTGAATTTTCAGAGGACATTCTGACCGACATTATGGAACCGTTACGGTACACAGAGTGGTACCTCAAAAGAGAACTTACTAACTCGTTGGGTAGACTTAAACTACCCAGCCCACCAGACCCCCTGCATACCCCCGATGCTTGAACACACAGCCACATATGTAAGTCCCTTGACGTCCGTGGATCAAACACAATCTCCTCACCAAGCTATGTCTTTCAAGGCCACCCTAAATAGTTTAGCATATGTAGATGTTAATACATATTTGATAACGTTGCTTTGTTTGTGATCTTTGCTGCAACCGTACCATGTCTCTCCTCTTCTTTTCTGTATAGTGCACAGTTTGTATACCAAATATCTTTGTTATGTTTGAAAAACCCAATAAATATTTTTCAAAAAAAAAAAACACATGTTCACAGATATATTAATTACAAATAATGTATATACACTCCTTGTTACAGAAAAGATAACATACAATTGCTATGAGGTCGCAAAAAATTAAAGTCAAGTTTTACTACATCTACTATGCAAAATCAATGTGCAATGTGAAGTCTTCTCTCAATGGTAAATTTCCCCTGTGCACTAGGATTTGTATTGGCTTTTGAAATGAAAAAAATCTGTGACATACAGTAAAGATAAATTGCTTGTATCTTTATGAGTGTAATGGGTTAGAATCTCTGTCAGATTTGTATTGCAACTGACCAGACAATTTACCCTCACTCCCTGTGTTTCTGACAGTTGATTCAGAGTTGAGTGACTGAAAATATCCTCAATGGGCACACAGATAGCAATAAACACCTAATTGAAGTATTTTCCAAATCTTCCTAAAGCTAAAAGAATATGTTTTGACCTGAGTTCCACATTATTATTGCTGATTTTGGTGTCTGTGATTCAGGCACAGGGAAGAAAAGATGACATTTAGGTCAATTAATTAGATAAGTACATTAAAAAAAAAAAGCTTATAAAGAAAACAATTACGACTGGGTTCACACTATTGCTATTATATATATATATATATATGATATATATATAGTATCTCACAAAACACCCCTCACATTTTTTGTAAATATTGTATTATATATTTTCATGTGACAACACTGAAGAAATTACACTTTGCTACAATGTAAAGTAGTGAGTGTGCAGCTTGTATAACAGTGTAAATTTGCTGTCCCCTTAAAAATAACTCAGCAGACAGCCATTAATGTCTAAACTGCTGGCAACAAAAGTGAGTACACCCCTAAGTAAAAATTTCCAAATTGGGGCCATTTTCCCTCCCCGGTGTCATGTGACTCGTTAGTGTTACAAGGTCTCAGGTGTGAATGGGGAGCAGGTGTGTTAAATTTGGTGCTATCACTCTCACTCTCTCATACTAGTCACTGGAAGTTCAACATGGCACCTCATGGCAAAGAACGCTCTGAGGATCTGAAAAAAAGAATTGTTGCTCTACATAAAGATGGCCTAGGCTATAAGAAGATTGCCAAGACCCACCCTGGAACTGATACAGCGGTTTAACAGACAAGGTTCCACTCAGAACAGGCCTCGCCATGGTTGACCAAAGAAGTTGAGTGCACATGCTCAGCGTCATATCCAGAGGTTGTCTTTGGGAAACAGACGTATGAGTGCTGCCAGCATTGCTGCAGAGGTTGAAGGGGTGGGGGGGTCAGCCTGTCAGTGCTCAGACCATACGCCACACACTGCATCAAATTGGTCTACATGGCTGTCATCCCTAAAGGAAGCCACTTCTAAAGATAATGCACAATAAAAAATGCAAACAGTCTGCTGAAGACAAGCAGACTAAGGACATGAATTACTGGAACCATGTCCTGTGGTCTGATGAGACCAAGATAAACGTATTTGGTTCAGATGGTGAAAAGTGTGTGTGGCTGCAACCAGGTGAGGAGTACAAAAAACAGTGTGTCTTGCCTACAGTCAAGCATGGTGGTGGGAGTGTCATGGTCTGGGGCTGCATGAGTGCTGCCGGCACTGGGGAGCTACAGTTCATTGAGGGAACCATGAATGCCAACATGTGCTGTGACAGAAAATCAGCACCCATTGTATTTCTACATCTATTAGAGAGCATAGTTAATAGCAATTGAACTAATTGAATATTACTTATTTGGTGGGGGGGAGAGAGAGAGAGAGAGAGAAGGATAGGGGAGGGGAAGGGAGGGGGGAGAGAGAGGGGGGAGAGAGGGAGACACCAGAAGCAACTTAATACCTTTAATCTTCTCTTCTGTCGCAGCCACCAGGGCCGTTATTCTATTCTCCTGCTGGCTGCTGTCCTTAGACATAAACACAGCATGACTTTGGAGGGAAAAGGGGGGCATCACCAAGCCTGCTCCATACAAGGAGAAATCGAGCACTGCCGCCGTTCTCCTGATCTCCTGCTGCTTTCCTCAGGCGGAATATCACTGCATTGCAGTGGGCGGCGCCGCAACGGTTGGATCACACATAAGGTAAAATGCGGCTACCGCCGATGTTGTCCATCCTTTCTCCCTTTCTCTTTACACAAAAAGCTGGACCCGCTTAGACACTCTGGGCTATTGACCCCACATTCGGGGCTCCAGCCTCAATAGCCACTCCTTAACGACACCTATGCCTGCCACTCACTCTGTTTCAGAGCTAAGCTTACTTACCTTCAGCACCTGTTGTCAGTATATTCTGACTTTGTTTCCTTTTGCTGTTTCCATCAGAGCATTTGGGTCTAAATTCAGCAAATGCACCATGTGTCAAAGTGTCTGTTGAGAGGAGTCAGAATACTCACTAAATATAAACATACTTTTCTCTTGTTGGTTGGTCTCTACTGTTAAAACGTAGCTGTTAAAATAAAAAAAGAACTCCCATGCTGCCTCTAATAGGGCTTTCTAACATGCATATTAAATTAAAATAATTGTATTATACGTAACAAAATGGCATCATGTTTAGTCATGCCTAGCCCTGCATATTGTAGAGAGACACAAGCAAAACTATGACCTGTCTGCATAGAAAGAAAAAAAAAAAACACTCTACATATAGTCAGCATTCATTATTACTTGCTTCTTTGTTCCTACAGTTTGACATGGAATTAATCTGGAAAAGTACAACTGACAGCTCAGCGGCAAACATGTAAAGCACCTAGGATGTGCTAACTAATTAAAAGCTCTAAATGGGGCTTTGAAATCACTTTGTTTTCTTACCAGGCAGATTTTTTTTTTTTTCCCTGACAATTTTGAAACACAAATCTTTCTTCTGCACAAGAGGAATGACACACAGGACCGATTGTCAGTTGATGTAATTGACTGTCATGTCATCAGAGCAGTTTGATGCAATGGGGATGTGATTGGCCACTGCAGGTGCACTTGCTGGTTTATGGGTTCATCAATCTTTCCCAGTCAGCTTGGCATTCAATAGAAATGGACTGGACTGAATCAATGTGGCCTGTACAACAATCCAGCTTACAGGCAAAACACTGACTGGCTGGGAGATGTGATTATATTAATAATTAGCGTTATTTGCAAGAAATCTATATATCTGTGTGGCCAGTGCTGTGTTCTGCTAAAAGTGCAAATTCAAGAGAAGTATTACTAAAATAATTTAAGTAAAGTAAGATTTCATATCAACTGCTAATTTTAAATAACTAATAACAGTGGGCCTTCATGCAGAGAGTGGACCAATATATAAATAAAGTGGTCAATGCTGTAAAAAGCAAGCAAGGACTGATGCTTATCATTTTCGCTCTGTCTTTCTAATATATTGAATTGTTTAAAATACTTGTTGAGTATTGGTACATTTGCTTATTTATTAAAAAATAGCAGTATCAGACTTACAAAAATAAAATGCATATTTGCACTAAACTGATCTCATAGCCATCTGAAAAAAATATTATGGCATTAAAACATTTTAGTTTGATATTAATGTTTCTCTTAAATGAGATACATACCGTATTTCTTGGCGTATAACACACACTTTTTCCCCCTTAAAATCGGGGGAAAGTCGTGGGTGCGTGTTATACGCCGATCCCCCCAAAAAAAAAGTGCCAAAAAAAATGAAACGGCGCCGAAAAACAGCGACCACCGCCGAAAAAGACCGTTATGTCTGTTCGGCTCGGCTCGCAGTCCCGCCTCCCTGCGCTTGCTTCCGAAACAGCAGGGAGGCGGGACTGCGAGCGGAGCCGAGCAGACGGCTCGGGCTTTTCCGGCTCCGCTCGCAGTCCCGCCTCCCTGCGCTTGCTTCCGAAACAGCAGGGAGGCGGGACTGCGAGCGGAGCCGAGCAGACGGCTCGGGCTTTTCCGGCTCCGCTCGCAGTCCCGCCTCCCTGCGCTCGCTTCCGAAACAGCAGGGAGGCGGGACTGCGAGCGGAGCCGAACAGACGGCTCGGGCTTTTCCGCCGGCGCTCTGTCTTTTCCGGCGGCACGGTCTTTCAAGGCGGCAAATTGAAATGTGGGCAAGCTGCAAATGACGCTGGCAAGCTGCAAATGACACTGACAAGCTGCAAATCACACTGGGCAAGCTGCAAATCACACTGGGCAAGCTGCAAATCACGCTGGGCAAAGCTGCAAATGACGCTGGGCAAGCTGCAAATGACGCTGACAAGCTGCAAATCACACTGGGCAAGCTGCAAATCACGCTGGGCAAAGCTGCAAATGACGCTGGGCAAGCTGCAAATGACGCTGACAAGCTGCAAATCACACTGGGCAAGCTGCAAATGACGCTTAAATGTAAGTGTTTTTTTTCCCTAAACTTCCATCCTAAAACTTTTTTTCCTTAAAATGCCCTCCTAAACTTGGGGTGCGTGTTATACGCCGGTGCGTGTTATACGCCGATAAATACGGTAAATAATAGGCTGTATGCCTGAGAACATTCTGGCGCTAATCAATACAATTACCTGGAATCAGTCATGCACTCTGACCTATCTGCCTATTGGTACATAGGAGATCTAGCATTAACATCACTACTCCCTATCACACAGTAATGCCGCGTACACACGACCGGACTTTCCGGCAGACTAGGTCGGACGGGATTAGTTCGTCGGACAATCTGAACGTGTGTGGGCTAATCTGTTCGTTTTTCGGGACGAAAATCCGACGGACCTAGAAATAGAACATGTTTCAAATCTGTCCGATGGACTCAGTTCCGACGGACTTAATTCGGGAAAAGCTAGTTCAATAGCCAATAGCTTCCCTTGCGTCGTATTTGGTCCGTCGGACCAGCACACAGACTGTGCTGTGTGCTGGTCCGACGGACCAAATACGACGCAAGGGAAGCTATTGGCTATTGAACTTCCTTGTTTAGTCCCGTTTATGTCATCACGTTCAAAACTAACGGACTTGCGAACGGACTTAGTCGGAATTTTGGCAAAAGTCTGTCGGGAAAACTGTCGGACCTAGTTTGCCAGAAAGTCCAGTCGTGTGTACACGGCATTAGCCAATTCTACATGTTGAAGAAAATAGGAGGATATGTGCTCTCCACCTCCACCATCTCCCCATACCCACAGAGAGGACAAAGTAGAAGGAATTTACTGTTTATGGCTGCAATGCCTGAGGGAGGGTTAAGGAGAGAGGAGCAGATCAGGCTGTCCTGTAATTAATTACTCATGCATTACCACAATTTCCAGTTTCTTTCCTTGTGTATTGTGAAAATTGAACATTACCTATCTGTGTATTGCCAGGATTGTCAGTTTGTTTCAGGTGCATTACCTGATAGTTGCCCATGCACTGCCAGGATTGCTTTTTCTGGTATTACTACCACTACCCATTTGTTGCATGTCTATTACCACGGCCGACCATTTGTTACCTGTATATTGTCATGATAACACATTTGTTGCTTTTTGTCACAATTATCTATTTGTTGCCCATGTTCTGTCAAAATTGCCTGTTTGTTGTCCATGTATTGCCACAATTGTCTGTTTCATGTAATTTTTTTTCACAAATAAATATATGAAAAGTGTGGCGTGCATTTGTATTCAGCCCCCCTGGGTCAATACTTTGTAAAACCACCTTTCACTGCAATTACATCTGCAAGTCTTTTTGGGGTATGTCTCTACCAGCTTTACACATCTAGAGAGTGACATTTTGCCTATTTTTCTTTGCACAATAGCTCAAGCTCTGTCAGATTGGATGGAGAGCGTCTGTGTACAGCAATTTTCAAGTCTTGCCACAGATTCTTAATTGGATTTAAGTCTGGACTTTCACTGGGCTATTTTAACACATGAATATGCTTTGATCCAAACCATTCCATTGTATCTCTGGCTGTATGTTTAGGGTCATTGTCGTGCTGGAAGGTGAACCTCCACCACAGTCTCAAGTCTTTTTCAGACTCTAACAGGTTTTCTTCTAAGATTGTCCTGTATTTGGCTCTATCTATCTTCCCATCAACTCTGATCAGCTTCCCTGTCCCTGCTGAAGAAACGCATCCCCACAACATGATGCTGTCGCCACCATGTTTCACAGTGGGGATGGTGTGTTCAGGGTGATGTGCAGTGTTAGTTTTCCATCACACACAACGTTTTGTTTTAGGCCAAAAAGTTTAATTTTGGTCTCATCTGACCAAAGCACCTTTTCCCACATGTTTGCTATGTCCCCCACATGGCTTCTCGCTTACTGCAAACGGGACTTCTTATGGCTTTCTTTCAACAATGGCTTTCTTCTTGCCACTCTTCCATAAAGGCCAGATTTGTGGAGTGCACTGCTAATAGCTGTCCTGTGGACAGATTCTCCCACCTGAGCTGTGGATCTCTGCAGCTCCTCCAGAGTTACTATGGGCCTCTTGGCTGCTTCTCTGATTAATGCTCTCCTTGCCCGGCCTGTCAGTTTAGGTGGACGGCCATGTCTTGGTAGGTTTGCAGTTGTGCCATACTCTTTCCATTTTCAGATGATGGATTGAACAGTGCTCCGTGAGATGTTCAACGCTTGGGATATTTTGTTTATAACCCAACCCTGTTTTAAACTTCTCCTCAACCTCATTCCTGACCTGTCTGGCATGTTCCTTGGCTTTCATGATGCTGTTTGTTCACTCAGGCTACTTTCACACTGATGCACTTTACAGGCGGTTTAGCGCTAAAAATAGCGCCTGCAAAGCGCCTGTAAAGCATCTTCCCTGTCACTTCAGTGTGAAAGCCAGAGTGCTTGCAGGATACTAGAAAAAGTCCTGCAAGCAGCATCTTGTGGTGACTAGCATCCCTAGTCACCACAATAAGTTTACAACTCAAAATTCAGGATTTTCCATAATGTTTAGACTTCCAGGACATATAAAATCAGTGACTCTCTCCACTGAGATCACATACAACAATAAAAACATTGCAGAGGTAATAAAAAGCTAATTAAAAAGTTTTGGGTTTTAATATACAATAAAATTCAGTACACCCGCCTATGAAAGTCCACTTCTGTACTGTAGAAAACCACTTTGTATTAATAAAAATATTACACACAATATAAACAAGTTTTCTGATATTTTCACAACCTACAAGAAGATCCTTTAAATATCAGCTTACTTTACAAAATGTTTGCCAGGAAATGTACCTGAAGATGGACACACTTTAGTTGTAATCTGTGGTTCCAATTAACGATTAGGAAATGCAATCAGTTGCTTGTATGCACTTCATATTAAATAGATAATGTAGGTCTCATGCTGCTCTTGCCATCTTTGTGGACAGACTGGCCCTATAGTTGCAGCTTTTCCACTGTAATTTGCTTTGTACATAATTTATGTTCTTTGCAATCTGCCTGTTTGGAAAACTGTCTGATTAACATGGAAGAGAAAGTCATGAATAGCTCTGGGGTGTGAGGTTCATCTTCCATAATAAAAGATATGCAAGGACAGACATATTTTATTATATTATGGTCCCATTTTTGCTATAAAAATAGCAAAAAGAAAATGTTTGTCTGTATTTTTTTTTTACTTTCAAAGATTTTATTTAATACCAGAACGTGAAAGAGATGTAATGAAAAACCATGGTGAGTACAGGAAATACAGGATGTCAAATATGAATGAGACAATCAGCCAGGATTTGAAATGGAAATTCCTGACACACCCTCCTACATATTGACTAGTGTTGCAGGATTAGTGGGAGAAGCTCTCCCGACACCCCAAATGGGAAAAAACGGTGTCAAAGGGCCTTCCCCCATCAACCCAGGAAGGAGCGATAAGCCTTAAGGAGGGTAGTTATGCACTAGATCAGTGGTTCTCAACCTGGGGGTCGAATGATGATTTGCCAGGGGGCACCGAATCTTGGGATGTTCCTGAAGCCCGCACCGTTCACCCAGCCTTTTCATGGCTTCCCAGCAGAGCTGTCCCTGGAGTTTGTGGCCGCCCAGCTGGGCTTTTCCTGGAGCCCGCGGCCGCCCACTCAGCCTCTTCGCAGCCACCCATTCAGTTCACAGCATAGAGGTCAGCTGACTGGTGAGGAATGTGAAGTGGGAGGAGCTGGAGGAGACCCTATCTCCTGATTTCGGCATAGGTGTCACTGCTGCGAGACACCACAGAGCAAGAGACGCAGTGAAGCCGGAGACACAGTGAGTAACACTACCTGTGATTAGAGTTGCCATTAAACGTCCCCACTACAGTTCTCAGATCAGCAGATGACCTTGATTAAGAGCATCTAAGTTGGCTGATCAGAACTCCCCCCAGCACTGTCACTGATCCCATCCCCCCCAGCACTGCCACTCATCCCAACTTCCCGCCAGCACTGCCACTCATCCCATTCCCCCCACCACCAAGGAGTATGAGAAGGAATAAAAATAGAGAATACATGGAAGGGAGAGGAAAAGAGGGGGAGTAACAAAGAAAAAGGGAGAGAAAGAATAAGAGAAAGAACAAGAAAGACGGCTAGAGAGAGGGATGGGGGAAAAAAACAAGAAATTAGGATAGAGATAGATAAAAGGGAAAGAAAGGAGATGGGTACTGACAACCCACGCTACAAAAAATAATTTTACTGTTATGCCCTGTAAACATGATAGGATTTTCCGACAACAAAACCGTGGATTTTTTTTTGAAGGATGCTGGCTCAAATTTGTCTTGCATACACACGGTCACACACACACGGAACGTCAAGAACGCGGTGACGTACAACACGTACAACGAGCTGAGAAAAATGAAGTTTAATAGCCAGTGCGGCTCTTCTGCTTGATTCCGAGCATGCGTGGACTTTTGTGGGTCGGACTTATGTACACACGAACGGAATTTCCAACAACAAGTTATGTTGTTGGAAGATTTGAGAACCTGCTCTCAAACATTTGTTGACAGAAATTCCGACAACAAATGTTCTATGGAGCATACACACGGTCGGACTTTCCGAAAACAAGCTCACATCCAACATTTGTTGTCAGAAAATCCTATTGTGTGTACAGGGCATTAGGGGTCCCCACAACTTGAGAACCACTGCACTAGGTCCATACCAAAGAGCCTAGTGAGTATTACAGATTGTCGTACTCTCATTTAGATGTCGAAAATCACTTGGTTTGATGAATTAGACTAGAGTGCAGGGGGGAAGGGAAAGTAAAGAGGAGAAGAGTTGGTCTAGAGAGGTGATAGAATAAAGAGGAAGTGCCAATCAACAGGAAGGGAGTTATAGACTAAAAAAGGCAAACGAATGTCAGACCGGAGCTCCAGGTAAGAAAGCGATGCCTTCACGCAGGGCCCAAGGTTCCCAGATAGATTCAAATGTCAAAACTGTGTCCGTTAAGATACTTGTCAATTTCTCCTGGGACATAATCCACAAATTCTTACGCTTAGCTGCTATGAATGAGACCCTGGGTTGTTTCCATGCCTTAGCTATGGTCAGCTTGGTGCCTAGAAGCATAAAATGGATCAATTTGCGGTTGGGTTTGGGAATCTTTGGAAGGTCGGAGTTCAGGAGAACGATGGCTGGGGTTTTTGGTGGCTGCTAATTTGTCACTTTTTGGATCAAGGTGAACATTTTGATCCAGAAAGTCCTGATTATGGGACATTCCCACCAAATGTGGGCCATTGAACCTATGTGTTGAAAGTCTCGATAACACTGAGGGTTTGCTGTGGGGAAAAATGGTAGCCAGCTTTGAGGGGGTAAGGTACCATCTGGTCATTACTTTAAGGCTAGCTTCAATCAAGGAGATGTTCTTAATCCCTTTATAGGACCTAGAGAGGGAGGTCTGCCACCTCACCAAATCCAAATGAATTTGGAGGTCATTTACCCAAGCTAACATATAGGGTGATTTGCAAGACGGATGAGCAAGTGATAATGGAGATTCCACCCCTCTGATCCATGGCCTCTCCACACCATTGTTCATAAGGTGTGATTTTGGTAGAAGTCGGTTTACTTCTCCATATCTTATGGAGAAAGTGTTGGATTTGTTGGAATCTGAATTGCTCCGAAGTCGGAAGTTCAAGCTTCTGAACACAGTTGCTCTGGGAAATTGGTCCAGAGGGAGTGAAGAAATGGCTAATTTGATACAAACCCTTGTCCAGTCACCATTTAAAAGATTGAATGTTTAGACCAGGGGTAAAGTCAGGATTGTGAAAAATATGTGCAAGGGGCCGGCACTCTGAAGTCAATGAGGTCTCGGATCTCATTTTGTCCCAGAGAGTCAAGGTTTGTGACAGGATGGGCAATAGTATTGGTGGGCGATCGCTGGAGGGGACCCATAATAGATAGTCTAAGGTATAGGCGGGGACTGCCTGTCTCTCTATTTGAACCCAGTTCAGTTTTTCAAGTTTAGAGTAAACGGTAGATAATTGAGCTATTCTTGCTGCTCGAAAATACCACAAAAGGCAGGGTAGGCCCAGCCCTCCCCTTGTCCTAGGCTGGAATAGGGTTTTTTGGGGTAGCCTGTGACCTGAACCTCCCCAAATGAATTTATTGACTTTGCCTCAGAAAGATTTTAAATGGTCCTTCCTTATGTTGATTGGGAGGGATCTGAATAGTTAAAGCAGTCTGGGGAGAAGTGTCATTTTTATGGAGTGTATTCTACCTAGCCAGGAGGGCTCATCTTTAGCCCAGTTTTTCAGGTCAGATTCTAGTTTCTGGTACATGAGTGGGAAGTTCGACGAGTACAAGTGTTCCATTTTGGCCGTGAGAGTGATCCCCAAGTTCCTTAATAGAGGAGTCGCTCTATTTGAACTCGAATGGACTTTTCAATGATGTTACCATCTGGCTTAAGGGAATTGTTTAGAGCTTGGGATTTAGAGTAATTTACCCGGAGGCCAGAGATAACCGCAAAATAGTTTGCAGAGATTGGGAAGGGTTGTGATCGGTGAAGTAATAAATAGAAGAATACCTACGGTGAATAATCCGCATTTATGGGTTTGGGAACCAAAAGTTACTCCTTGGATATTGGGGTTGGAACGTATAGTGATTGCTAGGGATTCGATAGCAATAGCAAAGATTAAGGGGGCAGTGGGCAACCCTGTCTAGTGCCCTTAGCTATACTTAAGGGTTTTGAGTAATGTCCCTGGAGGCGTATCAGAGCCTTCGGGGAGGAGTAGAGTGCATGGAGAATCCCCATGAAGCGCTGGCAGAATCCCCAGAGCTCCATGAGGGTAAAAATATAAGGCCAGAGAGAGTAGCATTCCTTCTTGTTTGGGTCCAGATGGGGGAGACCGGGCTTGCTGGGGGAGGACGCTTGATGGAGCCCATAGAGGAATTGGTAAAGTCCATGGCTGCTTCCTGTGAGATGAGCTTGAGGTTCAGGACGATCTTTTGAGTGTGAATTTCACAGCAAATGGGAAGGCCCACCAATATTTAATATCCTGTTGTGTGAGGACTGTCAGGAGCGGTTTGAGAGCTCCCCTCTTTTGAATTGTTGCGAGGGACAGATCTGCAAAAATTTGTATTTGATGGCCCTGGCATGTCACCTTTGACTTGGAGTGTGATTGACACATGACTTCTTCTTTTATGGCGTAGAAGTGTGGTTTTGCGATTATGTCCCTAGGTCCCAGGGCCCTGTGAGCTCTGTCCAACTCCAGGCGGTGAGGAGGGTATCAGGGATCAAGTACTCACCGAGGCCAAGATGCCGAGAGTGGTTGCCCTTGCGACTCAGCGCCCACTGCCCCTGGAGATGATACAGAAGGCAGTTGGCACCAAGAGGCACAAGCCACCTGTTGGTGATGGCTAGGCGTGGGCCTAGGTGCTGTAGACGGGAGATGTGCTGGACACTGGGATCCTGGCTGAGGCTCAAACACCGGTAGGCAGGCTGGAGGTGAAACACAGAAGATTAGTCAGGTACAAGCTAGGGGGTCAAACACGGGTAGACAAGTCCAGAGCGAGGTAACCAGGCGGAGAGATAAGGCAGGGTCTAAGGCAGGCAGAGGGTCAGGTACTGGCAGCAAGGAGCAGATATCCGAAGGTACAGGCCGAGGGTCAAACACTGGAGACAAATGGGAAGTCCGGTAGGTAAGCCAAAGGTCAAGGTTGGAGAGAAGCAGGATGGTCAAAGGTAATCCGGGTCGGCAGCGGGTAATCAATCAAGGAAGCAAACAGCAGGTACAGGTACAAGGAACAAGGACAGCTGAGAGACGAACCAGCATTGTTTTGGTGTGAAGGCCTCTCTTTTATAGGCCAGCTGGTTGGTCACATGGGGCGCACGCTAGTGCGCATGCGCGCGCGCAGCTCAGTGGAGCCGCGAGCGCGCGTGCGCCGCCGCAGCATTACCCCATCTCTTCCTGTGCGCCGGAGCGCCAGCCCCGTGCGCATGCGCACTACAGTGCGCGACGGACGAGGTTCCTGATAGTGCCCCCCCTGAGGGGCGGACTCCGGACGCCCAGGCTATCCATCAACTCAGGGTGTTCTTGGTGAAAGATCCTGATCATCCTTGGGGCATGGAAATTTTTGGATGGTTCCCAGGAGTTGTCTTCCGGAGGGTACCCCTTCCACTTTACCAAGTACTGGAGCTGGCGGCCCACCTTCCTGCAACCCAGTAGGGATTCCACTTCATACTCTTCGTTACCATCAACTGTGACAGGAGGTGGGGGAAGTTCTTCTCTATCCGGAAAAGGACTGGGGACCAGAGGTCTTAGCAGCGAGGCGTGAAATACCGGGTGTATTCTGTACGTCTTGGGTAGTGAGAGCTCAAAAGCCACAGGGTTTATCATCTTCTTGATCTCAAATGGCCCGATAAATTTAGGGCCCAGTTTTCGTGAGGGGCACGAGAGTTTGAGGTGGGTGGTTGACAACCATACCTTCTCCCCTGTTTTAAAGGAGGGATTAGCCCTTCTACCTTTGTCGTGAATTTTTTTGTAATCCTCTTGTGCCTGCTGCATTGTTTTCCGGAGTTCCTGAAAGTTGGACTGGATGGATTCTAGCCTTTCTTGTACCGCTGGAGCTGGTGATTCGGGGAAGGCGTTTGGGAGGAAAGATGGATGAAAGCCAAAATTTGCCCAGAAGGGAGTTTGATTCGTGGTCGAATGAGAGGAGTCGTTATACGCGAATTCTGCATAAGCCAGCAGGGAGGCCCAATCGTCTTGTGCTGAGGAACAAAAACAGCGTAAGTACTGTTCAAGCGTCTGGTTGGTACGCTCTGTTTGTCCATTGCTCTGTGGATGGTAGGCTGATGAAAGGCAGACCTTGATTCCTAGAGACTTGCAAAGTTCCTTCCAAAATTTTGAAGTAAATTGAGAGCCTCTGTCCGAGACAATGCTCTTGGGGACTCCATGGAGCCTGACAATCTCCTTAATGAAAATGTTGGCCGTTTCTAAAGCCGTGGGAGTGCCAACCATAGGCAGGAAGTGGCTCATCTTGGACATCCGGTCCACTACTACCAGGATGGTAGAAAACCCCTCTGAGGGGGGTAAGTCTACGATGAAGTCCATCGAGATGTCGGCCCAAGGACGCTCCGGGATGGGTAGTGGCTTTAGTAACCCCCAAGGTTTATTTTTGGCCCCCTTGTTCCGTTGGCAAGGTATGCAGGAGGAAATATAGTTTTGGCAGTCTTGTCGCCAGCCTGGCCACCAGAAGGTGCGGGAGATGAGTTCCGCTGTTTTCCGGACTCCGAAGTGCCCCGCTAGCTTGTGGTCATGGAGGGTTCTTAGGACTAAGGGTCTCACTTCTTGAGGGACAAAGACTTTGTCTTGATGCCAAAGCAGGTCTTCACGCCTTTCCAGGGAGGCCACAATAGGATCTCTGCAATGGGTTGATGCTGCGTGGAGGGCAGAAGACAGGTCTGTCGGGGTAAGTAGTAAAAAATTCTGGGGAGCTAGGATGGTGCTGGGTTCTGTTATTTGGGCGGACTCCGGAGAGATGCGGGAGAGAGCATCTGCCTTGCCATTCTTGGACCCTGGTCGGTAGGAGATGTGGAACGTGAATCTCGAAAAGAAGAGTGCCCATCGGGCTTGGCGAGGTTTTAACCTCTTGGCAGTCCGTAAGTATTCGAGGTTCTTATGGTCGGTGAAGATGGTGATTGGATGGACCGCCCCTTCGAGAAGATACCTCCATTCTTCCAAAGCACATTTGATAGCTAGTAATTCCCGATCATCCACGTCATAATTCCTCTCGGGAGGACTTAATTTCCGGGAGGCGAAAGCCACCGGATGGAGAAGAGCCTTTGGCCCATGCCGTTGAGAGAGAATGGCCCCAGTGGCCGAATCTGAGGCGTCTACCTCCAATACGAAAGGGAGCAGCGGGTCCGGATGCCGTAAAATGGGAGCAGTGGTGAAAAGTGTTTTCAACTTGGTAAAGGCCTCCTGAGCCTCCGGAGTCCACCGGAAACGGCTTTGCTGGCGGGTTAGTTGAGTAATCGGGGCAACGATGGCAGAGAATCCCACGATGAATCGCCGATAGAAATTGGCGAAGCCAATGAATCGTTGCACCGACTTTTGTCTTTTGGAGGTGACCACTCTACTACTGCCTTGACTTTCTGAGGATCCATCGACGTACCTGAAAAGATGAGGATGTCATCCAGATAAACGACTAAAAAATCATCCAAGTGTTCTCTGAAGATGTCGTTCACCAAGTGTTGGAAAGTGGCCGGAGCGTTGCATAGGCCGAAAGGCATCACGAGATATTCAAAGTGGCCAAACCTAGACCTGAAAGCTGTCTCCAGTGTGACTGGCCCCGAGTGTGGCAGGGACCCGTCAGCCAAGTGGACCAATAGTGGTTTTCCTTTATTAACGTATGGGATCTGCCATTCCTTGGCAACGGAGATGTCTAAAAAGCAGCTGCAAGCCCCGGAGTCAATTACGGCCGGTAACCGAATCCTCTTTCCCGCCAGCTGTAGGGAGACAGAGAGAGTCACATAAGCCTGAGCAAGGTTAGGATTTTGACAGTTCATAGTGTGCGGAGATGGCAACTTACTGGGCCGGATGGGACAATTCTGTAGGAAATGACCGGATCCTCCGCAGTAGAGACATAGGTTGGATCTGCGTCTACGTTGGCGTTCCTCCTGAGACAGACGGGGGCGGACTAGACCAAGTTGCATTGGTTCCCCGTCTGATGCCAAGGTGCCGGTAGGCAAGGGAGTAGTTGGGTGCATGGAAGGACCTCGTGGGGACCCCCACACTGGTCGAGATCCTTGTAGGCGCTCGGAACGGCGCTCACGCATGCGCCGGTCCAGTTTGGTAGTCAACTGGATGAGTTCTTCTAAGGTCGTGGGAGTCTCAACACGAGCTAATTCATCCTTGAGGCTCTCGTTCAATCCTAGCCGGTACTGGTAGCGGAGGGCTGCCTCATTCCATGTTGTGTCGGCCGACCATTTACGGAACTCCGCAGTGTAGTCCTCTACTGGTCTTCTCCCCTGGGAAAGGGTATGTAGAGTAGCTTCGGCTGTGGCAGTACGTTGGGGGTCATCATACAGTTGGCCCATAGCTTCAAAAAAAGAATCCACGGTGTTTAGCAAGGGGTTCCTTTGCTCCATGAGACCGTGAGCCCAGGTCTGAGGTTCTTCTGAAAGCAGAGAAATGATGAATCCCACCTTTACAATTTCAGAGGAGAAGGTCCGGGGTTGTAAAGCGAGATACAGGGAGCAGGCGTTTTTGAATGACCTGAATCTTCTACGGTCGCCTGAAAAACACTCAGGGATAGGTACCCTGGGTTCCGGCACAGCCATCATCATAGCAGGTGGGTTTTGCATTTGAGGTGCGGAAGCCCCGCTGGCTGACCCGGAAGCTGGGTTGGCAGGAGGAGAAGCAGTTGCCAGTTGTTGGAGGCGGGTATCAACCTGGGCATAGCCTTCCTGTAATTTCTGCACCGCCTCCATGAGGGCAGACACCTGTTGACATAACATCTCCAAAGGAGATCCCGCTCTGTTGGCCTCTGTCATGGCTGGTTCGTACTATCAGGGATCAAGTACTCACCGAGGCCAAGATGCCGAGAGCGGTTGCCCTTGCGACTCAGCGCCCACTGCCCCTGGAGATGATACAGAAGGCAGTTGGCACCAAGAGGCACAAGCCACCTGTTGGTGATGGCTAGGCGTGGGCCTAGGTGCTGTAGACGGGAGATGTGCTGGACACTGGGATCCTGGCTGAGGCTCAAACACCGGTAGGCAGGCTGGAGGTGAAACACAGAAGATTAGTCAGGTACAAGCTAGGGGGTCAAACACGGGTAGACAAGTCCAGAGCGAGGTAACCAGGCGGAGAGATAAGGCAGGGTCTAAGGCAGGCAGAGGGTCAGGTACTGGCAGCAAGGAGCAGATATCCGAAGGTACAGGCCGAGGGTCAAACACTGGAGACAAATGGGAAGTCCGGTAGGTAAGCCAAAGGTCAAGGTTGGAGAGAAGCAGGATGGTCAAAGGTAATCCGGGTCGGCAGCAGGTAATCAATCAAGGAAACAAACAGCAGGTACAGGTACAAGGAACAAGGACAGCTGAGAGACGAACCAGCATTGTTTTGGTGTGAAGGCCTCTCTTTTATAGGCCAGCTGGTTGGTCACATGGGGCGCACGCTAGTGCGCATGCGCGCGCGCCGCTCAGTGGAGCCGCGAGCGCGCGTGCACCGCCGCAGCATTACCCCATCTCTTCCTGTGCGCCGGAGCGCCAGCCCCGTGCGCATGCGCACTACAGTGCGCGACGGACGAGGTTCCTGATAGAGGGGTATTGGGGATAAGATCATTGATGAGCTCCTGAACTGCTGAGGAAATGTCCGCGATGTTCTCAGGAAGGACCCTGATTCTGAAATAGTATATTCTGGATCTAATTTCCAAATCATCAATTCTGGAAAGGGCTGTTTCACGCTGTTCCTGGAGGACCTGAATGTGGTCTGAATTCTGATTAGCTCTTGATACCCTGATGTTCAGTTTTTTTTCTATGGCCTCCATTCTGGACACCAGGTTCTGAAAATCAGATTTTAGCCACCATGTTGGCCAGCCCCCTCTCCAGGAGGTCAGAGAGCTTAAGGAATAAGTCCGATATTTGTGTAGACAGGTACTGGCCTGGGAAGTCTGGGAAAGGGGTCACAAAGTGATGAGCTGGGGAAGGCCTGACTGGAGAAAACGTGTAGTCCTCCATGGTGCTGCCCAGCAGAGACTCTGTGGAGGCTGGTGAGGGAGCCAGGGGGAGCTGAGTACTCCCATGGATCATAGGTGTAGGTGAGGGTTGCTGGGGATAAGACTTTCCTTTGTTTCAGGGATCCCTCTGTGTTGGCTGCATGTGACTGTGCAGCTGCGGCAGGTGCGACCATCTTGGTACACCCACCCCGCGCTGAGCAATCAAATTGCGGCCCAAGATCGTGTCTTGCGTCTGGTCCTGACATCCAGGGGTGTGCTAGGGAGTCTCAGGGGCTATGATGCCCCATTATCATTGGTCCTGGGTGGCTGTGAGTGTTGCTATGAATACCGCTGGTCCAGGGTAATGCGGAGCTCTAGGTTCAGGCAGCCATCGTGGAGCTCCCGCACATGCACACTCCAGTTGTACTATTTTTATATACTTCAGTACTTTATTATTTTACTAGGCACTATAAAGTAAAAACTTCCACCCTTGTGGCCCACAACCTTTTTTTTGAGGAATCACATGGATGTTGTCATACCATAGGGTATAGTATATAATATATAGGGCAAGTGAATGAACTCATTTCAGTTCTGACAAATGTTTCAGAGTGCCTCCAGTGACCATGGAAACCCTTCTGTGCAATACTTTACCTTGCTTCTTTTTTAAACACAATAATTTAAAAACATAGACTGTCAGGACTGATATGAATCATATGTATATAAGTATGTGTGTGTTGGCAATAGTTAAAGGTTGATGTATGCAATCAGCTATAATGTTTCTTTATATTATGTACTGTACATAAAGGTTGAACTTTCGGCTGACATGCTTGCGCTGTGTCTGAAGCAGAGTGGGTATGCATGGCACAAAGTGATTTTTGCATTCCTTGTGGGTGTTTAAAAAGTCCTGACAGTCTTATTATTCACCCACTATGGTAAGGTAGGGAGATACACACAGTATCTCACAAAATTGAGTACACCCCTCACATTTTTGTAAATATTTTATTATATCTTTTCATGTGACAACACTGAAGAAATTAAACTTTGCTACAATGTAAAGTAGTGAATGTACAGCTTGTATAATAGTGTAAATTTGCTGTCCCCTCAAAATAACTCAACACAAAGCCATTAACGTCTAAACCGCTGGCAATAAAAGTAAGTACACCCCTAAGTGAAAATGTCCACATTGGGCCCAATTAGCCATTTTCCCCCCCTGGTGTCATGGGACTCGTTAGTGTTACAAGGTCTCAGGTGTGAATGGGGAGAAGGTGTGTTAAATTTTATGTTATTGCTCTCACTCACTCATACTGGTCACTGGAAGTTCAACATGGCACTTCATGGCAAAGAGCTCTCTGAGGATCTGGAAAAAAAGAAGTGTTGATTTACATAAAGATGGCCTAGGCTATAAGAAGATTGCCAAGACCCTGAAACTGAGCTGCAGCATAGTGGCAAAAACCAAACAGCGGTTTATCAGGACAGGTTCCACTCAGAACAGGCCTTGCCATGGTTGACCAAAGAAGTTGAGTGCACGTTCTCAGCGTCATATCCAGAGGTTGTCTTTGGGAAATAAACGTATGAGTGCTGCCAGCATTGCTGCAGAGGTTGAGGGGGTGGGGGGGGGGCAGCCTGTCAGTGCTCAGGCCATACGCCGCACACTGCATCAAATTGGTCTGCATGGCTGTCGTCCCAGAAGGAAGCCTTTTTTATAGATGATGCACAAGAAAGCCCGCAATCAGTTTGCTGAATACTAAGGACATGGATTACTGGAACCATGTTCTGTTGTCTGATGAGATCAAGATAAACTTATTTGGTTCAGATAGTGTCATGCGTGTGTGGCGGCAACCAGGTGAAGAGTACAAAGACAAGTGTGTCTTGCCTACAGTCAAGCATGGTGGTGGGAGTGTCATGGTCTGGGGCTGCATGAGTGCTGCCGGCACTGGGGAGCTACAGTTCATTGAGGGAACCATGAATGCCAACATGTTCTTCTGCCCAGCACATATTCCCCCCATCTCAAGTGCAGATTCCCCCCCTAAGTCTAATGGCCCCAGTAAAAATACCCTCTCCCTTCCTGAATTCAACAGAACCCAGGTGCAGAGCGGAAAGACATTCATCCCAGTCTCCCCCTTGGCTAGTGCAATATGACACATCAGAGGCAGGGAGGAGCCTAGGAAGCTCAAGCAGTTTGACGGGGACACACGGGTCTTCTGAACTGGCAGGTGGTTGAAGCGCTGGGACCTTCCAGAAGATTTGGGGCATTTGTCCTGGGTACCCAGCTCTGGCAATGCCCATGAGATACAGTAATGAATTGTTACCTCTTTAATCAGTATTTTTTGCTGTCTGTGTCTCATGGGGTGATTTTCTGACACAGAGATGCAACGGGAGGTGTGAAAAAAATCCTACAAATTGAGGGTAATACCCCTCTAAGCCCCCGTACACAGTGTCGGAAATTCCGACCACAAAATCCGTCTAATTTTTTCTGATGGATTTTGTCTGACACTGGTGTTGCATACACACGGTCGGACAAAGTTGTCGGAAAATCCGATCATTCTGAACGTGGTGACGTTCGTTGCGTACGACGGAACTACGTAGAGGCTAGTAGCCAATAGCTTTGGTCTCGTAATTTGATCTGAGGATGCGTGGCACTTTATCCGTTGGAATTCTCTACACACGATCGGAAAAAGTCTGATCGGATTTTGTTGTCGGAAAATTTGAGAGCAGGATCTCAAATTTTTTCCATCGGAAATCCGACGGAAAAAGTCTGATGGAGCCCACACACGGGCGGATGTTCTGACAACATCGTCCAATCGGACATTTTCCGTCAGAATTTCCGACGGTGTGTACAGGGGCTTAGGCACTGGAACAGATTTCATTTTTGTAAGATTTCTCCTCACCTTTTGTTTTTATAACAACCCATTTCTTTTAAAAAAATTCTCATTACTTTCTGTACCAGAGGCAATGGTCATCAGAACAACTAAAAAGGTTGAATCTCCTAAAAAAAATGCTTTTCATAGACCTAATTCAAAATTGTAATTCATTAGCACTTATTGAATCATATAAAGGATTACATTCCCTCTTGTTAGATTGTCATGGCCTTAACGCCACCAGTGCATATAGGTATTATTTTTCGTACAAAGCGATTAATAAATGTTTTATCCTAGTGCTGTGGGTTTTAATAAGTGGTAGCACTCATACGTAGCTGGTGTTGAAAAATCAGAGGTCACATGGGAACACTTAAATTATTTTGAGCTAATTTTATCCCAGCTTTTTTTTTATCGTGTAATCATTTTCTAAACCCTAATTAGGCTGTATGCTTTGAAAAGAAAACATTTTGAACTTTCCACAAGTATTTATTTTCCACTATTATTACAAGTTTTTTTTAAAGAAATGTCATGGTGTTCACATTTCAAATTCATGTTGTGTAATTTTTTAAGGCTAATATTTAATTTACACATTGATAACCTATAGAGTGCTATTCAAGGATAGCTAAACGCAAGAAACGAAATCTAATAAGTTGCAGCTTACAGTCCTTAAATGTGGTAGCTGCATTGGTTTTCTTTTTTTTTTTCAAACTAAGCACGTTATGCAAAGGTAGAACATACTTGTTGATCATGCCTGAAATGCAGTGTCCTTGTCATTTCCTGTGAGTTGAACCAAAGAATATTTTACTTCCCTGCTATGTTCTATAAACTACCAATTGTCCTGCCCTTGGCTAATGGAGATGAAGAGATATGGACATATTTGTACTTTATATCAGGAGACCAGTCTAGGGTGTAAACCATGGCTCCCTCCTTAGATTCAGTGGAAGAGTGACGTAGCCACCCAAGAACAGGAAGTGTATTATTTCCATGATCATCAGGTGAAAAAAAAGCAAGGACTACTAGGCTACGATATATAATATATTACATTTTCAGTTTTGGGCTTAGATACAATTTATCGTGGTTGTAAAGTCAGGATAATAAATAACTGCCATCGCTGTTTTAACAAGATGTATGTCCATTTTTTTAAAAATCCTAAATACCCTTTCTCATATCACCTCTGTGTTGTCACGTTCCTCCTCTGCTCTCCTTCCTCGATCTAAGGAATTCAGAGGGAGGGGCTAAGATACTCCTCCGTCAACCATCCAGCAGAGGAAGGTCACGTGACCTCACATCTGTGCTGTAAGAGAAGGTATTTAGGATTAGAATTTATAAAAAAATTGACACACAGTACTTTAAATCCTGAAATAACAGAGGGAATGGTAGTTATTTATAACTGGTATTTTCAAACCACAAGGAAGAGCAGCATGAGGGGAAAGGCGGGGAGAGATCGGCTCTCACACAAAGGCTTCAGAACTGACAGGCAGGGAGGGAGGGGGAGAGACTCAGAGCAGAAAGCGGGATGATGGAGGTACGTAAACTGACCACAGTATCATGTATCAACAGCCATGATTACCGTGGTAAGCACACATAGGTAAGGGGGGTGGTGGGGAACAGGAACAGGCAGGATAAACCAAGTAATTTACAGCAAAGAAAGGGACAAATTACATGGCACAGGCACTATGCTATAGATCATGCCTTAAAGTAACTGAATCTTTTGTTTTTTCCTTTTAGGGCTCTTTCACATGGATGTGTCTGTGTACGGAGCCCGCTCTGCACAGCGGGGGATCGCTCCGTCGATCCCCCGCTGAGCAGGCAGATGACAGGTCCATCTCTGCACTCTGTGCAGGGACGGACCTGTCAGAGTGCCGCTCTCCCCTATGGGGGATCGGATGACGACGGACCGTAGATTCCGTTGTCACCCGATCCGCAGACGGATGGAAAAATAGGGTTTTCCTCCGTCACACTTTTTCGGAGCGGAGCGGGTCAGATGCCACCGCTGACATCCGACGCTCCGTAGAGGTCTATGGAGCGTCCATTCAGATCCGCCTAAAAAACTGACAGGCGGACTTGAACGGACCGTCCATGTGAAAGGGGCCTTAGGGTTACAACTGTTTTAACACCATCTGTAAACAAATACTGTATGAAAATTGGTTTCAGCATAGGCAGCCAGGAAAGTATGTAGGTTTCCAGAGTGTATGTTTAGGTGCATTGAGGTATTTCAAAGAATTAATTAGGCCAATCATAGCTCAAAAGAAGAGAGATTTAGCACGTGTGCAAACAATCAATAGGACAACAACAATTACTCTGAGAGATATGGTTAAATATCTGTAACATCTGTAAATTCTCTATTACCTGAAGCTGTGGTCTCAGACACTCACCGGTCTCTATTTGGCCCACTTCATACACCTCTCCTTCCTCCACATCCTCTGGTTGTTGTTTTTGGATTTCCCCTTCTCTAACCTCAGACGTCCCAAATCTTTTCTCCCCTATGTGAATAAAATAAAGGTATACTTAGCACACAGATATTTGATGCAAGAAATAGGAATATGAAACATTGCTTGGAAGTGTCGTACAATTGTCTGTTTTGGCAGAGTTCAAAGCTGAACACATGATTTTTTCACTTTCTTCAAGCTGGAATACTTACCTTTTTGGGTAAAGTTTCACACATGGAGACACCCCTAGTACCCACTGGAGCACCTGTGTGGGACACCCTAAAAAGTTTGTTCTGGTGTCCCACACTAGTGCGCCTGCATCCATATGTGTCAACAGCTGCTGAGTGTCCTCTCCTTTACACTGAATCAAGTTTACATTTCATTCTAGTTACAAACCCATCTAGACAACAATGTACTAAACTTCTTTTAAGACAAATAGGCATGACCAAATGTAGTTAACCTGCATCTGCAAAAAACATTGTCTTAGTGGGAGAACAAATGATGTTTACTATGAACTATTACTGTGCCCATCATGACCCTGAAACTTGCCATTTTATACTGTACAACAGTAAAGAAAAGCACATGAAGCACTCTCTTGATTCTTCTGTACTGATCCTGCTCCCTCAATTTGAGGTCTGACCATCGTTTCCTCAGCTGATCCTTGGATCGCTGTGCCCCAAAATTCTTCTGCAGACTTTTCACAACTTTAGGCGTGATATTGGCCTTTCTCGCATTTGGGATTGGGTACGGTTCATGCTTCCCATCATAGTTGGCCCTCTTGAAGATGTCCACCATCTCCACCATCTCTATAAAGGCCATATTTGAGGCCTTCAATATCCTCTGGTATCGGGATGTTTGTGGCTCCGGGCTTTCCTCGTTGTTGCTGCTACTCTCAGGCACCTGCTCTGTCTCCGCCATGTGCTCTCCCACTGCGCTGAAAGACAAGGGGTGGGAAATAGACTAGAAAGAATGTCTGTGGCGGGGGGAGTTTCACGCATGCGCAGTTTATATAAAGCATAACACGCATGCGTCGTACGTATGATCTGTGAGAGGAGGAAGGTGTATCGGAAGCGCCGATCATTTGAACAAAGGTATTTTAACTTAATTGTTTATAGATTGAGGCCTATATTGGGACAAGATTAGGAGAGTTTAGCCTGACATTAGGGTTTGCCTTGTGTTGTGTCTTGCAGATAAAATGGATCTATTCAATAATGAGGTATTTTTCCCCATATTCATTGATATGTACAGGGAGCTGCCCTGTCTGTGACAGGTAAACCACCCTTGTTATAACAATAAACCAAAGAGGAAGGCAGCACTGGATCAATTGCTGGAATTTGTGAAGCCGGTGATCCCCACGGCAGACATCCCCTATTTGAAGGCCCTAATTGGTGGCATGAGGAGCACTTATAATAGGGAGCACAAGAAGGTTCAGGATTCCTAGAGATCAGGAGCTGCAGCAGATGACATTTATGTACCCAGGCTGTGGTACTATGACAGACTGCATTTTCTGGCAGGCCAGACTGAACCCAGGCCAGCACTCTCCAGTCTTCCTTCAAGGCTTCCTTCCACCTCAGCTGAGGCTTCCGACGTCCAACCTGGGCCTTCCAGCCATGAAGATGTGGAGGAGCCCAGCTTGAGCCAGGTATAGCATTGTTCAACATATTTATAGTCAAATCATTAATGATGTTAACTAGATGTTATTATTGATCAGTAATTTCTGATTTTACCAAGTGTTTTACATATCAATAGACAGTAGTGGCCACAAATAATTGGGACAAGAATGAAAAATGCTGGGGTCAGAATGATAGTCTTTTCTATTAATAACATTCAATTTGCAACAGTCATGAACTGAAAATTGTGTGTGATTTATGAACCAAAAACTAAAACTATATCCCTGTTTCATACATGTCTCTGCCAGGAGGAGGCTGTGGAAAGTGGCAGCCAGGAGGTGGCGGGGGTAAGTGGCAGCCAGTAGCCTGCCCGAAACCCAGGTCCCTCCCCTTCGCCTTCCACAAAAAAGTCCCAGGAAGAGGAGTAACCTGGAGGAGGCAGCACTTGGCCTATTTTGGAAGGCTACTACCAGAACCCCCCCCCCCCCCCAATATTCTACAGGACTATGTCTGCATGGCAGCCTGCAAAATGCTGGAAATGGAGGAGTGGCCCCTCTTGTCTCAGTTGTACACTGAACCGTGTTTACCATCAATAATGAAGCAATGCAACATGTGTGATGGAACATGGGGGGTTGAGAGAACCCTGTATGTGTGGGGGGCACTGTACTTCATATAATGGGGGGCCATGTGTGTCCTGAGCAGGAAGAGTGTACTCACAATGGGGGACCACGTGTCATGTGAATTAGGGGGACTGAACTCATATTGAGAGACCCCTGTGTGTCCAGAGGATGGGGCACTGTACTTATAATGGGGACCCCCTGTGTGACCTCAGGATGGGGACCTCAGTACATCTTATAAAGGGGGATCTGGAGATGGAGGCTTTGTATACCTTGTAATAATGGGCACACTTTATGACCTGAGAATTAGGACTTATTGTGCTTTATAATGGGGGATCCCCTTTCTGCTCTGAGTTGGCGCTCTGTGTGCCTTATAATGAGGGGTCCACTCTGTGACCTAAGGATGAGCATATACTCTGCACTCCATAATGGGGAAGCCCCTGGGTGCCCTGAGGATGGGGGGCATTATATATCTTATAATGGGGCGTCCTCTGTGTGACCCTCTGTATATATGGGGGACTCTGTATGTCTTAAAATGGGGAACCCCCTGTGTGTCCTAAGGATTGGGATGCTTCTAATGAAACGTTTTGAAAAACCCTGTGTGTCGTGAGGCTGGGAGGCACTGTATGTCTTATACTGAGAGACCCTATGCATGACTTGAAGATGGGGGCACTGTACATCTTATCATGGAAATTTCCTGTGTGACCTGAGTGTCACTCTCGCTCTCTCACCCCCCCTCTTTTTATCGCTCACCTCCCCCTTTCTCTAGTAAAGCAATATAAGAGACATAAAATTATCTGTACGGACATCATGCATCTATGTAAGCCCAACGCATTTCGTTGGGGTATACCAACACTTTAGGGGCGAATGCATGAATTTGAAAAACATTTAGCATTTTCCTTACACTTCACAATTATGTGCCAATTTGTGTTGGTCTATCACATAAAATCCCAATAAAATACATTTAAGTTTTTGGTTGTAACATGGCAACATGTGGAAAATTTCAAGGGGTATGAATACTTTTTCAAGGCACTGTATTATGTCATGAACAAACATGATTGCAAGTTCCAACATACATTATTAAAAATAATAAAAACAACTGAGCAAATGCAAACCTCCCCGGAACTTACCCCTGTTCGCTACCTAAGAAGACCTGTTAACAGGTTTGTACATAAACATGCACATTAAACATTTATTATATATATATTTATTCAGAAATCCTTGAAAAAGATCATACATACCTGTCAAATAATAGAAAAGACAGTACAAACATAAAACATAACATTTTTGGATAGTGTATACAGAGTCTCATAACTTTAGCATGCCATTATTTCATAGAAATAACTGTTAGTATATACTGTCAGAGGATGGACAGCTACAGATGTTACTTCAGACCTTCTGCGTGTCATGCAATTTAACCACCACTTCCTCAGACACCACATTTTGGGCATTTTTTTTCTCCAGACCATTTTATTTTCTCTCACTGGCCAGCAAAATAAATGGCACTATGATACAGGCTCCTGACTGTTGCACTCTTAAACTATGTTATATTTTTACACATTATTGGCTTTTCCTTTATGTGCTATGCTGTTGGTTACAAAGTCCTGACCCCAGAACTGTACACCTTGTTGTACATTACACCGTCCTCTCCCCTGCACTGTATAGGCTATATTGTATCTTACACAGCTCTGAGCACTGCACTTAATACGCTTTGCTGTATGTTACACATCTCCAACCTCTGCACTGTATATACTGTGTGTAACTTACACAGCCCTGACCTCTGCATTGTGTGTGGGGTGGGGGTTATTGTACTTGGGGTTATGTTACTGGGGGTTATCATTGCTTGCCCTGACACTTGCGTGGTTTATAATTGCTGGCCCTGACACTTGCCATGAGTTATCATTGCTGGCCCTGACACTTGCCATGAGTTATCATTGCTGGCCCTGACACATGCTGGAGGTTATTATGGTTGGCCCTGACACATGCTGGAGGTTATTATGGTTGGCCCTGACACATGCTGGAGGTTATTATGGTTGGCCCTGACACATGCTGGAGGTTATTATGGTTGGCCCTGACACATGCTGGAGGTTATTATGGTTGGCCCTGACACATGCTGGAGGTTATTATGGTTGGCCCTGACACATGCTGGAGGTTATTATGGTTGGCCCTGACACATGCTGGAGGTTATTATGGTTGGCCCTGACACATGCTGGAGGTTATTATGGTTGGCCCTGACACATGCTGGAGGTTATTATAGTTGGCCCTGACACACGCTGGAGGTTATTATGGTTGGCCCTGACACACGCTGGAGGTTATTATGGTTGGCCCTGACACACGCTGGAGGTTATTATGGTTGGCCCTGACACATGCTGGAGGTTATTATGGTTGGCCCTGACACATGCTGGAGGTTATTATGGTTGGCCCTGACTCATGCTGGAGGTTATTATGGTTGGCCCTGACACATGCTGGAGGTTATTATGGTTGGCCCTGACATATGCTGGAGGTTATTATGGTTGGCCCTGACACATGCTGGAGGTTATTATGGTAGGCCCCAACACATGCTGGGTTAACACTCTCTACACAGTGTTCTATCTCATGCAGTCCTGGCATCTTCACTGTGGGCTATGCTATAGGTTACAAAGTCCTGACCCCTGCACTGTAAGCT
Organism: Lithobates sylvaticus; assembly: GCA_028564925.1. Lineage (NCBI taxonomy): Eukaryota > Metazoa > Chordata > Amphibia > Anura > Ranidae > Lithobates > Lithobates sylvaticus. The sequence goes on from CM053033.1 coordinate 44,266,147, forward strand.
TTGATGTACTTTACACAGTCCTGACCTCTGGAATATATCAGCTATGTTGTATGTTACACAGCCCTATTCACTGCACTCTGTGAACCATGTTGTACATTACACAGCTCTGATCTCTGCACTATATAAACTATGTTGTACATTACACAGTTCTGACTTTTGCACCATATATGCTATGTTGTAAGTTACACAGTCTGAACCTCTACACTGTGTGTGTGTGTGTGTGGTGTGGGGGGGGGGGTTATTTTACTTGGGGTGTTTGCTTGCCCTGTCACTTTCTAGTGGTTATTGCTGGGGGTTATCATTGCTGGAGCTGCCACTTGCTGTGTGTTATCATTGTTGGCCCTGACAAATGCTAGAGATTGTCATGGTTGCCCCTGACACACATTGAGGTTATCATTGTTTGCCTTGACACATGATAAGGGTTACTTTTTTGCCTAAACCAGGAAAAAGTGTCTCTCTAAAAGCCATAAACTGTGAAGCAAAATCCACTTTATTGTTCATGCTGCCCACAAGCCCACAAAAGACAACATGCTTCACATGGCATTTCCTTCTTAATCTCTTCAAGGCAGGTGGCCCATGTTCTCCACTCCATTTTTCCTTTAATCCCTTCAAAGTGTCACTCCAAATACTTTTAAAATGTTGACGAATATGGTTTATTTTTATGCGCACTGACACCAATTATAGAACTGATTTTTTTATTTGCTGACCAGCAATGTAAGGGACGCTGTTACATAATTGGGACCACTTCACTCAGTATGTTTAAAGTGCTTCAAAAGGGATAGAGTCTGTGTGTTTATTACACTGTATAAAATTTCTATATAACATTGCATCTTTCATTTTCTGTCCAAGCATTTCTCATTATGTTATGCCTGCATTTATTATAACATGGGATTTAGGGTACAGGAAATTATCTCCCCCTCTCAGACTGGGTTCACACTTATGCGATGCCAGACAATGCATGTGATTTACACCCCATTGCTGTGCACATCACATGCGATGTCTGTCTGTCTACAGTTTGTATTGCTGAAATAGCATCGCATTTGCACCTAAATGGTGCAGGACAATTTTTTTTGGTCTGCACTGGAATCAGATTGCATGGGTGTTCAGACCCATGCAATCTAATTCCACATTTCACACTGCGTTCTGCAAACTGATTCGAGGGTGTCATTAACTTTCTATTGACACCCGCAGCAGTTTGCAGATGTCAGTGTGAACTACCTGTGAGTCAAATGCGGGAACCCGCACAGGAATCGCACTGGTTCCCACATCGCACCAGTGTGAACCGAGACTTATACTCCAAGCATTAGCACAACACAGACCCAAAATATTGTTTGGAGCTGTCCACAAAAATAATGAAAAAAATCACAGTTTCTAACTTTTGAGGCTAATGCCCCGTACACACGGTCGGATTTTCCGACGGAAAATGTCCTATCAGACCATGTTGTCGGAAATTCCGACCGTGTGTGGGCTCCATCTGACTTTTTCCGTCAGAATTTTCGACGGTAAAAGTTTGAGATCCTGCTCTCAAATTTTCCGACAACAAAGTCCTATCGGACTTTTTCCGAGCGTGTGTAGCGATTTCCGGCGGACAAAGTGCCACGCATGCTCAGATCACATTACAAGACCAAAGCTATTGGCTACTAGCCTCTACGTAGTCCTGTCGTACGCAACGAACGTCACCACATTCAGGATGATCGGATTTTCCGACAACTTTGTCCGACAGTGTGTATGCAACACCAGTGTCGGACAAAATCCATCGGAAAAAATCAGACGGATTTTGTGGTCAGAATTTCCGACCGTGTGTACGGGGCATTAGAGCTTACCCCTTAGCTTGCTGTCGTAAGTACTGGGTCACAAGCGCCATTAGAGTAAGGTGACCAGATTTTTTTAATGAAATCCGGGGACATATTTTTTTTTTACTAGTAATGGTGGCAATTAGCGACTCCCTGCCCGTCGCCGCCCGCCTCACAGCCTGTCAAGTCTTACTCTCCGGGCCCCAGCTACCTCTGGGTGGGAAGCAAAGGAAGATCACTCCGCCAGGGAAGGCAAGGAGATGGGCAGGTGGCTGGCCGGGACTTGCGCCAAGGCAGAAGAACATGCGAGCAGGAGCAGAACAGGCATGCACCCGAAACTGAAGAAATATTCTCTCCACTCCAACCAGCACATGATCATCAGAAAGGGGCACAGATAATGAAAAAAATACACCCCACCCCCTAAGCTAGTAGGAGCGGCAGAGTGGGGGGGGTGTAAATCAGATTTTTTTTTTAATTTTGCACTGACTGTCTTTGAAATTGCCCAGCCCCTGTTCAAATCCTATCCGGGGACAAAACCGGGGACAGACTTGGTTCGGGGACAGTATCCTCAATCCGGGGACTGTCCCCTGAAACCGGGGATGTCTGATCACCCTACATTAGAGGTAAAGAAAAAGTGTGTCCATTCCAGAATGGTCAAGGTTGATTTGAGCATGACAGGATGTGGTGGGGAAGGGGGCTTGCAGGCAGGGCTGCTTTTAGAAATCATGAGGCCTCGTACAGCCTACCTGACAGTAGACTGAAAAGTCACGGATGGAAGATGCTATGCTTCGCAGCCATGGCAAAAATTATATTCTCATGGAACAAGAACAATTCAAGTGAATGGCGCTGCTCTACACCCTGCAAAGCACATGGTTGCTGTGCGCCAGTGTGGGGTTAGAGCAGGCAGTGAGGAGGCGATATGCCTCCTCAATGCCTGTCACATTTCTAAAACATTTTTAACTGCCCTGTTGGGAGCCCTTTGGTGAAATAGCAGGGGTCTAAATAGACCCCTGATGTCTCACATTTTAAACACAGAAAGGGACTGATGATATCAGTCCCTTTCTCTGCAGCTAAGCTGTACTGGGAGAGGAGTCAGTGGGAGAGGAGAGGAGAGGAGGGAAGCACAAAGGGGCACATGTGGGGGCCGGACAGCAGGGGGGTGAGTGTGCAGATACTAGAACTTTTTTGTGCAGTCAGAAGGAGAAAGAAGAGTTAAAGGCATCAGCACTGCAGGGAGATCCACAAGACTCAGAAGCGTCTGAACTGATGGGGCTCGGGCCCAGTGCTGGAGGGTTGGCTGTACTGCCTTATCAGCAGCCTGCTTGCAGTTGCAGTGGTGAGACCAGGTAAGGTAAGTGTAGCACTGTATGTTACAGTTATTTTTGAATTTATAATAAAAACAGAGATCTCAGGTGCATCCATCTTCAACTACATATAGGAGATGCATGCCCAGCCAAGATGCCGCTGTGTTGTGTAGTTCTATTCTAATATTATTTGTGTAGAGAAACTAGGACATACATATACTGTATAACAATGTAATTTGAGAGAAAGCAGGTCTGGAACTAATCAGTTCCTTTGTATGGAGACATAAAACATAGGAAATTCAGGCTCACACAAGACAGCTGAAGATCATTGGGAGCATTGGAAGGAGCACATCATTCAGGGTCTCCAGATGTACAAAGAAGATGTGTCATCTTAGGATTAGTGTTATGAGATCATTAAGGGATGCTCTTAAGTACTTTTTCTCTCCACAAGGAAAAAGTCGGGCACAGCCCTAGGCAAAACCATTCTACTTCACTGTGCCCTTGGTTGCCAGGTATCTTGAAATGTAAATATAGTCTACACAGTTGGGTTTAATTCTGTGCAAAATAAATATCACTAAAAACACTGTTTCCGCACTATAATATGGCGTTTATAACACATTCTAAATTTACGTTTGATAGCAGGGGTAGTGCAAACGTTATAACAGGAAGGAGCCATCCTTGGATCCCAGGTGAGCGTGCAGTGCGTTGGTGAAAGGTAGTTGTGACCAAAAATGGGATGCCAAGGAAATTATCTCATTGCTACCAGCTTGGACTATAAGACAACTTGATATCAAGGTCTTGCGATATAATGTGCTCACTACCAGGGCTATGATAGCCGTGTATTACTCTCCCCAATGATTGTATTGTGTATAAAAATGTATGCGTATGTATGTAACCTTGTGGAATGTGATTTTGCCTTTACGTATACCAGGCAGAAAAATCCATTAACCTCCTGAGATCCGCGCTATAGCCGAATGACAGCTACAGCGAGGATCTAAATTGCCGGGATGACGTCCTATGACATCATCCCGTTCACGAGCGGCCTGTGCACCCCTAAAGGGCGCGCGCGGCACACTATGTGATCAGCGAGTCTGTGAGACTCGCTGGATCACAGATCCGAGTAAGGGGTTGATCCCGACCCCTTACCACGTGATCAGCTGTCAGCCAATGACAGCTGATCATGTGATATCAACAGAGCCAGTAATCGGCTATTTTTCCTCCTCGCGCTGACAGCTCCACGGTGCCCACCTGTGCCCCTTACAAGTGCTGCCTACCAGTGCCCACCAGCTCCACCTGTCAGTGCCCACCAGCTCCACCTGTCAGTGCCCACCAGCTCCACCTGTCAGTGCTGCACATCAGTGTCCCTGACCAGTGCCCATCAGTGCCAACTATCAGTGCCCATCAGTGCCCATCAGTGTCATCTATCAGTGCCCATCAGTGCCATCTATCAGTGCCCATCCGTGCCACCCATCCGTGCCATCTTATCTGTGCCCATCAGTAACGACTTATCTGTCCCCATCAGTGCACCTTATCTGTGCCCACCAGTGCAGCCTATCAGTGCCCACTAGTGCCGCCTCATCAGCGCATATCAATGAAGCAGAAAAATTACCCGTTTGCATAATTTTATAACAAACTATTAAACATGATATTTTTTTTTCTAAATTTTCAATTTTTTTTTGTTTGTTTAGCAAAAAATAAAAACCCCAGCTGTGATTAAATACCACCAAAAGTAAGCTCTATTTGTGGGAAAATTTTAAAAAAAATTTAATTTGGGTACAGTGTTGTATGACCGCGCAATTGTCATTCAAAGTGCGTCAACGCCGAAAGCTGAAAATTGATCTGGGCAGGAGGGGAGTTTAAGTTTCCCAGGAAGCAAGTGGTTAAAAGGCTATCTGGCACTAAATAGCATTTAAACATACAGCTCTTCTGAAAAACAGAAGTAACATGTTACTACCGAGTCCTTTACTCTGAAAAGAAACAGTACAAGGAATTTTGCCTAGGTGTAGCCATTTTGAATATTCATCTGCAGTACAGCAAGAGCAACAGCTCAGACCCTTGACAACTATCTGCAAAATATGCCTGATATTTAAACAGAAGGCATCAAGATGCTAATCTTCCACTGACGTGTACATTATTATAGACTGACGTCAGTAAAAGAACCATCTTGTGCATATTAATTTGGGCAGCGATATAACTTTGTCATCTTAGTGGGATAGACATGCTAATTATATCATCTGTGGGCATACTTCGGTGTTTCAAACTTATGCTACCTACCAGAACTGCCAACTTGGAATGAGCAGAGTGATTATGGTGAATTTATCGTCACTGCAAAATGACTGTTTTGGCCATCAGCAACATTTTCCAAAGTGGAAACTCAGTTTCACTGTTTGTGAGGGCTGTATTTTGTTTTTTAGTTTCTTTCATTTCATTTTCTTTGTATGTGTTTCTTTTTTTTTTGTATTTACGAAGTTACATACTGTAGCTAGTCAGGTTGAAAAAAAGACATCAGTCCATTTAGTTTAACCACTTACCGATCACCCACTTGCAATGTACAAGGGGCAGCCGCTGTAGGCAAAGCAATGTACCTGTACGTCCCTGTCTACTTCCGGGTTTAGGGTGCGTGCATGTGTGCTCCCCGCTCGGCACCTGCTGTGATTGCACACAGCGGGAGCCTATCAGCAAGTACTGGCCAATGATTCGCGGCCAGGACCTGCTGATCGGCAGTGTCCAATCACAGCCCAGAGCCCTGTGTTGGTAAAAAACACAGAGCTTTTTACAGAGGAAGGGATCTTTCGGTTTCTTATCCCTGCAAAGCATCCCTGTAAAAGCAACACCCTAAACAATTATTAAACATTGCTAGGCGCATATTTAACCCCTTATATAAACGCGAGTATCCGCACTCAGGATGATGAACTGCTGCCTCCCTAAAAAAAACTACAGTAAACCCCCCTCCATTGCTGGGGTTATGTTCCGGACCCACCCGCGAAAAGTGAAAAACCGCGAAATAGAAAGACCCTATTTAAATACACCCTAGGCATGTTTTGTTAATTTTTTAATAGCATTTAAAGGTCTTTAAACACACTTTTTTGCAATAGAAACACATTAAAGATAGAGAGATCAAGAGGATTTTTAAAACACAAAAATATTGTCTTAACAGTACAGTATACTGTACAGTACAGTAAAAAATAAAGTACATAACTGCGAAAATGGCGAAATATTACCACAATATCAGAATAACAGGTCCTATTAAAATACCGCGATATACCGGGACCGCAATAACTGAACCGCAATAAAGCGGGGGTTTACTGTACACCAGAGTGCAGCCAAAAAATGTAAATAGACTAACACAGGGATGGTGGCGCTGTTCTATTTGGATGTAAATAAATGAATGGGTATAAATATATATATATATTAATACCAATAAAACATAAAAGTGTGTAGTGCAATGAGGTAAAAATAAGTGACTAAAAGCAAATATGTGGTAATCCCAACAAGGTGGCAAAGCGTAAATAAATATTAAAAGATATATAAATGGAAAACCAAAAAATAGTGTATAAGCGAAATCAGAATATCTATACTTGATAAAATTACAATGAAAATCCAATCAGGATGTTTAAAAAATGAATAGAAAGAAATTAGTATATATGATATACAATAAATATGTATGTAAATCCTTTGAAAGTAGTGAAATCAAGTACAATATCCAGAAGAAAGTAAATACATATGTGATGTCCAAAGCAGTGAGAATTTTTATTTTTTTGAGAAGAATTAAGTGAGAAAAAATACTATTATAAATGAGGTAAAAAACTGTCCGATAATGTAAAAAATCATGAAAAAGATTATGTCATAAGTTCATTCTAAAGTGACACAAAAAATCAGTGAAGTGACAAAAAATCCCAGATTCAGTTGAAAAATACACAATAATAGGTGTCCTGCGATTCCCTCCTTCAGTCAGCTCCCCCTATGTGCCCGCACTCACCGGATCGCCTCACCCCTGCAGGGGCAACAGGCGTAGTACTACAGGTCCCAAAAGACCGCGTTCCTCTCGATGGGCGATAGGCAGATGTCCTCTCTCCGGGTGGTGTCCAACTCCCAGGCACTTGGTGGGTCTCAGCAAAGATTAAGGGAAACCAGCAGCGGCAAATCCATATGTATAAGGAAGGATGAGCCTCATAGTGTGAATCCGTAATAAACTTATTTATTTGATTCAATTTAATTAAAAAAAGAGAACAATAAAAATAAATAAGGAGTGTAGAGCTAGCGAGCCCATACACTATGACAATCAGCGAGGAAAGCCGCTCGTTCTGGTCTGCCGGCGTGCATTCCACGGCCGTGCAGAGTGAGAAACTGTAAGACGGCGAAAGCGGAAGTGACGTTGTGCGTACCAAGAAAGACCGTCTTACGCATTTCGTCACTCGGACGTCATCGCCATAGACCCCTTGATCGCCATAGATGTTAACCCTTTCCCAGCCAGTGTCATTAGTACAGTGACAATGTATAGTATTATCACTGATCACTGTATTATTGTCACTGGTGATGTCAGTGGCAATTAGTGTCATATTGTCCACCGGACTATCAGAGTCCCACTATAAGTTGTTGATCACTGCCATTAGTAGTATAAAAAAAATCCACCCGACACTTTAAGCTCACTCGTTCTCTGATCACCCCACTCTAGTTCTTGTTAAAGTTTCCCCTTGACCGGGTAGGCAGCACATTTTACTATAATCCGCCTTCCCGAACAATCCCTTGTTTTTCGCCTCTTCACATGGCTTTTGGGTTCGGTCATTGGGGGAGAGTGGAGGGTTGAGATTCCACCTGCCGCAGCTAGATCCCCTTGGGGGTGGCGGGGGGTTTAACCACCCACTCTCTCCGGAACTTGGTTAATAGGCACACGGACTGTTGTCCCTTGCCCGTCTATATTCTAGTTAATTGTTTGTTAATAAGGCTCGGTCTAAGATTTGACTGCGATCTATGTGTGGTCATTACACGCCGATGCCGGCTCTACAATGTATACTTCACAATGTTTTAGGTTTACGCTTCAAGATACATTAAGTATTGTTTCGTCATGAAGAAAAACCATTGTACTCTTTGATTGCAGTCGTACCAAAAGTTGCCCGTTGTATCTTGAAATATTGTATGTTATGTATTCCTGATGTGAACTTCAAAATTTAAAAAAAAACATTGAAAGAAAAAAAAATCCAGTATACTGTATATTTCATAGTTTGTAGGCGCTATAACTTTCACGCAAAACCAATCAATATATACTTATTGTGATTTTTTTTATCAAAAACATGCCATAGAATATATTTTCGACCAAAATTTATGAAGAGATTTGATTTTTCTTTTTTCTATTGGATATGTTTTATAGCAGAAAGTAAAAAATAGAGTTTTTTTTTCAAAATTTTCAGTCTATTTTTGGGTTATCACTAAAGAGCCAACTGCCCAATCTAAAAAATGGTACCGGGGTGATGCCTGCAGCTCTACCAGGTAAAGAAAAAAATTGGAGCAAAGTCTTTTACCTGAGAAAGTGCAATAATCTGGGCACTGCAATGGAGGACTAACCTTCGGGGTTGATTTACTAAAAAAATTGCAGTTGCCCTCTGCAAGTGCAGTTGTTCCAGAGCTTAATAAATGAGCAGAGGCTCTGCTGACTTCCATCATCCAATCATGTGCAAGCAAAAATGCTGTTTTATTTCTTTTCCTTACATGTGATTGGGTACTCTTTGCAAAGTGAAGCCTTACCTCATTTACTAAGCTCTGGAGCAACTGTACTTTGCAAAGTGCACACTCTATTTGCCATTAGCAAATCAACCCCATAGAGTCTTCTAAAACAGTTTTTCACATTACATATGAAGATACAAATAAAAAACAGATTCCATATAATACTGAAGGTGAACATTTCTTTCATCATTGCCATGTTGTCCTTTTTTCATGTGCACTTAACACTGTAATAAATGTTCCTCCTTTTATCTGACTTTCTGTCTGATAATGAATTGAATGGCTGTTTCTTGCCCTTCATTCTGATCTCAGTGTTCAGCCTGGCAGAATGATGTACCACTTCTAACTGTTATCGCATCTTAACGGACTCTCCAATGTGTTTCTTGCTTCTCTTCACATTGTCGTATTTGTAGATAGAAGTATTCCATTCACTTATTGAAAACCATCTTCATCTACTACTGCATTAAAGTAAACCCTTCCATTCCCTAAACATATACATTTAGTGGTACCCCCATGATCAGCTCCAATAGATTTTTTAAATGCACTACAGGCATACCCCACTTTTAAGTACACAATGGGGTTTATTTACTAAAGCTGGAAATTGCAAAATCAGGCTCACTTCTGCATAGAAACCAATGAGCGTCTAACCCCAGCATGTTCAAATAAGCTTTGGTAATAAAACCTGGAAGCTCATTGGTTTCTATGCAGAAGTGAGCCTGATTTTGCACTTTCCAGCTTTAGTAAATAAACCCCATTGTCTACTTAAAAGCGGGGTATGCCTGTACTTTATTCCCCAAAATGTGCAGCCTAAACACACTAAACCGTGTTGTTAGTAATAGTGAATACTTTGACTATTTGTAAAAACTCAACAGCTAAAAGTACTATTCTACCAGTGGTGTTACAGCAGTGGTCAGATGGGCAAATTCATTTTGCCTTCCCCTAATTTCTCTTGCTTGTTTCCTAATGCAAACCTGTCATAACTCATACGTTAATTAAAACAGATTTTCTTTTTTCACTAGGGTTGGGTGGAGCCTGATGGAGAACTGAGAAACTACCGTATATACTCGAGTATAAGCCGAGTTTTTCAGCACATTTTTTTGTGCTGAAAGTGCCCCCCTCGGCTTATACTCGAGTCAAACACTTTTCTGCAGCAGAGAATAACATTTTCCGACCCGACTTTGGGGCCTCGTATCTCGGGCCACTAGGAACCCCAAAGCTATACAACTTATCCAAATTTGGGGTTCCTAGCACCAAGTGGCCCTGAGATACAGGGCCCCAAAGTTGGTCAACTGTGTCCATCTGCAGCAATGTCATTTCGAGATCCTTTGGGTCCAGAGACCCCAGCTAGGGGGCCTATAGGAGCCCTTAACTACTGAGTTTGAAGTTTGGGGGACCTATGGCTGCAAATGGGCACAGTGAGGCATGCAAATGGGCACAGAGAGGCTGCAAATGGGCATTGTTGACCCTCTTTTCCACTTACAGTAGCTGCGCATTTCTCACCCTAGGCTTATACTCGAGTCAATTTTTTTGTGGTAAAATTAGGTGCCTCGGCTTATATTCGGGTTGGCTTATACTCAAGTATATACGGTAGTTCCTTATCAAGTCTGTTTACTTTTTATTGACAGCACATGGCAATAGCAGTTTTCAAATCCACTCGCTATAGTGTGCTGTCAATGAACAGTACAGCAGACCTGATGGGGAACTAACATCTCAGTTCCCCATTAGGCTCTGCCAACCCAGTGACAAATAATTTTTCAAATATGGGCATTGTTATATTTGGACAATGACTTTATCAGTATCCCTGGCCTTTTTGTTTAACATAAGCTTTTGGCTGGGGAATATACAAATGCTACCAGGGATACAGTAGTGTGTGGAAAGGTGCCATGTTGTTGACAGATCCCCACTCTGAGTACTGGTGTGCCTCTGTATGCCAGCTCAGATTTTGTCTTAATTATTGGCAGTTTCCTAATCAGTGAACTGGCAGTAATTTTTTTGATTGTGTCATTGCCATAGTGACAGGTTCTTAAAGTGGTATATCAAAAGTACTACCTATATTTGCTGCACATGTCAGTAATATTTGTCTGAAATGATACTTGTCTGAATTTGGCACAGTTAGTTCTCAAGGGAACTGCCATCAGAAAATTGCTGTTATGACTATTTTGATTTCCCCTGAATGTACAATGAGAAAAATATGCATTTACCTTCAGTGAAAACTGCATGCCAAAATAATAAGCAAATCCAGGGATACAGGCATATATATTTAACGTGCAGAACTGTCTTTTTTATTTTTTTAGTATTAGTTGTACTCCAAAAGACTGAGATGGTCACAACAGGGATTGGCAGGGTCCTGGGAAGTACAGGTAAAAGGGAGGTCAGATAATGCGCTAGATATCGCCATACATTGCATGTCACTATCATAATTATTGGCATGTTGGTCAGTTATCACAGGGACTCTAAAGTTTTCCAATCTGGACACAAGATTGCTGGCAGAAAAACAACATGTACACACGAATATCCACACTGCCACCATCCACAAATTATGGGCTTTTGAGGAACTTTGTTTCTAAGACCTTTAGTCATGGCTCTGTGATCTCCCACAGACTGGCAGCCTAGCTTTCGCTGAACACACACTGCTCTCAATAGCAGTTACAGATTAGCTGAATTAGGCAATAATAATTATAGAATTAGTGCAAACACACACTGACAGTCCCTTTCCACCAGCCATCCCTAGAGGGAGACTCACTGAAAAGCTAGTTGGCTAGACACACAAAGGCAGATATAAATCTGTCTTGTGCACTCTAATGGTTCCAAACCAACAAACAAGTGCAAAACCTCCTGCACTTGAGAGTGGACCCCAGAGGTGGCAGTTGCCTAGATTCCCATTTATAGACATGCCACCCATTGCTGACCTCTCAAGACTGGGGAAGTCTGGATACATTGAAACCATAAAAGAAAACAGGGGGGGCACCAGCCTCAAAACATGTATTTTATTGTTAAAAAAGTGGTAAGTAATATACTCACGAACCAACAGATGCATCAAAGCTTGTCATATAACAACATCTTTGAGCCCTCGATACATCACATCTCATCTCATAGCGGGACAATAAGAATCCAACACGCGTTAAGAGGGCTTCCCTCTTCCTCAGAGCCAAAGGAACTGTGCCTTGCATCAGCACTTAAATAACCAAATGGTATGACTACTGTACCTTGGATGGGGTAGGGAATATTGGGATGGCCAACTTGAAAAATGTCCAAAACTTTGAACAAAGGGACACTTCCTCCCTATTTACAAAAAGTCCTCTTCTTCCTTCCTCCTGCAAAAATTTGGTTTTCACAGCACAGCACCTGCTGTTCACTCCTGTGGGAACAAGCAAGATGTTACTAGTTCAGCAAAGGCCCATTATAGGCAGGAACTCTCAGTCCCTTGACAAAGTAGTACAATGTGAGTGAACAGCATGACATTCTGCTGTCTGCTTCCCTGTAGCCACTGATCCCAGCTCCACTTGCATTAAAAAAATGCTAGCCTGCCTGGCTGCCACACCTGGCTGCTTTCTCCCAGTCCTCCTGACTGACTTTCTGATCCAGTCCTGCCTGACTGGCTCACACACATAGAGACCTCCCAGGGCAAGGTTAGATGAAGACTTTGCACTACGCGGTCTTCAAGAGAGACCTGCTGCAGGTGGCAGTCTCTCCCCTTGTCTGTCCCTGCAACGTGATGATCTACTCACTGTCTCACCTTGCTTCTTCCTGCTGCCTCTCCGGCATGAATCCTTCCACTGCCTCCTGTGTTAGGAATTTTCCAGGCCAGCTTTTCTGCACACCCAGCCTGAGACAACCCCCCCCCCCCCCACCAGTAAGGTGTCTCTCCAGAGCCACCATCAGCCTCTTCTTCCTCAGCACTGCTTCTCCATCTTCCACCCAACTCCCCTGCTGGAATGGCCCATGTCTATTTATGGGGTTGCCTCAGCCCCCTGCCAGCCCACCTCTGGGGATTGGCTGAGGCCACATAAATATTCATGGCAGTTCCTCCTAACCCCCGCCCTCCTCCGGCAGGGAGGAGGGTGAAGAGGTGCACAAGACCTTAGCCACTTTCTGAAAACATGTCCAGGAAAGATCCTCAGCACAAAGCTAATCAAAAGAGTGGTTGTGCCTCCGTAACCAAGGATACCAATAACCTCCAGCAAATGAGGTTAATTACTTGGAATTGGACTATCTCATGGTGAAGAGCCCCTACGGCCATGGTCAACGGAGCAGTCTTATGGGTCACATGGGCAGACTGTAGGGGTCTCCCATCAATAGCCTCAATGGCAAGTGGAGTGGCACAAATCTGAAGCGGAATCGAGTGCTTAGACACAAAAGAGTTGATTTACTAAAGGCAAATAGACTGTGCACTTGCAAGTGCAGTTGCTCCAGAGCTTATAAATGAGAAAAAGCTCTGCTGACTTCCATCATCTAATCATGTGCAAAAATACTGCTTTTTTATTTTCCTTGATTGGGTATTCTTTGTAAAGTGAAGCTTTACCTCATTTACTAAGCTCTGGAGCAACTGCACTTGCAGAGTGCACAGTCTGTTTGTCTTTAGTAAATCAACCCCAAAGGCACCATCTATGAACAGGCCTGCAGCCCTAGAGTCGATTAGAGCCTGTATCTTGATGGACAACTCAGACCAAGAAAGAGTAACCAGAACCAGGGGCTTATCCTTCTGGATAACTTGGGACGTAACAAGGTCTGTCCCCTACTGGACTTCAGGTGCAAGCATTTCCCGGATGTGTAGGAAGTGACCTGCCTGGCCACAATAAAGGCACAATCTCTCCCTCCTCCTAAAGGCCCTCTTCTCTGCAGAGAGATGTGTGAAGCCCAACTGCATGTTGGACTTCACTGGCAGACTCGGTACCAGGAGGCATGGGAGGTGAGGGAGGCAAGGGTGGGACTGCAAAGCTCGGAGCCAAATGTACAGGAGGTTCAGCCAGCGTTCCTTAACTACTTCCTGACCAGTCGCCACAGTTATACTGCGGCAGGTTGGCTCCCATGGGCGAACCGTTGTAGCTATACGTGGGCTCGCTTTCAGACCACTAAGGGGTACGCGATGACCACCGGGCACGTGCAATCGCTCCACACAGAGACAGAACCGATATATGTCAATGTAAACAGACAGATTTTTTGTGCTGTCAGGGGAGAGGAGACTGATCTGTTGCTCATGCTAAGTATGAACAACGATCAGTATCCTCACCCAGGCAGTCCTATCCCTCCACAACTAGAATCACTCCCTAGGACACACAGTTAACCCCTTGAGCGCCTCCTACTGTTAACCCCTTCCCTGACAGTATTATTTATACAGTAATAAGTGCATTTTTAAAGCACTGATCGCTGTAAAAATTTCAATGGTCCCAAAAAAGTGTCAAAAGTGCCCAATCTGTCCCCCACAATGTCTCAGTCTCAAAAAAAATCGCAGATCACTGCCATTACTAGTAAAAAAAATAATAATTGTAAAAATGGCATAAATATAGCCCCTATTTTGTAGATGCTATAACTTTTGCACAAACCAATCAATATACCCTTTATTTACCAAAAATATGTAGAAGTATACATATCGGCCTGAACTGAGGAAGAAATGTAATTATTTTTTTTCTAATTGCGGTATATTTATTATAGAAAAACAATTGTTTTTTTTTGTTTTTTTTATTGTCGCTCTTTTTTGTGAATAGCGCAAAAAAATAAATTGCAGATGTGCTCAAATACCACCAAAAGCAAGCTCTATTTGTGGGGAAAAGAGGACATAAGATTGGGTTTTGTACAAAGTCGCACGCTTGTGCAATTGTCAGGTAAAACGACGAGTGCTGAATCGCAAAAAATGACCTGGTCATTAAGGGGGCAAATCTTCGGGGGCTGAAGTGGTTAAAGGAAGGTCTCAGAGTCTGGAGTCAATGAGAATGGCAAACATGATCAACTTCTCCAGCTCAGTGGGTATGTTTCGGGCTGCTATCTCATCTTTGATGGTATCCAAGAGACCATGAGAAAAAGCAGCCACGAGGGCCTCAATGTTCCAAGCAACCTCTGCTGCCAGAGTAAGGAATTCAATGGCATAATCAGCAACAGTTATCTTACTCTGTTTGATGGACATGAGGCTTTTGGCAGCAGAAGTGGAGCATGCAGGAACCTCAAATACCCTTTAAAAAGGAAGCCCCAAACTCTTGGTAACTCAGGACGACAGTTTGCGTCTCCCATAGAGGGTTTGCCCTGGCCAAGGCTCTCTCAGAGAGCAAAGAAATCATGAAGCCTACTTTTCTTCTATCCTTGGGAAACGCCTGGGGCAGCATTTCAAAGTATATCCCAACCTGATTGAGAAACCCTCTGCATTGAACTGGATCGCCCCCAAATTGGTAGGGAAGTGGAGCGGAACCAGACATACCTCTTATAGAGGGAATAATCTAGGCGGGTGCCTGCACAGAGACTGGAGTAGCAGCAGGGATGGCCTGCAACACAGGTTGTACCAGACCAGCCTCCGTGGGAGGATCCAGGTGAGCAGTGCGAATCAGGAGCGTCCGTGACGCTATGGCAAACTGATCCATGCGGTGATCCTGCTCATCCAATTAGTAAAAAATATTACATATAAGTGGATTGCCTGCACCCTCTGAATTTATGGCCTTCGCCTACTGTCAGGAACCATGAATTAGACTGAGACAGAAGTGCAGTAAAAAGCACACTATTTAATAAAATGGTATAAACAGAGCAAACGTAGTCAAAACATAGCCTAGAGCGGGTAGTCGGAACAAGCCAATGAAACAGGTATCCAAAGATCAGTGTAGTAGAGGCAGTAAACAGGATCAGGAACCAGAAGGCAAGTCAGCCAGGCAAAAGTCTTTACCAGGAAAACACAGCAGAGAGTATCCGGATATGATGACCAGGTGACGGCACAGAAGATCAGATTCAGGTAGTTTACATAGCCAGCAGGGCTAGCTGACGAGCAGGACATGAAGACCAGGTGATTCACTGTGAAATGAACAGTACTGGCAATTAACGGATAGCTGAGCACAGAGCTCTGAGAAGGAAGGGTTGAGCCCAGCCCTGACTCCCCTGTACTAGGGCAAACAGTTATATGAATTGTGAGCTGCTGGAAATTGTCCCATGGTACGGTGGTGCTATCTGAATAAGTAATACCTTTCAGGTAAAGTTGCATGTGTACATTTAAAGTGTAATTGTAGCTATTTCTAACACAGGCAACTGTAACAGGACTGGGAGCCAAGCAAGCATGCTATATGCAAATGTGTTGACAAGGAACATGCTGATAGCAAGTGAGAGCAGAGAAAGCAGAGTGAGCATAGGGGTGACATCATTGGTCTGTTGCTGTTCTTTCACTGTCTAATCAGCAGACTGGGGACGGATAAAGGACACCACTGTATTATCAACTATACGTGGTGACATCTATCTGGCTTTGTGGTGTAAAGGCGCTGCATTCATTTCAGGAATGAATGGTCAAATATATATATTTTTTTTGGCAGGTCAAACAGCTCCCTTATGTGTTTTACATCTGTGTGCCTGATGTTAATTGTTACAACACCCAAATTAAGCTTTTTCTTACTTTATTGAGGAAGATTGACAACTCTGATTTTATTTAGCTATGGTTTTACATATTTTTTTGGATGTAGCAGTATATATTAATGCACACACTGATCAAATTTAGCTTAAATTAGTGTTTGTTGTTTTGATTTTTCCTTTTCATTAGATCTTTAGTGGATAATGCTTATGTTACATGACCTCATGTTCATTACCCACTGGCCACCTTGCTATAAATCATTGAAATTATGGGATGTGAACGTAGATGAATGACCACAAAACATGGCTTTTTACGCTGCTGCTCTATTAACATTACAATTTACCAGGAGAGTGCCTGACAACCGGTGATATGTGGCTGTGATCAAAGCTAAGAACTGTTTCATATGTTTTTACAGCAGACTTAATCCGCTCTTTCATTGTCAATAAATCTTTATACGAAACCCAATATGTCCAGGGTATTGGTAGCAGTACCTTGCAGAGATTAATGTGCAGAGAGCTGAAAATAGCTTCATTTACCAAGAGATAAGTGCAGGAATCTTATGGGTATACTCTGTTATGTATCGCACGTTACAGGGGGTGGCTGTGCTAATAGTTAATACTGTCACTGGGCTCAGAGCACTGTATTATAGGGACTTTTGATTCAATACTAAAGAGATTCATGCTTAGCTTATGAATCATCTTGACGCAGATGCGAGGGTCATAATTGGTGACTATGCCAAGAAGCAGTGATTTCCCACCTACTCATGACATACTTATTTATAATGGTAGTGCATTTTTTGCCTCTAACTCACTGCTGCTCAGGATCTCTAGGGACTGATTGCTTGCAATCTTGTATTTTGCATCTTGCTTGGTTTTTATAATACCAGTAAACTACATTTTCAAATTGAGACAGGTCACAGAGTTAAAGTGGAAGTAAACCCTCCTATCGTTTTCAGCCAAAGAAGCTGCCATCTTTGCCTCTGTTTAATCTTCAACTGCCACGGTGCTGCACATGTGATCCGTTATGACACCAGCCATTGGATGGTTTGACTGTTTGGTTGAGAGCACAGCCAATGTGCAGTTAGCATTCCTGGCATGCCTTTTTTTTTAAAACTGTTAAATCGATGGGTTTACTTGAGCTTTAAAGTGGTTGTAAGGGTTATTTTTTTTTTCTAAAATAAACACGGTACACTTACTTTGTCAGTGTCCCTGAACCTCCTTTTCTGGGGTCCCCCGACGGCATGCTGGCCCCCTCCTCTTCTGTGTCTGCCCCCATAGCAAGCCTGCAATCTCAAGCCAGGCTGGTGCACCCATGGACACACACAGCACCCCCCCCTCCCCGGCCTCTGCTTACAGGATTTGATTGACAGCAGCAGGATCCAATGTGGATCCCGCTGTTGCCTCTCTGTCCTTTGAACAGAGAGAGAGAGGAGAGAGCTGCTACAGATGGCCAGTGCCACATAGTTGGATCAAGTGAGGACTCGGGTAAGTATTTATGGGGATGAGAGGGCACTATTGTCACTGGGACATTTTTACCTTAATGCAAGGGAATGCATTAAGGTAAAAAATGTATTGCCTTTAGAACTTCTTTTACAATTAAAGTGTGTTGGTGAATGCAGACTGAGAATACGATGAAAAATATGCTTAAAGCAGAACTAAACTCTCTCAATCTGAATTAGCTATTTTTTATTCTCATGATTCTGGCATTAGTAAATAGATAGGAAGATATGTTATATGTACGTCTTTTAAACCTTCTTTTTTACATTTCTTCAGTTGCTTCCTAGTTTTTGGCCTACGCCAGAATTATGTTATACATCCTAGGAGTCTTCATGGGCATTTTTTTTCCTTCATATGGAGGAAGAAAGAGGGACTTTCTCAGCTAAGCACAACGTCCTGCCTGCATGCCTGAATGGTTAGGAATAATATTGTTGTTACTGCATATATCAATGTATGTCCAATGTCATTTCATTTTAGGACAAGTCCACTATGTGTGCATAACATAATTCCCATCTGCCTACACCCCCAAAACAGGTTGAAGAGGCACCAAAAAACAAAACAAAAAATTGTGACTCTGGTGGGTACCAGATACCAGCGGGAGAGGACTGTATAGTTAGCTTTAATAAGGGTCATATTGAGCACTCCCTTGGGTATTTTTGCAGTCCAAGTAGTCCAATCTACCTCAATAATCTCTGAGCTCAAATCTTTCTTGCATGCCAGCTAGTGGAGTCATTTGTTTGAAATGGAGCAGAGCATTTTTAAAGACAATGTTATACAGTAAGGGCTGAAATTAAATCTTATATTACATTATGTGTGAGAAATGTCTCAAAAAAACACTCCAGCACTAGATCTAGGGATTTTCTCTTTCACAGTGCTTCAATGTGCAATGCCTCTTTGGGGTGCAGCTCTCCTTAGACTGGGAAATCTTCAATGAACTGCAAAAAACACGCAGGAGGGTGCAAACACCTTGTGTATTACCATAGACAAGTTTATTACATCTGCCAAGACAAATAGATACTCACAAGCGGATAAAACAATATACATGAAACTCAAAAACTTTAGCCGAACGTTATGTGCCCGTCATAAGACCAAACCCGATTGGATGGCTGGCGTGTTTCGGGGGACAAACCCCCTTTCTCAGAGCTAATCCAACCTAATATTCAGTGGCCATTTAAGTGGTCATGTACATGGGGTCCTCCTCCAAAAAAAAGGGGGGGAGCAAGTAGTGGGAAAGGGCTTGCTGAGAGGTGGGGTCATTTAATTAGTCTGTGTAACCCAGCAAGTACAAGATACCATAAGTACAATATCCTTACGGAAACAAAAAAGAAGGTGCACATGGATGTCTCCAGTAGCACATACCTGTGTTTTTATAAATGGGTATCCATTTGTATATGTAGCGTCGGGCTCCTAATGAGCACGCGCTATATGTTTTGCAAATTTAATGTTCCTAAAACCACAGTTGGGTTTTAGGGTTAATTGTTCTAAATTATGGTCTCAGTACTCAGTACCAGTTTGGCTGGATTGCACTTGTGTTCTGCTTGACCATGGGTGTTCCGTGTCACCTTTGGCAAGCACAAGAATGCGATCCGGTTGGACGTATTGGGTGCCAGTCTCTCTCGGAACCAACCAGTGAGGGTGTTGTTCTCGCTGTGAATTCTGGGAGAGGGTACTTAAGGTGCTGAGATCACGTGATTCGGGGTTCCGGTCCTGTTTGGTCCTGGTCCTCCTGACCAGCCCTCAGGGGCCCTCATGGCCTGGGGTGCGGATCCATCCGTTTCCCAGTCTCGGGGCTGTCTAGCCCGAGGCACAGTAACTGGAAGGAGGATTCCAAGGTGGTCTGGTGCCGTCTCGTCTTTGGAGAGGCTCAGCAACTGAGAACGCAACCAGGGGAGGACTCTTCAGAAGAGGGCAATGCAAAAGGCTGGTGCCTCAGTAAGAGCCTGGAAGTCAAGTTGAAAGACACCAAGTGAATCCACACTCGTATGGTATCGCCAGACCGGCTGCAAGATACTGGTACCATATGAGGGTTCTCTAATTTCATTTATCCTTCAGGTACAACCAAGTCTGTGGCAGAGACTTTTCATTCACAAGTTCTACAACCAAGTCTGTGGCAGAGACTTTGCTCTACCTGAATAGGTTATCGGCTGATAGATCTACTGAGAGGAGATTTATCCGATAGCTGTAATATCCAGTTGCGAAAGGCTATTCTCTGAATTCTATAGTGAGAGACATGCAGTTCCAAGAGTACATGAACTTCCTACCTATACCCACTATCCTTTATTGAGAGACTGTGTTTTGTCTACCATTTTTTGCAAATAAAAGTGGATCCAGTGTCAGTTTCTACAGTTCTTTGGGCCATCTACCTCGGGAAACCCCTAGACGCATACGAGGTCAAGAAGGTAACGGTAAGCCCAAATCAAACCAGCAGCTCCTTCTGGGGTTAGTGCTACATATATATATACATACACATCTCTCTTTCATTTGATATTTTATACCCCACTCTATCTAGATTAAGTATACATTTGTAAAATGAAAAATGCAAGTCCATGACCACCAAAATATGTCTGCTCCTGTCAGCCTTGTTCCATATGGATATTGTACTTATGGTATCTTGTGGTTGTTGGGTTACAGAGACAAGTTAATTGACCCCACCTCTCAGCCTGCCCATTCCCCTCCTCACGTCCCCATTTTTTGGAGGAGGGCCCTATGTACATGACCACTTCAATGGTCACTGAGCATTAGGTTGGATTAGCTCTGAGTAAGGGGGTTTGTCCCCTGAAACATGTCAGCCATCCAATTGGGTTTGGTCCCATGACAGTCACATTACGTTCAGCTGAAGCTTTTGAGTTTTATGCATACTGTTTTATCCGCTTGTGAGTATCGATTTGTCTTGGTAGATGTAATAAACTTGTCTATGGTAATGCATGAGGTGTTTGGCCCTCCTGTGTGTTTTTTGCGTGTGTGAGAAATATTCATGGTCATGGAAAATGCTGTTCAATATGTCTCACATTGCTATAGACTTTGACAAGATAGTAAAAAAATGCTTGCAATTTGCACAACAGATGTTGATTCAGCTTTATGCTGGTTGCCTGAACTCATATCATGTTGTCATGTCTATGATCTTATTATGTAACATCTTGCCTATTTCATAAATAAAAAAATACCTAAAAAAAGAAATGGTGGAGAGCAACTGGTAAAGCGCCAGTATGCCACCTCTTTGTCTTATCTCCCACAAGCATCTATTTTTGAATACTGTTCTAGTGGTGATATCATCTATCTCTTTTCGGGTGGTGCTTTAAAAATGTGTAATTTGATGCACCTGGAAGATTTCACTAGAGGCAAGTTGAGCTTTTGGAGAAAGTAGTCCGAAGCCAGAATGTCTTTATGATCCAGGTTATGTTCTGTTTGGTGTAAACCTTTGTATATCCACCATCTAAACTGTTGGGGCTGAAGTCTAGGTGGGAAAGTTGAGTTGTTGAATGGTGGTGCCAATTGGGTATGTGCAGATTTTAGATTGGATGTTTTGCAAAAGACATCCCGTGGATGAGGTAAGTGAGAAAGTGTCGAGAACAGGATAGCTCTTCTCTGTGTTGGTGTTAATCCCATCAGAAGTTCATGTGGATGAGGACTCCTTGCCTGAGAGTCAATGGTGACCTAGTCACCCAGAGTTTGAGACAGTATAATAGGATTGTTAGAGTTGCATCAATTGGGCTTCCCTATAGTAATTCAGGACCCCCAATCAACTTTATGATTTAAGGGGGTATAAGATTGAAGAAGATGATTCACTAAGGGTGAATAGTTTGTTCACTATGTAAGGGAAATTGCACTTTTTAAGGGTATTTTCCCCAGAGCTTAATCAATGAGGTGAAGTTCTACTGACTTCCATCATCCAATCATGCACATGTAAAAATGCTGTTTTATTTAAATATTCCCTGCACAAGTTTGGGTTTTCTTTGCAAAGCTCTAGGGATAATTCCCAGCATATTTGCCTTTAGTAAATCAACCCAATAGGGTCTTGTGAGAGAACCTACATCCCTTAAAGCACCAGATAAACTTTATGAGGCAAGACGGAATGGGAAGATTTTTGAAGTAAAAGATTTGGAAACACAGACTTCTGCCCATCCAGGAAAGTGAGTAGGTGGACCTCAGGTCCATCTCTTCTATCAATTTTTGCAAAGATAGGGGTATAACTCAAAGTACAATAATATGAGGTAAGCTTTAGTATGACATGGAATTAGTCTGCCAGGCAAAAACCAAGTGGGCCTTCAGATTGGCAATGGTACAGGCCAAGAAAAAGAGAAGTGGTCCTTATGATTAGTAGTGATACAGATTAAAATTTTGGTAGCATGGTGATGGGGGCTGAGGTGAATAGCACTAAGTCATTTATGCTGAGTACCTCCACTAATAAACAATGTCTGAAATCAGGATTCATGTAAATAGCTTTAGATACCAATTCTAGCTGTAATGAATAGAAGGGGTGACAAAGGGCAGCTCTATCTTGTGCCTGTGGGGGTGTTAATATTGTCAGATTTTATCCCTGTGATATTCTTAGATGGGGTGGAGTAGAGAGAGTGTAGCAGAGTGATAAATGCAGGTTCAAAATTCTATTTGAGCAGTTTATGGAAGAGGTAGTTCCAAGATAAACTATCCAGGGTCTTATGAAGTGCTGGAGAGACCCATCTCAATTTTAATAGATCGATAAGTTCAACCACCCTTCTGATTTGGTACAATGTCTATCTGTTTATCTGTTGGAGATGAAATCCACTTGATGTATATGAATATATTGTTCCAAAAACCTGTTAAGTTGGTTAGCAAATATTCTTGTTAGTAGCTTTAAATCACAGTTGATCAATTATATTTAGCCTGTATTTCACAATTTTTCTCTAATGGCTCTGTTGTAATCATCATCTAAGGATGTATCCTGTTAAATCACATCAAAGTATTTAACCAGGTGCAGCACAGTCGTGGTACACACTTTTCATAATTTACTACAGTAAGACTGTTGCAGCCTAGGGCTTTAGCGGTTTTAGCTTTCTTGATTGCAAATAGGGCCTTTTCTGCCATTGTGTGTCTCTCTCTATATGGGTCTGTAATGAGGATATTATAGGGAGATCTGCAGGGTTGTTTAGGGCAAAGTATTGTGTCAAGTGAAAAGCTATAAGGCAATATACAGAAAGCTTGCTAATGAGACCCTCATTTAGCTTCCAAGAGAAAGAAGTGTCTGTAGAAGTTTAGTGGGGTTGTGATCTTTGGTGAGCAATCCAACTATGATACCACCGTTTTTGTGAACAATGGAATGCATCAAGAGGATGTAAGTTTATGGGCAGTTTTATATTTTTTTTTACATACTTTAACGGCTTCCCGACTGCCCTACAGAAGATACACTGCTACAGAGAAGCCCTCCTGTGCAGAATAACATATATATATGCGATTCTGCATTTCCACCTAGGGGGCACGCAAGCTCTAGCCGCCGACCGATTCGGCTGTGATTACTCAAAGCAGAAGTCGATCTGCGGGGGCTGAGCACTGGATGTCAGCCGGCACCCACCGATCATCAGGTAGAGACATGGAACAGAGCTTACATGTAAAACAAGACAGATCTACATTCTGACAGGGGGAAATATATATATCCTTTAGGTTGTCTGTACTCGCAAAATGTCCAGTGACAGTTCGTAGACTCCTTACAAATTTCAAGGGACCCTCTATACCAGTGATACCAGACCAGATTTTGAATAGATTTTTAATAGATAGCCCCTTCAGCCAGCTCTCTGTAGAACCAGGGTCACTCTCACTAACTTCAGGATTCCCACATGAGGGCTGCTTTGCAGCACACTCGTACAATGCAGGCCCTCAGGTCGCCCACCTAAGGCCACATGGCAGCAAGTGCTAGGGGAGGCTGCACCTTTTCCCCAGCTGGTACAATCCTCTGCTAGGAAAAAGCATGTGCTCCTAGAATATAAATACAGGTACCCAGCATACATAGGGGTGCCTCCCCTTGTAATTGGCCAGGACTGTATGAATAGTCATGCTCCCATATGCATGGATTCTGCCTATTATCTAGCATTTTCCTTAGTTGCTAGGATACAGTGGCTTTTGACAGCAGATTACACTAGTTGATCACCACTCTTTATTAAGCAGACAGCAATTACATTTACCTAGCTGTCTCTCTGTTAAGCAGAGGAACTAAAAACGATTCTACACTAATCCTAGCACCTACCTAGGATGGTGTTAAAAGTGTAAAAAGTGTAAATAGAGTTTTGGAGAACCAAATGGCCACTCCCCTCATGTTATCTGGCCTGTTTTTGTGGTAAAACTGTGGGTAGTGTTTTTTAAGTGCTTAAGGATATATGAGTAGGGAAGTGTGTTTCTTGCAAGAGGAGTGTGTTGGCTCCAATATCACAATATTGCAGAGGTTTGAATTTAACTGGGGAGTTTAGGCTCTAGGTATGGTGACCTTAAGGGGCTTTGGTGTGGTTGGTGTATCTGAGTTGTGTGGTAAAAAAAATGCTTACCAGCGGGCGCTGTGAGGTTAATGGTGTGTCTGTGTAAATTCATCCTTGTTTTCATATTCTGTCCTGTTTTACCAACGTTGGATCCTTTGCAGCGTATTTTGCATTGGATGAGGTATACAGCATTACTAGAGATTACAGCTGAATAATCCTGTGATATTGAAGATCCCTTTTGTGTGTGGGATACATTTTTTTTTATTTGTGACTTCATAATCAGAATAAAGTTTTCTGCTTATTAGTTAATGTATGAGGTTGGGCAGTTGCCTAAAAGCCAATATTAAGGGTTGTTGGAATATTTCTTTTAGCATTTCATTCTCTGTTATAATTAGGGATGAGCCAAACACCCCCAGTTCGGTTCGCACCAGAACCTGCGAACAGACCTAAACTTTGTGTGAACTGGACTCGAACGTTCAAAATCAAAAGTGCTAATTTTAAAGGCTTATATGCAAGTTATTGTCCTAAAAAGTGTTTGGGGACCTGGGTCCTGCCCCAGGGGACATGTATCAATGCAAAAAAATCTTTTAAAAACGTCCATTTTTTTGGGAGCAGTGATTTTAATAATGCTTGGTACGGTTCAGGAGGGGGGGCACTCTCTCATCCCCCTCTTTTCCTGCGGCCTGCCAGGTTGCATGCTCGGATAAAGGGTCTGGTATGGATTTTTGGGGGGAACTCCACGTCATTTTTTTCTTAAATTTGGTGTGGAGTTCCCCTTAAGAGTTGTGGAGGGGGGCGTGGCCTGGCACCGGAGCGAGATGGCCGCTTAGAGAAAGAGCTCCGCCATCCAGGGAAACAAAGAAGCCCTAGCAGCAGCCTGAAACCTCCATCCAGCCCTGCAAGATGACTGCCAGGAGTCACTCGGCCTCCCGCTCACAGCTGGACCCCGCAACGCAATTGAGCAGGAACATCCCGGCCATGTTCCGGACCTGCCAGACGGAGCCGCAGGCCGCATCTCAAGCCGGGGACTGTAGTTACACAGGAGGCGCGGCCGCGCCCGCACCGCCGCTATCACAGTCACCCCCCACACACCCATCGCCTTTCCTATGCCTGGCGGACCTGCAGAGTGTGGCTGCTGATATCAAAAATACCCTGACAGCAGCCATCTCGGACCTCAGGAGTGATATTAAAGCGGTCGCAGCAAGGGTAGAACACGTGGAGGCGGCGGCCATGACACACGGAGCGGCACTGCACCATGTACAGCAAGTAATAAATGTACATAGCCAGCACCTTATTGATATGCACAGGCATATGGAGGACCTTGACAACAGGGGGCGCAGGCGCAACCTGCGGGTCAGGGGGATCCCCGAAACTGTAGAAGGCCCCCAACTCCAAGCGGTGATATGGGCTATCTTTAATACCCTCCTGGGCAGACCACCAGATTCCCCTGTGGAGATGGAGCGTTGCCATAGAGCCCTGCGGCCTAGAGGGAGAGACACTGACCCACCCAGGGACGCGGTATGCTGCCTAGTCAGCTTTACACAGAAAGAGGAGATACTGCGCCTGGCCCGCAACCACGGCAACCTAGAGCACGAGGGGGCACGTATCCAATTGTTCCAGGATCTGTCTGCCATTACATTACAACATAGAAGAGACCTCCGGCCCTTACTGCAGGCTCTGAGAGACAGACACATCCCCTACAGATGGAAGTTCCCGTTCTGCCTGCAGGTGACAAATGGCAACCGCACGGCTCAACTGAGAACACCAGCAGACCTTAGGCCCTTCTGCGAGAGCCTGGGCATCCCAATGGTCCATGTACCTGAATGGTACGGAGCTTTCATGCAGCAGGAGCCCTGGATCCCCACACAGCCGGGCGGGACCCCGAGATCCCAGAGGAGCAGACAGCGCAGGCGCAGGTCCTCGGCTGACACCTCGCCAAGACGCAGGGGAGACATGGAAACTGACGAGAGCCCGCGAGCATCGCCATCCTATGCGCGACGCAAGACGGACCACTGACACAGCACAACTAAAAGGTTCAAGCTGGAGACACGGAAGACACCTATCCCTTTGCATAAGCCACGACACACTCCGTGCGGTGAGCTGGACACCACCCGCTGACAGAGTCCTACATTACGCTAGCCCACAGGAGTAGACATTTGGGGCCCCACTTTGTTACTCGCAAACTGTGCTGGACGTCACTCATTGCTGCGTGCTGGTGGGGGCACCCCTAACTCCCTATGGCTGGTTTAACACTCCCGCAGATGAAAATCCCTGCTGAATAAAGAGACAGGTGACCTCAAGATGGTTCCTTGCACTGGAACTCAACGAAAGCACGAGATCGCCTACATAGATCTGCCTTCTCACCAGGTTCTACTCCTGCCAGGAACCTACCTACAGCTGTATGAGGTGGACCGCTTCTCAACAGTTGCTGGGGAAGAGGCATCTGCTTCCCACCCCCATCTTTTGGTCCTGAGTTTTGAATTTTTATATTATTTTTTTTTATTTTTCTGGCGCACCCTCTGTACAGGTACTTTTTCTTATACTTGATGCCATACCAAGAGATGGTCACCTAGCTAGTCTAACTTTCGGTACTGTCTGAGGGCACTTACCAGGTTTACCATGGGGTGCACAGCATGCACATGAGTACACGGGCCACGAATGACTGTTTGTGTCAGGGCACTAGTGGTTGGTCCATCCACGGAGTTCTGGGCCTAGACGGCCCGTCGCTGCGGCTCCCCGCGCCTCCACATTCTTCTTGGGGAGACGTGGGGAGTAGGGGAGATCGGACCGGAAGACTTGCATGTGCGGTCCGGGGCCCAGTGGGTGGTCCCCCCCTCACAATACGGTGACTATGCATTAGGGATAGAGTGGGAGAGGAAAGTGTCTTAGTCTGCAGTTGTATTGTACCAATGGCAACATGTAATATTAGGCCTATATAGTTACTGTTCCTGGTTTTATTCTGTTATTAGAGGGCGAAAAATGCCTCCCGGCGGGCTTCCTCTCACTGATGCCCCGCTGGAGAAGTGGAGTACTGGGAGACGGGGTCCCGGGGTCGGGAGGGAGGGGTATTCCTCTCGCTGCCGACCCCTCTGGTATGTGTGCCGCGGGAGATCCTTGGCTGTGACAGCAGCTTGGATACTGGGGGGGCCGGTTCCCGGGGGCATCGCCGTCAGGGATGCGACCGGGGTCCGAGACCCCCCACCTACCCGAAGCATTGTTCTCTGGGGTGTTGATGCACGAGAAGGTATGTCAGCCATACTTATCCCTGCATGGCCTTAGTTGCCTGGTTAGAGGGCCATATCCTGTTTTTACTTGATTTATATGTTTAGATTGTTTATGTGTCATAACAAAGGTTCCGTTAGAACTATGTACAACATCTCTCTCCCTTATGTTACGTTAAGACAGTAAAGGGGCGGAAGACTGGGGTGACTCCCCATCTTGGACTGGGGGGAGTAGCAGTGGGCTCCCCCCACGCAATTGTGCACAGGTTTCACGCATTTTTGCAGGCACTTGAGCCTGGAACCCTGGATGGCCGGAAATGGATATTTCCTAGGTCCCGGTGTTAGGTTACACTCCCACCACAAGGAGGCAGGTATCCACCTTGTACTCAGCCGGCAGACCCCTACCCTGTTCCTGTATCCCCCCAGGAACCCCCTTAGGTAGACCAGCTGGTCTGCTTCTACCTCCGGTAAATACCTTGAGATCCCCATTAAGGGGTGACGTTTCTGTTATCTGCCCCTAGTCAGTAGAGGCTCGCTTTCATCTTTTCTCTCTCGCTCTTCTCCCTCTCCCCCCTCTCCCCTCTATTGGTATCTCTCACCGTCCCTCACCCCTTCTTCCTAAATCCTGTGCCCCCTTCCCCCCTAAACTCCTCTCACCCTCTCCCCCCTCCGAACCTAAGACTTGTGCTCAGTACACCCGGACAGACTGGGGGAGGCACAGACAAACAAAGGTACCATGTCCTCAGTACAGCAAGCGACCACTCCCCTGACCCTTAAGGTATACTCCCTAAATGCGAAGGGTCTTAACACCCCGGAGAAACGGAGCAGTGTCTTAGACGAAGCTCATCGCCTTAGGGCCCAGGTATTGTTTCTGCAAGAAACACATTTCAAATCAAGCTCCGTTCCCCGCTTAACCAACAGCAGATACCCAGTGGTCCATCATGCGACCTGCCCTGATTCCAAAACCAAAGGGGTCTCTGTAGTAATGGCCAAATCATTCCCATTCCAGCTCACAGACCAAGTCCTTGATCCTGAGGGCAGGTCTATATTTCTGAAAGGGACCTGGAAAGACAGACCGATCACGTTTGCAAACATTTACTGCCCAAACGCCAGACAGGTGTCCTTCCTAAAAGAGATTTTAGTCCAACTAACCCTGTTCAAGGCGGGCCTTCTGATCCTAGGGGGAGACTTCAACATGACGCTCAACCCGCTCCTAGATACATCCTCAGGTACATCATCCATACCCTACGCAGCCTTACGTCAAGCGAAGATGGCGCTATCATCCCTTGCACTACACGACTCCTGGAGGACGCTCCACCCCCAGGAGAAGGACTTTACATTTTTCTCGCCCCCGCACAACAGGTACTCTAGACTTGACTACTTGTTCATACCCCAGACAGACCTGTCCTACCTACAAGACGCTACGATAGAGAACATGTACATCTCGGACCATCATCCCGTGACCCTGACCTTACAGTTCCCACAGTGGGAAACAAAGACCAGGACCTGGAGACTGGACGCCTCTATTCTTACGGACCTAGGAGATTTGGCGAACATTACAGAATCCATGACAGAATATTTCCAACAGAACGACACCCCAGACGTGTCCCCTATGACCCAGTGGGAAGCACATAAATGTGTCATCAGGGGTAAGCTCTTAGCGATCGCGGCAAGGAGAAAAAAGGCGCACCAGGCCCTGTTGAAGGAACTGACCGACAAAATAACCCTTTTAGAAGCCCAACACAAGCGTTCGCTGGCAATAGGCGTAGCCCGGGAACTTGCAGATACAAGGGCGACGCTTTTAGAGGAAATTTTTAAACGGGCGCGGAAAAGACAGGTCTTATCCCAGAAACTCTTTTATGAGCAGGGAAATAAACCAGGTAGACTGCTAGCCAGATTCACTCAAAGACGTACCCTTGCCAATACAGTCCATCATGTTACTGACGCTCAAGGTCTAGTTCACTCTAAAAACGAGGATATTGCCAAGCAATTCAGCACATTTTATAGCAACCTCTACAATATAGAGCTCAAAGAAGGTAGGCCCATTTCGACAGAGGCCAGGCGGGAGCTCATGAGAGACTTCCTAAGTAAATATAGCCCCCGACCATTGTCCACCGCCGACTGGCAAGCTCTAGAGGAACCCCTTTCCATAGAGGAGTGGGGGAGGGCACTGAAAGCCATGAAACCGGGCAAAAGTCCGGGTCCTGACGGCTTCTCCGTCCAATACTATAAATGTTTTGCCGAAATTTTAGCACCCCGATTCTTGAAGGCCTTCAACACATTAGCGCACACTCCAGCTAAGTCTAATAGCCTACTCGAGGCCTACATCACAGTAATCCCCAAAGACAATAAAGACCCGACTGACGTAGCAAACTACCGACCTATATCCCTCCTGAATGTCGACGTCAAATTATTCGCTAAAATCCTGGCCACTCGACTATCTGTCTTCGTTCCGGCATGGGTGGGATTGGACCAGGTAGGCTTTGTCCCTGGACGTGAGGCCAGGGACAACACCATCAAGGCCCTCAACCTGCACCACTGGCTCACGTCCACGGGAAGGGAGGGGTGCTTTCTCGCTATGGATGCGGAGAAGGCGTTCGACAGGGTGGCATGGGACTACATGGAAGCGGTCCTGGAAACCCTTGGCCTGGGAAGCAGAATGCGAGCGCTCATTAAAGCACTGTACACCGGACCCGGAGCCAGAGTCCGGGTCAACGGCCACCTGTCGGACGCCTTCCCCATCCGTAATGGGACCAGACAGGGATGCCCCCTGTCCCCCCTGCTATACATCCTCACGCTGGAACCCCTCCTCCGATGTATTAGGGCACACCCAGACATAAAGGGAATTGAGATGGAGTACAAAATTGCCGCATTTGCGGATGACATTTTGCTCTTTCTCTCGTCCCCTCTGACGTCATTGCCCAACCTAATGCCAGTCCTAGATCAGTTTAGGAATATTTCGAACCTGAAAATAAATTTCTCAAAGTCATACACTCTAAACATATCCTTGCCCCCCACAACAGTCAAAAGTTGTCAGGACAACTTCCCATTTACCTGGAAATCAGATGCGATAACTTATCTGGGTATCCAACTTCCGAGTAAACTCAAAGACCTATATGATAGCAACTTCCTCAAAGAACTGAAGCTCATTCAACAAGACTTGCTTAAGTGGGACGCTCCTACTATCTCCTGGTTTGGTCGGGCCTCTATCTTAAAAATGACGGTACTACCCCGTCTACTGTATAAGTTACAGACAATCCCGATACGCCTCCCGCCCTCCTTTTTCACCACTTATAAACGCATGTGCAGACACTTTATCTGGGGGGCTAAGGCAGCACGTATAGGGTGGGCAAAATTGGTACTCCCAAAGTCGGGGGGTGGGATTGGGCTCCCAGACCTGCAGAGGTACTACTGGGCGGTACATCTAAGCCGGGTAGTTGACTGGAAACTACAGTGCAAAGGATGGGTGCTTCTGGAAAAACTGATTGCGAGAACTGAATTGCAGTACTCCCCATGGCTACCGAAACCGCATGCGACGCAGGAGGCCCAATCCCACCCGCTGATTGGAGCGACTCTATATGAATTTGACAGGGCCTGTAAAGCACACTCACTCTCCTCACAACTCTGCCCAATTACTCCAGTGAAAGGCAATCCAGCCTTTCCCCCGGGATTGGAAAGTATATTCCTCCATGCTGAATGGCCACACACAGAGATGTTGGCCAAACATTTCTTCTCCAGGGGTAGATTCCTCAGGCAGGGGGAACTGGCGGCGCTCTCAAATACGAAAACATTCCCATTCTGGGCTTATCTGCAGCTAAAACATTTCTTAGACAATCCTTCCAACAGAGAGAGCTTTGCCAGAACCCCCACAATGCTGGAATCCTTGTGCTCTAGTTCCGCTCCCCAGACTCACCTGATCTCGGAGCTATATGCCACAATGTTTGGGGTACCATATGCCTCCCTAGAGTCAGATCATGCTTACTGGGAATCGGAATTGGGCATAGAAATTGATGACAAGACTTGGGACCGAGTCCACCATTATATCCACAAAGGCTCAATGAACACCCACACACAGGAAAATGGGTTTAAAATTAAATCGAGGTGGTACAGGACACCGGAAACTATCCATAAATACGTGCGGACGGTCTCCGACCGGTGCTGGAGGTGTGAGCGTGACTTAGGCTCGCTCCTCCACATCTGGTGGTCCTGCCCGCTAATTCTTCCGTATTGGCGTAAAATACATGAAACTGTACTGGAGATTTCCTCTCTTCCATTAGAATTCTCCCCGGCCCAATATCTCCTACATGTCTCCAAAATACCGCGTAGGAAATATCAAAAGTCAATCGCGCTACATATGATCAATGCGGCTAGATTGTGTATCCCAGTCCACTGGAGGTCAAAATCTCCCCCGTCCTTAAAAGAATGGGTAGCCAGGATGAACCAGATAGCAACAATGGAAGAGATGATTAGCACAGCCCATGATAGGATCGATACCTACTCTGCAATTTGGACACCCTGGCTTGATTATCGCCAGACGCAAAGCTGCCAAGACCTGATTCATAGCAACCCCCCATAGGACAAGATTGATTGAAAATGACTTGAAACATCCAGAGGAGGGTAGTTGGTGGTGACCCCACCCCTTTATCAGTCGAAATTGAAACAGTGCCTCCCCCAGTCCTTCCCTTATCCCCCCCCCTTCTTTTTTCCATCACCTACCCTCCCCCCCCCCTCTATCCATACCCTCCCTTACCTTTCCTCTCTATTCTAAATCTATTCCCCTTCTGTACCTTCGGTAATACCCACGAACACCAAACGCTCCTGTATAGAGTGTCGACCATAATCCTAGGCGCTTCCCCGTCTTTAAAGTACTGGACGCTACTAGTGGAAGCGACTCAGGTCACTAAGCAGATATGTCCCTCGCATCCACCATTTGTAATTAGGCCCAGAGGCCACCTTCACGGCGGCCGCTACGAAGGCGCGCCTCCCTGGCGCCTTGTACTCCTGAACCATACTCTCCCCCTGATACAGGGAGGTACAACTAGAAGCAGTTATATCCCCGCCAAGCTACACTGCCATGAGGGGCCGAATAACAGATCCACTCAGGGACTGTGGGTGCTTAACCATGGGATATAATGTTTTTGCATTGTCAGCCTATGTTGGTTGCTGTTACTGTGACCGTATCATTTAACCCGTGACACGACAAGTGATACATGTACGCATATTTCGCATTCTGTTGTGCTGTTTGGTATTCTATTTTGTTATGTTGGAAAATCCTTAATAAAATCTTTATGGAAAAAAAAAAAAAAGAGTTGTGGATATTTGCTGGGAACCCCACATAATTTTTTTTTAAATTTGACGCAGGGTTCCCCTTAATATGCATACCAGGCCTGAAGGGCCTGGTAATTGAATTTGGTGGGAACCCCAAGCATTTTTTTATTTTTTTTTATCAATGACTTTCAATGACTGTTCTCTTATGGGAGCCGACAATTCATTATAGCCGTGAGTGCTTTAAAATTACTTTTTTTCCTGCAGAAATGACACTTTGTGCAGTGACAGTTCTAAGCACAGGAAACATGTGCCCCTTTACAGGCATACTATACACACCCCCAGGTATGAAATTTAAAGGAATATTACACTTTTATTATTTCACTTTAAGCATTATTAAAATCACTGCTCCCGAAAAAACTTTTTTATCTATTGATACATGTCCCCTGGGGCAGGACCCAGGTCCCCAAACACTTTTTAAGACAATAACTTGCATATAAGCCTTTAAAATTAGCACTTTAAATTTCTCCGATAGACTTTTACAGGGTTTTCCGCGGCTTTTCGAATTTGCCGCGAACACCCCAAATTGTTCGCTGTTTGGTGAACAGGCGAACAGGCAATTTTTGAGTCGAACATGAGTTCGACTCGAACTCGAAGCTCATCCCTAGTTATGATGGGTTGCAATTCTTTGAATATCTTTCTTATCCCTTTTATTAGTGGTCAAGTCCTTGGACATTTATTTAGTTATAGGCTTCCAGCTTGGTTGACCATGGGATAACTACTTCTGTGTCACAAACAAGCTTAGATACTGTTGCAAACCCTGATATTTTCCTGACAAAACACAAAAATGTAGAAGCAAATGTGTTTTTTTTTTTATCTCTGGATCTGTTTTAAAAATATGTTTTATTCCAGAAATGTTTCTTTCTTGTAAAGTACTGCATGTAATAAGGATAAATGTATGCTACTCTTTTCATTTCCATCTGTATTCTATAGACTGCTTCTGGTTTATAGATGGTTTACATTTCAATCAGTAAAATGGGTTACACCTTATTGTCTTTGCTTATTTAAATGTCTACATAACCATCTGTTCTCAAGAGTTGTAGATATAACAGCTGCTGATCTGTCTCACCTCCAAAATGATTACACTTGCAGTAGTGCTGAAAGATTTAGTCCTTCAGATGTGATGCAGATAAAATATGCTTTGTACATGCAAATTATTACAAAGCTTTGTACCGGCACAGTGGGTCGCCTGACCTGGGTTGAGCGATATTTTTGCAGATGTTAAGGTATGGCTATCAAGTGGTTTCTGCAACTTGCATAATGTGAGTAAAGACCTTTCACTCTAAAGTAAAACTTGCTAATGATTTAGATAAAAGGAACCCAGCTACAATTGCCAACAGAATAAAATATTGTTGCAGCCACTTTTCAAAAAAAGAAGCCCAGAGGCTTTATACTCCACTGGAAAACACAAAGAACAGAAAATTAAATATGTTTTATGCCATCTTTTATATTGTCTTTATTGATACAAACAGAACCTCAGCTGCACTGTCTTTTATAATTTGGTTAAAGTGTCAGAAATATTATTAAAGATCATAAAAAAATGTGTAATTTTATACAGGCAGCAATAAAAGCTTTTTATTTGTGTCCTTCATGTCAGTTATTTTATGTATCTTTTTTGTATATGGTTGTCTTTTTGTGTTCTTTTTTAGTTCCCTGAAATGCTGCCCCACCAAACATATTAGAGTATAGGTAATTTCTATATCTCTTAGTGACTCCAGCAATAATTCTTAATTACTGTAGCTCCCTGCTTTGCTCCCTCCTGCTTTGGAATGAGATTCTTCCTGTGAACTCTCTAAAATTTAAAGCGGAGCGGCAGCCCCCACTCCAAAAATTTTAAGTCAACAGCTACAAATACAGCAGCTGCTGACTCTTAATATTAGGACACCTACCTGTCCTGGAATCCAGCGATGCTGGCATCCCAGTCCATTTTCCGATTGGCTCTTGGGTGTTGCCACCACCATTCATGGTAAAGGAAACCGGCAGTGAAGCCTTTCAGCTTCACAGCCGGTTCCCTACTGCACATGCGTAAAAAACGCTTTGTAACTGGCCCAGCAGTGGAGGAAGGCGGAGGGGGTGAACTTCCGGGGGATCTCACCGCATCTCGCGTAGGCAGTTTCTCCCAGAAGTGGGAACGGGTCAAAAACTGCATGGGGCCGCAGTAACATGTGGCCACATTTTTAAAATGTGAATGGACTGCTGTGCCCATGCAAACACGACATGCAGGACCTTCATAAGTGTGAACCAAGACTTAAGCCCCATACACACGGTAGGACAGTTTCCATCAGATTGTCTGACGGACAAAGTCCTATCTCCTGCTGGATAGATTTTTTGACAACAAAGTCCGATCACACCAAATCCGATCGTGTGTAGCGAATTCCGACCGGACAAAGTGCTACGCATGCTCAGATCACATTACAAGACCAAAGCTATTGGCTACTAGCCTCTACGTAGTCCCGTCGTAGGCAACAAACGTCACCACGTTCAGAATGATCGGATTTTCCGACAACTTTGTCCGACCGTGTGTACGCAAAACCAACATCAGACAAAGTATGACGGACATGGTCTGACGGACCTGGTCCTCGGATAATCCGCGCGTGTGTATGGGGCTTAACACAGTATTAATGTCTTCATCTTCACGCCACAGTGTTCAGGCATGCTGACCACCAACTCAGACAAAAACGCTGTATCTTGGGAGGCAGTCACATGGTTCTTTATGCTTAAACGGTCTGGTTATTTACAAAAATGTTACAACAAAGCGATGGGGAAATACATCAAAGATGAGTATCAGTGAGCTGGAGGTTGTTTGTACAAGAGATCCTTTTATTTTGCCCTATGTGTCCTTTATTCGTCAGAATCCAATCAGAAAAACCATGTATGCTGTCAAAACTACAAAGATTACCACCTCCTGGTAGGTTAAATGTTGCTGCTAAAACATGGTACTATGTATCTGTTCCTATGAAAAAATTGTCATCGGATGTATAATGCTATAGAAAGTAATGAGTAAACTGTTAACAATGTTTCAGCCTGATTTTATAAGATTTTCTCAATGCAGGAATCCCAAAATGTCAGCGGTTTACACCAAAAAAATCGTGATGTTTTTAGTTCTAGATGTTTGGCAGATTCTCCTAAGCTGCCTTGCATGACTTCTCATGCTGCACTGTGATTTTCTGCCATTCCCCACAGCTAGGCACCAGAGGTTGTATCATTAGCTATAACAAACGCATTAAAGAAATACAGTGATAACTCACTAGAGATTGCCATACCCCACAGTGCTGATCCAACCTATCATTACAGTTACAGCACAACTGCTAAACTTCACTGTCCATTGCATCTTTTGTTAGTTATTCTCTTTTCTTGTTCAGTGCATGATCTGCTGACAGTATGTACTTCAAGCTGAGTAATCCTAGTCACCACTTCTGTTGTGAGCGATTGTTAGCAGTGCTGTAGTTATGTATACAGGATAGCGGGCATTATGTAGGGTCAAGGTCTGTTACTGAGGGCTACATGTACTGAGGGTTAGGGTAAAGGCTCGTGCAGACAGTATTCTTGCCAAATGCTGCCTTTTGTTTTCAAATGCAGTGTTGCTCAAACACATAGATTTATGCAAAAATGCAACTGTTGATAAAAAAGAATGCGTTTAAACTGCTTTGCCTGCAATACAAATATGACTCGCTGTGTCAATAAAACCTCAACACAATGCAAAGTATTGCAGCCTCTACACTATACTATTCAATGGCTGTCTGCTGACCTGTGTTCGATATGCATTTCAAAAGCATTTAGGCTGGGTTCACACTGTGCGCGTACGCGGCTCGCAGCAGGGATCTGGCGCATCCCTGTTCACCATTCCAGGTGCGATTCAGGTCCGAATTTTTGCCTTAATTCGGACCTGAAACTGAGCCAAAGATGCACAGGACCCTTGTGCAATGTGCTCCGCTGCCGCCCTGTAGATGTGTGAACCGGCTCCATTGAGAGCTGTTCACACACTGATTCTCCTATCATGTGAATTCGATGGGGGGAAGCCCGCATTTAGTTCGCAGCAGTGTGAACCCAGCCTTAAAGTGATTGTAAACAATCACCTTGTAAAGCAACCCAATCAGTTTTAAATAGAAACTAAAGGCATAACATTTTTGTTTAGATATATAACAAATTATAAATGCCTTTTTCCTTTTTTTATAAATGATCACATTCCCTCTGTTCTCAGCTGCATAAGAGTTGGGGGGAGGAGAAGCAGCAGCATGCTTCCCATTGGAGGAGAGCACACTGAGTTCCCAGCATAGCTAGAGAACTGACCATGGTGTGCTCTCCTGCTCACTGTGGTCAGTTTTTAATAGGAAAACAAGGGGACTAGCAGGAGCACCAGGGATTTCACATAAAGGAAGCAATACAAAGAGAACAGGAAACTTTCTTATACAAGTACATGGTACAACAGCCACATATCAGGAATATGAAGTGTTGGGGGTAACAAATGCTTTAAGATTAATGTACTAAAATATTCACCTTACACTGATTTTTTCTATTATAATTAGTTAGTACATGATAAAATACATACACATATATATATATATATATATATATATATATATATATACATATATATGCTTCCCTATTCAATGTATTTTAACAGTTTTAATGAGGGCTCAAGCAGACCTTTGTTTGACCATGTCAAATTGAATTTAATGTTCTTTACATAACTTTCTCGTATTCCACCTAATTATTTTAACCACTTGTTTTCTTATCTTTGACAGTGCTTATGTTATCAGCTATATTTCAACTACTGTCAAAAGTTCTCTCTTCTTCCAACTAGTGAATTTTAGACATGTGCGATTAGTTTCGTACGAATTCGAAATTCGTACGAATTTACGAATCCGTAGTACGAATTTTTTCGAATACGAATTCCGTACGAAATACGAAATTCCGTTTACGAATTTCGTCGCCGAATTTATTCGAATCCGACTACCAAATATCGAATTTCAACTAATATGAAAGAAATTATTATAGCGGATATAACGAATGATTTTGAATGAATTCGAATGGATTTGAATGAATTCGAATGACAAAGTGTCATTTTTGCAGGAAAAATTCCGTTTACGAATTTCAGCTCCAAATTATTCGAATCCAACTACCAATATCGAATTTCAACTAATTCGAAAGAAATCATTATAGCAGATATAACGAATGATTTCGAATGAATTCGAATGAATTCGAATGATTCGAATGACAAAGTGTAATTTTTGCAGTAAAAAAAGCTATTTAAAATCACTCGCGGCTATTGCCGGCTAATGAATTGTTGGCTCCGTAACACAGAGAACAGTCATTCATTGATATAAAAAAAAAAAAAAAGTAGGGGTCCCCCCAAATTCAATAACCAGGCCCTTCAGGTCTGGTATGAATATTAAGGGGGACCCCAGCCAAAAAAAAAAAAATGGCGTGGGGTCCTCCCTAAATATCCATACCAGACCCCCAGATCCCGCCCCCCAAGGGGACCCCCAGATCCCGCCCCCCCCCCCCCCCCCCTGTGTGAAATGGTAAGGGTGTACAAAAGTACCCCTACCATTTCACCAAAACAGTGACAAATGGTAAAAATGACAGGAGACGGTCTGACAATTCCTTTATTAAAATCTTCTTTCTTCTTTCTTCTGGTCTTCCTTTCTTCCTCTCATTGGGAGGCTCCCGCTCTGTGAGGCTTCGCTCCGGCTGACAGGTCTTTTATAACGGAGGGCACCTGGTGACCCCGCCCCCCTGTGACGTCATGGGGAAAGCCATACGGAAGTCCCCATGACGTCCCCGTGCGTCAGAGGGGGCGGGGTTACCAGGTGCCCTCCGTTATAAAAGACCTGTCAGCCGGAGCGAAGCCTCACAGAGCGGGAGCCTCCCATTGCGCGGAGCGGCGCAGGAGAGACGCCGATGCCGGACGAGAAGGACGAGAAGACCGGAGCAAGAAGAAGCGGATCAGAGGAAGAAGAAGATGGAAGAAGATGCCGGAAGGAGAAGATGAAGAAAGGAAGACCAGAAGAAAGAAGAAAGAAGATTTTAATAAAGGAATTGTCAAAGACCGTCTCCTGTCATTTTTACCATTTTTGACACTTTTTTGGTGAAATGGTAGGGGTACTTTTGTACCCCCTTACCATTTCACACAGGGGTTCACACAGGGGGGGGGGGGGGCGGGATCTGGGGGTCCCCTTGTTAAAGGGGACTTCCAGATTTCGATAAGCCCCCCGCCCGCAGACTCCCACAACCACCGGCCAGGTTGTGAGGATGAGGCCCTTGTCCTCATCAACATGGGGACAAGGTGCTTTGGGGGTCTCAGACCCCCAAAGCACCCTCCCAATGTTGAGGGCATGTGGCCTGGTACGGTTCAGGCGGGAGGGGGGCCGCTCTCGTCCCCCCCCTCTTTTCCTGCGGCCTGCCAGGTTGCGTGCTCAGATAAAGGGTCTGGTAAGGATTTTGAGGGGGACCCCACGCTATTTTTTTTTTTGGCCGGGGTTCCCCTTAAAATCCATCCCAGACCTGAAGGGTCTGGTATGGATATTTGGGGGGGGGGGCCCCACGCCATTTATTTTTTTTTTTTTGGCTGGGGTTCCCCTTAATATCCATACCAGACCTGAAGGGCCTGGTTATTGAATTTGGGGGGACCCCTACGCTTTTTTTTTTTTATCAATGAATGACTGTTCTCTGTGTTACGTAGCCGACTTTTTATTTGCCGCGAGTGATTTTAAATAGCTTTTTTTCCTGCAAAAATGACACTTTGTGCAGGAACAGTTAGATATACTGAATATCGAATTCATTCGAAGCATTCGAAGCATTCGTTATATCCGCTATTATAATTTCTTTCATATTAGTTGAAATTCGATATTTGTAGTTGGATTTACTAACGATTCGTAACTATTCGTAACGATTCGTAACGATTTGTAACTTGAAATTGAAATTCGATATTTGTAGTTTGATTCGAATTGTTCTCTGTGTCATGAGAACCGACAATTCATTAGCCGCATTAACGATTCGTAACGATTCGTAGCGATTCGTAACTTTACTAACGATTCGTAACGATTCGAAAAAAAAATTACGATTCGTACGAAATTCGTATTTCGTACGAATTCGAGCGGAATTTCGTACACGCATTACGAATTACGAATTTTTTTATATACGAAACGGGACGAAACGAAACAAATTTTTTGACAGTTCCCATGTCTAGTATCAGGGGCCGTTCTCCAGTGTTAGAAGCGTTTGTAGATCTCTTCACTCCTCCAAGTGTGTATACACTCCTCCTACTGCAGTATACAGGTGTACACTATTTGGTGTTTCTTTCTCTCCAGTTAATAGGATGCCAGGGCAGGTAATAAATTGCATGTCATTTCGTTAGGATTTTCATCTACTTTAAACACTGAATTATGAAAAATGTATGCTTTTAATAATTAAATCTTATTTTTTTTTTTTTTTCGCATGCACCGACGTGGCACATTGGTGAAATTGTGAAATGAAGCTATAGTACATAAGACAATTGTGTACCGTTTGTATGCAAGACAAGTTCCTGGCACACACCCTTCGGACAAAAGTCTGACAGCCAACAATCCGATCATGTGTAACGAGGCTTAAAGAGGAGGGCCCACCAAAAAAAAAATGTAAAAGTCAGCAGCTACAAATACTGCAGCTGCTGACTTTTAAAAATCGGACACTTACCTGTCCCAGGGTCCAGCGATGCGGGGGAATGAGGCTCCCCCCTCGTTCCCTGCTCCGCTCGCGGCGCCGGCATTCTTAATGTGGGCACCCGGCTGTGGCTTCACAGCCGGGCACCCAATGCGCATGTGCGAGCGGCGCCGTGCGCCGTGATTCGACGCTCACTCATCTGGGACACGTGACAGGTCCCAGATGACTGTGCGGTGCCTAGGGGAAGTGACATCAGTGTCCGGGCACTGAAGGTGGCAGACTACGAGGGACCCCCTAGCAACAGGCATTTAGAGGTGAGTAAAAAAAATAAAAAAATACAATTATATTTTTTTTTATGTTTTTTAAGACAATTTTTTTTTAAGTCTTTAAGTCTTAGAAAGATTTCAACCAATATAAATGTGCCCTCCAAAAATACAGTTCTTGCCTTCTCACTGCCAAGCAGACCTATTTTATCAATCACATTAACAACTTATCATTGCGTCCCCATCAACTCTTCTCGCCAATCACTTCAAAAAGAGGATTGAAACAATTTGTGAGAAGATCTTTGCTGTACACTTCATGCCCACTGATACAATCATTACTTCCCTTAGTCAACCCCACCACCAGTGACGGGACAAGGT
This sequence comes from Lithobates sylvaticus, assembly GCA_028564925.1. NCBI lineage: Eukaryota > Metazoa > Chordata > Amphibia > Anura > Ranidae > Lithobates > Lithobates sylvaticus. The sequence goes on from CM053033.1 coordinate 44,307,266, forward strand.
CATCCAGTGCCCAGGGCAAAGATGCCAAACTGCACCCTCCTTTCCATTAGGGTTAGGCTCAGGGTTCCCCTCTACCCCTGCAATATACCATTGCGCCAGGGGCAGCCGCCCCTCCTGCCCACCCCCTTGTCCTGGCCCTGCCCACCACTATTGACGAGGTTGCTAAACTCCTTGCTAACCACCTGCCCTTTGGACCTTTCTGCTGCCTTTGATACGGTTGACCACCCCCAAACTCTATGCCATTGGTCCCTGTGACTGTACTCTTCGCTGGTTCTCTTCCTACTTATCCAACCGCACCTTTAGAGTTACTTACAATTTTACTTTCTCATATCCACTTCCTTTCTTGTGGAACGTTTGGCCGAATGGTTCACGAAATATTGACGTTTTTGCTGCGAAATTACTCCCATAGGAATGAATGGCGAAATGTTCAAAACTAGAGTGGGAGGTGACAAAAGCTGACAACCCCATGATCAGCCAAAACATTATGACCACAACATGATCAGCCAAAACATTATGACCCCCCATGATCAGCCAAAACATTATGTCCAGAACATGATCAGCCAAAACATTATGACCCCCCGTGATCAGCCAAAACATTATGTCCACAACATGATCAGCCAAAACATTATGACCCCCCCCATGAAAAAAAAAATAATTTTTTCAAAAAAAATAAAAAAGTTTTGAAAAAAAAACGTTTTAAAAAAAAAAAAATTTGAAAAAAAAATGTGCAGCCAAAACATTATAACCATTACAATGGGACCTTGTCTTCTCTGAACTTCAACTGTAGTGTCATCATGGATGGTGGACATCATGTACACATTCCTGGTATCCTTCCACCTCAAGGCCAGCACTGCGTTGCATCTCAAAGTTTCTCTCTTTCTCCCCTTCGCAATTTCTTATTTACTAACGCTTGTGGGAAGCCCTTCCTATTTCTGGAGGTTCCACAGGCCAGGGTTTCTGCGAGGTATAGGTGTTTGAAAAGGGGCAGGCTGGTGTAGAATTTATCCAGGTATATGTGGTAACCTTTCTTCAGCAGTGGGTATGCCAGGTCCCATGCAATTTTACCAGTTGTGCCCATGTAGGCTGGGCACTCGGGGCTGGCGCTGGGAATCTCTTCCTTCGTATATGCGGAACGCATACAGATATCCCGTGACTCTCTCGCAAAGCTTATAAAATGTCACTCCGTATTTGGCCCTTTTGCTAGGAATGTATTGTTTTATTCCTAGCAGGCCTGAAAAGGGTACCAGGGACTCATCTACACATATATGCTTTTCGGGGACATAGAGTTCTGCAAATCGTTGGGAAAAGAAATTAATGAGTTGGCGAATTTTATATAATTTGTCATAATTTGGATGATTGCGGGGAAGGCACTGGGTGTTGTCACTGAAATGAAGAAAGCGCATTATCATCTCGTATCGGGACCTGGATATTACAGAAGAATAAATGGGCATGTGGTGGGTGGGGTTAGTAAACCAATAGGCATGTCCTTCATTTTTTTTTGTAAGCCCCATGTTTTCTTGCTGATCCTGAGTCAGAAGGCAGCCATGTTGGATTGGCAAGACCATCTGGGAGGTATGTAGCGGCCCTGGCTCTTGGGGAACGTGGTGGTAGTTGGGGGATTTGAAGTTCCTGTGCTGCCATTTGATGCGGCAGTGCTGGTACTGGGCCTGGGCATTTCTTGTGCCCTTTCGCTGGTGGCAGCGCTGGTACTGGGCCTGGGAATTTGATCCTGGGGTATATTCCTGGTGGCTGCCTGGTTTCCAGAGCGCCATGCTCGTTTAGGAGGGATCCATTCTTCCTCTGATTCATTTGCCGATCCACTACTATCGATCGGTTCAAATCGGAATTGGCATTTGAATCTGATGAGAACTCCCCGCTGCTCTCATCAGTCATGGAGAGGATCTGGAACGCCTCCTCACTTGTATAGAATCTCTGATGGGCTGTGCGACGGGTGACAAATGACGGTTACTGATGGGCAACAGGTGATGGGTGACAGGTGACGGATGATGGCCACTGGTGGGTGACAGGTGATGTGTGACGGTCACTGGTGGTTGCTAGGTGGCTTGCGACGGTCACTGGTCGGTGCCAGGTGATGTGTGACGGTCACTGGTGGGTGACAGGTGACGAGTGACAGTCACTGATGGCAGTCTCTGATGGTGACTGATAGGTGACAGATGAGGGTCACGGATGAGTCACTGGGGATGCTCACTGATGGGTGACAGGTGCACCACTGACGGCAGTCTCTGACAGTGACAGGTGCACTTTGTGGGCACTGATAGGTGACAGATGAGGGTCACTGATGCCGGTCACTGGCTATGGTCACTGATGGGTGACAGGTGCACCGCTGATGGCAATCTTTGATGGGGACAGGTGCACTTTGTGGGCACTGATGGGTGACAGGTGCACTTTTATAAGCACTGATGTGGTGACTGCTGGGTGACAGCTGTAATGGGGGGGGGGGGGGTTATATGACCGGTTCTCTTTACTGTGGTGTTGGTGCAATACACTGATTGGTAACTCACTGCTCCTGGCTCTTCTCTCCTCACACTGGAAACTGTGTCTGAGGAGAGAAGAGCCGGTAGCAGCTAGTAACCGGTCTTTGTTGATCAGCTGTGAATGGATCACAGCCGATCACGTGGTAAACAGCTGCCAGCCATTGGCTGTTTACCCTTGTCCGTGATGAGCAGTGTTCCAGGGAACACGCCGCCACCAACATGACAGCGCTGCGTGCTCCCGATCGCGCGCATGCGCAGTCTAAAGCGGGGAATACCCATTGAGACAAGCCGCGATTACGTCGCCCAATGGCTGTTCACCCCTGTCAGTGACACGATGTGTCTCCAGGACACCCTGCCAGCGACAGAGCAGGGCTGCGTGCTCGCGATCATATGATGGCGACCCAGAACAAGAGCCGCATCGCTCCGCCGTCATATGACAAAATGTGTTTTTTTTTTTATTATTATTTTTTATTTCATGGGGGGTCATAATGTTTTGGCTAATCATGGGGTGGTCATGATATTTTCAGCCAAAACATCATGACATGATCAGCCAAACATTATGACCACAACATGATCAGCCAAAATATTATGACCACCCTATGAAAAAAATAAATAAAAAAAATAATAATTTTTGAAAAAATGTTCAGCCAAAACATTATGACCACCCCATGATCAGCCAAAATATTATGACCACCCCATGATCAGCCAAAACATTATCACCACCCCATGAAAAAAATAATAAAAAAAATATATTTTGAAAAAGAAAAATCATGATCAGCCAAAACATTATGACCAGCCCATGATCAGCCAAAACATTATGACCACCACATGAAAAATAATTTTTGAAAAAAAGTAATTGTAGCCATATTAGTGTAATTGTGACAGAGAAAATTGAGTACTGTCCGTGACACTTTTTTTTATTTGCACTAACATATCATTTTTCATAGACCTTAGACCTTGAAGAAGGGGACACACCCCGAAAACTTGTCCATGAAAAATTATATGTTAGTGCAAATAAAAAAAAGTATCACGGACAGTACTCAATTTTCTCTGAAAAAAAATGTAAATGTTTAAAAAAAAAAATTTTTTTGAAAAAAAAAAAAAAAAAATTGAAAGAATTATTTAAAAAAAAAAAAAATTTGAGAATTTGTTTGAAAAAAAGGTTTTTGTTTGAAAAAAAAAACATTTTTTGAAAAATATGTTCAGCTCTTTCAGCTAATGATGGAACTTCAACTTTTTTTACCACTATTTATACATTTTTAAAATATGCTTTTTAACACTTTTCACAGTTATTCCAGCCACTTCAGTAGGTGGAGGCCAGAACACTTCACACAATTTCCCCAGAAATTGTAGCTTTCCTAGTTAATCTATCTTATTTTTGTCAATTTAAATAATAATTATTTTGCTGACAATATAAGCTGTTACTTACCTAGAAAAGAATGATATCTGTATTAGATTGTTTATGTAAAAGCAGCAGGCTGGTAGCAGAAATGGAAACATTTTATCTCTGATCTGTTGGGAATTGTATGCATTGTATGCATTTGGCAGAACCGAGCGCTGGAGCCATAGCAACCGATCAGCCAATCAGAGATCTTCCTAGAAATTTCCAACTGATGCAGGAGAAATGTTGTGGCAGTTGCAGTTGCCTAGCAACATAACTGATGACCTCACAGAGCAGGTCACATGGCCAATGACACTACAGTTCAGCTGCACCTGAGTTAGCCAGTCAGTCTACGGATTGAAGGCAAGCCTGAAGGTTGGTTTCTATTGAGCTCCAAGAGAAATTTGATTTTTTTTGGAGAATGAACCGTATCATTAAAAAAATGTAATCTGTTCCTCAATTAATCATCAAAGGGGAACCTACAGAGATCAGACAGGGAATGAAAACAAAGCCCAACCTTAACACAGATTCTTCCCAAACTGCCCATCAGAATCCCATCCCTGAGGGCAAACGTCGGACATTTTTTGGCCAGGTTGGGGCTCATGTCCGGCGTCTTTTCCGCCGTGGCAAAAAGAACAAAGCGGGTAGGGATCCAAAATGTACATTTATGATCCATTATTTTTAGAAGTATCGCATTGTATCTTCTTATTGGTAAACAATAGATTATATACCCCACCCCTAATTATATCCCCCCCTATTGGTGACCAGTGGCTTATATTCCACACCATCACTGTGTATCCAAAAAGGATATAAAATGTATTTGTGTGTAGTGCTGTATGATGGAGTACCGTATTTATCGGCGTATAACACGCACCCCAAGTTTAGGAGGGAATTTTAAGGAAAAAAAGTTTTAGGAGAGAAGTTTAGGGAAAAAAAACTTACATTTAAGCGTCATTTGCAGCTTGCCCAGCGTCATTTGCAGCCTGCCCAGCGTCATTTGCAGCTTGCCCATCGTCATTTGCAGCTTGCCCAGCGTCATTTGCAGCTTGCCCAGCGTCATTTGCAGCCTTTCCCAGCGTCATTTGCAACCTGCCCAGCGTCATTTGCAACCTGCCCAGCGTCATTTGCAACCTGCCCAGCGTCATTTGTAGCTTGCCCAGCGTCATTTGTAGCTTGCCCAGTGTCATTTGCAGCTTGCTAGTGTCATTTGCAGTTTGCCCGCGTTTAAATTTCCCGCCGCGAGACAAACCGCGCATGCGCGGCCGAAAAAGACCGAACCGCGGCCGAAAAAGACCGAACCGCGGCCGAAAAAGGCCGAAGCGCGGCCGAAAAAGACCGAGCCGACTGTTCGGCTCCGCTCGGAGTCCCACCTCCCTGCTGTTTCGGGAGCGAGCGCAGGGAGGCGGGACTACGAGCAGAGCTGAACAGCCGGCTTCGGTCTTTTTCGGCCGCGCTTCGGCCTTTTCCGACCTTTTTCGGCCGCGCTTCGGCTTTTTCCGGCCTTTTTCGGCTGCGGTCGCCATTTTTCGGAGCCGAAACCGATTTTTGTCATTTTTTTTTTGGGGGGGTATCGGCGTATAACACGCACCCACGACTTTCCCCCGATTTTAAGGGGGAAAAAGTGCGTGTTATACGCCGATAAATACGGTAGTTATCAGACTATCACAGCACTGACACATGGGAATGAATGGGGAATTACGTCTCATAGTCAACTGGTTGAAGTTTATCTATAGACACAGGTGCACTGTGAGGTCATCAGTTATGTTGCTAGGCAACTGCAACTGCCACAACATTTCTCCTGCATCAGTTTGAAATTTCTAGGAAGATCTGTGATTGGCTGATCAGTTGCTATGGCTCCAGCGCTCGGCTCTGCCAAATGCATACAATTTCTAACAGATCAGAGATAAAAGGTTGAAGTTTATCTATAGACACAGGTGTCCGTTTATGAAGCAGTGATCACAGCCCATAAACAGTTTATGAACTAGAGATAAATCGGGGGAGAAGTGTTTGAACTTGTTCTCCCGCCGATTATCTCCACACACGCAGAATCCTCATAGAATGACACAGTAACGACCAGTTTATGAAGCTGCAATCTGAGCGCTTCACTGGCGATCTGTGTCAGAATTCACAGTCCCCGATTCACCAGCTCAGAGGTGGAGAATCGGGGAGTGAAGAGGGAATGTGGGGGGATCTGAGGAGGAAAGAGGAAGATAATTAACTTCCTTATGCCTCGTTCAGACCCCCCCCCAACACTGTAACCATGTCCCCCTATCATACACAAAATCCAAATGAAAATGCTAGCCCACCTGGCTACTCTTCAACAGTACTGCTGATATAGGGTACTTGCCTCTCAAACAAGCTGTTTGGATGCACACAGTCTTAAGCCCCATACACACGGTCGGATTTTCCGATGGATTCTGTCCTATCGGACGATGTTGTCGGAAATTCCGACCGTGTGTAGGCACCATCGGACAGTTTCCATCGGATTGTCCGACGGACAAAGTTCTATCTCCTGCTGGATAGATTTTCCGACAACAAAGTCCGATCACACCAATTCCGATCGTGTGTAGCGAATTCCGACGGACAAAGTGCCACGCATGCTCAGATCACATTACAAGACCAAAGCTATTGGCTACTAGCCTCTACGTAGTCCCGTCGTAGGCAACAAACGTCACCACGTTCAGAATGATCGGATTTTCCGACAACTTTGTCCGACCGTGTGTATGCAACACCAGTGTCGGACAAAATCCGTCGGACCACATCCAATGGATTTGGTGGTCGGATTTTCCGACCGTGTGTATGGGGCTTTAGGCTCCTTGGAAGTTGGCCGCACACAGCTTCAGGCCTTTCAATGCACACAGCTTTAGACTCCTTGGACGCACGCAGCTTTGAAGCCCTTCAACACACACAGCTTCTTGGACGCGCACAGCTTCAAGCCCTTCAATGCACACAGCTTCTATCCTCACACAGAGACACTGCTCCACCTTCCTTCCCCCTTCTGCTCTCACCAGCCCCTCGTTATATAGGCTGTGTGCACCTGGGCACACACTCTGCTGGCTGTCCACAAGACCCGGGCACAGGGTTGGAGATCCCGTCCCACCCAAGACTCTGAAGGATCTCCATACTACAGAACCCCTTTCAGAAATAGCAAGATCTGGAGAAAACTGCCAGAGCAGTTTTCTCTGTTTTAAATTTATGTTCTGTAGCTCTGCAATCTGCTGATATGCAGACTCTGTCTCCACTTTAACCCCATTTTCATAGGGACAGAGCCTTGCTCTGCCACAATATATACACATATATATATATATATATATATATATATATATATATATATATATATATATTTATATATATATATATATATATATATATATATATATATATATATATATATATATATATATATATATATATATATATATATATATATATATATTGTAACCTGGGGGACAGGTAGCAGGTACAAAGCTCCCTGGGATGAGCTGTTATTTAGGCACAGATACTAAATCCACTTAAGGTGTATACATGTATATATAGTGTGTGTATATATAATGTGTGTGTATGTATACATGTATATATAATGTGTGTGTATGTATACATGTATATATTATGTAGTGGGACTCTTTACTTTATTAACATTAATCACACCGTCTGTCCGTATATTGAGCGGTGATAGTCTATCACTGCTTAATAAACTGACATCTCTGTGTTTCTGTGAATTTCTGGTGCTGTAATCTTGTAAAGTCTCACGAGATTCCTGTATCAGGGGCCGTTCTCCAGTGTTAGAAGCGTTTGTAGATCTCTTCACTCCTCCAAGTGTGTATACACTCCTCCTACTGCAGTATACAGGTGTACACTATTTGGTGTTTCTTTCTCTCCACATACTCAGCGACTGAACATCTGAAGCCGCGGGGTATAGGAAGCCGGTCGGACACTGGAATAAGAAATCAGCCAGCCTGGAGAGAAAGCGGAGAGGAGCCCACATAGACCTCCCCCACTCATCACTGCCCTCATTCTAGAAGATCGCAGATGTCACAGTCACTTCTTACAGGACAGAAGAGGACAGAAGAGGACAGAAGAGAGAAGATGACAGAAGAGGACAGAAGAGGACAGAAGAGGACAGAAGAGAGAAGAGGACAGAAGAGAGAAGAGGACAGAAGAGGACAGAAGAGGACAGAGGACAGAAGAGGACAGAAGAGAGAAGAGGAAAGAAGAGGACAGAAGAGGACAGAAGAGGACAGAAGACAAGAAGAGGACAGAAGAGAGAAGAGGACAGAAGAGAGAAGAGGACAGAAGAGAGAAGAGGACAGAAGAGGACAGAAGAGGACAGAAGACAGAAGAGGACAGAAGAGGACAGAAGACAGAAGAGGACAGAAGAGGACAGAAGAGAGAAGAGGACAGAAGAGGACAGAAGAGAGAAGAGGACAGAAGAGGACAGAAGAGAGAAGAGGACAGAAGAGAGAAGAGGACAGAAGAGGACAGAAGAGAGAAGAGGACAGAAGAGGACAGAAGAGAGAAGAGGACAGAAGAGAGAAGAGGACAGAAGAGAGAAGAGGACAGAAGAGGACAGAGGAGAGAAGAGGACAGAAGAGGACAGAAGAAGAGAGAAGAGGACAGAAGAGAGAAGAGGACAGAAGAGAGAAGAGGACAGAAGAGGACAGAAGAGAGAAGAGGACAGAAGAGGACAGAAGAGAAGAGAGAAGAGGACAGAAGAGGACAGAAGAGAGAAGAGGACAGAAGAGGACAGAAGACAGAAGAGAGAAGAGGACAGAAGAGAGAAGAGGACAGAAGAGAGAAGAGGACAGAAGAGAGAAGAGGACAGAAGAGGACAGAAGAGAGAAGAGGACAGAAGAGAGAAGAGGACAGAAGAGGACAGAAGACAGAAGAGGACAGAAGAGGACAGAAGAGAGAAGAGGACAGAAGAGGACAGAAGAGGACAGAAGAGGACAGAAGAGAGAAGAGGACAGAAGACAGAAGAGAGAAGAGGACAGAAGAGAGAAGAGGACAGAAGACAGAAGAGGACAGAAGACAGAAGAGGACAGAAGAGGACAGAAGAGAGAAGAGGACAGAAGAGGACAGAAGAGAGAAGAGGACAAAAGAGAGAAGAGGACAGAAGAGGACAGAAGAGAGAAGAGGACAGAAGAGAGAAGAGGACAGAAGAGAGAAGAGGACAGAAGAGGACAGAAGGCAGAATAGGACAGAAGAGGACAGAAGAGGACAGAAGAGAGACGAAGAGAGAAGAGGACAGAAGAGAGAAGAGGACAGAAGAGAGAAGAGGACATAAGAGGACAGAAGACAGAAGAGAGAAGAGGACAGAAGAGAGAAGAGGACAGATGAGAGAAGAGGACAGAAGAGGACAGAAGAGAGAAGAGGACAGAAGAGAGAAGAGGACAGAAGAGAGAAGAGGACAGAAGTGGACAGAAGAGGACAGAAGACAGAAGAGGACAGAAGAGGACAGAAGAGAGAAGAGGACAGAAGAGGACAGAAGACAGAAGAGAGAAGAGGACAGAAGAGAGAAGAGGACAGAAGAGAGAAGAGGACAGAAGAGGACAGAAGAGGACAGAATACAGAAGAGGACAGAAGAGGACAGAAGAGGACAGAAGAGGACGAAGAGAGAAGAGGACAGAAGAGAGAAGAGGACAGAAGAGAGAAGAGGACATAAGAGGACAGAAGACAGAAGAGAGAAGAGGACAGAAGAGAGAAGAGGACAGATGAGAGAAGAGGACAGAAGAGGACAGAAGAGAGAAGAGGACAGAAGAGAGAAGAGGACAGAAGAGAGAAGAGGACAGAAGAGGACAGAAGAGAGAAGAGGACAGAAGAGAGAAGAGGACAGAAGTGGACAGAAGAGGACAGAAGAGAGAAGAGGACAGAAGAGGACAGAAGAGGACAGAAGACAGAAGAGAGAAGAGGACAGAAGAGAGAAGAGGACAGAAGAGAGAAGAGGACAGAAGAGAGAAGAGGACAGAAGAGGACAGAAGAGAGAAGAGGACAGAAGAGAGAAGAGGACAGAAGAGGACAGAAGAGAGAAGAGGACAGAAGAGAGAAGAGGACAGAAGAGAGAAGAGGACAGAAGACAGAAGAGAGAAGAGGACAGAAGACAGAATAGGACAGAAGAGGACAGAAGAGGACAGAAGAGAGAAGAGGACAGAAGAGGACAGAAGAGAGAAGAGGACAGAAGAGAGAAGAGGACAGAAGAGAGAAGAGGACAGAAGAGAGAAGAGGACAGAAGACAGAAGAGAACAGAAGAGAGAAGAGGACAGAAGAGAGAAGAGGACAGAAGAGAGAAGAGGACAGAAGAGAGAAGAGGACAGAAGAGGACAGAAGAGGACAGAAGAGAGAAGAGGACAGAAGAGAGAAGAGGACAGAAGAGAGAAGAGGACAGAAGAGAGAAGAGGACAGATGAGAGAAGAGGACAGAAGAGAGAAGAGGACAGAAGAGAGAAGAGGACAGAAGAGGACAGAAGAGGACAGAAGAGAGAAGAGGACAGAAGAGAGAAGAGGACAGAAGTGGACAGAAGAGGACAGAAGAGAGAAGAGGACAGAAGAGGACAGAAGAGAGAAGAGGACAGAAGAGGACAGAAGACAGAAGAAAGAAGAGGACAGAAGAGAGAAGAGGACAGAAGAGAGAAGAGGACAGAAGAGGACAGAAGAGAGAAGAGGACAGAAGAGAGAAGAGGACAGAAGAGGACGGAAGAGAGAAGAGGACAGAAGAGGACAGAAGACAGAAGAGAGAAGAGGACAGAAGACAGAAGAGAGAAGAGGACAGAAGACAGAAGAGGACAGAAGAGGACAGAAGAGAGAAGAGGACAGAAGAGGACAGAAGACAGAAGAGAGAAGGGGACAGAAGAGGACAGAAGAGAGAAGAGGACAGAAGAGAGAAGAGGACAGAAGAGAGAAGAGGACAGAAGACAGAAGAGAGAAGAGGACAGAAGAGAGAAGAGGACAGAAGAGAGAAGAGGACAGATGAGAGAAGAGGACAGAAGAGAGAAGAGGACAGAAGAGAGAAGAGGACAGAAGAGGACAGAAGAGAGAAGAGGACAGAAGAGAGAAGAGGACAGAAGACAGAAGAGGACAGAAGAGAGAAGAGGACAGAAGAGAGAAGAGGACAGAAGAGAGAAGAGGACAGATGAGAGAAGAGGACAGAAGAGAGAAGAGGACAGAAGAGAGAAGAGGACAGAAGAGGACAGAAGAGAGAAGAGGACAGAAGACAGAAGAGGACAGAAGACAGAAGAGGACAGAAGAGAGAAGAGGACAGAAGAGGACAGAAGACAGAAGAGAGAAGAGGACAGAAGAGAGAAGAGGACAGAAGACAGAAGAGGACAGAAGAGGACAGAAGAGAGAAGAGGACAGAAGACAGAAGAGGACAGAAGACAGAAGAGAGAAGAGGACAGAAGAGAGAAGAGGACAGAAGACAGAAGAGGACAGAAGAGAGAAGAGGACAGATGAGAGAAGAGGACAGAAGAGAGAAGAGGACAGAAGAGAGAAGAGGACAGAAGAGGACAGAAGAGGACAGAAGAGAGAAGAGGACAGAAGACAGAAGAGGACAGAAGACAGAAGAGAGAAGAGGACAGAAGAGAGAAGAGGACAGAAGACAGAAGAGGACAGAAGAGAGAAGAGGACAGATGAGAGAAGAGGACAGAAGAGAGAAGAGGACAGAAGAGAGAAGAGGACAGAAGAGGACAGAAGAGAGAAGAGGACAGAAGAGAGAAGAATAAAAAAATGGCGTGGGGTCCCCCTCAAAATCCATACCAGACCCTTTATCTGAGCACGCAACCTGGCAGGCCGCAGGAAAAGAGGGGGGGGACGAGAGCGGCCCCCCTCCCGCCGTACCAGGCCACATGCCCTCAAAATTGGGAGGGTGCTTTGGGGGTCTGAGACGAGGACTGAGATGAGGACAAGGGCCTCATCCCCACAACTCTGGCCGGTGGTTGTGGGGGTCTGCGGGCGGGGGGCTTATCGAAATCTGGAAGTCCCCTTTAACAAGGGGACCCCCAGATCCCGTCCCCCCCCTGTGTGAAATGGTAAGGGGGTACAAAAGTACCCCTACTATTTCACCAAAAAAGTGTCAAAAATTGTAAAAATGACAGGAGACAATTCCTATATTAAAATCTTCTTCTTTCTTCATCTTCTCCTTCTGGCATCTTCTTCCATCTTCTTCTTCCCCGGATCCGCTTCTTCTTGCTCCGGTCTTCTCGTCCTTCTTGTCCGGCATTGGCGTCGGCGTCTCTCCTGGGCCGCTCCGCGCAATGGGAGGCTCCCGCTCTGTGAGGCTTTGCTCCGGCTGACAGGTCTTTTATAACGGAGGGCACCTGGTAACCCCGCCCCCTCTGACGCACAGGGACGTCATGGGGACTTCCCTATGGCTTTCCCCATGACGTCAGAGGGGGGCGGGGTCACCAGGTGCCCTCCGTTATAAAAGACCTGTCAGCCAGAGCGAAGCCTCACAGAGCGGGAGCCTCCCATTGAGAGGAAGAAAGGAAGACCAGAAGAAAGAAGAAAGAAGATTTCAATAAAGGAATTGTCAAAGACCGTCTCCTGTCATTTTTACCGCTTGTCACTTTTTTGGTGAAATGGTAGGCGTACTTTTGTACCCCCTTACCATTTCACACAGGGGGGGGCGGGATCTGGGGGTCCCCTTGTTAAAGGGGACTTCCAGATTCCGATAAGCCCCCCGCCCGCAGACCCCCACAACCACCGGCCAGGGTTGTAGGGATGAGGCCCTTGTCCTCATCAACATGGGGACAAGGTGCTTTGGGGATCTCAGACCCCCACAGCACCCTCCCAATGTTGAGGGCATGTGGCCTGGTACGGTTCAGGTGGGAGGGGGGCCGCTCTCGTCCCCCCCTCTTTTCCTGCGGCCAGCCAGGTTGCGTGCTCGGATAAGGGTCTGGTATGGATTTTGAGGGGAACCCCACGCCATTTGTTTTGGCTGGGGTTCCCCTTAAAATCCATCCCAGACCTCAAGGGTCTGGTATGGATTTTGAGGGGGACCCCACGCCATTTTTTTTTTTTTTGGCCGGGATTCCCTTTAAAATCCATCCCAGACCTGAAGGGTCTGGTATGGATATTTAGGGAGGACCCCACGCCATTTTTTTGTTTGGCTGGGGTCCCCCTTAATATTCATACCAGACCTGAAGGGCATGGTTATTGAATTTGGGGGGACCCCTACGCTTTTTTTTTTTTTTTTAAATCAATGAATGACTGTTCTCTGTGTTACCAAGCCAACAATTCATTAGCCGGCAATAGCCGCGAGTGATTTTAAATAGCTTTTTTTACTGCAAAAATTACACTTTGTCATTCGAATCATTCGAATTCATTCGAAATCATTTGTTATATCTGCTATAATAATTTCTTTCGAATTAGTTGAAATTCGTTATTGGTAGTTGGATTCGAATAATTTGGAGCTGAAATTCGTAAACGGAATTTTTCCTGCAAAAATGACACTTTGTCATTCTAATTCATTCGAATCCATTCGAAATCATTCGAATCATTCGTTATATCCGCTATAATAATTTCTTTCATATTAGTTGAAATTCGATATTTGGTAGTCGGATTCGAATAAATTCAGCGACGAAATTCGTAAACGGAATTTCGTATTCCGTACGGAATTCGTATTCGAAAAAATTCGTACTACGGATTCGTAAATTCGTATGAATTTCGAAAAATTCGTACGAATTACGAATTCATATGAAACTAATCGCACATGTCTACCTAATACGGGAATCTTGTATCTGTCCTCTTCTGTCCTCCTTCTTCTGTCCTCTTCTGTCCTCTTCTGTCCTCCTCTCTCTTCTGTCCTCTTCTGTCCTCTTCTCTCTTCTGTCCTCTTCTGTCCTCTTCTCTCTTCTGCCCTCTTCTCTCTTTTGTCCTCTTCTCTCTTTTGTCCTCTTCTCTCTTTTGTCCTCTGTCCTCTTCTGTCCTCTTCTGTCCTCTTCTCTCTTCTGTCCTCTTCTGTTTTCTGTCCTCTTCTGTCCTCTTCTGTCCTCTTCTCTCTTCTGTCCTCTTCTCTCTTCTGTCCTCTTCTCTCTTCTTCTGTCCTCTTCTGTCCTCTTCTGTCCTCTTCTCTCCTCTGTCCTCTTCTGTCCTCTTCTGTCTTCTGTCCTCTTCTGTCTTCTGTCCTCTTCTGTTTTCTGTCCTCTTCTGTCCTCTTCTGTCCTCTTCTGTCTTCTGTCCTCTTCTGTCTTCTGTCCTCTTCTGTCTTCTGTCCTCTTCTCTCTTCTGTCCTCTTCTGTCCTCTTCTGTCCTCTTCTCTCTTCTGTCCTCTTCTCTCTTCTGTCCTCTTCTCTCTTCTGTCCTCTTCTGTCCTCTTCTCTCTTCTGTCCTCTTCTCTCTTCTGTCCTCTTCTGTCATCTTCTGTCCTCTTCTCTCTTCTGTCCTCTTCTCTCTTCTGTCCTCTGTCCTCTTCTGTCTTCTGTCCTCTTCTCTCTTCTGTCCTCTTCTGTCTTCTGTCCTCTTCTCTCTTCTGTCCTCTTCTCTCTTCTGTCTTCTGTCCTCTTCTGTCCTCTTCTCTCTTCTGTCCTCTTCTCTCTTCTGTCCTCTTCTCTCTTCTGTCTTCTGTCCTCTTCTGTCCTCTTCTCTCTTCTGTCCTCTTCTGTCCTCTTCTGTCTTCTGTCTTCTGTCCTCTTCTGTCTTCTGTCCTCTTCTGTCCTCTTCTCTCTTCTGTCCTCTTCTGTCCTCTTCTGTCTTCTGTCCTCTTCTCTCTTCTGTCTTCTGTCCTCTTCTGTCCTCTTCTCTCTTCTGTCCTCTTCTGTCCTCTTCTGTCTTCTGTCCTCTTCTCTCTTCTGTCCTCTTCTCTGAAGGGTCTGGTATGGATATTTAGGGAGGACCCCACGCCATTTTTTTTGTTTGGCTGGGGTCCCCCTTAATATTCATACCAGACCTGAAGGGCCTGGTTATTGAATTTAACGATTCGTAACTATTCGTAACGATTCGTAACTTGAAATTGAAATTCGATATTTGTAGTTGGATTCGAATTGTTCTCTGTGTTATGAGAACCGACAATTCATTAGCCGCATTAACGATTCGTAACGATTCGTAACGATTCGTAACTTTACTAACGATTCGTAACGATTCGAAAAAAAAAATACGATTCGTACGAAATTCGTATTTCGTATGAATTCAAACGGAATTTCGTACACGAATTACGAATTCCGAATTTTTTTATATACGAAACGGGACGAAACTAAACAAAACTAATTTTTTGACAGTTCCCATGTCTAGTGAATTTAAAAACTATGAAGTATCCTAATGAACTTTCACCCAGTAAACTATCTTATAAACTATCTTATAAAAAATATCAGAAAGAAGCAGAGAGGTTATCTAAAGTTCACCATTTAAAAATGAAGACGTTCTCTATATTTTATAATAACAGTGTACAATAATGAAAATTGAATAACTATTTCTTTACTATCGAATAATAATATTGATAAGACCACTACTATATAATAATAATATAATATAATATATAATATATAATAATAATAATAATAATAATAATAATAATAATAATAATAATAATAACAATAATAATAATAATTATATTATCAATAAAATATACGCAAATCAATATGAATAATATGAAATACATTGACTAATATGAGATTCTGTAAAATAGAGTGTAACCAACAGATATATAGCCGCCCTTGTGGCCCACCCCTCCGCGCTTCCTGGATATAAACCTCTTAAATCATGGATAAACAATTAAAATATATAAAAAAATATAAATATATATAAATATATAAATATATAAATAAATAAATATGTGAATTCAGTCCACCACTTCTGGTGTTAGCAGCTGCTTAAAATCTGTGATACTGTAGAATATGGCAATATTATGAACAAGCAATCCTTTGAGCTCAGTTTCTATATTACTGCAGCAGCGCTTATGTCCTTATTATCACCCAGGACTAATTGGTAAAAACACAGTCTGATCTTAAAGAAATATTTCCACGTAGTGTTTTCTTGTATAAAATAGTGACAGCTTCCACCGTATATTCCAATCAATTCTCCACCACGTGCGGAATAAACTCCCCTTTGGGGATACACTCACCAGACCAATGGTCAAAACAAGCCTTTCAGTAAATCACCATGCATTAGCGTTCCTCCCACGCTCTATCTCCTCTGCAGCAAACGGCAGGACCATTCTCAAATTTCTCCTCGCAAAAACAAAGGGGTATTGCAATAGTGTGATACTGTTTTTTAAAAGCCTTTATTTAGATGAAAACAACCTCCCCCCTAATACAAAATGCGTACCATAAATAAGTAAAACATAAGCATTCAAATAATGTGTGTCACTGTGCCTGTCACTGTGCGATTTCCTCCGGAACTGACATTATCCTTGCTGTATAGAACAGCAATACGATATCCTGTGTAGTCTGGAGTGCATGTCTGAGGCGCACACACGTCACTTCCGGTCTGTAGATCACCGCCCTGACGTTTCGTCGTTGTCGGACTTCCTCTGAGGGCGTGATCTACAGCCGGACATTCTCTCCTAAATACCTCTGGTGGGGGAATCCTCCAATCGCAGGGTTAGCCAGGGATGATTGGCATGGGTGCCGTGCAATAGGAGCGTCCACCCGCCGCACTTTCACCCAATCATCACTAAAATTGTCAGCACGGCATGTATTACATTATGCCTGTCTGCATAGCATGTATCTGGTGGAGGGAACATCCAATCCCAGAGTTAGCCCAGAATGATATGCATGGGTGCCGTGCAATAGGAGCGTCCGCCCACCGCACTTTCCCCACACTCAACACTGAAAGTGTCAGCATACCGTGTGTTCAATTATTAATGTCAGCATAGCAGATAGTGCGCATTTCATAGTCCTCATCCCCACTCGCACAGTGACAAGCAGACCGATCCACATGTAATCACTGGTAATTCACAAGCAGGCAGAGGAGTATTACAAACTATGGACAATATTATTGCACATATAGTTCCAATCTTTGTGTTTAGTAAGCTTGCATTGTATAATATGAGATTGTACAACACTTCCTGGTTAGCACTGGGAGTGGATAATTGGCATACAGCCAAGATAGTTGATTGGAGGAAAGAAATCTCTTAAGCCCCATACACACGGTCGGACTTTTTCATGGATTCTGTCCGATCGGACAATGTTGTTGAAAAATCAGACCGTGTGTATGCACCATCGGACAGTGTACGTCGGATTGTCCGACGGACAAAGTCTTATCTCCTGCTGGAAAGATTTGCCGACAACACGGTCCGATCACACCAAATCCGATCGTGTGTACGGTTGTCCGACCGGACAAAGTGCTACGCATGCTCAGATCACATTACAAGACCAAAGCTATTGGCTACTAGCCTCTACGTAGTCCCGTCGTAGGCAACAAACGTCACCACGTTCAGAATGATCGGATTTTCCGACAACTTTGTCCGACCGTGTGTACGCAAAACCAACATCGGACAAAGTATGACGGACATGGTCCGACGGACCTGGTCCGCGGATTGTCCAACCGTGTGTATGGGGCTTTAGACGGCAAGCTGACTGCTAATCTATTTCTAGCAGGGATATGCAATTAGCAGACCTCCAGCTGTTGCAAAACTACAAGTCCCATCATGCATCTGCCTCTGCGTGTCATGCTTGTGGCTGTCAGAGTCTTGCTAGGCCTCGTGGGACTTGTAGTTCTGCAACAGCTGGAGGTCCGCTAATTGCATATCCCTGATTTATAGCAACCTCCCCCGACACACACTTCTATCTCCAGTCTCAGAGAACGTGTGAGAAGTTATCAGGCTGATAACAGAGCTACGGAGCAAGAGACAGCTATGGGACTCAGTGCTTTGAAGAGAGACAAGAAAATAGTAAAGATATATGTGCCCAGCTCAAATTTCATGAACGGGTTTACATCTACTTTAATCCCAAAAACAAAAATTGCAGTTTACCAATTCTTAGTTATGGCGGCTGCATTTTTTTGTTTGTTTTTTCATTTATTTTCAGCTGGAAATCCAGCCAGTAAATCTGCTATATTTCAATTTCCTTTATAGTCCAAGCTATCCAGACAAAGTAGCAGCTAGAGGGTTGAGACAAACAACGTATCACTGATAGGTGTGCTTACAATGAGCCCACCCAGGTGTGTTGCAACAGCGATTGAATATTTACTGTTGCAACACTGATCCTCCTCCTGGCCAATCAGGAAGTGGGTGTGATACCCGTCACCCGATTGGCTGAAAGGACAGATGATCCTATCGGACGCCTAGGAGAAGAAGGTGGGAGCTGCACAGAGGACACAGGAGCCCACCCTCATTGGATCCCACTGCCACTGGAGCCTGCAACCTGCCGAAGCCCGCCGCTGCCTGCCAGAGCCCACAACCCTCCAAAGCCAGCCAAAGCCCGCCACTGGAGCCTGCAATCCGCTGCTGCCTGCCGAAGCCCGCTGCAGTCTGCAGGAGTCCATAGCCTGCCCGCCGGGGCTTGCTGCGGTAAGTGCAGGGGGGGTGCTGAGATGCCACCAACCAATGGGGGATGCTGTTTGCCCCCCCCCCCCCCCCCAAAAAAAACACCAGCCACCACAGGTGAACAGTGTATATTGAAGAGGATTGCAGTGGGTATAACAGTGGGCAGAATGTGCAGAAGAGGATTAGGCAGGGTATGGCAGTCAGTGTGTTCAGGAGAAAAGTTTGTGAAGGTACAACAGTGGGTAGTATTTGCAGAGGAAGGGTAGTATAAACTAATAGAATTAAAATAGTATTTTTGCAGGACAGCTTTACTAAACAGTAATTTATGCCTCTTTTTCATTTACTGGATCCAGCAGGTAAGGCGGTCATTTTTGTGAAAAGTACCTGTAATTTTTACTATTTTTATTTAGATATTTCATGTTTTGCTGGTACAAATTTTTAGTATTACATGTATATTATTTATCATTTGTAATTTTACTTTTTGGTGCTATAAAGCAACTAAAGCCCCATACACACGCGCGGACAATCCGTGGACCAGGTCCGTCGGACCATGTCCGTCATACTTTGTCTGATGTTGGTTTTGCGTACACACGATCGGACAAAGTTGTCGGAAAATCCGATCATTCTGAACGTGGTGACGTTTGTTGCCTACGACGGGACTACGTAGAGGCTAGTAGCCAATAGCTTTGGTCTTGTAATGTGATCTGAGCATGCGTAGCACTTTGTCCGGTCGGACAAGCGTACACACGCTCGGATTTGGTGTGATCGGACCGTGTTGACGGCAAAGTTTTCCAGCAGGAGATAAGACTTTGTCCGTCGGCCAAACCGACGAACACTGTCCGATGGTGCATACACACGGTCTGATTTTTCAACAACCTTGTCCGATCGGACAGAATCCATGAAAAAGTCTGACCGTGTGTATGGGGCTTTAGTGTGTGAAATCAATAAACCTCCATGACAACATGTCCATGGCATGTGGTGACATGGTTTTCTTAATGAAAGCTAAACAAATCACATTAAAACTAGTTTTGACATGTTGGCAATTTGGAACATTTATAGATAATATATTTATAAAGTATTTTTCCTTTGTGCCTGGTATTGTCAGCGCCTACAATCACAAAAATCCTTTCTTGTTTATTGCTGTGAAATTTGTTATTGTAACACTTGTTTGTAGATAGTTTTCAAACCAGATTTAGGCAACCTGTGACTCTGCATCTGTTATCAAACGTCATCTCCCAGAATGCTTTGCTAGCCTCTTATTTAACTAACAGCTCAGAGTCAGAAACCGTTCCCCTCTGCGAGGCAGCATGATATCACATTGCATCAGTTGAGATCAGAGACCAGAAACATGAAAATGTAGACTATTCCAAACAGAAAGTACTTGGCACTAATCACAATTATGTCATAAATAAAAGAAAACATGCCAAGATGCAAAGGGAATATCAGCTTTCATATCATAGAGGTTTATGTAATTTTTACAGATCGGATTGTCTTTATTAGACACTTAGAGATCCTACTGATTTTCAGTTCCTAGGGAAATTGACTTTCAAATACTTTGAACATCAAACTATTCTTCCTGAACTATAATAATTTGACCGGACTACGTTTGTGTGAGTATTTACATGTGTTGCTATGTGCTTCCTGAATCACCCTTTCTACCTCATTGCTAGCAATGTGAGAGTTTCCATGAATTAATTCAATTTTTGTCCATTTTTGTTCATGTAAAAACATTACAAATCATTTTATCCAACCCATGGATGAAATGGAAAATAAATGTCAAATGGAGTTTTGAGTTCTCTAAACTAACAAACTATGTCCTGATTAGCGAAGGGGTTTTTGATAATTAATTTTGTGTATCATCAAAACTGACTTGTTGGCAACATACAGTACAATACAAAAAAAAACAGTGACAAAAAAGTGGTCTAACAGAGTTAGTACTAAATCTAAATAACAAGTAAGTTTTATTAAAATGAAACATCTTTATTACAAAAAAACTACCAAACATATATACATTAATAAAATCTCACAATATACATATTGCCTGTAAAACGTTTATCACACCACTAAATAACACCAAATCAGTCCTAAATAATTATAGGGATGCCTGGTGTGGCGACTCTCAATATCCCTTCAGGCTTGGTGTAGATAGATGTGGCGTAATAAAGCTCTACATGGTACGCGCATAAGTGCTTCCTCAGGAGCTAGGAAATTAGTCTAGATGAATTAAAACATAACATAAGTCTTATGCCCCATACAGACGGTCGGAAAATCCGACCACAAAATCCATCGGATTTTTTCCGACGGATTTAGTCCGACACTGGTGTTGCATACACACGGTCGGACAAAGTTGTCGAAAAATCCGATCATTCTGAACGTGGTGACGTTTGTTGCCTACGAAGTGACTACGTAGAGGCTGGTAGCCAATAGCTTTGGTCTTGTAGTGTGATCTGAGCATGCGTGGCACTTTGTCCGTCGGAATTCGCTACACACGATCGGAAAAAATCCGATAGGACTTTGTTGTCGGAAAATTTGAGAGCAGGAGATAAAACTTTGTCCGTCGGACAATCCGATGGAAAATGTCCGATGGAGCCCACACACGGTCGGAATTTCCGACAACATGGTCCGATAGGACAGAATCCATCGGAAAATCTGACCGTGTGTATGGGGCTTTACAGTGCAATTAAAGAAAAACAAGTACATACTATATACTTATGTAGCACTAACCCCCGAAGGAGCTGCTGGTTTGATTTGGGCTTACCGTTACCTCACGTGCTTGTAGCTTCGTCTTGGGGATCCCGTGGAAAGGGGCCCAAAGAATGTTGAAACTGACACTGAATTCTCTTTTGGGTTATTTATTTAGAACAAAAACAAAGTCTCTCAATAAATGGTAAAGGGGTAGGCGTGAGTTCAGGCACATGGTACTGCGGGTTCAAGCTCTCTTTTAAGATCTAGAAGACAATAGTTCCTCTCACTAGATCCAGCCACCACCGGATAAGTCCCTCTCACTGGACCTAGCAGCCAGTGGGGTATTTAACACGGTCTCTGCCACAGACGTGTGAATTTAAACTTTAGCATCATTGAGAAATTGAAGAATAATTCCATACAATACCAGTCTCTTTCAGCAACCTCATCAGTGCCCATCGGTGCAGCCTATCAGTGCCGCCTCATCAGCGGACTTCAGTGAAGGAGAAAGATCACTTATTTACAAAATTTTCTGACAGAAACTAAGAAACGTTTTTTTTTTTTCTTACCACCAAAAGAAAGCTCTATTTGTGTGGGGAAAAAAGGACACAAATTAAATTTGGGTACAGCGTTACATGACCGCACAATTGTCATTCAAAGTGTGACAGTGCTGAAAGCTGAAAATTGGCCTGGGCAGAAAGGGGGTAAAAGTGACCAGTATTGAAGCGGTTAAAAAAAAAAAGTATTGTCCTCATAGTGTGAAAGCTTATTAGCTGTTGCCAAGAAAGAAAAGGTAACACCTATGAATGAAAAACAGATTAGTAAGTAATTGGAACAAATGCAGAGCCGTGGTGATATAAACATCAACCAGACAGTGAAATGCAAGGAACCACAACCCCACAAGCGGGCCTATTTAAAACATAGATATAGAGATTTACAAATGTCTGCTCATGCCATGGAGCAAGAAGCAAAACCAGAAGCAGCAATTGTGCATTCATGTTGGATGCTAAGACTTGTACATTTCCCGAAGAGTCAGGAATAGAACAGCACAACATGCAGACAGTAGCAAGGAAGAAAAGAGGACATTTGAAGACAGATATTATTTAAGATTGTGAGCAAGTACCCAAGGCCATTCGAGCAGGCATAGCCATAAACACTATTTAGAAGGGTCAACAAAGACTACAGACTAGGGTGGATGACTTGAGGATATTGGTCTAGTAAGACTAGCAGGTAACAAATAAACAGATACATTTAATACCAAAACACAGATCACCCTATTCGATGGAATTACAGAGATAATGGAATTCGATTGTGCACTCTTTAGTAGCTGCTGGACAGAAAATATTTGCTGGTATGAAAGGTTTCACTGCATAAAAATTGAAAAATAGGGGTTTATATACTAAAGACAAATAGTCTATTATAGTCTATTCCCTTTTGAAGTATTGCTGATTTCCATCAATTATGTGCAAGAATAAAAAAAATAATTATTTGAGCGAGGTTCTGTTTGTGTTCTCTAAATGTTATTGAATTTTGGATCTAGAATTTGAGGGATATTGATATCAATGGGAACTAAATGTTAATTTTTTTAGTAATAGTTATTTTCTAAGCTAAAAGACAAGGGATTGACAAGGACCTGAAGGACATGTGCCAAAGGAAAAATAATGTTAAAATTATGGTATCGTTCATCAGGAGCGTTTCAAAGTCTATTAAACCCTCAATGTCTCCATAAAGAGTGCCTGTCCTCTGCCCAGTGCTATCACATGGGGGATTGTTAAAGGGGTTGTAAAGGTTAATTTTTTTATTTTCTAAATATGTTCCTTTAAGGTAGTGTACTGTTGGTTCACTTACCTTTTCCTTCCTTTTCCTTTGTAAATGCTTTTTTTCTGTGTGTGAATTTTCAACTTCCAGTTCCTCCTCTAGAAGCTTGCCCCCATCATCTGAGCCGTTCTGGCTGGGTCAGTGTACTCACCCCCTCCCTATCTTGTTCTTTTTAAAAAACAGAAGACTTGCTGGGCAGATCACAAGATGAAAAAAGAAAGCTTAAAAATCAAAACGAATGCAGACATCATGTCTAAGAATTAGTAAGCTATATCCCCATCATTGGAGGCTGTTAAGAAGGAATCCTGTATACTGGTAGTAGAGGTGGAAAAGGAAAGAGGAATGCCCCATACACACGGTCGGACATTCTGACGACATAATCCGTCAGATTTTTTCAGACGGATTTTGGGCCAAACTTGTCTTGCATACACACGGTCGCACAAAGTTGTCAGAAAATCCGATCGTTCTGAACGAGGTGACGTACAACACGTACGTCGGGACTATAAACGGGCCAGTAGTCAATAGCTTTCATCTCCTAATTTATTTGTGCATCGGATTTGTCTACACACGATTGGAATTTAAACAGATTTTGTTGTCGGAAAATTTTAGATCCAGCTCTCAAACTTTGTGTGTTGGAAATTCCGACGGAAAAAGTCAGATGGAGCACACATACCATCGGATTTTCCGACAACACGATCCGATCGCACATTTTCCGTCGGAAAGTCAGACCGTGCGTACAGGGCAGAAGAGTGTGGCCTTTTTTCTGTCTAAATTTTATCTTGTGCTGTACCCAATGAGCTGCATGGTGAGAGGCTGTATGTTTCTTCATACATGTAGTACTCAAATGGCCGATGGAATTGCCACACTTGAGACTACAAATAAGATCTGTGTTGTCTGTTTACCATATATTAAAAAAACAAAAAACAAACAGGTGATCTTTGTGGAGAAGACAAGGGGACAACAGTGTCCTACACACTTGGAGCTCTGCCATCTGGTGGAACAGGGCAGCTTTGTCTTCCTTTTCTATGAGGTCTGCCCCTAGTGACATCCTACCTTACTGGGGTTGTGCATCTTCCTCACTTTCTTCTTCTGCTCTATCAGGCATCCAAGTAGAGTATGTGTGTAGAGACCACATTATCATCCCTTCTCTCCTGATTGCTAAAGCCAAGTTGATAGTATGGTGCGGCTGCAAGAAAATCACTGCCAGTTGGCTTTCTATATAAATCTCTATTAACCGCTTCCCGACCGCCTAACGCAGATATACTGCGGCAAAATGGCACGGGCAGGCAAAATCACGTGCCTGTACGTGATCCTGTAAATGCATGCCCGTGGGTCGTGCGCGCGCCGCCGGCGGCGCGCTCGCGACCCGGTCGGGAGCTCCGTGACCCCGGCCGCGGGACCAGCGGACCCGATCGCCGCTGGTGTCCCGCGATCGGGTTACGGAGCTGAAGAACGGGGAGAGGTATGTGTAAACAAACCTCTCCCCGCGCTTCCTACTCTGCCTGTCATTGATTGGCTGTTCCCGGTCATCGGGAAAGCCGATCAATGACGTCAGACGTCAGCCCCGCCCCCTAATGTAAAAAAACACACACACGTCACAGCCCATAACCCCTCCCCCTAGTGGTTAACTCTTTCACTACAACTGTCATTTATACAGGAATCAATGCATTTAAATAAATAAATGTGTCCGCCATAATGTCGCAGTCACAATAAAAATCGCTGATCGCCGCCATTACTAGTAAAAAAAAAAAATATTAATAAAAATGCTAAAAAACTATCCCCTATTTTGTAAACGCTATAACTTTTGCGCAAACCAAAAATATGTAGAAGAATACGTATCGGCCGAAACTGAGGAAAAAAATGTTTTTTTATATATTTTTTGGGGATATTTATTATAGCAAAAAGCAAAAAATATTGCATTTTTTTCAAAATTGTCGCTCTATTTTTGTTTATAGCGCAAAAAATAAAAACCGCAGGGGCGATAAAATACCACCAAAAGAAAGCTCTATTTGTGGGAAAAAAAGGACGCCAATTTTGTTTTGGAGCCACATCGCACGACCGCGCAATTGTCAGTTAAAGCAACGCAGTGCCGAATCGCAAAAAGGGGCCTGGTCCTTTGGCTGCCAACTGGTCCGGGGCTGAAGTGGTTAAACCTGATTTATCCTGACCTGGTGGCGCTCTCTCTGTTTGTCTTTAGTTGGTTTTCTCTGCCTGGTGTGCCCTCCCTATAGGCTCTCATTACTCTCCTCCTCTACCTTGGAACCCAGTAATTACTGTGTATCACCTTGCAGCAAATAGCTCACGCTGTGCTCAAATAAATCTGAAAACTCCTCTGTGGCAGTTGGGCAACAGCAGTAGCAGTTGTGGATAAGGAGGCTAAATAGGGTGCTTTGCAGCTGAGGTAAAATGTGAGCTAGTCTGCATATGGGTGACAGAGAAGGAGGGCCGCCTTCTTAGCATAATTTGGCTGTATAGCATGCCCAGCACCATAAAAAAATGGCAAAAGTACTCTGCCTGTAGATGAGTCACAATGTCCTTGGCCACAATTTTGAGACTGCTCGCCCCTCATAGCTGCACAGAAACATACACCTCTTCCTGTAGACCTGCCAGACATGATGATGATAATGTGGGACTTATTCCCTACTTTTATTTGCACCTATTAGAGGAACTGTATCAGGGCAGGTGGTGCTTGAGTGCACTGTAAACTGTGGTGCTTGGGTGCATTGTTAATAGTGGTGCTTGGGAGCACTATAAACTGTGGTGCTCTGGTGGACAGCATATCAATAATCTGCGGTGCTCCAAAGCAAACAAAAATCACCCGTTGTGGTGACTCCAACAGATTCAAGCTGCTGTTGTTGTTCCCAGCACCATAAAAATAAAAAATAAATAACTACAAAAGTATATAAATAAAGACCCTAACAAAATAAAACACAAATAAAATAAAGTTGAAACACAAAAAACGTAAGAACAAAATTGCAGGAAAAGAAAATTATATAGAGTGCTACCTAAAGGGAGGGAGTGTACCTTCCCCTTAATAAACCTTGTGATCAGTGTATCAAAGCATAAAACAATTCCTAGTTATTGACAATAAACAAATGAATAATACATGAATATTGAAACACAATCTCAATATAAAAAGTCAGTGATCTTAGATCTTCATGACTGTAAACCAAATGAATCGATCATGCAAAAAAAGTGCCAAGGTGCTGTAGATTCAAATAAAGTGCAATTTGTTCTCCCCTTCAGTGTTCCCACTCACTCACCAGCTGTTATTGACTCCCAGTGATAGTAGTAATGTGCCCTTAAAGTGGTTGTAAACCCTTACAAACCACTTTGACCTACAGGTAAGCCTAGATTAAGGCTTATCTGTAGGTCCAAGAAATATCTCCTAAACCTACATGGTTTAGGAGATATTTGCTAAAAGACAGGCACCGATGTCTATGGCGCATGTAGACAGCGGCGTGCAGGCGCACTGAGCATGCCTCAGATATCGGCGATATGCCGCTCGTGACGGTTTCTGTGCGCATACGCGGGAGTGACATCATCGCGGCTCCGGCGAATCACAACGCCGGAGCAGCGAGACCCGGAAGTCACTCCGGGATACATGCCAGCGGTAAAGATGAAGACGGAGGACTGCTTTGGGGGCTTCGTTCTTAGGTAAGTTATTCCTAATAAGCTAGTATGCTATGCATACTAGCTTATTATGCCTTTGCCTTGCAGGGTGCATTTTTTTTTTTTTTTGCCTTTACTTCCTCTTTAATAAATATCCTGGGTATTCTGGTCTTTGTTGTCCTCCTCACTGGTTCTGCTCCTCCGTTTTTAGGGCAGTAAGGTACTCATGTACAGGTGTAGAGAAGATGGCAAGAGAAATCCACATAATGTAATTCCATTTATTGAGTTAAAACATGTCAACTCACATTTACATAGAATTGTACAAGCATAGGAAAAAAACAAAACTGGAAGCCCACCGGAAGATCCTAGTCAAAAATAAATAAATAAAATAAAAAAACTAAAAAAATTTAATAAAACTAACTACTATTAAATTTTAACTTGGAGTATAGCCTCATGTAATATGGTTTAGCTACAAATAACAAAGTACCATCATCCAAATTAATATATAGAGGAAATGGATGGGGAAGTAGGGCAGTTGCTGAAGCTGACCGTATATTTATTCACAGCCTCAATAGTTGTGGTGGACTCTCAGTACTGATGACTAACAATGTATTTAACATAAAAATGATTTATTACATATAAAAATGACATACAGGGTACATTTAAAAGAACAATTTTGAAGAGATTATTTTCAAAAGACAAATACTCAGGATTTCCCCAAGAGGTATCTTTTGATGAAATATATCTCAAGATTGGCTTTTCCTCTACTAGTTTTGCGGTGCTTTCACCGCTTCTTCAGGAGGAATAGTCTATAAAACAAATACTTAAGTAAAGCACAAGTCAAATGCATTACACTAAATGATAGTATACAAACATAATTCAGCAAGCTATATAAATTAATGAAGAAAATAAACAAATTGCTCACCCGGCAGATCAATGGCCATAAGTGAAACCACCAGGCTCGAAAAAGGGCTCCCCCCTGTGGAGGACAAAGGGGATGGGTGCGGGTATAGTTCTGAATAGGAAAAAACACATAATGGTAATAAGAAAGAGGCATAATATGGCTAGTACCTACCGGGTAAATATAAACCAAGACGGGGAGAGAAAAGGGAGAGGGAGAGGAGGGGAGGAGTGAGAAATAAACAAAAGGGGGGGATAGGGGGGGATAAGGGGGGAAGGGGGGGCAGGGTTTTGGGGGGAGGGGGAAAAAGGGGGGAGGAGAAGGGAAGTTAACTAAACCAACAAAGATGAGAGAGAGTAAAGGTTGTGTGAAACAAGAAGGAAAAGATAAAGAAAAAGGGGTAGAGAGGGTGGAAAGGGGAATGGAATTGGAGAGGTTGGGGTGGAGGGAGGGGGAAGGGGGAAAAGAAGAGGGGGAAGAGAATGAGGGGGGAAGAAATAGAGGTGGAGGGGGAAAGAATGGAGGGAGGGGAAGGAAGAGACAAGGAAGGAAGAAAGAGAGGGGGAGGAAAGAGCAGGTAAGAGGGGGTGGGAGAAAGGACGAGGGGAGGAGACAAGGGTAGAAAGAATGGGAGGGGGGAAACAAAATGGGAGGGGGAGGGGAGGGGCGAAAACAAGAACAGCAAAAAGAAACACCCCAAATAACCAAAAAAGTGGCATGGACAGCAGTAACGCATAATATAGAACCTGCTGCTGTCACACAAACACACACACACAAGTTGTCCTAAAAAGGAATGCTGGGTCTTTGCAAATCACAGTGCACACTCCTCTCCCTAGGAGGTCAGGTGCAAGATTTTAGCCAGTGATGGCTTTGATAATGCGTTACAGGATGTTCTGCAGAGCAATTCCTGCTGTGAACATCCCAAAAGTATGTGATTCTTAGTTTTTAGACCAAACAGTCAGCTCATCCCTACTGGCAAGCAACGTTTTGCTTTTGAGCAGGTGGTATGGATTTGGGTCATAAACAGCATATATTAATGCTCTTAAGTCCAAAACAGTAAAATATCTGCAGACAAGCTTGTCTGCAAAAATTTACAAATTGAGCTACTGTATATATATTTTCTATTAACCTGTTTGTTTTCTAAATCTGTTTCAATAGGCATACAAAGTAAGTTTTAGCATTATTTGTTCTGAGTGTTCTGTATTAATCAGATTGTTGTATTTTGTTTAGGACAATATACAGTAAAACCTTGGATTGCGAGCATAATTCGTTCCAGAAACGTGCTTGTAATCCAAAGCACTTGTATATCAAATCAAATTTCCCCATAAGAAATAATGGAAACTCAAATGATTCGTTCCACAAGGATTTATTCATAGGTCCTTCAGCTTATAGTTAATATAAAAAGATTATAGCAATGTGATAGGTTGTGTAACCATAAAATAACCATCCACAAATGGAAGCCTCCACAAGGGGATTAGAAGAAAAATCCAGCAGGAGCTACAAAGTATAAAAGAGAAGAGAGGCACCTCTAAGTGTAGCAATGTTGTACCTTCATTAAATGTAACCTTATTGCTACACTTAGAGGCGCCTCTCTCTTCTCTTTTATACTCAGTTTTGACATGACCCTACTTGTATATCAAGACATGGCTTGTATATCAAGTCAAAATGTATTAAAAAATGTTTCTTGTCTTGAAAAATGCTCTCAACCCTAGTTACTCTCAAACCAAGGTTTTACTGTATACACAATATATAGGTCACAATTA
Source organism: Lithobates sylvaticus (assembly GCA_028564925.1). Taxonomy (NCBI): domain Eukaryota; kingdom Metazoa; phylum Chordata; class Amphibia; order Anura; family Ranidae; genus Lithobates; species Lithobates sylvaticus. Next base: position 44,336,330 of record CM053033.1, read on the forward strand.
AAACAGCCAAATATAAGGTTTTAATGCATAGATGTTTATTTTTTACTGTTTATCATGCCAATGGTTTGTAATTTTTACCCACCACTCCCCACCATTTAGGAGGCTAAAGATGGAGACAAGACATAGGATGTTGAATTGCAGAAACAAAAAGATGAATTATGTCACCTGTGTTTGGCTGTACAGAATGGGAAATTCATGTATATAACAAGAAAGGTAAAACAGTAGGCAAAATGTATGTTAGCTGTGTATTTAGCTGTTTGTCTGGCGTTTTGCTTTAACCACTTCGCGCCCGCGCTATAGCCGAAAGACGGCTGCAGCGCGGACGCTCTCTGCTGGGAGGACGTCCCTGGACGTCCTCCTGTTTACTTCCCTAATGCGCGCTCCTGAGAGCGCGCATCGGGGAAGTTCTGTGCTGGCCGTGTCCGTCGGACACAGCCGGTCACAGATCGCTGTAAACGGCCAATCACAGCGGCCGTTTACAGCGAGATCCAGCTGTCCAATGAGAGATGATCTCATATGTTTGCATATGCAAACATATGAGATCATCTGTCAGCGCCGCTCTGCCTCCTCACACAGACAGCGTGTGAGGAGTGAGAGAGGAACGGCGCCGGCGCCGTAAGTAAAAAAAAAGAAAAAAAAAATAAAAAAAAATAAAGCGATCTGTCCCGCTGCCACCTGTTCCCAGAGTGCCATCAGCCACCTGTTCCCAGAGTGCCATCAGCCACCTGTCCCCAGAGTGCCATCAGCCACCTGTCCCCAGAGTGCCATCAGCCACCAGTCCCCAGTACCACCAGTCCCCAGTACCATCAGCCACCTGTCCCCAGTACCACCAGTCCCCAGTACCACCAGTCCCCCATACCATCAGCCACCTGTCCCCAGAGTGCCATCAGCCACCAGTCCCCAGTACCACCAGTCCCCAGTACCATCAGCCACCTGTCCCCAGTACCACCAGTCCCCAGTACCACCAGTCCCCCATACCATCAGCCACCAGTCCCCAGTACCACCAGTCCCCAGTACCATCAGCCACCTGTCCCCAGTACCACCAGTCCCCCATACCATCAGCCACCAGTCCCCAGTACCACCAGTCCCCAGTACCATCAGCCACCTGTCCCCAGTACCACCAGTCCCCAGAGTGCCACCTGTCCCCAGTACCACCTGCCCCCAGTGCCATCTGTGCCATCTGCCAGTGCCACCTGTCCCCAGTGCCACGTCAGTGCCATCTGTCATCAGTGCCATGTCAGTGCCATCTGTCATCAGTGCCACGTCAGTGCCATCTGTCATCAGTGCCATATCAGTGCCACGTGTCATCAGTGCCACGTATCAGTGCCATCTGTCAAAAGTGCCACCTGTCAGTGTCACGTGCCATCTGTTATCAGTGGCACGTGTCATCAATGCCACGTATCGGTGTCATCTGTCATCAGTGCCACGTATTAGTGCCATCTCTCATCAGTGCCACATGATATCAGTGCCACGTATAAGTTCCATCTGTCAGCAGTGCCACATATTAGTGCCATCTGTCAGTGTCACGTGTCATCAGTGCCCCCGTATTAGTGCCATCTGTCATCAGTGTCACGTGTCATCAGTGCCCCGTATTAGTGCCATCTGTCATCAGTGCCACATCAGTGTCACGTGTCATCAGTGCCACCTGTCATAAGTGCCACGTCAGTGTCACATGTCATTGTCCTGGTGCTCCAGGGCCTTCAAAAGTGTAATAGGTAGTCAACAAGTTAGATGTGTAATTTATGCTCCAGAACACGTGATGGCGCTCCCTGCATGTTGGGCCTCTCTAAGTGGCCGGGCTATGTAAAAGTCCCACACATGTGGTATCGTAATACTTAGGAGGAGTAGCAGAATTTATTTTGGGGTGACATTTGTGGTATACACATTGCATGTGAGAGAAATAACCTATTACAATGACAATTTTGTGGAAAAAAATAAAAAAATAAAAAAATAATTCATTTTGCAAAGAATTGTGGGAAAAAAATGACAACATCAAAAAGCTCACCATGCCTCTTACTAAATACCTTGGAATGTCTACTTTCAAAAAAGGGGTCATTTGGGGGGTATTTGTACTTTCCTGGCTTGTTCGGGTCACAAGAAATGAGATAGGTCACCAGTACATCAGGTGTGATCAATTTTGTATAATTTGCACCACAGTTTGTAGACTCTCTAACTTTCACAAAGACCAAATAATTTCCACTAATTTGGGTTATTTTTACCCAAGACATGTGGCAGTATAAATTGTGGTCAAAATTTATGAAGAAAAATTAATAATTTGCTAAATTTTATCACAGAAACAAAGAAAAATTTGTTTTTTTTCAAAATTTTCGGTCTTTTTTCAATTATAGCGCAAAAAAATAAAAAACCCAGAGGTGATCAAATACCACCAAAAGAAAGCTCTATTTGTGGGAAAAAAAGGACAAAAAATTAATTTGGGTACAGCGTTGCATGACTGAGTAATTGTCATTCAAAGTGTGAGAGCACGAAAGCTGAAAATTGGTCTGGGCAGGAAGGGTGTTTAAGTGCCCAGTAAGCAAGTGGTTAAAGTCCCTTTCATATATGCAGATGATGAAAACTTTACCACATATCCTCTATGCCAGGGGTATTGAATTAAAAATCATTGAGGTCCGATCCATAAAATTTTCTTCCAGAAGAGGTCCAAATCTCATGTCGGCACCTGTGGCGCATTTTTGTGTGCATCAAACCGTATGTTGCTGCACACCATGCGGCTTGGTGTTGCACGATTTTGAAAAAAAAGGGGGTCAGGGACTTCTTTCTTAATTTTTCCCTCGTGGGTTGTTACTGTCCTTATTGCTCCCCACATTACTGTTCTCAGCCCCTCCCCCACATCATAGTCCTCAGCTCCCCCACATTACTGTCCTCAACCCCCCCACATAACAGTCCTCAGCCCCCCTACTTTAATGTCCTCAGCCCCCCACTTTAATGTCCTCAGACGCCCCCACCCCATATCTCAGTCTTCAGCCCCTCCCCACTGTCATGCCCTCAGCCCCCCACATCACAGTTCTCAGCCCCCCACATTAATGTCCTCAGACCCCCCTCATATCACAGACCTCAGCCCCCCACTTTAATGTCATCAGCCCCCCCCACTTTAATGTCATCAGCCCTCCCCACATTAATGTCCTCAGGCCCTCATATTGCAGTCCTCATCCACCTCACTATAATGTCTTCAGCCCCCCCCCCACATTACAATCCTCCGCTCCCACTTTATGGTCCTCAGCTTCCCCTACATTAATGTCCTGAGCTCTCCCCCACATCATCCTCATCACCCCACTTTAATATCCTCAGACCCCACATCACAGTCTTCAGCCCCCCCACTATAATGTCTTTGGACTCCCCATACCACAGTCTTCAGTCATCCCATTGTAATGTCCTCATCCTCCACACCACAGTCCTCAGTTCCCCCCTCTTTAATGTCCTCAGCACCCCACATTACAGTCCTCAGCTCCCCCGCTTTACAGTCCTCAGCCCCCCCCCCTACATTAATGGTACATGCAGGTGAGGGGGAGTGGACAGCAATGGAAGTGTACTCCAGAACAGCAGGTAAGTATTACGGTAACTTTTTTTTATTTTAACCAGTTCCCACCTGGCCTGTAGCAGATTGACGACTGGGCGGATGATCCTCATTCTGGGTAGATGTTATGTGATGTTCTCCCAGTCATACCACTCGTGTGCACCCCTGGGGGAGCTAAGTGTGGCAATCTTGGACTCGGCCTGGGACACAGCGCATCACCAATCAGGGTAAAGAGCCAATGACATTGGCTCTTTACTATGTGATCATCTTTGTCCAATCACAGCCGTTCCCATGTAAACAAATTCTGGTTTTCAGCATTTCCTTTCCTCAGCGCTGTCACTGTGTGAGGAAAGGAAAGCTGATAACCAGCTTTGCTGTGACAGCACACATTTACACTGATAATTAGGGCACTGATTATTAGTGCCCTGATTATCAGTGCAGCCCCATTAGTGCCAATCAGTGTCCATCAGTGCAGCATATCAGTGCTCATCAGTGCCTCTTCATTGGTGCCCATCAGTGCCACCTCATTAGTGGCTATCAGTGCAGCCTTGTCAGTGCAGCCCCATCAGTGCCCATAAGTTCCTATCAGTGTAGCCTCATCAGTGCCCATCAGTGAAGCCTCATCAGTACCCATCAGTGCAGCCTCACCAGTGCCCATCAATGCAGCCCGATCAGTGCAGTCTAATCTGCACACATCAGTGCCCATTAGTGCAGCCTCACCAGTGCCCATCAGTGCAGCCTCACCAGAGCCCATCAGTGCACATCATTGAAGAAGAAAAATTACTTATTTGCAAAGTTTTTTATTCAAACTTTTTGATCTTTTTTCGTTTTGTTTAGCAAAAAAATTAAAAACCCAGTGGTGATTAAATACCATTAAAGGAAAGCGCTATCTGTCTCATGTTACATGACTGCGCAATTTTCATTCAAAGTGTGAAAGCACTGAAAAATGAAAATTGGCCTGGGCAGAAATGGGGTAAAAATGCCCAGTAGGCAAGTGGTTAACTAAAAAAAAAAAAGGATTTACAATCTCTTTAAATTAATTTTGTGTAGCTGATAATATAATAAAAATAACCATCTCGCTTTTTATTATGAGCAACGCTACTTCCTTTTTTTTCTTTTCTCTAGGCTGTAAATTTTACATTCTCTTATTAGGCAGGACTAACATTGGCACTGCAAAGGTAAACCTAGAAAGGCATGAGAATAGCTTGAGTAGACTGCTTAGATTTGACTCTGTCCGCAGCATACATTGGCCCTAAAAGAAATAGTGTTGTTAACAAACAAATTGCTGTTTTTACAATTTGTCAATTTAATGAACAAGTGTCCCGGTCTAAATGACCCCTTTGTGAATTTTCTAGTCACTCACTATTAGCTGTGCTATGTGCCAGTACTCTATATTTAACATTGCTTAATGAAAATCAAGACTCTATCGGCGGCCGCTCTTGTCATTGGCATCCTTGTTTTTTAGCTATGATGTATGAGGAGCAAACAGAACAATTCCCATACAGACAGCAGCACGCAGAGTGCAATTTATCTATGTTTGCACCATGCTGAAACTAATCTGAAGTGTCAACTTTGTGCTAGTCTACCCTTGCACAGCACATTAGGCATCTATATATCACACAAGGCAAATGCGGAGATGCTAGGGGAGTTACACTGAAGACCAAATTTATTAATTTATTTTTTGGATGTCGTTTTCAAAGGCACGGTTGAAATGGAAATAGCCATGGGTTACATATAAAAAGTTTGGGTGAAATGTGAAGCCATCCATGAAGAAGACAACAAAAAATGATTTATAAAGCTCAACCAGATATTAGTCCAAAGGAATAAACAGATAGGCCTTGCTATTAGCCTCAGGGCTATGATGCAAAGACCGATTGGGGCCTAATCACAGCCTATGTTTAAGATGTCAAAGAGCTAGTAACCCTTTATTAAAACACAGTTTAGTTTCTTCTTTTGTGCCCAAAGTAAACATCAGTCATTTTTTTTGTTTTGTTTCTGGAAAACCAAAAGCGAAAAAAGTCCAGCATTTAGCAATAATATCCAGATTCTTTGAAAGAAAAAAAATATATATACTGCAGAATCTATAACCTCCAATCCCCAGATATTGCTCTGGCATCTAGGAGCTTGTCACCTGTAGTTTATCATCCTGCATTTTTTTGCAGAACCTGCATATCTTCCCTTTAAGTCTTTCTATGACCACACGTAGGAATGGTACCAAAAATATATCTTTACTCCAAAGCAATTGCCATGACCATTCTTCCCTTTTCTTCTTCTCTTCTTGGGTACTTATAAAAAGTTTTTTTTCATTCATTAGCTTTTCCACTTTTTCTGTCACCACCTTCCTTCTGCCTTTTCCTCTACATTTTATAAAATGATCATTCCTTGTTTTTTAGGCAACGTCTTTGATTTTCTCTATAATTGATTGTTGACTGTAACCAATGTTTTGTTTCCATTACTGGTCATTTTCTTAAATTGTACAACACCAGATATATTTGTCCATTATGGCAAATGAATATAGAATCTACAAAAAAATTATACTTCAAGATAAATCAATACATAAGGAAATGTTTTCCTACATAACTGTAATGAAAAAAATGTAATTTCTTCCTTCCCTCAACCATTTATTCAATTTATAATATGTGCTACCTTTTTTGCCAATAACAGTAATTGAAAAAATATTTATAAAAATGCTACTACTACTACTACTACCAGAAATACTACCAATACTACTACTGCTAATAATAATAATTTAACTGCTTTAAACCAGCAATTGCTTCTATTTGCTCCTATTTTTGTTAGGCTGCACCTCATTCACACCCTTGCTATACTTGAGATTACACCTTGAATGTGTTTCTGACTTTTACATCTTATTTTATGAGCTTGCAGCCTCCAACATGAGCTTGTTATTCCAGATTGCTGTACTTGAATCAGACTTTTAGCCAGGAAGATTTATTACCCAGATAGCTCCTCTGCAAACAAAAACAGATGAAAATCTGATAAACACAGATTTTGATGTATTTGCTGCATTTCTTAACTCCGTGTTGACACCAGAGTACTTAAGACAAAATAGGTGCAAAGTACTGTGATATACTGATATTTTGTCACTTACATTGTTATATATTGCTAGTAAATAGATGTCTTTGTAAATAAACTGGGTTACAGCATTTTCAATATCAAAGCTAATTATGCTTAATTATCTTACAAAATTCAGAAGGTACGGGATGAGGATTATTTCATTTAAAGCGGAAGTAAACCCATCGATTTAACAGTCGAAAAAAAAAAGGCATGCCGTGAATGCTAACTGCACATTGGCTGTGCTCTCAACCAAACAGTCAAACCATCCAATGGCTGGTGTCATAACGGATCACATGTGTAGCACTGTGGCAGTTGAAGATTAAACAGAGGCAAAGATGGCAGCTTCCTTGGCTGAAAACGATAGGGGGGTTTACTTCCACTTTAATTTACATGCTTGCCTACTGGGCATTTAAACCCCCTCCTGCCCAGACCAATTTTCATTTTTCAGTGCTCTCACACTTTGAATGACAATTACTCAGTCATGCAACACTGTACCCAAATTATTTTGTTGTACTTTTTTTCATACAAATAGAGTTTTCTTTTGGTGGTAATTGATCACCTCTGGGTTTTTTTATTTTTTGCGCTCTAAATGAAAAAATATTGAAAAAAGGAATTTTTCTTTGTTTCTGTGATAAAATTTAGCAAATTAGTAATTTTTACTTTATACGTTTTGGCCACAATTTATACTGCTACATATCTTTGGTAAAAATAACCCAAATTAGTGGATATTATTTGGTCTGTGTGAAATTTAGAGCGTCTATAAGCTATGGTGCAAATCATGAAAAATTGATCACACTTAATGTACTGGCAGCCTATCTTGTTTCTTGAGACACTAACAAGTCAGGAAAGTGCAAATGCCCCCAAAATAACTCTTTTTTGGAAAGTAGACATGCCAAGGTATTTAGTAAGAGGCATGGTGAGTTTTTTGAAATTGTAATTTTTTTTCCCACAATTCTTTGCAAAATTAAGATTTTTTTTTTCTCACAACATTGTCATTGTAATAGGTTATTTCTCTCACATGGTATGTGCATACCACAAATGACACTCCGAAATACATTCTGCTACTCCTCCTGAGTATGGGACTTTTTTACAGCCTAGATGTATATAGAGGCCCAACATGCAGGGAGCACGATCAGGTGTTCTAGGAGCACAAATTCCACATCTAACTTGTTGACTATCTATTACACTTTTGAAGGCCCTGGAGCACCAGGACAATGGAAACGTCCACAAAATGACCCCATTTTGGAAAGCTAACACCCAAACGTATAATCTATGAGGCATAATGAGTCTTTTGAACAGTTCATTTTTTTCCAGAAGGTTTTTGAAAATGTGGAAAATCAAATGAAAACACATAGCATGTACATAGCAAAAATAACACCCCAACATACTCCTCCTGAGTATGGCGATACCACATGTGTGAGACTTTTACACAGCCTGGCCACATATAGAGGCCCAACATTGAAGTAGAACCTTCAGGCATTCTAAGAGCATAAATTACACATCTCATTTCTCAACTACCTATTACACTTTTGAAGACCCTGGAGCACCAGGACAATGGAAATGTCCACAAAATGACCACATTTTGGAAAGTTAATACCTTAATGTATATTCTCTGAGGCATTATGAGTCTTTTGAACGCATTTTGTTTAGACAAAGTGGTCCATTTATAAGATATTTACAACACATAGCATGTACATAGCAAATATGACACCTACATTTTGCTACTCCTCCTGAGTATGGCGATATTACATGTGTGAGACTCTTATAGAGCCTGGCCACATACAGAGGCCCAACATGCAAGGAACAATTTCAGGTGTTCTAGGGACACATAGCATGCACATACCAAGAATTACACCCCAAAATATATGGCTGAGCAAAGGGTAAACAAAAGATTACCTGTGGTTTTAGTAGCGCAGTGGTCCACAGGAGGATAGCACTGGTCAAGGCAGCAGGCAGGGACTTGGTCAGCAACAGTGATTGCAATTGTCCAGGAAAATAGGCAGGATTATGGTCCATAGTCAGTACAGGCAGCAGGCAGGGATACTGTCCATATACAGTCCAGGGTCAGTGCAGGCAGAGATATTGTCAGCAGTGCCAAAATATTGGTCCTGGTAGTAGGCAGCAACATGATCCATGTGGTGTGGTCAGTTCATGTGACAGGCAGAGGCATGATGGCAGTAAGTCCTACAGGCAGCAGGCAGAAGTAGGGCCTCGTTCAGGACAGAATGAGGACAGGGGTAGAGGCTTCTCCCACCCAAATCTCTTTGCAGTCTCTTGTCTCCAGACCCTAATCTAGGAATGAGAAAACAAAACAAATAGTTTTCTTTATCCAGAAAACAATTCTGGAGCCCCTCACATATGTGAGTCCCCTGTGTTATGAATCACACTAGTCCAGTAGCAGGATACAAGATCAGTCCAAAAGGCAGGCAAAAAACATGGTCAAACAGTCCAGGGTCAGTTCCAGATCAGGCAGAGGTATGTACAGAAGCGGTTGGCTTAAGTGTGATCAAATAACAAGCCAGGGTCAGTTCCGGAGCAGGCAGTGGCATAAGGGGTGTGAAGGTAAATGGTAGGAACTGAGGATTACGTTTACCATACTTCACTAATAATTTACTGAAGTTTGGTAATGGCAGAAACAGTCACCTATGCAGAGGGTTCAAGCATTTGGTCGTTGAAGTCGACTCCCCCATGAACAAATTGTATTTGTGGACACATGTTGGGTTTTGGATGGGGCCATTTCTTCTGCGGATTTCCACGTAGGTGTTATTGTGGATCAAAGACAGCAGACATCCCTACTGTCCCTCTACTTCACTGCCATAATTTCCTTGTTTCGCAGACTTGCCGTCTCCCCTCTTCTTAACTTCATATTGACGAGCCTTTGAGGAAAGCCCTTCCTGTTCTTTCTCATGGTGCCACATGATGGCATCTTCCTCCGGTGAAGGTTGTGGAACAGGGGCAGCCTCGTGTAGAAGTTGTCTTCATACAGGTGGTAGCCTTTCTCCACTAGTGGATATATGAGGTCCCAAACATCTTTCCCGCTTGATCCTAAGTAGTCTGGGCAATTAGGGGGATGCAGCTGGGTGTCCTTCCCTTTGTACACTATGAAGACATATGTGTACTCTGTGGCTCAGTCACATAATTTGTACGCTTTCACCCCATAACGGGCCCTTTTGCTGGGGATAAATTGCTTGATTCTCAGCGTGCCGCTAAATTTGACAAGTGACTCATCCACACATACAGTGGTGTGAAAAAGTGTTTGCCCCCTTCCTCATTTCCTGTTCCTTTGCATGTTTGTCACACTTAAGTGTTTCGGAACATCAAACCAATTTAAACAATAGTCAAGGACAACACAAGTAAACACAAAATGCAATTTGTAAATGAAGGTGTTTATTATTTAAGGTGAAAAAAAATCCAAACCATCATGGCCCTGTGTGAAAAAGTGATTGCCCCCCTAAACCTAATAACTGGTTGGGCCACCCTTAGCAGCAACAACTGCAACCAAGCGTTTGCGATAACGTGCAATGAGGATTTTACAGCGTCCTGGAGGAATTTTGGCCCACTCATCTTTGCAGAATTGTCCTAATTCAGTTACATTAGAGGGTTTTCGAGCATGAACGGCCTTTTTAAGGTCATACCACAACATCTCAATAGGATTCAGGTCTGGACTTTGGCTAGGCCACTCCAAAGTCTTCATTTTGTTTTTCTTCAGCCATTCGGTGGTGGACTTGCTGGTGTGTTTAGGATCATTGTCCTGCTGCAGAACCCAAGTTCGTTTCAGCTTGAGTACACAAACAGATGGTCGGACATTCTCCTTCAGGATCTCTTGGTAGACAGCAGAATTCATAGTTCCTTTTATCACGGCAAGTCTTCCAGGTCCTGAAGCAGCAAAACAGCCCCAGACCATCACACTACCACCACCATATTTTACTGTTGGTATAATGTTCTTTTTCTGAAATGCAGTGTTCCTTCTACGCCAGATATACTTGGACACACACCTTCCAAAGAGTTCCACTTTTGTCTCATCGGTCCACAGAATGTTGTCCCAAAAGTCTTGGGGGTCATCAAGATGTGTTGTGGAGAAATTGAGACGAGCTTTGATGTTCTTTTTGCTCAGCAGTGGTTTTCTCCTTGGAACTCTGCCATGCAGGTCATTTTTGCCCAGTCTTTTCCTGATGGTGGAGGCATGAACGCTGACCTTAACTGAGGCAAGTGAGGCCTGCAGTTCCTTGGACGTTGTTGTGGGGTCTTTTGTGACCTCTTGGATGAGTCGTCGCTGCGCTCTTGGGGTAATTTTGGGCGGCCGGCCACTCCTGGGAAGGTTCACCACTGTTCCATGTCTTTGCCATTTGTGGATAATGGCTCTCACTGTGGTTCGCTGGATTCCCAAAGCTTTGGAAATGGCTTTATAACCCTTTCCAGACTGATAGATCTCAATTACTTTCTTTCTCAATTGTTCCTGAATTTCTTTGGGTCTCGGCATGATGTGTAGCTTTTAAGGATCTTCTGGTGGACCTTACTGTGTCAAGCAGCTCCTATTTAAGTGATGCCTTGATTGTGAACAGGTGTGGCAATAATCAGGCCTGGGTGTGGCTAGAGAAATTGAACTCAGGTGTGGACAACCACAGTTATAGTATGTTTTAACAAGGGGAGCAATCACTTTTTCACACAGGGCCATGATGGTTTGGATTTTTTTTCACCTTTAATAATAAACACCTTCATTTACAAATTGCATTTTGTGTTTACTTGTGTTGTCCTTGACTATTGTTTAAATTGGTTTGATGTTCCGAAACACTTAAGTGTGACAAACATGCAAAGGAACAGGAAATGAGGAAGGGGGCAAACACTTTTTCACACCACTGTATGCGTTGGTCCGGGGTAAACAACTGGGGGAATTTTTCCGAAAAATTATTTAGAAGTGGCCAAATTTTTGCATGTGAAGGATGGGGTGGGTTGACCGATAGGAATATAATACATTTTTTTGGTGAGTCCCATACAGAATGCAGGGCCCAATAAAAATGTAAACTCCTCCACTGTTAGGTCTCTCCGCTCATAGGGATGGGTATAATAGGAGGTTGGGTTACTCAAAATAAATTGTTGTGCATACAGGTTGCACTGGGCCACAATTGATGATAGCATGTCCACTGTAAAAATGAAGACAAAAAAATCTATTGGGGAAAAATTTTCTGTATCCACCTGGACTCCTGGCTGGAATGGGTCCTAACCCTTTGGGGCTGAGGTGACAACCCACTGGTACTTGTCCTTTCTTGCCGATGTACTGCGGTGCTGGTGGATGGCACTGTGGTGCTGGTGAATGGCACTGCCTCCTCTCCAGAACACCTTTGTTTTGTGGGCAGATTATGTTCCTCCTCTGAGTCTGTCAGTGTTCCACTGCTTAGGACTGGCTCGTAACTTACATCAGACTCAGAAAGTAGAGAGCTCCCCGTTGCTCTCGTCGGCCGCACTAAGAATTTGGTACGCCTACTCGGCAGAAAACTATTTTTTGGACATTATTGTTGGTGGTGATGAGACACAGATGTGTGCTGATAAGCCTGCACTGATGGGCACTGATGAGCCTACACAGATGTGTGCTGATAAGCCTGCACTACTGGGCACTGATAAGGTGGCACCTATGTGTGCTAATAAGCCTGCACTGATGGGCACTGATGAGGTGGCACTGATGAGCCTGCACAGATGTGTGCTAAGCCTTCACTGATGGGCACTTATGAGGCAGCACTGATGAGTCTGCACAGATGTGTCCTGAAAAGCCTGAACTGATGGGCACTGATGAGGCTGCACTGATGAGTCTGCACAGATGTGTCCTGAAAAGCCTGAACTGATGGGCACTGATGAGGCTGCACTGATGAGCTTGCACAGATGTGTGCTAATAAGCCTGCACTGGTGGGCACTGATGAGGCGGCACTGAGGAGCACTGATTGATGGCACAGATGTGCACTGATGAGGTGGCACAGATGGGCACTGATTGATGGCACAGATTGCTAAAGAACATTATTTTTAATCAAATTGTTATAGGTAAAGTTCCTCTTTAACCACTTTAGCCCCGGACCATTTGGCAGCCAAAGGACCAGAGGTCTTTTTTCAATTTCGCACTGCACTACTTTAACTGGTAATTGCGCGGTCATGCAATTTTGTAACCAAACGAAATTTGCGTCCTTTTCTTCCCACAAATAGAGCTTTCTTTTGATGGTATTTGATTGCCTCTGTGATTTTTATTTTTTGCGATATAAACGGAAAAGGAGCGAAAATTTTGAAAAAAAAAGAGATTTTCTACTTTTTGTTATAAAAAAAATCTAATAAACTCAATTTTAGTCAAACATTTGGGCCAAAATGTATTCAGCCACATGTCTTTAGTAAAAAAAAATGCCAATAAGCGTATATTTATTGGTTTGCGCAAAAGTTATAGCGTCTACAAACTAGAGTACATTTTCTGGAATTTACACGGCTTTTAATTTATGACTACCTATCTCATTTCTTGAGGTGCTAAAATGGCAGGGAAGTACAAAACCCCCCCAAATGACCCCATTTTACAAAGTAGACACCCCAAGCTATTTGCTGAGAGGCATGTTGAGCCCATTGAATATTTTTTTTTTTAGTCCCAAGGGATTGAATAAAGACAAAAAAAAAAAGTGTGTGGGACTTTTTGGGAGCCTAGCCGCGCACGGGGGCCCCGAAACCCAATCAACGCCTTCAGGGTTTCTAAGGGTGCAAATTTTTGATTTCACTCCTCACTACCTATCACAGTTTTGAAGGCCATAAAATGCCAAAATAGCACAAAACCCCCCCAAATGACCCCATTTTGGAAAGTAGACACCCCAAGCTATTTGCTGAGAGGCATGTTGAGTACATGGAATATTTTATATTTTGCCACAAGTTGCGGGAATATTACAAACTTTTTTTTTTTTGCCCAAAGTTGTCACTAAATGATATATTGCCCACACATGCCATGGGCATATGTGGAATTACACCCCAAAATACATTCTGCTGCTTCTCCTGAGTACGAGGATACCACATGTGTGGGACTTTTTGGGAGCCTATCCGCATACGGGACCCCGAAAACCAAGCACCGCCTTCAGGATTTCTAAGGGCATAAATTTTTGATTTCACTCCTCACTACCTATCACTACCTATCACAGTTTTGAAGGCCATAAAAAATGCCAAGATGGCACAAAAAACCCCCCCAAAATGACCCCATTTTGGAAAGTAGACACCCCAAGCTATTTGCTGAGAGGCATGTTGAGCCCATTGAATATTTTTTTTTTTTTTAGTCCCAAGTGATTGAATAAAGACAAAAAAAAAAAAAAAAAAAAAATGTATTCAAAAAGTTGTCACTAAATGATATATTGCTCACACATGCCATGGTTATATGTGGAATTGCACCCCAAAATACATTTTGCCACTTCTCCTGAGTACGGGGATACCACATGTGTGGGACTTTTTGGGAGCCTAGCCGCGTACGGGGCCCCGAAACCCAAGCACCACCTTCAGCATTTCTAAGGGTGTAAATTTTTGATTTCACTCCTCACTACCTATCACAGTTTCGAAGGCCATAAAATGCCAAAATTGCACAAAACCCCCCCAAATGACCCCATTTTGGAAAGTAGACACCCCAAGCTATTTGCTGAGAGGCATGTTGAGTACATGGAATATTTTATATTTTGCCACAAGTTGCGGGAATATTACAAACTTTTTTTTTTTTGCCCAAAGTTGTCACTAAATGATATATTGCCCACACATGCCATGGGCATATGTGGAATTACACCCAAAATACATTCTGCTGCTTCTCCTGAGTACGGGGATACCACATGTGTGGGACTTTTTGGGAGCCTATCCGCATACGGGACCCCGAAAAACCAAGCACCGCTTTCAGGATTTCTAAGGGCATAAATTTTTGATTTCACTCCTCACTACCTATCACTACCTATCACAGTTTTGAAGACCATAAAATGCCAAGATGGCACAAAACCCCCCCAAATGACCCCATTTTGGAAAGTAGACACCCCAAGCTATTTGCTGAGAGGCATGTTGAGCCCGTTGAATATTTTTTTTTTTTAGTCCCAAGTGATTGAATAAAGACAAAAAAAAAAAATAAAAAAAATTTATTCAAAAAGTTGTCACTAAATGATATATTGCCCACACATGCCATGGTTATATGTGGAATTGCACCCCAAAATACATTTTGCTGCTTCTCCTGAGTATGGGGATACCACATGTGTGGGACTTTTTGGGAGCCTAGCCGCGTACGGGGCCCCGAAACCCAAGCACCGCCTTCAGGATTTCTAAGGGTGCAAATTTTTGATTTCACTCCTCACTACCTATCACAGTTTCGAAGGCCATAAAATGCCAAAATAGCACAAAACCCCCCCCAAATGACCCCATTTTGGAAAGTAGACACCCAAGCTATTTGTTGAGAGGCATGGTGAGTATTTTACAGCTCTCATGTGTTTTTGAAAATGAAGAAAGTAAAGAAAAAAAAAATTTTTTTTTCTTTTTTCAATTTTCAAAACATTGTGACAAAAAGCGAGATCTGCAAAATACTCACCATACCTCTCAGCAAATAGCTTGGGGTGTCTACTTTCCAAAATGGGGTCATTTGGGGGTGGTTTGTGCCATCTGGGCATTCCATGGCCTCCGAAACTGTGATTGGCAGTGAGGAGTGAAATAAAAAAATTACACCCTTAGAAAGCCTGAAAGCGGTGCTTGGATTTTGGGGTCCCGTACGCGGCTAGGCTCCCAAAAAGTCCCACACATGTGGTATCCCCGTACTCAGGAGAAGCAACAGAATGTATTTTGGGGTGTATCTCCACATATGCCCATGGCATGTTTGAGCAATATATCATTTAGTGACAAGTTTTTGTAAAAAAAAATATTATTTTTTTTTTTTTTCATTATTCAGTCTCTTGGGACCAAAAAAAAAAATATTTAATGGGCTCAACATTGCTCTCAGCAAATAGCTTGGGGTGTCTACTTTCCAAAATGGGGTCATTTGGGGGGGGTTTGAACTGTCCTGGCATTTTATGCACAACATTTAGAAGCCTATGTCACACGTCACCCACTCTTCTAACCACTTGAAGATAAAGCCCTTTCTGACACTTTTTGTTTACATGAAAACATATTTTTTTTTTGCAAGAAAATTACGTTGAACCCCCAAACACTATATATATTGTTAAAGCAAAGGCCCTACAGATTAAAATGGTGGGTGTTGCATTTTTTTTTTCCACACAGTATTTGCGCAGCGATTTTTCAAACGCATTTTTTGTGGAAAAAAAATACACTTTTTTTTATTTTAATGCACTTAAACACACTATATTGCTCAAATTTTTGATGAAATAAAAAATATGATCTTAGGCCGAGTACATGGATACCAAACACGACATGCTTTAAAATTGCGCACAAACACGCAGTGGCGACAAACTACATACATTTTTAAAAGCCTTTAAAAGCCTTTACAGGTTACCACATTAGATTCACGGAGGAGGTCTACTGCTAAAATTACTGCCCTCGATCTGACCTTCGCGGTGATACCTCACATGCATGGTGCAATTGCTGTTTACATATGACGCCAGACCAACGCTTGTGTTCGCCTTTGCGCAAAAGAAGGGGGGGCAGGGGTGCTTTTTTTTTTTTTTTTTTTTTAGTTTTTCTTTTTATTTAGCTTTTTTATTTTATTTTTAAACTGTTCCTTCCATTTTTTTTTTCTTAGTTGTCATTTTTATTGTTATCGCAGGGAATGTAAATATCCTCTATGATAGCAATAGGCAGTGACAGGTACTCTTTTTTTGAAAAAATTGGGGTCTATTAGACCCTAGATCTTTCCTGTGCCCTCAAAGCATCTGACCACACCAAGATCGGTGTGATAAAATGCTTTCCCAATTTCCCAATGGCGCGGTGGGTATGCCCACCATTAGAATACCTCCCTTCATCCACCCACTTCTAATGATGGGCATACATGCACCATTTATATATGCCGAAGCATGGGGGCATCCTCCCGCAAAAAAAGTTATGCCACGTACACATGGTCGGACTTTTTTCGACCGTATGTACGTGGCATTAGGAGCAAAATCGCTCCTCCGCCCTCTGCTGCCCCCATGCTTCGGCATATATGCTCTTTTTTTTAACTGTGGTGGTGAAATCACCTCCTACAGCATTGGAGTCGCGGCTTTATGTATCGTGGGAGCAAACGCTGTTGCTGTCAAGATAAATAAATCCACGCTGCAACTGAATGGCGTACCTGCTAAGCAAATAATGGTTAACATTAAAACAAAGTAACATTACAGTATAACAGTAAGACCTTACCATACCATACCTGCAAAGCAAATACCAAAAAAAAAACATAGTAAAAAATAAAACATTTTGTTAACGCAACCGGTGCCTAAAATATATATATGCCGAAGCATGGGGGCATCCTCCCGCAAAAAAGTTATGCCACGTACACATGGTCGGACTTTTTTCGACCGTATGTACGTGGCATTAGGAGCAAAATCGCTCCTCCGCCCTCTGCTGCCCCCATGCTTCGGCATATATGCTCTTTTTTTTAACTGTGGTGGTGAAATCACCTCCTACAGCGTTGGAGTCGCGGCTTTATGTATCGTGGGAGCAAACGCTGTTGCTGTCAAGATAAATAAATCCACGCTGCAACTGAATGGCGTACCTGCTAAGCAAATAATGGTTAACATTAAAACAAAGTAACATTAGAGTATAACAGTAAGACCTTACCATACCATACCTGCAAAGCAAATACCAAAAAAAAAACATAGTAAAAAAATAAAACATTTTGTTAACGCAACCGGTGCCTAAAATATATATATATGCCGAAGCATGGGGGCATCCTCCCGCAAAAAAGTTATGCCACGTACACATGGTCGGACTTTTTTCGACCGTATGTACGTGGCATTAGGAGCAAAATCGCTCCTCCGCCCTCTGCTGCCCCCATGCTTCGGCATATATGCTCTTTTTTTTAACTGTGGTGGTGAAATCACCTCCTACAGTGTTGGAGTCGCGGCTTTATGTATCGTGGGAGCAAACGCTGTTGCTGTCAAGATAAATAAATCCGCGCTGCAACTGAATGGCGCACCTGAAAACAAAAAAAATGGTTAACAATAAAACATACCTGAAAAGCAAGCATGATAAAACATAATAAAACATTGCAGAATAGAATAGAGTAAAAAAGAGCAACAATAGAGACAGAACAATAAAACGACAACTATTTTTGGTTTTTTATTTTATATTTTTTTTGGGGTTTTTTTTTTTTTTTGTACTTTTTTTTTTTTATTTTTATTTTTTACACTTTTTTTTTTAAACTATAACTATAATTTTAACTGTAACGGTCGGGTCTCAAAATGCGATGGCATTCTTGAGACCCTGTAACTATAATTTTAACTGCAACGGTCGGGTCTCAAAATGCGATGGCATTCTTGAGACCCTGTGAAAGTGTATCCTAGCCTGTGAAATGCTGTACCCTACGCTAATACCTCACTAGTTCGTGGTAGCGTTCAAAGCATTCACCAACGCAGAGACCAGGATTGTCAGGACAGCGTGGACAATAATAACGGGTGTCACGCCTAAATCCGCGCTTGCTACAGACACGACATCTTCTTTGGGGGGCTCGTTGGGTAGGGGTACTCTGGAGGACATGAGGATAATGCCTCTCATGCAGCCGGCTTACTGCATTTGGTAGGGGATGGTGAGGTGTGGAATCGCCTGGATACAGGAGTTCCATGACAACCGCTCCCTGGAATTCAAGGAAGGGTAACGTCCCGCCTGAAGCTCCGTATAGCACATGAGCATTCAGCAAAGCCAATTGGAATAAATAAATAGACACTTTTTTGTACCAGCGTCTAGCCTTACGGACAACTAGGTACGGCGCCAACAACTGGTCGTTGAGGTCCACCCCCCCCATATTAAGGTTGTATTCGTGGATACAGAGGGGTTTCGTCACAACACCAGCCGCCGTACGAATTTGGACTGTCGTGTCTGCATGAAGGGAGGTAAGAACGAAAACATTCCTATTATCCCTCCACTTCACAGCGAGCAAGTTATTACACTTCAAGCAGGCTCTCTCCCCCAGCCTAAGACGGGAATCTACAAGCCGCTGGGGAAAGCCCCGGCGATTAGGTCGCACGGTGCCACATGCTCCAATCTGATGATCAAACAAGTGACTAAACAGTGGCACGCTCGTGTAATAATTGTCCACGTACAAGTGGTACCCCTTTCCGAATAAGGGTGACACCAAGTTCCACACTATCTTGCCAGCGCTCCCTATGTAATCTGGACAGTTCTCCGGCTCTACGTGACTATCTTTTCCCTCATAAACCGAAAAGCTCCACGTATAGCCTGTTGCCCTGTCACAGAGCTTGTAGAGCTTGACCCCGTATCTGGCACGCTTGCTGGGAAGGAACTGTTTGAAAGACAAGCGGCCAGAAAACTTAATCAGGGACTCGTCAACGCAGACAACTTGATTGGGCGTAAACAAGGCTGCAAAACATTGGTTGAAGTGGTTTATGAGGGGCCGAATTTTGTAGAGCCGATCAAATTCAGGGTCTCCACGAGGACGACAAAGTTCATTGTCACTGAAGTGCATGAACCGCAAGATCTGTTCGTATCGTGCCCTGGACATGGAGGCAGAGAACACGGGCATATGGTGGTGCGGTGAGGTGGACCAATAAGACCTCAGCGTCGGGAATTTGTGTATGCCCATGTTGAGGGAAAGGCCCAGAAAGGTCTTAAATTCGGAAACCGTAATTGGTTTCCAATCTCTGGCAAGGGAAGGCACTTGGGGATTAGCGGCGATGTGTTGACCAGCGTATATATTACTTTGGTCCACAATAGATCTATAGAGATCTTCCGTGAAAAACAGCGAATAAAAATCGGATGGCTTAAAATCAGCTGTTTCCACCTGAATACCGGGTTGGCCAGTGAATGGGGGAAGTACGGGTTCTGCAGAAGTGGTGGGCACCCAATCAGGATTGGCGAATTCTGCAGGAAGGACACTATGTGATCGACGGGCCTGCCTTTGTCTTCTTCTTGGTGGCAGCGGGACACTACTTGTGCTTGCCACCTCGCCAGCTTGAACTGCACTTATGGGACTCGCCACGTCACCAAGTGTTACTGCAGTGCTGGTTTGACTACGTCCAGGGTGTACTAGGCCGCTGGTGCTTGCCAGTTCACCAGAAGGAATAGCGGCGCTAGTACTTCTCTGCTCCATACGAGAGACCTGCGGTTCCTGCACCTCAACAACATCAGAAGATCGGGATCGGGTACGCCTGACCTTAGCAGGGACCACACCTTCGTCGCCAGAGCTATCTGTCATGGAGCCGCTGTCGTCTACTGGATCGTATTCTGAGCCTGATTCTGACAGATGAGTGACCTCCTCTTCACTATCTGACATACTCAGAAACAAGTAGGCCTGTTCACTAGTGTACTTGCGATTTGCCATTTTGGGCTCTAAATTTAGTAGTACACTAGTGAGATTCACAGGAAAAAAAAGCTCCTAGGCTGCTGGCGAATGAATCAAAACGCTACCAAAAAAACTGTTAGCGATCGCAGGGATCAGGCCTGACTCTGCGAACGCTGCAGTTATGTGTGCTTAGTGTTTTGGAAGTGACAGTGATCGATCGATACTGCACTTGGGTGGGCTGGGCTGGGCTGGGCGGAGGGGGAAAACGCAGGTGCTAGCAGGTATCTGGGCTGATCCCGCTAACAATGCGTTTTTTGGAACCCTAAACTGCTGGGACGCTAGTATAGATCTGATCAGATCAGATATTGATCTGTTCAGATACTATACCACTAAGGGAGGTGTATGCTTTGCGCGTGGGTGTTTGCGGTACTGGCACTAACCTGGGGCGACGCAGACCTTATTTGACCCTAACACCTAATTGATATCACCCGCCGGGCGATCAGGGGGTTAAACCGATAGTTGGGTAATAAATGGCGGGTGCCCTGACAGTATAAAAAAACAAGCTAACTAACCAGCGTCACCCGTAACAGTTATACGGTGATCACTGGTGAAAGGGTTAACTAGGGGCAATCAGGGGGTTAAAACCTTTATTAGGTAATATATGGGGGTACCTGACGCTATATAAAAACCTGACGGGGAACCTAAATAACTAAATAACTAACTGGCTAACCAGCGTCACCAGTGACACTTATACTGTGATCACTGGTGAAAGAGTTAACTCTAGGGGCAATCAAGGGGTTAAAACCTTTATTTAGGTTGTAATATGGGGGTACCTGACCTATAAACCTATTTATAATCCTATATAAACCTGGCGGTTACCTAAAAAAAAAACTGGCTACCTAGCGGCACCAGTGACACTAATAGAGCGATCAAAAAAAACGATCGCTTAGTGACACTGGCAAAAGGGGGTGAAAGGGTTACCTAGGGGGCAATCAAGGGGTTAAACCTTTATTGGGGGGGGGGGGGGTAGGGCCCTACCTTGGACCTAAAGGGGCCTAAAACTAACTGCCCTGACAGTTATTGCAGTCACACTGACACTAAATGCAGTGATCAGTAAAATAAATGATCACTGCAATCAGTGACACTGTGACAGGGGGGGCAGGGGGTGATCTGGGGGGTGATCAGGGGGTGACAGGGGGGTGAAATGTGTGCCTATGTGTACCTGGTGTCAGTGTAGTGTTTGTGCACTTACTTGATGTCTTCTCCGCTCGGCGTCCCGGTCAGAAAGACCGACACGAGGAGCGTGACATCACTTCCCCTTGCCTGTGTTTACAATTACACAGGAAGGGGAAGGAAACGGACGAATCCCATTGGCCAGAGCGATCGGGAGGGGGTGGCCAGAAACGACTGGCCGTTACCTCGTCCCGCATCGCTTCTGAAGCCATCCCGACCGTCCCCGCCGGCGGAGGGGGGTCCGATCGGACCCCCCAACCGCCGGAAGAATGTCACGTACAGGTACGTGATTCTGCCTGTACGTGCCATTCTGCCGACGTATATATACAGGGGGCGGTCGGGAAGTGGTTAAGGATGTCGTTAAACGTTAAACATTATAATATAATTAGGCATAATTAATTAGGCACTGGCACTGCTTTCTAGATTTACCTTTACTTTTGTAAAAAGTGTTGTTTTGTTTCATTTGTGAGAATAGCATTTATCAGATCATCATTCTTTGTTAGGGTTTCAATATGCTGTCCTATGTAACTGTCCTACAATAAGTTATACAGTACATCTTTGCATGTAGCTGTACCACACAATGGCCATGACATGATATTTGTGTGGTGCTTCCATGCCACCTTTTTACTTTCCCTCAACGTAAAGAAAAGCTAGTCCTATGCATGCTTCACATAAGTTTTTCTCTCCCTCTACAGTGCTATATGCTGAGCCGCAGGTCATGAAAAGCATTGATTTGCTTCATACATTGATGGTCCCATTTTAGCAAACCTCATTCTGTATATTGATCAAACAGTATAGAGAATTTTATGTAACACAAAGGGAGAAAATTAAGTCACTTGGAGAGGGGAGCTGGAATGCTCGCATGTAAAACAAACACTTAATTTGATATCCTGTTGTAGTATAACAGTTGTAATACAGTTGTAAAAGTGAAACGTTTATTTGTTAAGAATAGGATTGATTTAATTGTAATAAATAGAACACATACAGTATGCATGAGGGATGAATATACAGTATATATATATATATATACAGTATATACAGTATATATACAGTTGTGCTTATAATTTCTTGGCCATTTTTTTTTGAGAATTTGAATGATAATACAAAAACATTTTTTCACTCATGGTTAGTGTTTGGCTGAAGCCATTTATTATCAATCAACTGTGTTTAATGTTTTTAAATCATAATGGCAACAGAAACTACCCAAATGACCCTGATCAAAAGTTTACATATCCTGGTTATTTTGGCCTGATAACATGCACCTGTGATCTGTTTGCTTATAATTAGTGTGTGCGTATAAAAGGTCAATGAGTTTCTGGACTCCTGACAGACCCTTGCATCTTTCATCCAGTGCTGCACTGACATTTCTGGATTCTGAGTCATGGGGAAAGCAAAAGAATTGTCAAAGGATCTGCGAGAAAATGTAGTCGAACTGTATACTGTTTGATCAATATACAGAAAAGGGATATAAAAAGATATCCAAGGAATTGAGAATGCCAATCAGCAGTGTTCAAACTTTAATCAAGAAGTGGAAAATGAGGGGGTTCTGTTGAAACCAAACCACGGTCAGGTAGACCAACTAAAGTTTCAGCCACAATTGCCAGGAAAATTGTTCGGGATGCAAAGAAAAACCCACAAATAACTTCAGGTGAAATACAGGACTCTCTGAAAACATGTGATGTGGCTGTTTCAAGATGCACAATAAGGAGGCACTTGAAGAAAGATGAGTTGCATGGTCGAGTTGCCAGAAGAAAGCCATTACGAAACAAATGCTACAAAGTATCCGGCTTACAATATGCCAAACAGCAGTGAGACCAGCCACAAACCTTCTGGCACAAAGTCATTTGGAACGATGAGACCAAAATTGAGCTTTTTGGCCACAACCATAAACGCTACATTTGGGGAGGAATCAACAAGGCCTATGATGAAAGGTACACCATTCCTACTGTGAAACACGGAGGTGGATCGCTGATGTTTTGGGGATGTGTGAGCTACAAAGGCACAGGAAATTTGGTCAAAATTGTTGGCAAGGTGAATGCAGTATTTTATCAAAAAATACCAGAGGAACATTTGCATTCATCAGCCAGGAAGCTGCGTATGGGTCGTATTTGGACATTCCAACATGACAATGATCCAAAACACAAGGTAATGTCATTGGCTACAGCAGAATAAAGTGAAGGGTTCTGGAGTGGCCAACTCAGTCACCTGACCTCAATATCATTGAGCCACTCTGGGGAGATCTGAAACGTGCAGTTCATGCAAGACAGCCCACGAATTTACAGGAACTGGAGGCTTTTTGCCAAGAGGAATGGGCAGATTTACCATCTAAGAAGATGAAAATCCACAAATACCCCAAAAGACTTCAAGCTGTCATTGATGTTAAAGGGGGCAATACACGGTATTAAGAACTGGGGTATGTAAACTTTTGATCAGGGTCATTTGGGTAGTTTCTGTTGTTATTATGATTTAAAAAGAGTAAACACAGTTGATTGATAATAAATGGCTTCAGCCAAACACTAACCATGAGTGAAAGAAAAGTGTTTGTGTTATCATATATATTCTCTGAAAAATGGCCAAGAAATCATAAATTCTGCCATGTGGTTTGGAGTTGTATAGCTCAAGTGTAGCGGCCGCTAGTGAGTACAGTCCACATAACATATTTCCATTTCAGGGCTTGTTGGCCAACTTTTATTAAAGAAAGTTCAAACAAGGTTCCAGAAAATCAAAGGGTTTCCCTCACATAGGGGTTTCACGAGTAACACAAAACTAGATATCTCTTCTCTTGGCTCTTATTAGCAAAGAAATAGACAATCAGCCTCCTGACATATACACACAGCCATGCTGCTCGGGCCTTCCACTTCAGTGCCTCGTCTGTCTCCCAAAGACCATTTTCAAATCAACACTCTTTGTATAGGTAGCAGCCCATCACTCCTCCTCCGGTCTCACTCCGCAGCTCCACCCCTCCAGCCTGGCTTGTCTTCAGTCCCGAGCATGGTGAACGCTCCCAGCTGTTCCTGGATCCTAGTGGCTGGAGGTTTGCTCTTGCCCCAGCAACACATCTGACCCGGTGTACCCAATCACGCTCCTCCTCTCCAGGGAATAATGCTAGGGGATGTGAAGACCAAGCTCCACCAGGATCTTCCCTTGCGGTACCCAGGATCATCCAAGCCTGGGGGGGCAGCACTGAGGATGTCAAGGCTGAGGCTGCAGAGACCCAAGTTGCAGAAACTAGACCCACAGACCTCATCTACCTTGGTGGAAATCCCTGCATAGGTAATGTATGTCTTTTCTGAAGCTTACAATTCTTTGTAATAAAAGTGGGCCACCAATCCCTTAAACAAAGTTGCTGAAGTGGACTGAACTCACTGGTATGCACTACTATTATACAGTATCTCACAAACGTGAGTACACCCCTCACATTTTTGTAAATATTTTATTTATCATGTGACAACACTGACAAAATTACACTTTGCTACAATGTAAAGTTTTGAGTGTACAGCTTCTATAACAGTGTAAATTTTCTGCCCCCTCAAAAAAACTCAACACACAGCCATTAATGTCTAAACTGCTGGCAACAAAGGTGAGTACACCCCTAAGTGAAAATGTCTAAATTGGGCCCAAAGTGTCAATATTTTCCAGCAGTGCCTTAACCCTCTTGGGCATGGAGTTAAAAAGAGTTTCTCAGGTTGCCACTGGTGTCCTCTTTCACTCCTCCATGACGACATCACAGAGCTGGTGGATGTTGGAAACCTTGCGGTCCTCCACCTTGAATTTGAGGTTGCCCCACAGATGCTCAATAGGGTTTAGTTTTGGAGACATGCTTGGCCAGTTCATCACCTTTACCCTCAGCTTCTTTAGCAAGGCAGTGGTCGTCTTGGAAGTGTGTTTGGGGGTCGTTATCATGTTGAAATATTGCTCTGCTTCAGTATGTCACAGTATATGTTGGCATTCATGGTTCCTTCAATGAACTGTAGCTCCCCAGTGCCGGCAGCACTCATGACACTCCCACCACCATGCTTGACTGTAGGCAAGACATACTTGTCTTTGTACTCCTCACCTGGTTCCCGCCACACACACTTGACACCATCTGAACCAAATAATTTTATCTTGGTCTCATCAGACCACAGGACATGGTTCCAGTAATCCATGTCCTTAGTCTGCTTGTCTTCAGCAAACTTTCTTTTGCATAATCTTTAGAAGAGGCTTCCTTCTGGGACAACAGCCATGCAGACCAATTTGATTCCGTGTGCAGCGTAGTGTCTGGGCACTGACAGGCTGACCCCCCACCCCTTCAACCTCTGCAACAATGCTGGCAGCACTCATACGTCTATTTCCACTGGATATGACACTGAGCATGTGCACTCAACTTCTTTGGTCGACGATGGCGAGTTCTGTTCTGAGTGGAACCTGTCCTGTTAAACCGATGTATGGTCTTGGCCACTGTGCTGCAGCTCAGTTTCAGGGTCATGGCGATCTTCTTATAGCCTAGGCCATCTTTATGTAGAGCAACAATTCTTTATTTCATATCCTCAGAGAGTTCATTGCCATGAAGTGCCATGTTGAAATTCCAGTGACCAGTATGGGAGTGTGAGAGCCATCACACCAAATATAACACCTGAGACCTTGTAACACTAACAAGTCACATGACAGTGTGGAGAGAAAATGGCTAATTGTGCCCAATTAGGACATTTTCACTTAGGTGTGTACTCACTTTTGTTGCCAGTGGTTTAGACATTATTTGCTGTGTGTTGAGTTATTTTAAGGGGACACCAAATTTACACTGTTATACAAGCTGTCACATGAAAAGATATAATACAATATTTACAAAAATGTGAGGGGTGTACTCACTTTTGTGAGATACTGTATATAAGAGCTGTCAAAGCGAAGAGACAGCAGTCGCCGGCAGGCCTCCCATGGAGGCAGAGTTTTTTTCTTTTCTTTTTCGGGTCCGTCGGGTTGGCGTGATTGACCATGGATGTACATGAAGGGTTACAATAAACCCAATACCCATTCACATAGGGGGGGGGGGCAGGATCTGGGGCTCCCTTGTTAAAGGGGGCTTCCAGATTCCAATAAGCCCCCCCCCCGCCCTGAGACCTCAACAACCAATCAAGCCAATCAAGCCAGGCTTGTCTGAAAGAGGCTCTTGTCACCATCAACATGTCCCCCCCAAAGCACCCTCCCCATGTTAAGGGCATGTGGCCTGGTATGGTCCTGACCTCCAGGTTACATGCTTAGATCTGATTGGGTCCAGTATGGATTTTGGGGGGACCCCGCGCCAATTTAAAAAAAAATTGGTGTGGAGTTCCCCTTAAAATCCATACCAGACCCGAAGAGCCTGGTATGGACTGGGGGACCCTAAGCTGATTCTTTCCTTGATGTTTTATCTATTTTGCCGGGAGCCAGCAATACATTACAGCCGAAAGTTTAAATTACATTTTTTCCTTTAGAAATGTAATTTTGCTGCGGCACTGTTCTACACATCACACAGATGCGCCAGGCAGACTAAGGGGACCCCCCAGGCACGATATTTAAAGGAATATTAATTTTTTATTGTTTCACTTAAAATCACTGCTACTGAAAAAATGGTTGTTTAAACAGCTTTTTTGTTTGCATTGATACATGTGCCCTGGGGCAGTACCCGGGCCCCCATACACTTTTTATGGCAATAACTTGCATATAAGCCTTTATAATTAGCAGTTTTGATTTTTCATGTTCGTGTCACATAGACTTTAATAGGGTTCACATGTTCGTTAGAAATTTTTGCCTGTTCGCGGTGTTCTGGTGCAAACCGAACCGGGGGTGTTCAGACCATCCCTGGTCTTTTACCTTCTTGAAATCATTCTAGGTTGAACTGCATCACATTTCTAAAACATATACTGTTTTTCTGCTACCAGGTGCCCTGGCATTCTTCTTACTCTACCTTAATAGAGTTCCCTTCAAACAGTGAATATGAAGCTCTTATGCGCGTTCACTCTCTTTTTTTTGCATCCTTATTCTTCAGCCCCCTGGCCATCTTTTTTTCCCAAAAAATATGTTGTCTCTCTTTCTTCTTTAATTCTTACCCAAAATATTATTGAAAATAAGATTATGCATTGGTGGATACAGCTCTTTAGATGCATTCTTTACATGAGTTTTTAGCTTTCTTTAATATTATTGTACTGGGTTTCACTGGATTCATTCTGTTGACATGGGTCCTTATGTGATTCGGTGATATGTGATTACATCCAATACTTGTATCTGTATCTTTGCACTAAAGCTGGCCATACACTGATAGCTTTTATTTTGTACAGCCGGCAGGCTGAACAAGACAAAAAGTTTACATCTAAATTGGATGCAGCTGCAGTTCAGCTGATAATTTTCTACCTGTCTCCTTTTATTCTTTAAACAAGGATGTCAGGTAGAGGCTGTCAAAATTTAACGTTGACATTGTAATACATCTAATGTATGAACCCTTTGTTATAAATCAACAATATTTAGAAAATGGAGACTGTTCAATGGAAATTGTGACTATAGGAATAAAATTGCAACTGTATGTGGTGGGGTGAAGGGTAGGACACCGATTATAATATTATAATAACTACATTTAACTAATTAATGTTACATGATTGTGCTGACCAAAAACGTTGCGCAAACGAGTTTAAAAGCAGATTTTTGTTTAGAATTAATTCATAACTTTGAAAGAATTAACAAACTGCTATAACAAATCAGCTTATAGTTTCTGGATAATTAAACATTTTTTTAATATATTGGTGCAGCAACATGTCACATTCAGTTGCCTTTCTTCAACAAGAAACGGTATTGTGAAAGATAATGAAAGTGGAGCATTAGCCATTAATTACAACCACACTAGAACAGCAGAATAAATGTCTTTAATATCCACTGAAAAAGCAGTAAACACAATGGAACAATAGCTAAAGACATTTCAGATCTTGATATGGACAGACCTATTATTGCCACACATCAGCAATGTTACAAACACTATTTTCTATTTCCACAGAATATATATCTAATAATAAATCCTGCTTCAATTTTACATGGGAAAATTTTCTTAGCCAGACTGCAAACAAGCTCTTTTCCCATCTACTAGGAGGGACAGTCTGCACCAAGGCTTCTGGGTAATGATCATAAATTATGTGCTTAATGTTGGAGAAAGTAATGCTGTTGGATAATAAATTGGGGAATGTCCCATTATCGTCTGCAAGAACCATAACCTTTTAAGTGCTAAAGGGTCTAGTTCTCTTCAACAACAGACTGAATAAATTAAAGGGTATTCACACGTACATGCTAAAACCTTTTATGTGTTCTTTAGGGTTATAGCCGCTTAGGTACATATTTTATTACAAAAGAGCAACAAATCGTATTTTGCATCAAGTAAAACTAAAGGCTGTTGCTAGCCAAGATGTCCTAAAACATTGGTCCAACTTTCAGATGAATTGGTTACTTTAAGGCAAAACAGCAAGTTTTCAACTTATGGCTCTTTCACACAGGCTTTGAATTCTAAAGCAGCCTTTAACACGCATTAAAAACGCACCTATAGCGTTAATGAGCAGATTGACTGTGTTGCTCCAAATGTTCAACTTGCATCAGGTAATGCTCTTTAAATGTCACATGAGATTTTTTTTTTAAGGTTTACAAGGCTAAAATGGAAAATTATCACTTTTGGAACTTTGCAAACTGCACCTTAAATGTGCATTTACGGTGCACTTGTGATGCATTTTAAGCACTTAACTTACATATATGGCGATCACTGTTTTCCAGTTGGGAAGCTTTTCCCTTACTACACAAAGCAAGAGGAAGTTTCCCCAATGTGGACAAAGAAAAAAAAACAACAACATATTTTTAGCAGAGTGGAAAGGGGGTTAGATCTACTGAAAATATTTTTTTTGCTGCCCATGTTCATCCATGGGAATGTAGTTGTCTCAGTGACAAATGCATTCACAGTTTCTTGTACGGACGTCACCCGGACAGGAAAATATCCCCATTTAGGTCACAGACATGCAAACATAAAAGCCTGATAGCAATTTAACTCTTCCCCACTTTGTATTAAAAACAATGACAGGTTAGGCTATATTTTAATAAAAAATTGAAATTGTGTTTTATATTACATACAGTATATGCTAGGACCTAGAACAGCCTTCCTCAACCTTTTCTACATGGAGGAACCCTTGAAATAACTTTCTGGTCTCAGGGAACCCCTGCTAAAAATGACTCTATCTACAACTCATGATACATTGTGTGATGGTCAGTGGGAAGAATGCTCCTTACAGATAGCTAACAAGATCAATGGTGTCAGTGAGAACTTATCTAAGAGGCAGAAATTGCTTATTGATCAAGGAAACCCCTAGCAACCAACCTCTGGAGGAACCCTGGTTAATAAACTCTGCCTTAAGATGAGATAGCAATACCAGTAAGTCAACTATAGCTACAACTCATGAAATATGAGTGTGATGGTCAGTTGGAAGAATTCCTCTCTTACAGATAGCTAAAAAGATCAATTATGTCAGTGGGAACTTATCTGAGAGGAAGAAATTACTGATTGCTCAAGGAACCCCTAGCAACCTCTGAAGGAACTCTAGGGTTCCATGGAACCCTGTTTGAAAAGCCCTGAACTAGAAGGTAGAGTTGATGCTATTCCAACATAATGGCTCTATTATAAAATGATAACTTTTTAAATATTGGCCACAGGGTACATTTATCAGTAAGATTGCTGTAAAGAAAAGTAAAATGTATTAAAGTAGTAGAACTATATGCAAAAAAATTTCATTTTTTTTGGATAGAGTAAGGGAGGGTTATAACCCATGTCAGATTTTTTTTTTTGCCATCTGTGTCCCATTGCAGAGATTTTCCTTCACTTCCTGTCCCATAGCCAGAGCCGATCCGCCCTATACGCGGACTACGCAAGCTGCGTAGGGCCCCGCGGCGGATCGGCACTGCTCGGGGGCCCCTGGGGCCGCTGCCGCCGCTGTGAGGTCAGCGGCGCCTGAAAAAAAGATGGCCGTAGGGCCGACATGCAACTGCGCATGCGCCCGCCTTTCCGAAAATTGCCGAGCAGCGGCACCAGCGCTGGCGCATGCGCAGTTGCATGCCGGCCCCGCGGCCATCTTTTTTTCAGGCGCCGCTGCGCTCACAGCGGCGGCAGCGGCACCAGTGACACGATGGCGCTGAGTGGCGCCATTTTTAAAAAATAAAACGTCTCCTGTCCCCCCTCAAAGCCTCTGACCTCCTGGGCCCCCCTCCCCCTCGCAG
This sequence comes from Lithobates sylvaticus, assembly GCA_028564925.1. Taxonomy (NCBI): domain Eukaryota; kingdom Metazoa; phylum Chordata; class Amphibia; order Anura; family Ranidae; genus Lithobates; species Lithobates sylvaticus. Next base: position 44,366,830 of record CM053033.1, read on the forward strand.
GCAGCCTCTGACCTCCTGGGCCCCCTCCCCCTCGCAGGCAGCCTCTGACCTCCTGTCCCCCCTCAAAGCCTCTGACCTCCTGGGCCCCCTCCCCCTCGCAGGTAGCCTCTGACCTCCTGTCCCCCCTCAAAGCCTCTGACCTCCTGCCCCCCCCCTCGCAGCCTCTGACCACCTGCCCCCCCCTTCGCAGCCTCTGACCTCCTGCCCCCCTCGCAGCCTCTGACCTCCTGCCCCCCCCCTCGCAGCCTCTGACCTCCTGCCCCCCTCGCAGCCTCTGACCTCCTGCCCCCCCCCTCGCAGCCTCTGACCTCCTGCCCCCCCTCGCAGCCTCTGACCTCCTGGGCCCCCTCCCCCTCGCAGGCAGCCTCTGACCTCCTGGGCCCCCTCCCCCTCGCAGGCAGCCTCTGACCTCCTGTCCCCCCTCAAAGCCTCTGACCTCCTGCCCCCCCCCCCCTCGCAGCCTCTGACCACCTGCCCCCCCCTTCGCAGCCTCTGACCTCCTGCCCCCCCTCGCAGCCTCTGACCTCCTGCCCCCCCCCCCTCGCAGCCTCTGACCTCCTGCCCCCCCCCCTCGCAGCCTCTGACCTCCTGCCCCCCCCTCGCAGCCTCTGACCTCCTGTCCCCCCCTGCAGCCTCTGACCTCCTGTCCCCCCCCCCTGCAGCCTCTGACCTCCTGCCCCCCCCCCTGCAGCCTCTGACCTCCTGCCCCCCCCTCGCAGCCTCGGACCTCCTGCCCCCCCTCGCAGCCTCGGACCTCCTTTCCCCCCCCCCACCCCCCCCCCTCAGCCTCTGACCTCCTGTCCCCCCCCCTGCAGCCTCTGACCTCCTGTCCCCCCCTGCAGCCTCTGACCTCCTGCCCCCCCCCCTTCGCAGCCTCGGACCTCCTGCCCCCCCTCGCAGCCTCGGACCTCCTTTCCCCCCCTGCAGCCTCTGACCTCCTGCCCCCCCCCCCTCGCAGCCTCTGACCTCCTGTCCCCCCCTCGCAGCCTCTGACCTCCTGCCCCCCCTCGCAGCCTCTGACCTCCTGTCCCCCCCCCCCACAGCCTCTGACCTCTCCTGTTGCCCTCCCCCACAGCCTCTGACCTCTCCTGTTGCCCTCCCCCGCAGCCTCTGACCTTTCCTGTTGTCCCATCCGCAGCCTCTGACCTCCCCTGTCCCATCCGCAGCCTCTGACCTCCCCTGAGTCAAGAGAGGGAGCGCAGCCAGGATGGGGGTCATGGGAGAAGTCAGACATGTATGGACTGCGGAGAGGAAACTATGGGATAAAACCAGAGCCACCAAGCTGGAGCCGCCTGACTGAACCCTGCATGATGCACCTGAGAGGAGGTCAGTGACAGCACCGCCTTACAGTGCAAGGGGGAACTCTGATGTAAAGGGCAATGCTGCAGACCCTGATGTAAGTAGGGAGGCTCTCTGAGGACATGGATGTATGGGGGGCTCTCTGGGGACCCCGATATATAGAGGGGCTTTATAGGGATGCTCTCTGGGGACCCTGATGTAAGGGGGGTGCTCTCTGGGGACCCTAATGTAAGGGGGGTGCTCTCTGGGGACCCTGATGTAAGGGGGGTGCTCTCTGGGGACACTAATGTAAGGGGGGTGCTCTCTGGGGATCCTGATGTAAGGGGTGTCTCTCTGGGGATCCTGATGTAAGGGGTGTCTCTCTGGGGACCCTGGTGTAAGAAGGGGCTCTCTGGGGACCCTGATGTAAGGAGGGGCTTTATAGGGATGCTCTCTGGGGACCCTGATGTAAGGGGGGTGCTCTCTGGGGACCCTAATGTAAGGGGGGTGCTCTCTGGGGACCCTGATGTAAGGGGGTGCTCTCTGGGGACCCTAATGTAAGGGGGTGCTCTCTGGGGACCCTAATGTAAGGGGGGTGCTCTCTGGGAACCCTAATGTAAGGGGGTGCTCTCTGGGAACCCTAATGTAAGGGGGTGCTCTCTGGGGACCCTGGTGTAAGGGGGGGGGAGCTCTCTGGGGACCCTGGTGTAAGGGGGGGCTCTCTGGGGACCCTGGTGTAAGGGGGGGGGCTCTCTGGGGACCCTGGTGTAAGGGGGGGCTCTCTGGGGACCCTGGTGTAAGGGGGAGCTCTCTGGGGACCCTGGTGTAAGGGGGAGCTCTCTGGGGACCCTGGTGTAAGGGGGAGCTCTCTGGGGTCCCTGGTGTAAGGGGGGCTCTCTGGGGTCCCTGGTGTAAGGGGGGGGCTCTCTGGGGACCCTGGTGTAAGGGGGGGGCTCTCTGGGGACCCTGATGTATGGGAGGCTCTCTGGGGTCCCTGGTGTAAGGGGGGGGGCTCTCTGGGGACCCTGATGTAAGGGGTGGCTCTCTGGGGATCCTGATGTAAGGGGTGGCTCTCTGGGGACCCTGGTGTAAGGGGGGGGCTCTGGGGATCCTGGTGTAAGGGGTGGCTCTCTGGGGGACCCTGGTGTAAGGGGGGGCTCTCTGGGGATCCTGATGTAAGGGGGGGGCTCTGGGGACCCTGGTGTAAGGGGTGGCTCTCTGGGACCCTGGTGTAAGGGGGGCTCTCTGGGGACCCTGGTTAAGGGGGGGCTCTCTGGGGATCCTGATGTAAGGGGTGGCTCTCTGGGGACCCTGATGTAAGGGGGGGATCCACACTCAGATATGTAAAGATAAATATATAATGTCTGTTCTATATTGTTGTACTTATTCTTTGACTGTTTTGTTTAAAGGAGAAAGGATTGTATTGGGAGCGCTGAAGTGTCAGGTGTGACTGTGTGGCAATGGCAAATGGTTTACACGGGTCAGGTAAAGGGCCCCTCAGCAGAATTTTGCTTAGGGCCCCAGGAGGTCAGGATCGGCACTGCCCATAGCCAAATTAACAGGAAATTCCTTGGGGACCCCATCTCACCAGAACTAGTGTCCCCATTTGAAGATTACCCCTCTATTACTTTTCTGGGGACAACCCAAAATCTGGGTTTCCTTTTCTTTCACTTTAAATGATAATGGTAAACATTACAAATAGAGAGGGTAAATCTCCTGAACGGGGGCACAGACAGCAATAAAAAACTGACAGGTAATCCCTCACCACTCTATCCAAAACTAAAAAAAAAGTTACACCTTTAGTTCTAATTAAAAACATCCTGTTCTCTTTGAGTTGCTTTCTTTGTGTGAAATCCCTGGTATTCCTGCTTTCCTATTACAAACTGAACACATTAAGCAGGAGAGCACAACATGGTCAGTTAGTTAAACTGGGAACTCAGCCTGCTCTCCAATGATCAGATTTGTCCAGACGTGCCCACCCCCGCCCCGCACAGCCATTCACTGGCAAGTTCAATGTGCTGCTGTTTCTCCTCCCCCAGCTCTCATGCAGCTGAGAACAGAGGATTTGTGAATACTTAAAAAAAAAGGGAAAAATGTATTTATAATGCTTTTTATATCTATAAACAATTGTTTTACTTTTCATTTCTGTTTTAAACTTAATGGGTTGTTTTACAAGGGGAGGGTTTACAATCACTTTAAATGCTGTCTATGTCTCTGTTGGGGAGAGGTCACCTCATTTTCTTTTCAAGAGGAAATTAGGAGAACCTCCTCAACAGGGACTCAGATAGCTACAAAAAAATTGACAAGAAGTTCTAAGTCATCTCCTTGGTCTAAAAGCAACTCATTAAATTAATATTTCATAATACTAAGCAACTTATGATCCCACTATCTCTGACTTTATGTGATATTCCATGAAGAATTGCGAAGTGTTATGCCGCGTATACAGGACCGGAATTCTCGTTGGAAAAAGCTCTGATTTTCTTGCCTACACGCGGTCACACCAAATTCCGATAGTCAATAACACCGCGACATACAACACGTTCGATGGCACTATAAAAGGGAAGTTTAATCCTTCCGAACATGCGTCGAATTGTTTCCGAGCATGCGTCGGAATTTTGCGTGTCGGAATTGCATACACACGATCGGAAAATCCGATAGAAAGGTTTTCCATTGGAAAAATTAAAGCGGAAGTAAACCCTCCTATCATTTTCAGCCAAGGAAGCTGCCATCTTGGTCTCTGTCTAATCTTCAACTGCCATGATGCTGCACATGTGATCAGTTATGACTCCAGCCATTGGATGGTTCGACAGTTTGGTTGAGAGCACAACCAACGTGACAGCTAGCATTCTACGGCATGCCAGGAATGTGACTTTTTTGAAGCCGTTAAATCGATGGGTTTACTTCCGCTTTAAGAACAGGCTCTCACTCTAAAGTCCGTCATAAATGACGACAGAAAAAGACTGATGGGCATACACACGGTCAGAAAATCCGATGAAAAGCTCCCATCGGACTGTTTCCATCGGAAATTCCTGCTGTGTGTACGCGGCATTAGATTTTCCTAAACCGATTGCTAACACTTTGCTGATGCATGGCCCACAGAAGGAGAGTCGTGCAAGCACAGATTTTAAAGACAGGCAGAAAAACGTATCCAACTGTACTTAAATCCTGGGAACAGAGTGAGAATGTTGTTAGATTTTCCTTACAGACTTCCTTTATGATAAAAAAAAATACGTAATATAAGAGACAAAAGTGTTATTTATATTAAGGAAGTTCTCACTTTAGAATATTAAAATGTACATTGGGTTTTATTTTAACAATTTAATTAAAAAAAAATTCAAGTACAAATAAACCTTACCCTATAATTTGTATTTCTTTTAATATAAAAAAGTGTACTTCCTATTCCTCTTCTGGAGGGGCCTAGAACATTTTGTTAATGATTAATATAAAGTCAGTGGAATTCCACAGTTATTGAAAGCCTTACGCCCAAGTATGAACGGCATTGCTAGATCAGCAAAGGCAGTTGTCAAGGAAACCTCTGTGTAATCTATTTAATCGGCTCCCAAAACACCAATCAAGGTCAGATAACGCACTTAAACACCATACGAACACTCTCATATGGCATAAAACTTTGTATCAAGACAGCAGGGAGGAAAAACCTCATTAGGATGTAACGGGGAAAACCAAATTCAGTTCTGAAAGGTGTTAATTGGGATAGCAGTTCTGTGCGTAATAATACCGCTCACACGGTGCAGTTATTTCCACACAGGTTTTAAATGCTGAAATTGATTTTTAGAGATTCTGTTTAGCACCAGAGTTGGTTTATGTGACTTTACAGAGAAAATACTTAGCATGCATCATCTGTATTATGATTATTAATCACTATCACTGTGAACCCATTTACAAAGTGGTACCATGTAATGCAGGACTTTACAAAGCTGATTGGATTCGGAGAGCATTCTGCCCTAGGCACATGTCACCCCCTTTTATTCAAGCCCATTCTGCAACCAAGCATAGTCCTTATTCAATAAAGAGTATTTAAAATGTATCAAAGGCAAATCATTTTTTTTTTTTTGGTAGTGTAAGGAAGGGTTAGAACCCCTGTTATGCTTTCATTGCTGTCTGTGACTGAGGAGGTTTACCCTTCTAATTGTCCACTGTCAGCAGGACTGAAAGTGAGGGAAATCCAAAATTTTGAGTTGTTAACAGAACAAGAATAGAGAGGAATACCTGTTCAGGTGCTACTCTACAAGAGATTTCCCTCACTTTGGAGATATTTCATAGATATGTCAAATCAAATCACAAGCCACATTGTTGATTTACTAAAGGAACTGTTCCCTTCACAAGGAAAGTTGCACTTAAAAAATACAGTATCTCACAAAATTGAGTACACCCCTCACATTTTTGTAAATATTTTATTATATCTTTTATTGTGACAACACTGAAGAAATTACACTTTGCTACAACTTGTATAACAGTGTAAATTTGCTGTCCCCTCAAAATAACTCAACACACAGCCATTAATGTCTAAACCACTGGCAATAAAAGTGAGTATATCCCTAAGTGAAAATGTCCAAATTGGGCCAGATTCACCATTTTCCCTCCCTGGTGTCATGTGACTCGTTAGTGTTACAAGGTCTCAGGTGTGAATGGGGAGCAGGTGTGTTAAATTTGGTGTTATCGCTCTCACCCTCTCATACTGGTCACTGGAAGTTTAACATGGTGCCTCATGGCAAAGAACTCTCTCTGAGGATCTGAAAAGAATTTTTGCTCTACATAAAGATGTCCTAGGCTATAAGAAGATTACCAAGACCCTGAACCTGAGCTGCAGCACGGTGGCCAAGACCATACAGAGGTTTAAAAGGACAGGTTCCACTCAGAACAGGCCTCGCCATGGTCAAACAAAGAAGTTGAGTGCACGGGCTCAGCGTCATATCCAGAGGTTGTCTTTGGGAAATAGACGTATGAGTGCGGCCAGCATTGCTGCAGAGGTTGAAGGGGTGGGAGGTCAGCCTGTCAGTGCTCAGACCATACGCCGCACACTGCATCAAATTGGTCTGCATGGCTGTCAACCCAGAAGGAAGCCCCTTCTAAAGATGATGCACAAGAAAGCCCGCAAACAGTTTGCTGAAGACAAGAGGACATGGATTACTGGGACCATGTCCCATGGTCTGATGAGACCAAGATAAACTTATTTGGTTTAGATGGTGTCAAGCGTGTGTGACAGCACCCAGGTGAGGAGTACAAAGACAAGTATGTCTTGCCTACAGTCAAGCATGGTGGTGGGAGTGTCATGGGCTGCAGGAGTACTTCCGTCACTGGGGAACTACAGTTCATTGAGGGAACCATGAATGCCAACATGTACTGTGACATACTGAAGCAGAGCATGATCCCCTCCCTTCAGGGACTGGGCTGGAGGGCAGTATTCCAACATGAAAATTACATCAAACACCTCCAAGATCACCACTGCCTTGCTAAAGAAGCTGAAGGTAAAGGCGATGGACTGGTCAAGCATGTCTCCAGACCTAAACCCTATTGAGCATCCTCAAACATAATGTGGAGGAGCGCAAGGTCTCAACATCCACCAGCTCTGTGATGTCATCATGGAGAATTGGAAGAGGACTCTAGTGGCTACCTGTGAAGCTCTGGTGAACTCAATGCCCAAGAGGGTTAAGGCAGTGCTGGAAAATAATGGTTGCCACACAATATATTGACACTTTGGGCCCAATTTGGTAATTTTCACTTAGGGGTGTACTCACTTTTGTTGCCAGCAGTTTAGACATTAATGGTTGTGTGTTGAGTTATTTTGAGGGGGCAGCAAATTTACACTGTTATACAAGCTGTACACTCACTACTTTACATTGTAACAAAGTGTAATTTCTTCAGTGTTGTCACATGAAAAGATATAGACCCCTTTCACACTGGGGAGGTGCGCGCGTTAGCTGTAAAGCTTTACAGCTGATATTATAAGGTGCTTTTCGGCCACTAGTGGGTGCTTTTAACCCTCGTTTGTGGCAGAGGAAAGGGCAGGGGTGGTGGAGCAGCAGTATATACACCGCTCCCGCACCGCCCCAAAGATGCTGCTTGCACACTGGGGTGGCTTGAGAGGCACTTTTCAGACGCTTTACAGGCGCTATTTTTGGTGCTAAAACACCTGAAAAGCGCCCCATTGTGAAAGGGATCATAATAAAATATTTACAAAAATGTGAGGTGTGTACTTACTTTTTTGAGATACTGTAAGCATGCTCCAAAGCTTAGGGAATTTGGTGCAATTTTACTTTGCAAATAATTCCCAATAATGTGCACGAAAAATAGTAAAACAGCATTTTTTTCCCTTGCATATGATTAGGTGATGAAAGTCAGCAGAGCTTCACCTCATTAAACTCTGGGGGAAATTACCTTGCAAAGTGCAACTTCCCTTGCATAGTAAACAGCCTATTTCCATTTAGTAAATCAATCCCAATGTTACACCAGACAAAATTAGTATACTACATTACTAGGGATGAGCCAAAGGTTTGGTTTGAACTTAAGTTCAGACCAAGCTTTGGGACATTCGGCAAATGCCTGAACTTTTTTCCATTTGGGCCCCTGTTTGGCAGGAGCTGAATATCATATATAGAAGTGGTATTTTTTTGGCTTCTAAACATTACAGCTTCTCGCTGTCAATGGTTGTTAAGGAAGCAATTGGTGCTAGGATTTGCCATGTCCCTAGCATCTGATGACAACACCGGCACCAATGATTACATGGCTGGGAATCCCCAGCAATGTAAACAAAAGGGGCAGGGATAGCGGTGACATGCCCAAATAAGGCCACTTCATGTATTAGGGCAATGATGTCACTACTGTTCGCACCCTTCCCTTTTATAGTTGCTGTAATTCCCTTTTATAGTTGCTGTAATTTTATGAGTAGCATAGGGATCAGTTGTGTGTCGGGTCTGCCAGGTTTTTTTTGGCTACCCAGAGGGTGGCAGACATTGCGAGTGACAATAGATTTACAAAAAGGGAGATTTCGGGAATTGGATTTTTTTTAATACAGTGGTGTGAAAAAAGTGTTTGCCCCCTTCCTCATTTCCTGTTCCTTTGCATGTTTGTCACACTTAAGTGTTTCGGAACATCAAACCAATTTAAAAAATAGTCAAGGACAACACAAGTAAACACAAAATGCAATTTGTAAATGAAGGTGTTTATTATTAAAGGTGAAAAAAAATCCAAACCATCATGGCCCTGTGTGAAAAAGTGATTGCCCCCCTTGTTAAAACATACTATAACTGTGGTTGTCCACACCTGAGTTCAATTCTCTAGCCACACCCAGGCCTGATTATTGCCACACCTGTTCACAATCAAGGCATCACTTAAATAGGAGCTGCTTGACACAGTAAGGTCCACCAGAAGATCCTTAAAAGCTACACATCATGCCGAGACCCAAAGAAATTCAGGAACAATTGAGAAAGAAAGTAATTGAGATCTATCAGTCTGGAAAGGGTTATAAAGCCATTTCCAAAGCTTTGGGAATCCAGTGAACCACAGTGAGAGCCATTATCCACAAATGGCGAAGACATGGAACAGTGGTGAACCTTCCCAGGAGTGGCCGGCCGCCCAAAATTACCCCAAGAGCGCAGCGACGACTCATCCAAGAGGTCACAAAAGACCCCACAACAACGTCCAAGGAACTGCAGGCCTCACTTGCCTCAGTTAAGGTCAGCGTTCATGCCTCCACCATCAGGAAAAGACTGGGCAAAAATGGCCTGCATGGCAGAGTTCCAAGGAGAAAACCACTGCTGAGCAAAAAGAACATCAAAGCTCGTCTCAATTTCTCCACAACACATCTTGATGATCCCCAAGACTTTTGGGACAACATTCTGTGGACCGATGAGACAAAAGTGGAACTCTTTGGAAGGTGTGTGTCCAAGTATATCTGGCGTAGAAGGAACACTGCATTTCAGAAAAAGAACATTATACCAACAGTAAAATATGGTGGTGGTAGTGTGATGGTCTGGGGCTGTTTTGCTGCTTCAGGACCTGGAAGACTTGCCGTGATAAAAGGAACTATGAATTCTGCTGTCTACCAAGAGATCCTGAAGGAGAATGTCCGACCATCTGTTCGTGTACTCAAGCTGAAACGAACTTGGGTTCTGCAGCAGGACAATGATCCTAAACACACCAGCAAGTCCACCACCGAATGGCTGAAGAAAAACAAAATGAAGACTTTGGAGTGGCCTAGCCAAAGTCCTGACCTGAATCCTATTGAGATGTTGTGCTATGACCTTAAAAAGGCCGTTCATGCTCGAAAACCCTTTAATGTAACTGAATTAGGACAATTCTGCAAAGATGAGTGGGCCAAAATTCCTCCAGGACGCTGTAAAAGCCTCATTGCACGTTATCGCAAACGCTTGGTTGCAGTTGTTGCTGCTAAGGGTGGCCCAACCAGTTATTAGGTTTAGGGGGCAATCACTTTTTCACACAGGGCCATGATGGTTTGGATTTTTTTCACCTTTAATAATAAACACCTTCATTTACAAATTGCATTTTGTGTTTACTTGTGTTGTCCTTGACTATTGTTTAAATTGGTTTGATGTTCCGAAACACTTAAGTGTGACAAACATGCAAAGGAACAGGAAATGAGGAAGGGGGCAAACACTTTTTCACACCACTGTAAAGGACCATTTTTTTGACAGGTGTAGCAACCAGGTAGGGAGCTCAGCATTACAGCCTCAGTGCCTACCTCCCATGACAAATTCATGTACATGTACCTGACAAGCAATGTTAATTTTGTTGGTGAAAATATTTTCGTTGTCTAAATAAATACTATTTTAGTGGACTAAAATACGACTAAAACTAAAATGGCATTTTAGTCAAAAGACTATGACTAAAACTAAATCAAAAATTGATGTCAAAATTAACTCTACACCCCATAAAAAATAAGTAAGGGGCATCTGTTAAGCTGCTCTAAGGAAAAAAAAAGGCTTTTTTTTTTCCTAATATTTTTTTTTTTCTCTTGAATTCTTATTAAAAAAGAAAGGCTTAACAAGAGTCAAAAGTCATACAACACATATGAAGGCAATATAGAGTTATTGTAACCAAATCTTTCAGAACGTTGTTTGTATAACAGATTTGAGTTCACAGTAGTTAAGAAAACATTTATGTTTTTCTTAATATTTAATGTTGGTAATATATTCAGGTAATATGTGCAATTGCATTGTAGTCAATAGAGTTCACAGTTTTTTTGGGGGGTTTTATATACTAAAGTTGCACTTTTGTTTGTAATAAAAACAATATATTTCAATAAATACTTATTGAAAGAAAAAAAAAGCAATATTTTTGTTTGTTTATGAAACTCGGTTTGATTTATGAACAGCTAAATCTGTGTCTGTAGTGCATGTTCAAACCTTAATACCATAAATAATAACATGTTATTAGATTTTTACTCCAGGAGTATATAATGGGTTTGGCAATTCTAGAGAAATGCTTAAATAATGCATTACAATTTAACTAAACCCATTAGATATTAGTCAACTAAAATGTACTGGATATTTTAGTTGACTAAAATTAGTCAAAAGACTAAAATACGACTAGAACTAAAAATGTAATTTTAGTCAAAAGACTGACTAAAACGAAATGGAAATTTGACATCAAAATGAACACTGCTGACAAGGAACATTAATCTACCACAACAACTGATGCTTTTTGTGTAGAAGTGTGACAGAATTCGTAACACTGTTTAGAAAACTCTTTATGAATTCCAGAGATTATCCCAAGGAAAGCTTAAAGTTTCAGTCTAACCAAAACTGATATTTCAGTCGTTGGTAGATGCTGGAGAATCAAACCACCTGAAAACTGATTATATCTCAAAGACTCTATAGGTGATACAGTATATCTTTATTTGTGTTTACCAGTTTTCAAACTTACATTACTCAATTTGAGTAATTTTTTTGCTTGTGATATTATGCGGAATGCAATAAGAGGTTCTGGAACACTCAATATTGCCAGATGGGAAGTAACAGAATCAAGAATTATGGCAGTGATATCTCACTGTTGAAGTATCCAAGTAATACCGTGTTTCCCCGAAAGTAAGACAGTGTCTTATATTGGGAAAAAATTGTCCTGATGGACCACGGAAAACATTATTGCTGCTCCCGCGGCCTCCACATCCCTCCGCTCATCCCGCTCTAACCGTCCGCATCCCGCAGTTAAAGGGGCACTGACAGCTAAAAAACTGTGTAAAATGTGTTTTTTTTAGTGTATATGCATTTTATGCGCTACAGAAGAGGACTACAAGTCCCAGCAAGCAAGGCTGCACTGCATTACAGAGGACTACAAGTCCAAGCATACAAAGCTGCTATGCTCAGCAGAGGAGAACTGTAAGCCCACACAGCCCGGTATGTTGGGACTTGTAGTCCTCCTCAGCTGCATCTTGTGGTTACATAATACCGTAAGAGCTGCAGAGAATCTCTTCACACCCCCCTCCCCCTCCTTGGTCTCTCTCTGTATGACCAGCACTGACCTTTTTTCCGGGAGGACACAGAGCCAGTGACACCTGTCGGCAGACTGATCAAAACGGCGCTGTCTCTTCAGTCGGAGGGGGAGGGCACTGGCCTGGCACCCCCCCCCCCAGGGTGCGGCCCGCACCCCCAGCCCCACTGTTGAAGTATCCAAGTAATAGGAATAGCCAAGGGATGACTAAGGCCACTAGGCTCAACCTGTAACACATGAACCAATCAGAATCTGTCTGGCCCATACTGGCAGTGCTGGACAGAGAGGAGAGAAAGCAGTAAGGGTTTCAAATCTGATCTGGGGTTAGGTCACCTTTACAGATTTTCTGTAAATGTGAACTTGCACTTTAAGGAACTTTTCAGGCAATTTACATTGTCACTAGTTTCTTTGAAGAAGTGATGAAATGATTACTGACAGCAGAGCAAACATGATTATTAAAGATGTAATTTTAAGTTACTGCTATGGACTTCAACACAGTTCTCTTTATGCCCTCTCCATATGAGGGGTCATTGTTTCTATAAATAATTTTTATGTCAGAAGATATTGAAGAGGGTATTTGAAAACCTTTTGATTCCCTAGTCCAGAGGTTTACATTTATTTAAAACATTGAGTGTCAAAGGGTTAAACAGATTAGAAATGCATTGTGCTAATGACTGATAGAAAATGTGCTTTATTTAAACAAAAAAAAAATATATATCTATATATGAGAGGGGTTTTCAGGGAATGTTGTTGCTTTTTGTTATTACCAACGATTATTATTGGTGCTCTCAATACATATAAAGTCACAAAAAGCTCCACAACAATTGCTTAATATACATACAGAAAGTATATACCAAAGCTCAACAATTTTTGTTAATATAAAACTACAGAAAAAGAAGAAAACTGCCACCCTACAATTCCCAACGGTAAGGTGTAAAGATATAGATATACGTCTACAGAATATCTATATCTATATATATAGTTGCTCTCATAAGTTTACATACCCTGGCAGAATTTATGATTTCTTGGCCATTTTTCAGAGAATATGAATAATAACACAAAAACTTTTCTTTCACTCCTGGTTAGGCTGAAGCCACTTATTTATTTATTTTCCATAAATAAGTTTATTAAAGATTTTGTCAAACAATACATAACATAGACAGAAGCCATTTATTATCAATCATCTGTGTTTACTCTTTTTAAATCATAATGACAACATAAACTACCCAAATGACCCTGATCAAAAGTTTACATACCCTTGTGATTTTGGCATGATAACATGCACACAAGTTGACACAAAGGGGTTTGAATGGCTATTAAAGGTAACCATCCTCGCCTGTGATCTGTTTGCTTGCAATTAGTGTGTGTTTATAAAAGGTCAATGAGTTTCTGGGCTCCTGACAAACCCCTGCATCTTTCATCCAGTGCTGCACTGACGTTTCTGGATGAGTCAAGTTAAAGGTGGCAATACACGGTATTAAGAACTGGGGTATGTAAACTTTTGATCAGGGTCATTTGGGTAGTTTCTGTTGTCATTATGATAAAAAAAAAGAGTAAACACAGGTAATTGATAGCAAATAGCTTCAGCCAAACACTAACCATGGGTGAAAGAAATGTGTTTGTGTTATCATTCCTATTCTCTGAAAAATGGCCAAGAAATCATAAATTCTGCCAGGGTATGTAAACTATTTCGTAATTCATGTCCGAAATTTTGTACGAAATACAAATTTCCGTTGTTTAACTTTTCGTAACAATTACGAATGTTCGTTATGATTAATTTATCATTATGAGGGGCTCACCACCATCCCTGTGCTGTGCTGACTTCCTGAGTTTTTAGCTTTTAGGTTTGTTAACTTTTCGTAACAATTACGAATGTTCATTAGGAATTTGGATCCGAAATTCGTAAATGAAATTTCATATTTCGTACAGAATTCGGAAGCATAGCAATTCGTATTTTGGATCCTCCCGAATGTACGAATTTACGGAAATTCGTACGAATTTTAGATTCGTACGAAACTAATTGCACATGTCTACTATTTGTACTAAAATAAAAAATATGCAAGATAAGTGTGCAAAATGTGACAGTGTATTCAAGTGTGTGTTCACCAATGCCAGAAGTCTGCCAAGAAAAATAGGTGAGGTGGAGGCTCTGTTGCAGGAGGAGAACGATGATCTAATTGGTATTGCTGAATCTAGGCTTAATTTTTCAAATGACTGGGTTATTAATATTCCTGGCTATGCTCTCTTTTGGAAAGACAGGGTAAAATGGAGGGGTGGTGGTGTCTGTCTCTATGTGTTAAGTGATCTCAAAGCGAGTGTGAAAGAGGACCTAGTTGATGGAGAGTGTGATGAGTCTGAAGCATTATGGGTGAAAATGTACATGGGTGTGAGTACTACTAAGGTTATCAGTTAATGACTGGAACGGTACCATTGGTTTGGCGCAGGGCCAATGCGGTGCCTATTTTTAAAAAAGGGATCAAAGTCTTTACCAATTAACTATAGACCTGTCAGTTTAACTTCTATAGTTGGGAAGATACTGTAGCGTTTAATAAAATACAGCATAGATGAGTTCTTGCTGGAAAAAAAATTTAAGCATCAGAATGGATTCATGAAAGACAGAAGTTGTCAAACAAACCTGATTTCTTTTTATGAGGAGGTAAGTAAAACCTTGGACAGAGGGATGGCTGTGGATGTAGTATACTTGGATTTTGCAAAAGCGTTTGAAACAGTTCCCCAAACACGGCTAATGTGTAAGGTTAAGTCTACAGGCTTGGAAAGATTAGTTTGTAAATGGATAGAAAACTAGCTAAAAGAAAGAATTCAGAGAGTAGTGGTTAATGATTTCTTACTCTGAATAGTCTAAGGTTATCAGTGGTGTACCCCAAGGTTCAGTGCTGGGGCCCTTACTTTTTAATATCTTTATAAATGATATTGGGTCTGGTATTTAAAGTACAATTTCAGTCTTTGCAGATGACACCAAGTTATGCAGTGGAATAACATCCTTACAGGATGTCTTCAACTTACATGCCAACCTCAATGCACCGTTTGATTGGGCACTATGTAGCAAATGAGGTTTAATGTTGATAAATGTAAAGTTATGCACTTGGGGGCTAAGAATATGCATGCATTATACATACTAGAGGGAGTACAACTGAGGGAATCCTTAGTGGAGAAGGATCTGGGGGTTTTGGTAGATCATAAGCTTAATAATAGCATGTAATGCCAAGCTGTAGTTTCCAAGGGAGCAAAGTCCTTTCTTGTATTAAGAGAGGTATGGGCTCCGGAGAGAGAGAGAGAGATAATTTTGCCCCTGTACAAATCATTAGTAAGACCTCATCTGGAATATGCAGTTCAGTTTTGGGCACCAGTTCTCAAAAAGGATATCAGGGAACTGGAGAAAGTGAAGAGACGGGCCACCAAGTTGATAAGAGGCATGGAGGAGCTCAGCTATGAGGAAAGATTAGAGGAACTGAATTCTCCCTTGAGAAGAGGAGATTAAGGTGGACATGATCAAAATGTACAAATACATAAGGGGCCATATAGTGAACTTGGTGTTGAGTTATTCACTTCAAGGTCATCACAGAGGACAAGAGGGTACTCTTTACATCTAGAGGAAAATACCTTTTCATTTCCAAATACGGAAAGGATTTTTCACAGTAAGAGCTGTAAAAATGTGGAATAGACTCCCTCCAGAGGGGGTTCTGGCATCTCAGTAGATTGCTTTAACCTCCCTGGCGGTTTTCCCGAGTGTGGCTCAGGGTTAAATTTCAGCACCATTAGCGGTAACCCGAGCCACACTTGGGATTGCATTGCAGGATCCTGGTGTGGTATACTTACCTTGTCCCCAGGATCCTGCAATGTCCCCCCACTGTGTCCGTGGGCTGTGTCCTCCGCCCGATGCCTCTCTGTGCTGGGCTCCGTTCCCTGTGAGTGTCGCAACGCACGGGGGCGGAGCCCGGCAGCAAATTCAAAAATTTTTAAAAGCATAATACATACAGTACACTGTAATCTTACAGATTACATTACTGTATGAAATTATTTCACATCCCTTTTGTCCCCAGTGCTTTGTCCAATGCCCTGCATGTAGTTTTATATGATATATATACTGTTCTTATGGCCTGTAAACTGGAGATTGTCCATAGCAACCAAAAAGTGTCCCTTTACGTCAAAAATGGTATTAGACTAGCTAGAAAACAGCGATAGTAAATTAGAACACTTGCAGAATTGAGCCATAGTGAATCGTGGGGAAATTAATTTTATTATATTATTATTTTTTATAATTATTTATATTTTTTATTATATTATAATTTATGATTTTGTGTTTCAAACTTCATCATACCTGAGATATCTACTAGACTCTTGTTTGGACAGATTTAAGTGTGTTATTGCTAAGAATTACAGGACTACAATATAAAACGCCAAATTTCTATGCAAAATAATTGTACTTTGAGACGCAAAAATCTGACATAATCATACTGCCAGGGAGGTTAAAAAAGGCCTGGATTCTGTCCTAGGTGTATATAATATAACTGGGTACTAACATTTATAGGTAAAGTTGATCCAGGGAATATCTGATTGCCTCTCAGGGATCAGGAAGGAATTTTTTCTCCTGCTGTAGCAAATTGTGTATGTGGGATTGTATGTTTTTTTTTTTTTTTTGGTTGAACTAGATGGACTTTTTTCAACCTGACAAACTATGTAACTATGTAACCTACCAGCATGCCTTTGGAGTGTGAGAGGAAACCGGAGTTCCCGAAGGAAACCCACACAGGCACAGGGAGAACATGCAAACTCCAGGCAGATTGTATCATGGTTGGGATTTAAACGACCTTAGTGCTGCTGGGTGGAAGTGCTATCCACTTAGAATGATGTTAAATAGAGGTATTTAGGTGGAACAAAGTGAGCTCCTTGGCAGAATAAAGAAGCAGAACTCCAGCCAAAACCAACAAGATAAAAATGAATGCTTCACTAAAAGATAAAATAACAAAACCAATTTGCAATATTCACCTTCAATCCGGATATTTTCATCATAGTACTTTATTATGTCCTCATTCCGATAGCATCATTCTACCCATTCCCTTTAAACCCAATTCATTCTGGACCTACACCAGCCTGTAACCAGACAGTGAAAGGAATATCAGCTCAGTTTATTTCTCTGTCACTCTGCTTTCCCTCTATATCAGCATGCTTCTTGTCAGCACATGGACTGATCAGCTCCTTTATTACTTCTTCCTCTCCTACTCCATCACTGCTGTACTGGGACTGCAAGAGGCTGATACCAGTTTGAATTCAGGTATTTGCACTGCTTGAATTTAAAAAAAATATATGTTATTTGTCTCTTCTACATCTACCTAGAGTTTACCTTCATGATGGTTAGTAAACTAACAGACATTGTTTACAGTGGCAGACATATCGCCAATTCAACCTATGCAAGCACACAAGGGTCTTATGGTCTTTTTTAACTCATGATAACTTTTTTGTTAATTTCACAAACATAAATATTGTTTAAGTGTGTATTTTTTTTTTCTTTATGTAAGGGACATTTTCTCATGAATCATCAATTTATCACACATTCTGCCATGCATGCATGTGCCATATGTCATCATCATAGTTATTTGTAATCATGTGACCCCCATGATAGGAGGATAGAGCCAGCCCTCCTATACCCACCAGTTCAGCAAGAGGCCGGATGCAGAGAAGGTACTCTTAATTACCTTTGTCTGCAAGTCAATTAATCCTGAGGCTTTACAGAATTGAAAGAAAATGTTTATTTGGCCCAATTAGTTTATCAGAGGAGACTGGGGAGTAGAATGGGGACTATTTGATAATTTTTGAGTGCAAGTGGAGCAATCTTTGCCACAGCTCCCAACAATAAAGCTATCTTCCACATTAATCCACCAAGGCACACTGGAACTTTAGTATTGGATAGCCCTGGCACAGAGGATTACTCTTTTGGTTAAATAGCCTTCGATCCTCGATTTCTCTGACTGGCCTGCTGAATTGATAGGGTCCAAGAAACATCCTCTGTACTGTACTTTTCTGAAGTAAAACTATGTTAGATTTACTCTTTGTGACTTATTGCCAAATCAGTAAGTGGCCATACTGTGATCTTAAGAGGTATATTATTGCATATATTGACATTTGAAATAGAACATGGACAATTGTTAACAGAGGGTAGCACTTGGACAATACTAAATGGGGAAGGTATGCTGCTGTCGTGGCAAACTGGCAAAGTTGTAAAAAAAAGTAATTGAGACAGACTGAGATAGTGAGAAGACAGATTTCTAACATGTACCATAACATCACCCTGGTGTGACAACACAGACTAACATATACTACTGTGTTTTTGAATGTTTCTTGATTGATAAATTATATGTAGCAGATGTTTATAAGTCAATTGATTGTTATAGTCTCTACCCCTTATGCCACGTACACACGACCGGACTTTCCGTCAGAATAGGTCCGACGGAATCATTCCGTCAGATAGTCCGATCATGTGTGGGATAATCCTATCGTTTTTGTAAAAAAAGTCAGACGGACCTAGAAATAGAACATGTTTCAAATCTTTCCGACGGACTCAATTAATATGGGGAAAACCGTTCATCTGTATGCTGGTCCGACGGACCAAATACGACGCAAGGGCAGCTATTGGCTACTGGCTATTGAACTTCCTTTTCTAGTCCCGTCGTACGTCATCACGTTCAAAACTAACGTACTTTCAAACGGACTTTGGTCCGTTCGCGTGGGGGCGAGTCCGTTTGTTCGGAAGTCCGTCGGAACTCAGTCGGAAAGACCATCGGACCTATTCTGCTGGAAAGTCCGGCCGCGTGTACGTGGCATTACACTCATGAGAAAGCAGAGAAGGTCCAGGAAATACATTGAGTGTTCTCACCTATCCCTCACTATATACTAACAGCAGTTATGGAGTAATAATATATGCTAAGACATCCTATTACATAATAATGTAGGTGTTGGACAAGGTGTTTTCTACATACGGGTGTTTATACTGGCACGACTGATGGAAAACATTTTCTACCTGTAACATGTCTTGATTCTGTTTTCAAGCACTTTATTATTATTTAATAAAAGTATGTTTTGTGTAATATCTGAATGAAGTCAGTGCCTTAAAAGTCTGCACATTTTCAGATTTATAGATTTCCACCATTGGCATAATATGGCCACATGACCATATTTGGACCATTACATATTTTATCAATGATGGCACCAGCATCCCTGCCACATTGTTACATGTGGTTGTGGCATAGGGAATTCCACAGCTGCAGCTGATTGCGTCAGTGGCCTGCTATCATGGGACAGTTTTCCTACATGTTCATGAAACAGACTCCAAACTGAGTAATTAACCGATATGCTCCATATATTTACAATGTCTATACCTTCTGTAGGATGAGGCATGTTTCAGAGTAAGCCCATAAAATATCCTTCACCCTTAAAAATCTTTTAGCTGTAGAATAAATCAGGTTTCTTAGGTAAAACCTTGAGAAATAAAACCGTGAACATTTAGCAGAAATTATTATTTAACATATCCTAAACCACTTCTATCTGAAAGTGGAATAAGCTGTAAATGGCTATATGTAAATAGTCTTAGCTGTAATTTTATTTTATTAGAATTCACAGATGCCCATCAGAAACAATTATTTTTTAACAGATAATGCCTTAATTGCAACTTGTTTAGAAATATTTTGGTTTACTATGCTAATGTTTGTGAGAACAAAATACCTTATGTTCTGCATTAAAGGGCTACCTTCATGCATAGAAAATTCACTGTAGATTTTTCATGCAAGAGGATGTGTATATAATAAACAAATATATACATATAGTTTGTCCAGTTACTGGCAATGCAACAATGCAACAATGATTTGTATGACTAAACCATACTTTTTTTTCTTCTATTTTGGACAAGGTGTATACATATAAATACACAGCCATCATATATTCCATCATATATTCCATAAAGTATACCTGTTATCAGGATTTTTATGTGACAGAACATATATTAACTAAAAAGGTATGTATGTAGTATGTTCAGGAGAGGAGTGTGGCGTGTATTACGGTGGGTAGCATGTGCAGGAGAGGAGTGCAGAGTGTATGGTGGCAGGTAGTATGTGCAGGAGAGGAGTTCAGAGTGTATAGCGATGGGTAGTATGTGTAGGAGAGGAGTGTGGAGTGTATGGCAGGGGGTAGTATATGCAGGAGAGAAGTGCAGAGTTTATGGCAGCAGGTAGTATGTGTAGGAGAGGAGTGCGGAGTGTATGGCAGGGGGTAGTATATGCAGAAGAGAAGTGCAGAGTTTATGGCGGCAGGTAGTATGTGTAGGAGAGGAGTGCAGGAGAGGAGTGCAGAGTGTATGGTGGTGGGTAGTATTTGCAGGAGAGGAGTACAGTGTATGAGGAGTGCAGGAGAGGAGTGCAGAGTGTAAGGCGGTGGGTAGTATGAGCAGGAGAGGAGTGTGGAGTGTGTAGCAACAGGTAGTATGTGCAGGAGAGGAGTGCAGAGTGTACGGCGGCAAGTAGAATGTGCAAAAGAGGAGTGTAAGGCAGTGGGTAGTATGTGCAGGAGAGGAGTGCGGAGTGTATGGCAGTGGGTAGTATGTGCAGGAGAGGAGTGCGGAGTGTATGGCAGTGGGTAGTATGTGCAGGAGAGGAGTGCGGAGTGTATGGCAGTGGGTAGTATGTGCAGGAGAGGAGTGTGTAGTGTATGGCAGTGGGTAGTATGTGCAGGAGAGGAGTGCGGAGTGTATGGCAGTGGGTAGTATGTGCAGGAGAGGAGTGTGTAGTGTATGGCAGTGGGTAGTATGTGCACGAGAGGAGTGCGGAGTGTATGGCAGTGGGTAGTATGTGCAGGCCGATGACAGGCTCAGTGACAGTTGCAGGCAGGGCTTGTTTATATCCCCAATGTGGGCATAATTCAGCAGAGGTGATGGTGGTCTGGGGGTCAGGGTAGTTTGATATACCTATTAAGTGTGCTTGAAATATACATATCAATGCACCTGTGATTTACATATCAACGTGCCTGCAATTTACATCAATCATGTGTACACTGCACACAGAGCAGGGCTGCACAGCATTACTTTTGACTCTGGCCACTGGGTTGGACCTATTTTAAGGTATGGGGCTGGAGCTGAAGCACCAATAGCCCCTATGTTAATCTGGCCCTGACTGTCATTAAAATTAATCAAAAAAAAAAAACCCTGCAGCTGATGCTGTATACTAAACAGCCCCAAAATAAAAATAAAATTACTCTTGTGACCATTGCTAGCTGCAGAATTTCAGGTATGGCTATTTTATACATAGTTACATTGGTCAAGATTGCATATACCATACCTAGTCACTTTCCCTGAAAGCTTGAAATCACTGCAGTAGATACCACTACTCCATTGAATCCCACTTGCTTCCAGGAGGTTCAGCCAGTCGGCACCAGCACCATTCAGACAATGCATTGCATTGTCTGAATGAATGCAAAACATTCTCTAATTTGATGAGGTGAGACCTCCCACCCTCGTCTTTATTTTTGTCTGCACCCAAGCTGAGGGATCTTTTTCTAAATTCCCGTTGTGTCACCAGGAATATAAATGATTTGATCTCTCCAATGAGGACACAAAGAGTAACAAAAAAAAATTATAACAATTTTCTTTAACCTCCCTACAGGTAATCCTGAGTGTGGCTCAGGGTGAATTTTCATTACCAAAAGCGGTAACCCCAAGCCACACTCGGGGCTGCATCGCAGGATCCAGGAAAAGTTACTTACCTTGTCCCCAGGATCCTGCAATGTCTACACGCTGTGTGTGTGAGCTGTGTCCTCCACTCGATCTATCACAGTGCCGGGGTCCGTTCCCTGCGAGTGTTGCGACGCATGGGGACGGAGCCCAGGGACAAATTTAAAAAGTGAAAAACACATTACACATACAGTACACGGTAATCTTACAGAGTACATTACTGTATCAAATTATGTCACCTCCCTTTTGTCCCTAATGCTTTGTCCAGAGCCCTGCCTGCAGTTTTATATTATAAATACTGTTCTTTCTGCCTGGAAACTTGATTGTCCATAGCAACCAAAAGGTGTCCCTTTATGTCACAAGAGGTTTTAGACCAGCTAGAAAGCAGCGATGATAAATTAGAATCACTTGCAGAATTAAGCGATAGTGATTAGTGGGGAAATCCGTCATCAAACACTGAAAGTAATGACAGCTGTAATTCTGCATCTGAGCAAATTTCAGTGTTTTTGATTTAATTACATTATTGAATACATTTTATTATTGTTATATTATTATTTGTTATGATTAGTTATAGTTAGTTATTGTATTATAATTTATGATTTCGTGTTTCAAACTTTATCATACCAGGGATGTCTACTAGACTCTGGTTTGGAGAGATTTAAGTGAGTTATTCCTAAGAATTATAGGCCTACAATATAAAGCACCACGTTTCTATGCAAAACATTGTACCGCGTTGAGCATTACAAATCAGACATAATTATACCGCAAGGAAGGTTAACAGTGTTGGGAAGGGTTAGGACCACCTCCAACTTTCCACTGTGGAGGTACAGCACCTCTCCATGCATTTGTGGGTTGTGGTGCCCTTTATTCTGCATGGTACCCAGTTCATTAGGAAATTAGGTTGAAGTAATAATACACATTAGCACACTAGTGTGCTTTTTGGCGCAAGTCATGTCCATTTTTCAGTGCTGCAAAGTACATCTTCAGCCCATGCAAACTGCAGCACATCACAAAGGTGTGAAGGAGCATTTTTTTGTTCTTGTACATCTTTACATTTCTTTTTTACATTTCCTTAGTTCCTGATGTGTTATAAGGACTGCAAGGGGTGGGGAATCTCTCTCTTTAGAATACACAAAACCTGTCAGAGATTCCAACCCTTTCCCATGCTATCCAAAAAAAAAAAAGGCAACTAGCATTTTCAGGACGAGGTCAGTAATGGCAGGGAACATGTCTCTGTCAGTGTAGGTTTCCTTAAATCATAAACCTGAGCCTGGCCCTAGCCACTACAATATCATAGGAACATTATATTGCAATTCATTGGTTAACCCTCATAATATTTTAATTCTATAAACTGGGAAGTATCGGCAGTTACATGTATGGTTGTTAAAGTATTTATAAAATGCTCTTACTCTAAACCAAGATACCAGAACAGTATGTATGTATAAGTTTAACTAATAAAATAAGAAACCTTTTAGGTCCAATTAATGTTCTTAAACTTAATTAACCGCTTCCCGACCGCCTCATGTAGATATACGTCAACACAATGGCACGGGCAGGCAAAAGCACGTACCTGTACGTCCCCTTTAATTTGCCTGCCCGGGGGGCGCGCGCGCGACCCGGTCGGGAGCTCCGTGACCACGGCCGCGGGACCAGCGGACCCGATCACCGCTGGTATCCCGCGATGGGGTTACGGAGCTGAAGAACGGGGAGAGGTCTATGTAAACAAACCTCTCCCCGCGCTTCCTACACTGACTGTCAGTGACGTCAGACGTACAGCCACGCCCCCCTACTGTAAAAAAAAACACAAACACGTCACACTGACTCCTCCCCCCCCTAGTGGTTAACCCCCTAACTACAACTGTCATTTACATAGGAATCAGTGCTATTTAAATAGCAGTGATTGCTGTATAAATGACAAATGTCCCAAAAATGTGTCAAAAATGTCCGATGTGTCCGCCAAAATGTCGCAGTCACAATAAAAATCGCTGATCGCCGCCATTACTAATAAAAAAAAAAATATTAATAAAAATGCTATAAAACTATCCCCTATTTTGTAAACGCTATAACTTTTGCGCAAACTAATCAATAATCGCTAATTGCGATTTTTTTTACCAAAAATATGTAGAAGAATACGTATTGGCCTAAACTGAGGAAAAAAAATGTTTTTTTATATATTTTTTGGGGATATTTATTATAGCAAAAAGTAAAAAATATTGCATTTTTTTCAAAATTGTCGCTCTATTTTTGTTTTATAGCGCAAAAAATAAAAACCGCAGGGGCGATCAAATACCACCAAAGAAAGCTCTATTTGTGGGAAAAAAAGGACGCCAATTTTGTTTTGGTGCCATGTCGCACGACCGCGCAATTGTCTGTTAAAGCGACGCAGTGCCGAATTGCAAAAAGGGGCCTGGTCCTTTGGCTGCCAATTGGTCCGGGGCTGAAGTGGTTAAAGAGCATAACAATTATTGACAGGAGCAAGGGTGTGTGGGACCCTCTCAGCTAGAAAATTGTTGATAAATAACCTTACAGATTTCATTTGTAAAGTTAACAAGGGTACAAATTAAATCAATGAATGCTCACAATATTTTTTGTGCAATAAATAATTATAATTTCCAAGTTTTTAACTGTCCATTAAAACAACACAGAGGCATTTGCCCACAGGAAACAAAATCTAATTTTCTCATGCTTGCAGCACAAATAGCTAATGTAATTTGCCTGTGTTTATATAAGGTCCTCTATGGGCTGGGTTGTTCCCCAGAGAATAGAGCATGGAACAAGTGAAAATTTCCCAGCTGTCACTGAGATGGTACATACAGAAATATATTCTAGGCATCCTTGGGTATGGCTCATAGTGAAGGCTTCTGCTATGATGATGTAGCACACCTACAGTACAGCTATAGCCATAGGTTTGCATTACTATGTGCCAAAAGCTCTATATCAGCAAGTGAGAAATAAAGTCATAAGTAATGCTAAGCTGTATATTATACGTTAAATTTGACTTCTTATGCATTTTCTATCTTCATTCTAAACTATATAAATATATTTTATTAACAAATTAGTATCAGGAAAGACACTTGTATCAAAATCTAAAGCCCTTTTTATGATAACGCCCAACTCAGTGTGAATTCTTTATTTTAGTTGGAAAAGAATTCAAATGTCTGTTAGGTTCCTAATACTATAAGCAAAAAACAGTGCAGTGCTACCATACTATTAACCTCCCTAGCGGTATGATTATTTCAGATTTTAGGTGCTGAAAGCGGTACAATTATTTTGCATGGAAATTTGGCATTTTATATTGTAGGCCTGCAATTCTTAGGAATAACTCACTTAAATCTGTCCAAACCAGAGTCCAGTAGACATCCCAGGTATGATAACGTTTGAAACACAAAATCATAAATTATAATATAATAAATAACTATAAAAATTATTCAATAATGTAATCAAATCAAAAACTGAAATTTGCTCAGTTGCAGAATTGTCGCTGTCATTAGATTTAGTGTTTGATGATGAATTTCCCCACAAATCGCTATCGCTCAATTCTGCAAGTGATTCTAATTTATTATCACTGTTTTCTAGCTGGTCTAAAACCGCTGTTGACATAAAGGGACACTTTTTGGTTGCTATGGACAATCTCCAAATTCCAGGCAGAAAAAAATGTTTATAATATAAAACTACATGCAGGGCACTGGACAACCACTAGGGACAAAGGGGATGTGTATTTTTTTTATACAGTACTGTAATCTGTAAGATTACAGTATACTGTGTGTTTTTATTTTTTTTAATTGTGTGAATCGAGCGAGGATACAGCTCGCTCAATCAATTCCCCTGCACTGGCTCAGGGTTACCGCTAATGGTATATAAATAAATAAGGGGGTTAATCAGCAATCAATCAATTCCTGACTGGTATCAATATATAAATAAATAAGTGAATACCCAAATAAGAGCTTACAATAAAAGTGCAAAAAATATTCATATATGACCAAAAAAATCTTCAAACATGGAATTTTAAAAACGTCTAATAATGCAATTCATATACCATACTGTTAAGATGTAACAATGTATTATATTCATATAAACATAAAAACAAGTGGCGTACTTCGCCCAACAAACCTCTATACTTCATGTGTAATGCATAAAGATTTTCATTTGTAAAACATATAATTCTACAAATACATTTTACAGCATGTTATTTTTCCCACCCTACTCAATATAACTTGACTCTTTGATTTTTACTAAACCTCAATACTGTGCGGTTGAGAATAAGTCTGGTCAGGAGGAGTTAAACAAATTATCATGACGCATTTTGTGGATCTCAAATATCCCACTTCTTCAGGTTCTGTGAAACTATTAACAACAATCATATATAAAGTATTTTTAGTGCTCATGTGTTAACATAGTTAGTAGAAGATATCTGCATCCTGAAATAACATATTCTAAACAAGAATACATATGCAGGGGAGTGGGGGATAGGATTTTCGTGGCACCATTAAAGAATTACATGGAAAAAAATCTAAATTCTTTATTACAAATATATGTAAAAAGAGTTTACAAAAAATATAAAACCACAAGTTTTTAAAGTATAACCCATTTTATTGACTAAACTGTACTTTGAGACATTATATACATAAGTGTTCCAAAATGTACAGTATATGTAGCTGAAACATATAGTTAGCCAGTGCTCCACATGTTTCGTGGTGGAACCGCTTTTTCAGGAGTTCAGAAATGGGAAAAGACAATCCTATCACACAAAATCATATTTCAAAATATTGAAATTATAGAGACAATACGTAAATTTTTATGAAAACACAGTGGATATTATACTGGTATGTATTCACTGCACTTGACTGTGATATTGCATACTATTACATACATGTTGCACGGTATGTATTTATTGCATCTGACTGTGATTTTACATACCAGAAATATTTATTATCTATTTTAATAGAGTTTAAAATTATATATCCACAGTGACCATAATCTTGGACATATTGAGATCATCTGTATATGATGTTATTACAAGGATCCATTTTGAACGCTCACCTCTACTAACAGGATCTCCTGTATATGTTCATAATCATTATAAGAGGGTATGTATGGACCCCCTGTCTCTGTATACCCTCTATTGTCTCTATAATTTCTATATTTTGAAATATGATGTTGTGGTATAGGACTGTCTTCTCCCATTTCTGAACTCCTAAAGAAGCGGCTTCACCGCGAAACATGTCAAGAACTGGCTAACTGTATGTTCCATCTACATATACTGTACATATGGGTACACTCATGTTTATGGCTATACCATCTCCAAGTACAGTTTAGTCATTGAAACGGGTTATTCTTTAAAAACGTGTGGTTTTATATTGTTTGTAAACTCTTTTTATATATATTTGTAATAAAGAATTTAGATTTTTACCGTGTTGTAATGCTTTGATGGTACCACGAAAAACCTACTGCCCCCCTCCCCTCCCCTCCCCTGTGTATGCATTCTTGTTTATAAACAACAATCAATATCCATTCCAACAGTAATAAAAATATCTTTATAATAGCCTCTACCTTTGGTCATATAAACACCAAAGGTTGGGATCATGAGCCTGTTGACCATTAGCCACACCAAGCCTCCCCCTGAAAAGACCATCTGTTCACTGAAAAAAAAAAAAAGAAAGGTCTTTGTGGTGTTAATTTAGAGAAGCTTTAAAGCATTCTGATGCCATCGAGCTCCCACCTTCGTAAAAACTCCCACAATGGATGATACGCATAAAGGGATGAAGCCTGATCTTGATGACATCACATTGTGTGAGATGGAGGAGTGTGTTCTGTAAACAATGTGTCTGCATTGTCCTGTGATGTGTCTGGACTGCACGAATCACATATATGCGTTATTCATTCACAAGCTCTGTGGGAGTTTTTATCTTTTATTTTATATAATAAAATCATTCAGTGAGCACTATGAGATTTCTTTTCTCTTATATTGTATATGGGTCTGATAATGCCAAGGTTGTAGGCCGGGAACACTGTTAGAGCTGGATCACTGTAAAGGAGACCTGCTTATCAATTTACTTCCATTTGAGGATTCATGAAAGATAGACCTTGTGATTATATAGAGGTCAATTTGTAAAGGTAAACAGTCTGGAGTTGCATTGGGTGAAAATTGAACACCTTTAAATGTGAAGTTTAAAGAAGAAGCATATTGATCACATTATTGCATTATGACTTATTCACTATTATAGATTTTTTTGTCACATTGCTTTGTGTGATTTTTCTCACATTTGTGTACATATAAATATTTATTGCACGATTATTTTATGCACTGATATGTGATGCACTATATTTTTTTATGGTTACTGTCTCATACTGTGATTTTGATTTGATTATTCATGTATTTATTCATGTATATATTAATATCAGTTGGAAATTGATTGATCATTGATTTATGATAGGGTAGCGCTCACTGGCTTTTCAGCATACGTTTGAGGTAAATGTGGAGTGATCACTTTGTAGGGTCAGCAAGCTCCCACTGAAAAAAAAATGTGCAGGTTGGTTATTGGTTATTTTCATCTTGGATTCTTACATCTGTCTGAGAGCCATTGCAGATTTTTATTTTTTTTTTGTTCTGAGTATGCCCATACAAAAATTTCAAACAAACATATCAATGTGATATTGTGTGCAGAATTGAGCGTAGTAAATTATAAGTAATTATAAGTTGCTTTAAAAAAGACCTGGATTTATAGGTAAAGTTGATCCAGAAAAAATCCAATTGCCTCTCGGGAATCAGGAGGGAAGTTTTTCCCTTGCTGTATGCTATGCTATGGGAGCATCTTTTTTCTACATGTGGGTGACCCAGATGCATACCTAAAAGAGTAAAGTAAAGAACGGTCTCTAAAGGAGTGGATATGGAAACTGCCGCGCAGTGGAAAACTGTGAATGTGAAATACCCCATTGAGGGGTGAGTATTTCTGGTGAGTGGAATACCTATAGGGGCACCATAAGAAGCACCAGCACAAAGGACACACCATTGAAGAGCACTTGTCACTTTTTGCAAAAAAGACTTTGTGTTTACAAAAGGAATGTGTTTATCAACTTGTTCACTATAGCACCAATCACTTTAAATAATATTGTATTTTTTGTCACATTTATGAATTATCACATTGTTAGCTATTAGTCACTTTATTTACTTCAATTCTGCACATTAGATGATACAGTTTCATATATAAGTCACTGGATAGAGTGTGTCATTGGAGCACTCAGATCCCTGGTATAGGATTGTCTTTTTAGAACAGAGCCACACCTACTGTTTTAATCCAATTAACTCTATATTCCACTTAATAATTAATAATGGAAATATTATTATTTTCTTCTTATCCAACCTAATACAGTGGTGTGAAAAAGTGTTTGCCCCCTTCCTCATTTCCTGTTCCTTTGCATGTTTGTCACACTTAAGTGTTTCGGAACATCAAACCAATTTAAACAATAGTCAAGGACAACACAAGTAAACACAAAATGCAATTTGTAAATGAAGGTGTTTATTATTAAAGGTGAAAAAAAATCCAAACCATCATGGCCCTGTGTGAAAAAGTGATTGCCCCCTAAACCTAATAACTGGTTGGGCCACCCTTAGCAGCAACAACTGCAACCAAGCGTTTGCGATAACGTGCAATGAGGCTTTTACAGCGTCCTGGAGGAATTTTGGCCCACTCATCTTTGCAGAATTGTCCTAATTCAGTTACATTAGAGGGTTTTCGAGCATGAACGGCCTTTTTAAGGTCATACCACAACATCTCAATAGGATTCAGGTCAGGACTTTGGCTAGGCCACTCCAAAGTCTTAATTTTGTTTTTCTTCAGCCATTCGGTGGTGGACTTGCTGGTGTGTTTAGGATCATTGTCCTGCTGCAGAACCCAAATTCGTTTCAGCTTGAGTACACGAACAGATGGTCGGACATTCTCCTTCAGGATCTCTTGGTACAGCAGAATTCATAGTTCCTTTTATCACGGCAAGTCTTCCAGTCCTGAAGCAGCAAAACAGCCCCAGACCATCACACTACCACCACCATATTTTACTGTTGGTATAATGTTCTTTTTCTGAAATGCAGTGTTCCTTCTACGCCAGATATACTTGGACACACACCTTCCAAAGAGTTCCACTTTTGTCTCATCGGTCCACAGAAATGTTGTCCCAAAAGTCTTGGGGATCATCAAGATGTGTTGTGGAGAAATTGAGACGAGCTTTGATGTTCTTTTTGCTCAGCAGTGGTTTTCCTCCTTGGAACTCTGCCATGCAGGCCATTTTTGCCCAGTCTTTTCCTGATGGTGGAGGCATGAACGCTGACCTTAACTGAGGCAAGTGAGGCCTGCAGTTCCTTGGACGTTGTTGTGGGGTCTTTTGTGACCTCTTGGATGAGTCGTCGCTGCGCTCTTGGGGTAATTTTGGGCGGCCGGCCACTCCTGGGAAGGTTCACCACTGTTCCATGTCTTCGCCATTTGTGGATAATGGCTCTCACTGTGGTTCGCTGGATTCCCAAAGCTTTAGAAATGGCTTTATAACCCTTTCCAGACTGATAGATCTCAATTACTTTCTTTCTCAATTGTTCCTGAATTTCTTTGGGTCTCGGCATGATGTGTAGCTTTTAAGGATCTTCTGGTGGACCTTACTGTGTCAAGCAGCTCCTATTTAAGTGATGCCTTGATTGTGAACAGGTGTGGTAATAATCAGGCCTGGGTGTGGCTAGAGAAATTGAACTCAGGTGTGGACAACCACAGTTATGGTTTGTTTTAACAAGGGGGGCAATCACTTTTTCACACATGGCCATGATGGTTTGGATTTTTTTTCACCTTTAATAATAAACACCTTCATTTACAAATTGCATTTTGTGTTTACTTGTGTTGTCCTTGACTATTGTTTAAATTGGTTTGATGTTCCGAAACACTTAAGTGTGACAAACATGCAAAGGAACAGGAAATGAGAAAGGGGGCAAACACTTTTTCACACCACTGTAGTTACATAGTTTGTTTTTACTACTAAATTGTCTAGATTGGAGGCCTTTTTTAAAGAATTCCCTAAGTGATCCATGTTGGACTGAGATATGCTGTGTCCTAAAAAAATGGGGAAACTTAGGGATGGCCCTAGACTTGCCACCTCATCCCTTTAAACCCGAACACATATTCCTTACACAGGTTCTGAGGCTAATTTCATACAGATAAGGCAACCAAGTGAGTTTAATTATCACCTTAATCAGCCACAGAACCTGTGTAATTAATATGACTTTGGTTTTAAAGGGATGAGGTGGCAACCCTAGATGGCCCTTGTTGCCCTCATATTATTGTGAGAGACAAGGGCCTTATCCATACCCACCACCATCTCACCATTTGTTGTCACAGAAATAGAAGTGGCTTTTCATTATGTTTGTGAACAACTTGTTGTCATTACAATCACCCATGTTCTGTTTAGGAACATACTTGTGACTATGACCTTGTGCCTGTGAGGAACGGAAGGAAAGGGGAAACAGAAGCATGAGAGAAAATAGAGGAAGCCTTGTTAAATTACTTTTTCTGATTGTTAGTATTCTTGTAAGGTTTTTAGCATGTTAATTAAACAGGCAGTCAGAGATTGTGTTCCCATTTCTTTTTTATCCTGTTTGACTTCAAAGATATTATGGAATATTTGTATCCTTAAACTTTAGGCTTAAAGTCAGTATCAATAAACTTTAAAAGCAGGAAATATGCCAGAACCATGATGATTTCTTTTCATGCAATATTTATGTAGGTTGTGCTGAAAATATAAACCATTTCTTCCTAATCTACACAGTTCATATGGGGAACAAGTGGAAAGGACAAAGAAGGGCCCTTGCTATCAATGCTGGTCATCTGGTCCCCCCTATGTAGAGAGACCCTACCCAAATAATATTTGATTGTTTTAATGTTTTAGCAGGTATTGGGCCCAATGCTGTATCAGTGTGTTCCCTGCAATGACAGGTTTGCAACTAGAAGCAAAATGGCATGCAGATATGTGAGGCAACACATATCCCAACATTTCATATTCCCGATCCTCGTATGTGCCTGTTGCACCATGTACATATACAACATGTGCTAAAAAGTATCCTGTTCTCTTTGTATTGCTTCCTTTGTGTGGAACATCTGGTGTTCCTGCTAGTTCCCCTGCTTTCCTATGTCAAACTGACCATATTGGTATGAGAGTACATCCAACTGACATGGTCAGTTTTCTGACTTTGCTGGGAGAAGGGGTCAGACTTGAGCTAACGCCTCCCTCTGCACAGCCATTGGCTGGGAGGATCAGTGTATTGCTGTTTCTCCACCCCACCTCTCTAAGCCCCCAGAGAATATGTGATTATGTGATCATTTGTATAAAAATAAATATTTATAAGGATATATTTACAGTATATCACAAAAGTTATTTACAAAAATGTGAGGGGTGTACTATTTTATTATATCTTTTCATGTGACAACACTGAAGAAATTACACTTTGCTACAATGTAAAGTAGTGAGTGTACAGCTTGTATAACAGTGTACATTTGCTGTCCCCTCAAAATAACTCAACACACAGCCATTAATGTCTAAATCGCTGGCAGCAAAAGCGAGTACACCCATAAGTGAAAATGTCCAAATTGGGCCCAAAGTGTCAATATTTTGTGTGGCCACCATTATTTTTCAGCACTGCCCTAACCCTCTTAGGCATAGAGTTCACCAAAGCATCACAGGATGCCACTGGGGTCCTCTTCCACTAATCCATGATAACATCATGGAGCTGGTGGATGTTAGAGACCTTGCGCTCCTCCACCTTCTGTTTGAGGATGCCCCACAGATGCTCAATAGGGTTTAGGTCTGGAGACATGCTTGGCCAGTCCATTATCTTTACCCTCAGATTCTTTAGCAAGGCAGTGGTTGTCTTGGAGGTATGTTTGGGGTCATCATGTTGGAATACTGCCCTGCAGCCCAGTCTCCGTAGGGAGGGGACCATGCTCTTCTTCAGTATGTCACAATACATGTTGGCATTTATGGTTATCTCAATGAACTATAGCTCCCCAGTGCTGGCAGCACTCATGCAGTCCTAGACCATGACACTGTAGGCAAGACACACTGGTTGCCTCCACACACGCTTGACACCATCTGAACCAAATACATTTATCTTGGTCTCATTGGACCACAGGACATGGTTCCAGTAATCCATGTCCTTAGTCTGTTTGTCTTCAGCAAACTGTTTGCAGGCTTTCTTGTGCATCATCTTTAGAAGAGGCTTCCTTCTGGGCCAACAGCCAGGCAGACCAATTTGATTCAGTGTGCGGCATATGGTGTGAGCACTGACAGGCTGACCCCCCCCCACCCTTTAAATCTCTGCAGCATTGCTGGCCGCGCTCATACATTTATTTCCCAAAGGCAACCTCTGGATATAACGCCGAGCACATGCACTCAACTTCTTTGGTGGACCATGGCAAGGCCTGTTCTGAGTGGAACTTTTCCTGTTCAACCGCTGTATGGTCCTGGCCACCGTGGTGCAGCTCAGTTTCAGGGTCTTGGCAATCTTCTTATAGCCTAGACCAGTGATGGCGAACCTTGGCACTCCAGATGTTTTGGAACTACATTTCCCATGATGCTCATGCACTCTGCAGTGTGATTGAGCGTCATGGGAAATGTAGTTCCAAAACATCTTGGGTGACAATATTTGCCATCACTGGCCTAGACCATCTTTATGTAGAGCAACAATTCTTTATTTCAGATCCTCAGAGAGTTCTTTGCCATGAGGTGCCATGTTGAACTTACAGTAACCAGTTTGAGAGAGTGAGAGCGATAACACCAGGTTTAACATACCTGCTCCCCATTCACACCTGAGACCTTGTAACACTAACGAGTCACATGACACCGGGGAGGGAAAATGGCTAATTGGGCCAAATTTGGACTTTTTTACTTAGGAGTGTACTCTCTTTTGTTGCCAGCGGTTTAGACATTAATGACTGTGTGTTGAGTTACTTTGAGGGAACAGCACATTTGCGCTGTTATACAAGCTGTACACTCACTACTTTACAATGTAGCAAAGCGTAATTTCTTCAGTGTTGTCACATAATAAAAGAATAACATATTTATAAAACTGTGAAGGGTGTACTCAATTTTGTGAGATACTGTATATATATATAAAAAAAAAATTATATATATATATATATATATATATATATATATACACACACAAAACCATTTTGCTTGAATTTCTATTTTTTGGTTGTTTTACAAAGTAAGGGTTCACATATATTTTAACCTATCCTCTGCTCTGCACCTACAGGCTCCTTTGCAATACTAGACTTGTTTTCGGCAGCCACTTTTCCCCTATATTCTGGTGGACTAAGGTCCTCTGATGTCATCAAGACTGATGCAGGTCCCTAACTTGAGGTCTCTGGGGAACAGTTCACTGCAGGAGCATGGGAAAGCACCGTCTACCATGAGAGCAGAGGATCAGGTAAGTAAAACTGCTTTCCTTCCTATAGACAGAATCAAGCAGTTAACCCTTGTAGTGTGACCACATCCCCATCGCAAGAGGGGACTTTAATTTTTTTGAAGTTGGGTTTTAAATTTGCAGCTTTCATTAAAATAATATCCCAAGATGCCACAATAAAGGTGCTTGTTTAGCTCCTTTCTTCCTGTTCTCCTAAATATACTCCTGCATTAACACCCTTTTATATTTGCTTCCGATAAGCCACTATTGTCTCCACCATAAAATCCACCCTGAAACATTTTATGGCAGCCATTGCTGAAGTGCCTGCATACAGGCAGACGTTGTTTAAAGGAGTCTGCAAATGGTCAGTAGCAAAGAGATGCAGCAAAGAATTCAAAAAGGATTTTATTGAAAAAATAAATGTATTTTTTTATTAATATAGTGCTTAAGCAAACAAATGTCATTCGGCTAGCATGTTCATCTACTTTTAAATATTTGCATTGCACTCAAACATAAATACTAATATAAAATATAAAACAGAGCTATTTATTCTTGGGTCATACAAGGATATTTGTCAGCTATGGTCATGGCCGCAGGTACATTCTTGTAGATAGAAGGATAAGATGCTTTATGATTTTGATAAAGCATTTTTTATAGAAGAAACACAGAGAATTATCAATCAACAGCATTTTTCATTGACATGTTCTGTTGAGTCCCAATATTACAACAGCAAATCATAACCTCGGCAAAGTAAACAGACCCTGGGGAGGGGAGACTATAAATTGAGGCTGCCTACATCAAATAAACTCTATCAGGAAGGTCTGTGAAGCACTAAATAAAGACATGGAATTCAGATTAGTACATTGCACAGAGGTGGCTGCTCTGTAACCCTGTGATTCAGAGATAAGTGCACAGTTATTCACACAGGACACCTTCACGGCTTAAGTCAAATAGTTAACCAAACTTGGGGCCAATGAATACAATATATATCTATCTATATATATATATATATATATATATATATATATATATATATATATATATATATATATATATATATATATATATATATATATATATATATATATATATATATATATATATATACATATATATATATATATATATATATATATATATTGTAAATATATATATATGTGTGTAAATATATATATATATATATGTAAACATATATATATTTTATGTTAGGACCTCAGTTGTTAGGTTGGCCAGCCATAAACCATAGAGGGCAGTAGTATATGTAGGCACAATTCAGTGACCCTTATGCAGAAACATTGCCCAGCAGCCCCAAAAATACTATGAAAATGTTGCCACACATGTCTCTAAAGAGGTGAGGGAAGACAAAATAAGAAGCAATGTCAAACACTGCCAATGCTCCTTGTCTCACTTGGGAACCATAAACATTAAAGTGCTTGCAAAGGCTCATGTATTCTATGCATGACGGTAAAAAACCTTCTGTGCGCAGCAGCCCCCACCCCCCCAATACTTAACTGAGCCCCATCCCGATCCAGCGATGTGCAGTAGAGCAGCGGCTCTTTCTGGCCTCTTTCTCCTCATTGGCTGATACAGCAGCTGGAGACATTGGCTCCCGCTACTGTCAATCACAGCCAATGAGCCAATAAGGAGAGAGCATGGGCAGAATGTTCTTTCTCTGAGATGAAAACACATTAAAATATACAAAGTCTTGCCTTTGTCATTGACCTGTAGCTTCTGAGGTATCATACTACATGTTTTATAATGATGTTATACAGAGGTGTACAGTATAGTTTATGAATCTGTATGAAGCCGTAACATGTCTTGGTTCCCTGGCATTTGTAACTTTTATCTACTATTCCCAAGTTAGCAGAACTGTTAATGTGGTTGTGAACCCACCAACGTAACTTTATACTATCCTCTCTGGTTATGTATGTAATGACCCCCTGTGATAGTGCTTTATAAAAATAATGCAGTATATACCTTGTTTACAGAGTGCTGATCATCGCTGATCTGACCCGCCGCCTCTCTCCTCTCTCAGCCCGACAGATGCAGTGGGCAGGGTCGGGGACCCCCTTGATGCCAGTCAGGAGGGGAGGAGAGAGGAGGGCCCGCCTGCTGCAGCTATCATGCAAGAGAGGAGAGACATGGCGGGTCAGATCAGCACTGATTAGAGCTCTGTAAACAAGGTATATATTGTATTATTTTTATAAAGCACAATCATGGGGGGACATACATAACCAGAGAGGATAGTGTGAGGAATTAATAGTAATTATAGCAGCTGGAGCAGAGGGGGCGGCACAGACATGGAGCTGACAGGCAGGGAGGGAGGGGGAAAGAGCACAGAGAAGGACAGAGAACACAGCGGATGACGAAGGCGCGTAATCTGACCCCGGTGTCAGGGCTCAGCATCCATGTTACACCATGGTCAGCATACAGAGGGGACGGCAGAAACAGGGGGCCAAATTACACAGCACAAGCACTGTGCTGCATAACATGCACATGCTTTTTTAGGTTAACAAATGCTTTAAGTGCATCTATGGTCAAAATCCTAAATCATATATTAATTTCCACATTATATTTCAATTATTTTTAGCCTATTCCTATTAATCTGAGATCTTGATGTTTGTAATCTTACTTTGTGAAGATTTACAAATATTTTCTTCTTTGAATTCCTTGAATTCTTTCCCCCCTCCCTCTCCTCCTTGCGCCACTGCACTTGGGAGCGGTGCTTGCCAAGACAGCCACCCGCTATGTTTTTTTCCCTCCTTCGTATTGGCCAGGGGAAAGACACAATCAAAAAGAAGCAGAGAAGAGGGTTGTGGGAAATGTAGTCCTATGGACTGGCGGCCCAATTGCAACCCTAAGGGAGGAAAATGCAGCCCACAGCATGCCCAGCTGAAGGGGAGGGAGAGAGAGAGAGCCAGGAGCCCAAGAAAGCTTTTGAGGAAGTGCACCCAGGACTCCAGAGGGAGCGGACAGTGCTGAGGGAACACCATCAGAGACAGAGAACCCTGCTACCCTGTGCCACCAGAGGGAAAGCCACACAGCCTAGCACTTTCCCTGGTGAAGAAAGGAATGGAGTCATTGCCAAAATACAGATCTGGGCGCTACCCAGCGGAGTCGCCACGGGTAACCCAGAATGAGCTAATTCCTGATCAGGGGAACCGTTGTTGCTGTATCGCCAGGTCTGGTGAGAGGGCCAGTCAGCCATTATCTACTGCCATCCATAGGAACATCTATAGTAACATCCATAGGAACTGCAGTCTCTGACCATCTCCTGTAGTATGTCTGCAGTCTCTGACCGTCTCCTGTAGTATGTCTGCAGTCTCTGACCATCTCCTGTAGTATGTCCGCAGTCTCTGACCATCTCCTGTAGTATTTATGCAGTCTCTGACCATCTCCTGTAGTATTTATGCAGTCTCTGACCGTCTCCTGTAGTATGTCCACAGTCTATGACCGTCTTCTGTAGTATATCCGCAGTCTCTGACAGTCTCCTGTTGTATGTTTGCAGTTTCTGAACTTCTCCTGTAGTATGTCTGCAGTCTCTCTGACCATCTTCTGTAGTATGTCTGCAGTCTCTGATCCTCTCCTGTAGTATGTCTGCAGTCTCTGACTCTCTCCTGTAGTATGTATGCAGTCTCTCTGACCCTCTCCTGTAGTATGTCTGCAGTCTCTGAGCCTCTCCTGTAGTATGTCTGCAGTTTCTGACCCGCTCCTGTAGTATGTGTATGAATGTGCCATTTTTACTTGCTCAATTATTTGGGATTCCTCCACTGCTCAGTGAGTGGTAATGATAAGAAATAACCTGTAGCAACCAATCAGTGAACAGTAGTGATCTGCTGTAATCTCTAGCTCTCTAGCTCAAGCAGAAATTATGTGCTATAACCGTTAGCGAATAGTCAGCGAGTGGCAACCAATTGCAATCGCTGCGTGATCTGCTTCAGTAAAATGATTTTAAGTCTACCTGCTGTTTGTTTGTATGGACTGGAGGGGTCCAAGAAAATGTTTGCCCAGGGTCCAATCAATATTAAACATGGCCCTAACGGTGGGGGGTCGACAAAATGCACCTTCTCCTATTTAGACAAAAATCATTGCAGTTGGTTGTTTCCATTTAAAGGAGTACCCCACCTTCTCTCATTTCTTCGTTTGCACTGAAAAAACACTAGGTAACTGCTAATCATTTAGACCCATTTAGCATACAGTTTTGTTGCTAAATATTGATTTACCTATTCTCGTATTGATTTTTCTGCTATTGATATAAAGCTGCTTATATAGATACAATTGTTTACCTTTATTACCTGAGGGCAGTTTTACTCTGCTTAGTGAACTGCACTTTAATTGTCATTTTTGCAAGTTCTTAATTATAGTCATATAGTGTCTACCACTAAGCATGTGTGTGTTCCTTTATTGCCTAGATCCTACAGTAAGGTGAAAGGTACTACATGCCGGTGGGTTGCTACGTGTGTCTGTAGTGATTCAATCAACAAGGTGTGTCAGAGGGGCTGAGGGTGTTCTTGGAGTTGAGGTGCAGAACAGGGAACCCAAAATGACCAAGCATCTCCCCTCAGGGTAGTGCAACACACATTACCCCAGTTTTGAGGGACAGGGGACCTAAACACTGCTGTGCTCAGGCAGTGTTAAGAGCCCTCTCTAATTTAAGCTGGCCTTGTGGCGACCGAACAGCTTATTTGCAGCGTGACTTTATTTTAGAGATGACAGTACACCTTAACGCTACTGTGGGCAGGCATAAGGCAGCGTTAAGAGCCCTGTTGCAATCAACTCTCGCTTAACCAGAGACTTCTGGAGCTCTACCCTTCAGCCAATGAGAAGTGACGTTGCATCCACTCACGTCACCCCTCCCATCCACCGCGCGAGGATCTCAAGCTGGGAGGCCTACCGAGAATCTCAAGCTGGGAAGCCTGCTGCGTGGAAAGAGTTGACTAGCAGACAGGCAGCACACATGAAAAGAGATTTTTCAAATCAGCTTATATTGGATTGTCGAATATAACTATTGTTTGTATTGTTACTACAATGCTGATGTTATAAAATGAAATTGTAAGCTGTGTCCAATTTTCTCTTTTAAGGTGGGTACTGCAGAAGAAAAAATGCAGGAATATAACATCCAATGGAATTTTAACTCTAACTTTTATTTAGCAGATAAGAAAATGTTAAATATTTGTGACAATTAATTGTGCAGATAGAGTGCCTGCACAGAAGGCAGGTCTTCTCTTCCAGTGGTGAAATAGTTACTGTACAGTGACCATCTGTAATGTATGTAAAAACTCTGCTTGAATTCTATGACAGAGCAGTTTCACACAAGAAACTTGCTCTTAAATAATTGATGGAAGGTAATAGTGATTCATCTCTGAAGCATCCAGCAGGAGATCATTGTGTATAGAAAAGATTTGGAAGAAATAGTGGAATGAGAAAGGAGAATAGAACACAAGAATTATTTTATATAAAAAGTCTATTTACAATTTATCAGGGTTATAAAATGTAGTTTTAGTGCCTAGGGGAAAAAAATGTTATCTATCTATCTATCTATCTATCTATCTATCTATCTATCTATCTATCTATCTATCTATCTATCTATCTATCTATCTATCTGTCTATCTATCTATCTATCTCTATCTATCTATCTATCTATCTATCTATCTATCTCTATCTATCTATCTGTCTATCTATCTATCTATCTATCTATCTATCTATCTATCTATCTATCTATCTATCTATCTATCTATCTATCTATCTATCTATGTCTATCTATCTATCTATCTATCTATCTATCTATCTATCTATCTATCTATCTATCTATATCTATATCTATCTATCTATATCTATCTATCTATCTATCTATCTATCTATCTATCTATCTATCTATCTATCTGTCTATCTATCTATCTGTCTGTCTGTCTGTCTGTCTATCCATATCTATCTATCTATCTGTCTGTCTGTCTATCTATCTTATATGTGTGTATTATTTATTATTTCATTCCTGAAAGAGTTGGATTTACACTCTATCCTCTTTATATCTATTTGAAAATATACTTCATTTGAACATTTAATCTCTGCGATAAAGAAACAACAGCAACACTGTTACAGTATTTTTAAAGTGGAACTTTAGTCGGAAAATTACCATATTTTTCGCTCCATAAACCTGACCATAAAACGCACCTAGATTTTAGAGGAGGAAAACAAGAAAAAAAATATTCTGAACCAAATGGCTGTGGGTCCTGCTGGGAGCTGGGCGTGGACCTGTGGGTCCTTTCGGCTGCTGACCCGTGGGTCCTTTCGGCTGCTGACCCGTGGGTCCTGCTGGCTGCTGGCCTGTGGGCCACAGGCCATGGCCAGCTCCCAGCAGGACCTACAGGCCAGTGGCCAGTAGGACACACAGGCCAGCAGAACCCACAGACCATGGCCAGCTCCCAGCAGGACCCACAGTGTTAGGCTTCATGTACACGGGACGTTTTTACAACCTCTCCTGAACAATTTAACTTGACAGATAGTAACCCACGTTTAAAACGTGTGTTTCGCCACATTTAGCGGCGTCTTGCCACGTTTGCGCTTAAAAGCGTTTCTAAAAAAAAAAATTATTTTATTTTTAAAATGGCTATAAATGAAATGCGGCTAAACGCAGGTTACCGCGTTTAGCCGCGTTTGGCGTCTGAACTCATCTTTTTGTCTTAAAAAAAGGCCTTTAAACGCAACTGCCTAAAAACGACAGTAAACGGACCTGTGTACATGTACACATAAGATAACATTGAATGGGTTCCAACTACCTCTGAACGTCCGTTTAGCAGCAGCAGTGTACATGGGGCCTTAAGGGCTATTTTGAGGTTACTGGGTGGACACCGGAGCAGAGCAAATGGGGTGTATGGGGGGAATATAGATGGGATGTGGGGGTCAGCTGGCCCTGGGGGTGTCAGGGTCTCTCACCTCAGTGGTAGCAGCTGCTATTGCCAGCTCAGCAGGTCCTTGGACGGCCTCCTCCAGTCCTGGGGTCAAGCAAAGTTGCAGCCGGAGCCAGTCACGTTGGTCCCAAGTCCCGAATCCATGACAAGCCCTGCCTCCAAGATCCTGGGAGTTGTAGTTCCCTGGCTGTGCTGAGCTGCTTCTCCACCCACCGTAAGCTTGAGTGAGCCCAGAATGCAACAGCATCAGGTAGTTGATGGCTGGCCATGACTATTCCAACGTGACTGGGGGGGGTGTAGGCCTGGTCAATATTAGCTTTATAAGACGCACAGACATTTCCTCCAATTTTTTTTGGGGGGGGTGTGTATTATGGAGCGAAAAATACGGTAAGTCCTGATAGAACACTTCATGCTGGCCCCTTTTGCAGGTATAGCTAAGTAAAACATTAAAAACAAGTGCCTATACTGTTTGAAATCCAGTAATACACTGTTTCACCCTGCCCTGCACATGCTTAGGGGCTCTGGGCGTCAGGAAAATGGCAGCCTTTGGTAAGAAGAAACAAGACCAATGCTGGTAGCATATTTATTAATGTGGAATGTATGTTCCTTGCTAAAGAACATTACTTTTAAAGTTGTTATTGGCAAAGTCCCACTTTAAAGTGATTGTAAAAGTATTTTTTTTTAACCACTTCAATACCCGCCTATAGACATATGACGCCCACAAGGTGGATCTCCCATCCTGGGTGGGCGTCATATGACGTCCTCCCATTCCGTGGCATCGCTCGGGACCCAGTGCGCATGCCCAGCGGCCGCGATGTCTGCCGGGCACCCGCGATTGCCCGGGAACACAGCAGGACCGTGGATCTGTGTGTGTAAACACACAGATCCACGTCCTGTCAGTGGAGAGGAGACCGATGGTGTGTTCCCAGTTCAGAGGAACACTGATCGGTCTCCTCCCCTTGTGAGTCCCCTCCCCCCACAGTTAGAATCACTCCCAGGGAACATACATTAACCCCTGTAGCGTCCCCTAGTGTTAACCCCTTCCCTGCCAGTCACATTTACACAGTAATCAGTGCAATTTTATAGCAACGATCGCTGTGTAAATGTGAATGGTCCCAAAAATGTGTCAAAAGTGTCCGAAGTGTCCGTCGCAATGTCAGTCACAAAAAAAATTGCAGATCGCGGCCATTACTAGTTAAAAAAAAAATGCAATAAATCTATCCCCTATTTTGTAGACGCTATAACTTTCGTGCAAACCAATCAATATACGCTTATTGCGATTTTTTTTTACCAAAAATATGTAGAAGCATACATATTGGCTTAAACTGACTAAAAATTTTATTTTTATTTTTAAATGGGATATTTATTATAGCAAAAAGTAAAAAATATTGTGTTTTTTGTGTGATTTTGCACAGGTGGGCCGCTCTGTAGCAGTAAATCTGCTATAAGGCGGTCCGGAAATGGTTAAAGTAAAAAGGGGACAAAGATGTGATCTTTGTTAGCATGAAGTTGTATAGGGAGTGCTGAGGAAATAGAATTTTAATTTACTTACAAAACTGGATTTGGGCTTTAAAGCTGGGTTTCACCCAAATTTTTAACTTAATCTTATCCCATGCAGTTAATGTCACACATGCTCAAATGCCACACTAAAAAAATTATATCGCCGTAATTACCTTTATATTTTAATTTGTAGATGGACTTCCTGTCTCTCCTCCCGTGAGTGGGTAGGCATGTTTATTGCCTTTCCCCGGCTCGCACTGGGAGCTTAGTGTCAGGCTTCCCAAGATACAGTGCGGAGCGCCGTCATGCTAAAATCACGTGATGAGGGCGTGTCCGAAATCGCCATTTCCTTGGTTATCTTGTTTGTATATGTTTGGTTTCCATCACAACGGGGCAGGAACTTCCGACGACGACGCCCGTTGTGATGGCAACCCGGAATTTGACGGCGCTGCTCGCTGTTACCTGAGCATGCGCGGGTACGAGTGGTGAATGCTGGGAGCACAGCATTCACCGCATCCCGGAAATAAATGCTTGTGGGCTTCAGGTGCCCACAAGCGAGATGGAAACTGCCTGCATCGGATTATATAAGTTTTTATTGTGGACGAAATCATAAAGATGCTGACAAATTTAATACAAAAAGTGAGTATTATATTTTCATTAGTACAGTTCATCAATGAATTGAAAAAAGAAAAAATGATAGGTCGCTGGAATCCCCGCTTTAAAGAACTTTGCCCTCCTCTTTGCATTACATCATAAGTTAATCAGCAATCTCATTCTGCTGCTCCATTGATTATCTCCTATATTTAATTTGTTTTTGCCTGGAGAAAAAACATTAGTGCCTTTTTTATTATTTAATGTACAGCATTGTATAACATATTGGTGCTTTATAAATAAAGGATAAGAATTAGAATCAATAATAATTGACTAGTTATCTACTAAAAGTATAGAAGCTTGAAGTGCTACTTTTAGGGTTTAGGGGGGCAATTCCAAGTCAAAAGTTAACCAGTCGAAATCTGCAGCAGTGCCCTTACAGTTAGATTGATGTGAGTGTCGTACAAGAACACCAGATTCCTCAGAGCTGGTTGCCAGGTGTCAGGGTTCTAAATATTCTAAAATATATTTACTCCTAAAAACATTTTAGAAAATGGCAAAATTATTATTTCATTTATGGCAGTATGCTTGTAGATTCTCTTTATAACTTTTAATCAAAACGTTCTATAATCTATATATAGATTTGATCAAAAATGATATATGAGTGGGCAAACTTTATCAGTTCCCAAGGACTTGACACAGAGATAGTCTCCCACAGTGAGGGCAGGAGTCCACTCAAAGGGGCAAAGTGGACATGCAGAGTACCAGTGCCGCAGTCAACAGTCAGTACCAGCAGGAGGAGCGGGAAAGGTGGAGGTGGGTCTGAAGGTACCCACCTCTCAAAGGGGCCGCAAACCATGTTGAGGAATTTTGGATCCCCCTAACAGCTCTTACCTCATCATACAGCTCTTACCTCATCATCTGGAATTATGGTAATCTTGGCCTGAAGGCCCTATTGGATGTAATATGATATGTATTGCTGAATAAGGGAGATTTGTGTATTGGGATGTAATACTAAGTCTGTAATATTTAAGATAAATTGTTGCATTGATACTTTTTATCTGTACATTTTTTTTGTAATAAATGTGATTTTGGATCTATCTCTGTGCAGTCTTATGCCTTGTACACACGACATTCCGATCACAAAATCTGTCTGATTTTTTCCAACGGATTTTGTCCGAAACTTGTGTTGCACACACATGGTCGGACAAAGTTGTCGGAAAATCTGATCGTTCCAAACGAGGTGACGTATAAACGTACGACGGGACTACATAGAGGCCAGTAGCCAATAGCTTTTGTCTTCACATTTCTTTTGAGCATGCGTGGCACTTTGTGCGTCGGAATTCTCTACACACGATTGGAAAAAGTCTGATCGGATTTTGTTGTCGGAAAATTTTAGATACTGCTCTCAAATTTTTTTCCGTCTGAGATTCCGACGGAAAAAGCCCGCTAGAGCCCACACACAATCGGATTTTCCGACAACATAATCCGATCTGACTTTTTCCATCGGAATATCCGACTGTGTGTACGGGGCATTATAGTTTTCATTCTATAATACATTTTGGATTCCATACACCTCCTTTTTTATTGATACCTACTCATCAACCTTACTGATTTAGTATTGGATCTACTAGATCTTCTTATTGAGATTCCTAGAAAATTATTAAAACCAAATTGAAGTCATGGGTCTTTTCATCTGTCTAAAAACACAGGTGATTAAATATATGGGGCTCTGGGAGATTGAACTAGGAGTGTACCTAAGCTAATTAAAAGGGTTTGTTCTATATTGGGATACTGTAAGTATACTGGACTGTACACAATCTGTTACCTATTATGTTTTTTCTTCTTTTCTAGCAGCTAGGCCAAAGTGATTAAGATTAGCAGGATTAATTTTTTGTTTTTGGCTGTGTTATGCCATCTTTAAAATATAACCACAGCCCCATTCTCTATTTGTTACTGATCTCTTACATAGAATACTTCTTTAAGGGGGCGTGGCGACCGAGCTCTGAGATGGCCGCTTAATCTGAGAGCTCCGCTTGCCAGCCAGAGAGATCGCTCACCATCCGAGCGTTCCAGCACTCAATC
This sequence comes from Lithobates sylvaticus, assembly GCA_028564925.1. Taxonomy (NCBI): domain Eukaryota; kingdom Metazoa; phylum Chordata; class Amphibia; order Anura; family Ranidae; genus Lithobates; species Lithobates sylvaticus. Next base: position 44,411,825 of record CM053033.1, read on the forward strand.
CGGCCCTGAAACGACTCCAGTGACCGGCGGGACAGCACGGAGATGGCCAAGCGAAGAAAATCTGCGCCACAGCCACAGAAAATGGCTAATTTCTTTGCTGCTAAACCCCGCGGGCCTACGCAAGATGGCGGCGGAGGCCCGATGCCGCCGCGCTCTAAGGAACAGGCCGCACACCACAGAAACGGGAACGGAGGCCTCCGCACACCGCAGGGACACATCCATCACACAAGCGAACCGTCCTCAGGCACATCTAGCCCTTCTACAAGGAGCCCAGCAAAGTCCAAACCCAGGCTGACCTCACCTGATAGGCAGCAGGCCGCACAAGAGATGGAGGTAAGCGCCCAGCAGGGATATGGGACTGCAGCAACATCATCCTCCCACTCTCCTGACCCCATAGCAGATTTCCCCACAGCAGACAGGCCCATATCAGATACGATGCTGAAAGAAATGCTGCTATCCCTTAGGTCTGCTCTGCACACTGATATGGTGAAGGGGATCAACCAGTGCCACAAAGAAGTGCAAGCTCTTGGGGTTAGAGTAGACAGAATCGAGCACAAGATGGAGGAGTACACCACTACCTACAATGTGATGGTGGATGCTCATGCAGCACAGGGGGAGGACATCGCATGGCTGAAGGACAAGGTCTCTGACCTTGAGGACAGAAGCAGACGCAATAACATTAAACTGAGGGGAATCCCAGAATCTGTCCCAGCACCTCAACTCCTGCAGTACGCCCAAACGCTGTTTTCCACATTGGTACCTGCCCTCACAGCTCAGGACTTAATTATTGACAGGATCCACAGGATCCCCAAACCCTCCTTCCTGCCTGAAGGTACACCAAGAGACACACTGCTGAGGATACACTTCTTCCACGTGAAAGAACAAATCCTTCAAGCTGCACGCAGACAAGATGCCGTCCCACAACAGTACATAGACCTACAAATCCTACCAGATTTGTCTAGGTACACATTACAAAGAAGACGCAACCTGGCCACTGTCACTAAGGCCCTGAGGAACCATAAGATCCCGCACAAGTGGAAGTACCCAGCCACCCTTATCATTACACACAACGGTGTGACGAAAGCTGTTGCCACCATGGAAGAGGGCATTGCCACGCTACAGCACTGGGGGATTCTCCCAGACCTAGCAGCGCACTCAGCGCACCCACCCTCAATGCCACTGCCACAACCACAGCAACTCCAGGAAGACTGGCAAGTAGTCTCACATAAACGCAACAACAAGAAGAATGCTGGAAGTAGCTCTTGATCTAAGCTTACAGTCTACACAATTCTCTCTGGCTGAAGGAGTTCAGCCTAAACTCCAACCACCCAGTTACCAAGTTAGCAGACATGTCTGCACACGGATCGATTTACAGATCTTTTTTTACATCTGTTCAACCCACCCTTGTTTTGTTTTACTTTTTCTTTACCTCTCGTTTTAGCTACAGTGAAATACTACTCTGGACATCACCCTCCATCATCCTGGTGACATTCACTACTGCCCTGTTGCCTGAACTGCACCGGAGACAGAACATCCTCCACCACTGTGAGTACCTGTGCACTGCACCACGCACACCTCCCTCCTCGCCTCAACAATGTCTCTCACATTCTTATCTCTGAATGTCAGGGGGCTAAACCACCCTGCTAAAAGATTTTCTATGTGGCAGGAGGCCCGCAAACACAAAGCAGACATACTCCTCATTCAGGAGACACACTTCCAACAACAAAAAGCCCCTGCATGCTCTAACAAAGCATACCCACATATATTCTCAGCTTGTACCCCGAGCAGCAAAACAGGAGGTGTTATGGTGGCCATTAAAGACACCGTATCCTTCACGCTCAAGGACTCCTTCATAGACGACAGCGGACGGTATATTATCATCACAGGAGACTTGGATAACATACCGATCACCATAGTAAACCTCTACACGCCGAACAGGCACCAAACAAGGTTCCTCAGACGAGTCTTAAAGAAAACAGAGTCCCTACTGTATGGTAGGCTCATCATTGGAGGTGACTTTAACCTTATAGCAGATCCTACGATGGACACCACCACTGCCAACCCGCAAAGACCACCTAACTTGCAACAGATCCTGAACACGCATGACCTGTTTGATACCTGGAGATGTCTCCATGCCAACGAAAGGAATTATACCTTCTTTTCCACAAGGCACTGCTCGTATTCTAGAATAGATATGTTTGTAACCGATAAATGGCTATTGCAGCGGGTCCGGTCGACTGAGATACACGATATCGGGTGGTCTGACCACGCTGCAATCACGTTATCTCTCAATGTACAGGGTGTCTCTCCCTCACCCCCTATCTGGCGATGCAACGTAAAACTCCTACAAGAACCTAAACTGTTTCCTACCATATCCCAACACATCACAGACTACTTTAGAACCAACGACACTACTGACATGAACCCTTTCTCGGTCTGGAATGCCCATAAGGCAGTCATGAGAGGCATACTTATCCAATTAGGAGCAATAGAGAAAAGAAAATATAACACCAAGCTTAATACAATACTAACTGAAATCCAGACGCTAGAAGCTCCAAACAAAACACTCCCCTCACCGACCACAGCCACCACACTATCCAACCTTAGGAGTACTTTAAGAGAACTCCTTACACAACAATTTGACAAACACCTGAGAAGGTTACAACTTAACTCATATGCTAACGCCAATAGGGCAGGTAAATACCTGGCACACAGAATAAAAGCAGCACGTACCAAAACAAAAATAGCATTCTTACTCCACCCTACCACACACAATAAAATATATAACCCAAAAGATATTGCTGATCAATTTGCTGAATTTTACGGAGCCCTTTATAACCTAAACACAGATGCTTCAACACCCCAACCGACCCCTGAAAATATCCAAAAATTTTTGCAGAAAATTAACCTTCCATCCCTGTCAGAGGAACACTTATCCATGCTTAACGCCCCATTTACTGTCCCAGAGATTGAAAAAATTACCTTTTCGTTACCAAATGGTAAATCCCCAGGACCTGATGGCTTCGGAAATGAATACTATAAGGTCTTTAACAGCCATCTTGCCCCATACCTACTCAAAGTATTCCACAAAGCTAGTGAAACGTCCTCCTTTCCTCCTGAGATGCTGAGAGCCCACATCATAACAATCCCAAAACCAGGCAAAGAACCTACCACCCCAGCCAATTTCAGGCCAATATCCCTCCTAAACTCGGACGTTAAAATCTATGCCAAACTAATAGCGAAACGGTTAACCGACATCATCCCAGAGATTATACCAAAGGACCAGATGGGCTTTGTGAGGGGGAGACAGACCTCGGACGCCACACGGCGTATTATTAATATCATTCACTATGCCACGTCCACTAAAACGCCTTCTCTGCTTCTATCCATAGATGCAGAGAAGGCGTTTGATCGTGTACACTGGAAATACATGGAAGCTGTATTAACAAAATTTGGGTTTGAAGGCCCAATACTTACTGCCATAATGGCCCTATACTCATGCCCCTCGGCACAAGTCTACACATCCGGTACTCTATCCAAAAAGTTTGAGATTTCAAATGGTACTCGCCAAGGGTGTCCTCTCTCTCCAACTATATTCAACTTAATGATAGAACCGCTGGCGGAACATATGCGCACAAATGCTGCCGTAAAAGGCTTCCAGATAGGTAAGGCTAAACAGGTTATAAATCTTTTTGCAGATGACGTCATACTGCTACTAACTGAACCACTGACTTCCCTCCCAACAGCACATGAAGTCCTTTCGGAATTTGGGTCAGTTTCCTACTACAAGGTAAACTTCACCAAATCCCAGATCCTGGACCTAGGGGTGCATACACATGTCAGGCACAGACTACAGAACTCTCTGCCATACTCATGGACCAATAGCTGCATAACATACCTGGGCATCTTAATATCTAACAACACGTCTACTCTGGCAGACATCAATCTCAAACCACTCTTAGCCAAATTAGATAAACAACTCACTGACATAAGCAAATGTGAAATCTCTTGGCTTGGCAGGATTGCAGCCTATAAGATGTCCATACTGCCACAAATCCTTTACATCTTCCGATCTCTGCCAATTCCGATTCCAAAGCACTACATCTCTGCCCTTACGCGATCTACCTGGAAATACACCTGGGGTGGGAAAAAGGCTAGATGTCCACGCAGCAGCCTCCTACCACATAAATCCGTGGGGGGAGCTGGATATGTGGACATACAAGACTACTTATGGGCCACTAGGCTGGACCAACTAAAACACTGGTTTTCACACCCAGAACGCCCACTATGGGTCGACATTGAAAGGGCACTTTCCCCCACAAACGATCTTGTTTCCTTTCTAATGGGAGACGTCTGGGATCCTTGGGATACTGGAGGCCTACCACCAACTTTAAAAGTGAATCTCCAAGCCTGGAGATTTCTACTATCACATAGGACCACGGATAGCAAAGAGATAGCGTACGAGTTCCCAATCGAACTTTTAGAGGCCAAGATTCCATTCCTCAAAACCACTACTTTTAAAACACACAACATATGCTACATACAAGACCTGTTTACAGACTGCACTCCCAAAAGCACGGCAGCACTTATGACCGAATATGACCTCCCTAGAGACCTATGGTTCTCCTGCACGCGCATTTCCCATTTCCTGAGAGCACACCCTTTACCCACTATTGCCATACCTTTTAAAATCTGGAGATTTTACTCCAAAACAACACATTCAAACAAAGGTATATCCTTATTCTACAATTTTCTGAATAGCAAACGAGACTTTAATAAATCATCAGCTCTCAGTAAGTGGGAAAAAGACCTAAACTCTGCTTTCTCCGACGACCAATGGTTACATGCATTTAGCACGATACAAAAAGCCTCACATTGTGTAAATCACTGGGAAATGACCCTGAAGATAGCCAACAGGTGGCATTACACGCCATATAGACTCTCCATCTCCTTTCCATTATCATCTCCGCTATGCTGGAAACAGTGTGGCCACGTAGGTAACCTAATGCATACACTCTGGGAATGCCCAAGTCTAACCAGTATATGGAACAAGACCTTCCAACTACTTTCGGATCTTACAGGCATACTAACTGCCCCTAACCCCTCGCTAGCGCTACTACACATAGGTCTAGAACTCTTCCCACAAGGGGACAGGGCTATGGTGACTCATATATTGCTAGCAACAAGGACTATCATACTTCGTAACTGGAAAAGCACTACTGCCATTAATATATCCGAAGTTATAGATTTGGTCAATAAAAATCACTCTTTTGAAAGGTTAATTGCCATAAACTCGCTCCGATGCAAAAAATTTGATAGCGAATGGAAACTCTGGACTGATAAGTTTAAACATATGTGAGACAACACCTTTGACGCCAATGTTACTGTTAATGTTACTGTTAATGTCAATGTTAATGATAATAGTATAACCCTTTGTATGGTATACGCATGACACGTCACTACTGCCATCATATGGAATGTATTCACTGTAACTACAGACTTTATAAGCGGCACTGCCGCTCACTGTACAACTCCCCCCTTTTTTTTTATTTCTCCCCCTCCCCCCCCCCCCATTTATGTTTCCCTCTTGATTCCCCCTCTTCATGTATTGTAAGTTTTGAAATTCAATAAAAAAAATATTGATTTAAAAAAAAAAAAAAAAAAAAAAAAAAAGAATACTTCTTTAAAATACAAGTAGTGAAATTGTGGTTAAACTGTCATTTGCTGAAAAAATACACACCTCTGCAGTTATTTTTCTGTATACAGTATATGATTTTGAAAAATTACTCATATTAAACAGCAATGTATTTAATTATTGATGATGTCACATGGATTTTTCAGCCAGCATGTTGATACCATACAGTACATTTCACTGCAATCAGAAAATCTGTTCCTTAATAGAAATGTAACATCAAGGCTGTACTATCCCTGCAAACAACATTTGTTTTCAAACAACATTTCTGGAAGATGTATCCCTTTATGGTTTTAGGTGTAATATTGCAGGTTGCAAGAAAAAATACTTAAAAACCAAACTTAACATATTAAAATGTCTATGGGTAGCTTGGTTCAGGTGATCTACCATAAACCAAAGATGAGGCTTTTTTCTTGAACAAAAAATGTCTGCAGTGACAAATACACAGTGGACTATAAACAGCTGAGTTCTGGCATTCAAAGGGAATTGAATACTGTCTGTATTACTTTTTTTATTTGCAGTAACATCTAAGCTTTTGGGGTATAATCTCTGAAAAAAAAACACACACAAACATACACTGCAATGGTAATTAAACATGGATAGTTAGTGAGATAAGGCAGGGAGAGAGCTATGGAATGGGAGGGGGGAACAGTCATAGAGGTGAAAGAGGTCGTAAAACTGCCAGATAGTGATTTATAAAACTGAGATCTACATTTAGTCTATTATCTTTTGTGTCAAATAGAATTATCATTCTTAGTTCAAAAATGTCTCTTTCCTGAGTAGTTTTGACGTTTCCTTTAAAACCAAAACATTCATGCCTTCTACAGTGTGGTCCAGTTGTGAGAATTGATGTCCCACAAGTGTACAGAAATCATATTCCTCATGTTCCTTAATAGGGTGCCTGTGTAAATTCATTCTTTTTTGTAAGTTTTGTCCTGTTTTGTCAATGTAAGATAATTTGAAGCATTTTTAGCATTGGGTGAGGTACACTACACAACATTACTGGAGGTACAGATATATGATGCTATAATATTGAAGGTCCCTATGAAGGTTTGTGTGACACCTGTGTGAAACCACAGTTTCCAGCGTTTTTGTTGCAAGGCGTGGCTCCTTTATTTGTGACTTCATAATCAGAATTAAGCTCCCTGCTGATTAGTTTATGTCTGAGGTTGGGTGGTTGCCTGGATACCAGCATGGGAGGTTGTTGCAATATTTCTTTCAGTGTTTCATCCTCTGTTATGATGGGTTGCAAAGGACAAAACCATCAATATAGGCATAAACACACCCCTGAAAATCCAAGAGATAAAAATATCCAATACAAAGAGAAAAAAACAAATAACCATGTACTGTACCTCTGGTAACCACATATAATCCAGCACTAGAAGGGATATGGAAGATAAGCAACAAATTTCAACCCATCATAACAAAGGATAAAACTCTGAAAGAAATATTTTCACAACCCTCCATGCTGGCTTTGAGGCTACCATCCAACCTCAGATATAATCGAACTTCAAAATTACTCAGGAAAGAGAAACTTTTCAACAAAAAATTATAATTCTATTTGGCACAAAAGATAATGGACTAAATGTGGACAACAGTTTTACAACCTCGCTCACCCCTGTGACTCCCCCCATTCCATAGCTCTATTCCTTCCTTATCTTACTATCAAGGTTAATTACCATTACTGTGTATGTGTGTTTATGTTTGTGTGCTTTTTTTTCCCTCAGAGATTGTCTTATTAACATTCTGCCTGGACCTTGAAGAAGAGGGAACATCCTGAAAACTAGTCCTGAAAATTTGGATGTTAGTGCCAATAAAAAATGTATAACGGACAGTACTCAATTGTTTTTGTGACAAGTGCACTAATATGGTTACAATCACCTCGGCCTTTCAAAGGGCAATCCACACTGCTGAGCATTGTTAGACAACTGTCTGTCGAGTTAGACTTAGGTAGTATAATCACCATAATATACTTCCAATTAAGAAGCACAGTAAGTATATTTTTTAAACAAAAAGTAGATTCTTAAAATATAAATTGGTGCATTTTTTTCATTGTCCTGCAAAAGAAATATTGATGTGCTAAATTTGTTATGGTCCACTCAAGCACAACTGGCTGTTTAGTAGAAAAGATAATCTAGAAGATATTTAGTCATTGTTAACATAAAAAAGAGGATCCCCAACTAGAGTTTCTAATAAATAAATTGAAACCAAAATTTAACATGTATAATACAGAAAAGAGATTTCAACAAGGGGAACAGGAGGGTAATGAGATGTGAGGTCAATGAGGAAAAGCCAGACAGCACTTACATGGGTCTTGTGAGGTCACTTTACTAATTTATCTTGCTTTCTCTCATTCCCTTTGCAATATTATCTTTATCAATGTATGCAGCTACAGAGAGAGGAAGGCAGCATTTGCAGATCTTCCCACACTGTATTTATTAAGGGGAAAGGCTTTACAAAATTGAAAATATAAAATAATATAAATAATAATATAGAGCTCCTCCATACATGTATCAGGAAAAGTAAAATGTACTATTTTCTTTTTAGAGCTTTAGGCCAATAAAAATCTAAGCAAGAGTTACAGCAGAGCATGTAATAATCAGTTTTAAGTGCTTTGTATGACTCTTCTGCCAAGAAATGTCTTTCCCTTTTTTCGTAGTAATTTTTTCTTTTTTTTGCGCAGTTTACAGTTCAAACATGCATAGGAGTTGGATGCATGCATGCAACACAGTCCTTGTATCCACATTATATGCCTTAATTATTACTATGCCATGACTAGTGTTGGGCAAATAGTTTGGCACGAGCATGAGTTTAGGCCAAACATTGGCTGTTCGGCCCGTTCGTACAACACCCAAATTTGCATGCAGTTCATTTGGCGGGCGCTCGCCCCGCTAAATGCACTGCATGCTGCACAGTGCATTTTGCCCCCTGATTGGGTAAAGCTTTGCCCAATCAGGGCGCAGTATAAGCTGTTTGTTAAGCAGCAGTGTCAGGAAGCCAGCTGCGGCGTCCTTAACAACCGATGAGTTATCAGCTGTCAATTGGTTTCCCCAATGTCAGGGCTGAGCTCAGCCCTTCCTTCTCAGAGCAGGCCGTTCAGCTGTCAGTTAATTGCCAGCTCTAATCCTTCCACAGTGACTCACCTGGCGGTGATTTCCTGCTCATCAGTCCTGCCGGCTACTTAAGCTGCTCAGTGCCTTCGCTTTGGTCAACATATCAAGAGACTCTCTGCTTTGTTCCTGTTTAAAGACTTGCTTGGCTTTACGTCCCTTCTGGTTTCTGACCCTGTCTGCTGTTGCACTATGCTGCTCTTTGGTTTTCTGATTTCCTGGCTTGTTCTGAATTACACTGATCTCTGGCTCCCTTATGTCCTGGCTTGTTCTGACTACCCAAATTGGTTAACAAACCCTGGCTATGTTTTCTATTGATACCTTTTTACCATTATATTAAAAGTGTGATTTTTTACTGCACTTCTGTCTCAGTCTGATTCATGGTTCCTGACACCTACTGACAGTTGAATAAAAAAAAAATGTGGAGTCCCCCCCCAAGATCCATTCCAGACTCTTATCTGGGCATGCAGCCTGGCAGGTCAGAAAAGGGGGGTGAGCGAGTGCCCCCCCTCCTGAACCATACCAGATCCCCTTAACATGGGGGGTGTGTGCTTTGGGGCAGAGGGGCTCTGCCCCCCACTCCAAAACACCTTGTTGATGGGGACAAGGGCCTCATCCCCACGACTGTCTCAGAATCTGCCCTCTTTAACAAGGGGGGCCCTAGATCCTGCCCCCCGTACCCATTCACCAAAGAAGTGTGAATTTTTTTTTAAAAACACACACACCGTTTTTAACAATGTTGAGGGCATGTGGGGGGGGGGTGCTTGCAGTTTTAAAAAAAAAATAATTTTAATAGTCCGGTGCCAGCAATCACAAGTCAATTTGAATAGGATTTGACTAGTCTAAAGGAACTATATTTAAAGGAATTTTTTGTTTTGCATTGAAACATGTCCCCCAGGGCAGTACCAAGACCCCCATACCCAGTTTATGGCCAATTACATGCATATAAGCTTTTAAAATGGACACTTTTGATTTTTCCTGTTCAGCTCGGTTCGTGTTAAAACTTTTCCCCTGTTCGGGAGTTCTGCTATGAAGCCGAACAGGGGGGTGTTCGAGCCATCTCTAGCCACAACATATAGTTACACATGTACACAATTTAAAGAAAAAAAAATCTTTGCACCATATAAAGTTTTCTACACAAAATACAGACATGGAATATATGTCAAATACCTCTGAGGAAAGTTGTAACAAATGGAATTTAGACCATCTCAGTAACTATCAGTTTCTGAAATGATAAATGCTTTTTATTTGTGTTGTAATACATATACAGTATCTCACAAAAGTGAGTACACCCCTCACATTTTTGTAAATATTTTATTCTATCTTTTCATATGACAACACTGAAAAAATTACACTTTGCTACAATGTAAAGTAGTGAGTGTACAGCTTGTATAACAGTGTAACATTTGCTGTCCCCTCAAAATAACCAAACACACCTCCAAGATGACCACTGCCTTGCTAAAGAAGCTGAGGGTAAAGGTGATGGACTGGCCAAGCATGTCTCCAGACCTAAACCCTTGTGAGTAGGGTTGAGCGAACCCAAACTGTAAAGTTCGGGTCCGTACCGGACTTTTGGGTGTTCGGGTCCCGAACCCGAACTCGAACAATTGACTGTATGTTTTATGTCTGGTGTTCGGCGATGTAATGGTGCTTTTTAAAAAGTCTTTTAAAAGCACTGGTGGCTATAATGAATTGTCGGCTCCCGTAATACAGAGAACAGTCATTGAAAGTCATTGATTTTTAAAAAGTTATTGTCATAAAAAGTGTTTGAGGACCTGGGTCCTGCCCAAGGGGACATGTATCAATGCAAAAAAAACATTTAAAAACGGACGTTTTTTCGGGAGCAGTGATTTTAATAATGCTTAAAGTGAAACAATAAAAGTGTAATATTCCTTTAAATTTCGTACCTTGGGGGTGTGTATAGTATGCATGTAAAGGGGCACATGTTTCCCGTGCTTAGAACTGTCCCTGCACAAAGTGTCATTTTTGCAGGAAAAAAAATTATTTAAAATCACTCGCGGCTATAATGATTTGAATTGTGGGCTCCCGTAATACAGAGAACAGTCATTCAATGAAAGTCATTGATAAAAAAAAAAGCGTGGGGGTTCCCCCAAATTCTATTACCAGGCCCTTCAGGTCTGGTATGGATATTAAGGGGAACCCCACATCAAATTTAAAAAAAAAATGACGTGGGGTCCCCCCTAAATATCCATACCAGACCCTTCAGGTCTGGGATGGATTTTAAGGGGAACCCCACACCAAAAAAAAAATGGTGTGGGGTCCCCCTCAAAATCCATACCAGACCCTTATCCGAGCACGCAACCTGGCAGGCTGCAGGAAAAGAGGGGGGAGCGAGAGCACCCCCCCTCCTGAACCATACCAGGCCACATGCCCTCAACATTGGGAGGATGCTTTGGGGGTCTATGACCCCTCAAAGCACCATGTCCCCATGTTGATGGGGACAAGGGCCTTGTCCCCACAACCCTGGCCGTTGGTTGTGGGGGTCTGCGGGCGGGGGACTTATCGGAATCTGGAAGCCCCCTTTAACAAGGGACCCCCCAGATCCCTGCCTCCCCCCTCTGTGTGAAATGGTAAGGGGGAACAAAAGTACCCCTACCATTTCACCAAAAAAGTGACAAAAATGTAAAAACTTTAAAAAAATCAATGACTTTCAATGACTGTTCTCTGTATTACGGGGACGGGAGCCGACAATTTATTATAGCTGTTCGGGTCCCCATTGACTTCAACGGGGTCAAGTTCGGGTCAAGTTCGGTCCCAAACTTTTTTCTGAAGTTCGGCCGAACCTGCCGAACCCGAACATCCAGGTGTCCACTCAACTCTACTTGTGAGCATCTGTGGGGCATCCTCAAACTGGAGGTGGAGGAGCGCAAAGGTCTCAAACATCCACCAGTTTTGTGATGTCGTCATGGAGGAGCGGACTCCAGTGGCAACCTTAGAAGCTCTGGTGAACTTCATGCCCAAGAGGGTTCTGGAAAATAATGGTGGCCACACAAAATATTGACACTTTGGGCCTGATTTGGACATTTTTACTTAGGGGTGTACTCACTTTTGTTGCCAGCGGTTTAGACATTAATGGCTGTGTGTTTAGTTATTTTCAGGGGACAGCAAATACACTGTTTCACAAGCTGTACACTCTTTGCAGTATAGCAAAGTGTAATTTCTTCAGTGTTGTCACATGAAAAGATAGAATAAAATATTTACAAAAATGTGAGGGGTGTACTCACTTTTGTGAGATACTGTATATGTACAGTAAAACCTTGGTTTGAGAGTAACTTGGTTTGAGAGTGTTTTGCAAGACAAGCAAACACTTTGCATAAATTTTGACTTGAAGTGTAAAACAGAAGAGAGGCGCCACTAAGTGTGGCTACATTTAATGAGGGTACAACATTTAGAAACTCGCATCCTCCCAACTCATCATCCTCCGCACCACCATTGATGCCATCCCTTCCACGCTGTGCTTCACAAGCTCTTCGAGCCACGCTTTCAGATCGCTCTACTGCAGGGTAGAATTCCCTGTCACGATTGCAGATTGACAGCAGGGAGAGCCGGCGGTGCGGAGGATGGTCTATGTGGACAGCTTTACCCCAGATGCCTGCATACTTAGATATTCATTCACTGTTTCAACACACCTTGGTGGGCTCCGGATGCATCCTCTGTTATGCGAGCCCATGCTATTTTGAAGCCCTATTAGAGCCTATGGCTCCAATCAGGTGCTCAAAAAAAACTCTGGCTGCTGTAATTCATGTGGGGCCAGACACATGAATAGGGGGTGGCAATGGCGGCCATGGATAGGTTCATGCTATGCATGAATATATCCACTGCATATAGGGGGTGGAGAGAGGGGGCGGTGCCCCTAATGGGTGGACTGCCACTGGTACACCATTTCTTTTATCTTCATCTTGATTATGAATAGTAGAGAATATTGTGTGCAGACTACGTTTAGGTTTGATCTTGTCTGGTGGCTAAATGATGGAGAGTGGTTGGCTGTGGTCAGCTATAATTGCAGGTTTAAGGAAATTAATACTCAGGTTTGGAGGCTCCTTTGAGTATTAAAGGTGCTGCATGTTTCATGGTTGTTTCAGTGAATAACACTGCTCCTTTACTAAAGTGACTTGTGGGAAAATTACACCCTCTTCACCTTAGGATGTCAGTCAGCTGAGCAGGCCTGTTTGGGGTTGGCACTCAAAAATATTGGAATAATAACAGACACAGCAGACTAACTAGCATTTTTAGAAGAAAAGCAGTAAAAGGCCATTAACTTAATAGGCATATATTAAAGTGGATGTAAACCCAATGTAGAGAATAAGATTTCCTTTCATTTGAGCCCAGTCTTGCCACACAGATTTACTCCAGCCCTGAGAAATCCTCTTTTATTGTTCAGTTATAAATATCTTGACCATGTGCTTAAAACTTTGTCAAAAACGCCCCCTTGCTGTGAGTGACAGGTGATTTACATATCTCATGCACATCCTGTGTAATTATAAAATGTGAGAAATTCACCCCTCCCCCACATAACATTCCTTTCCATCACCCAGGATTTGTTATCTGTGATCAGTTGACCTCAGACACACACACTGCACTATAACAATCATCAGATCACTGTATGTTCTACTCTGCCCAACTCTGACTACATATATCTCCCCTATATTCTTCTTGCTGTTCACTCGAGAATACATTTTCTTTCACTCTGGTCTGTGGATCTGTGGTCTGTGCCTGTCTCAGGCTAGTGCATGAGATATGTAAATCACCTGTCACACAGCAAGGGGGCGTTTTTGACAAAGTTTTCAGCACTTTGTCAAGATATTTCTAACTGAACAATAAAAGAGGATTTCTCAGGTCTGGAGTAAATAGACTGGGCTCAAATGAAAGGAAATCTTATTCTCTACGTTATGACATCACTTTAAGGATGAAGAGTTTAAGATGTCACCTAGATATTGCACACACTGAAGGAACACCAATTGCATCACCTCCTACAAAGCTTTAGATGACCAAACTCTATGGGACAGGAAACATGTGTCAGAGGAAGGATATCTATTTGCAGGACTATTGCATCTGCTGTTTCTATTCTGTGCCTTCAATAAAGCTTTTTGGGAGATGACACCATCATTGTGTGACCGTTGTATCCTACAAGGTAAGGTATGCATGGCGGAGCCTTTGTTTCCTGCACTTGATTAATTGGAGGCAACACAGACAGGATTGTGCAACAGCAGCAATCCATAGAAATGTATTCATGTATATACATTGCCCGCAATCCAGCTCCTATCTAGTAAAGTAATCTTATGTTATGTATAAAGGGCTCAAGTCTTCTTTCCACGAATGTCAATACATAGACATGATAAAAGGATCCTACAACACTTTTTTTATGTGATCAACACTGAAGGCTGCCTGTTAGGTACCTGAGTGGTGAGCCTGACTTCGCTGGGAGAGGGCCTCTCTTACGGCTCTGGTTCAGGGCCCACTGGAGTGGAGACAGTGGTCCCGTGAGCACAGCGGGGTAGGAGTGCCTGGAATGGATGCTGTGGGAGACGTAGCTGATCAGTAGCGATCTCCTGGATGTTGAAGCAGCAGAGACTGGCAGGTAGCGGAGCAGGGTCCGGATGTAGGGTGACCCCGAGATGGCGTCAGCAACTCTGGAAGTATGCAGCATGCAGGGAGCAGGCAGAGGGGTCGTCAGGCAGGCCGGGTCTGGATACACTTTGGCAGGCAGGTAAGTGGGCACAGGCAATGGAGAGGTCAGACAGGCAGGAGATCAGCGTTCAGGTATCAGTCCAAAGCAGAGTCAACAGGCCGGAATCAGGAGTGGAGAAGGCAGCAGAGTCAAGTGGAAGCCGGATCAGGTAAACAGGAGTACACAACAGAGGCAGGTTAAACAAGGGGCAAACTGCAGACGAACAGCACTTGACATGTGCAGCTGTCATTCTTTTAAAGGCCAACTGGCGCCAAACAGCGCTAACGCGTCACGTGTGCGCCCGCGACGCACGTGCCCGCGCTCGCTGCGCACGCGCGCGCGCCTGAGGAGTACGACGGCGCGTACCCTCGTTTCGACGCCCGGACGAATCAGCGGCGCGTGTGCGCATGCGCGCGCGCGCCGATTCGACCGTACGTCGCAAGTGGAGCCCTGACATTGCCCCCCCACAAGGGGCAACCTCCGGGTGCCCAGTTGGTCATCCTTCTCAGGGTGTGAAATGAAAAAAGCACGAATTAGTCTTCCAGCATGTATATTGTCCTCAGGTTCCCAAGAATTGCTTTCTGGGCCGAAGCCCTTCCATTTGATTAGAAACTGTCTTTGCCCTTGTCGCCTTCTACAGTCTAGAACAACTTCTACCTCGTACTCCTCGTTTCCATCCACTAGGACAGGTTCAGGAGGCCCGGACTCCCTATTGGGGAAGGGATCGGGTACCGAGGGTTTCAATAGAGAGACATGAAACACAGGATGTATCTTCATGGTGTCTGGCAGGGACAGTTCATAGGACACCTCATTAATCCTCCTCTTTACAGGAAAAGGGCCCAGGAACTTGGGTGCCAACTTCTTAGAGGGACAGGTTAACTTTAAATTAGAAGAGGAAAGCCATACCTGATCCCCGATTTGCAGATTCAACTCTCCCCTCCTCTTTTGGTCAAAGGCTTTCTTACTGTCCGCCTGGGCCTTGGTTATGGCTTCCTGGAGGATTTGGTTGTTGCGGCTTAGGAAGGTCACTGCGTCCTGGACCGCTGGAACTGAGGACTCTGTAAGAAAATCTGGTAGAAATGTTAAATGGAACCCATAATTGGCGAAAAACGGGGACTGTCCCGTGGTCGAGTGGCTGGCGTTGTTGTACGCGAATTCTGCTAAGGGCAGCAGAGAAACCCAATCATCTTGCACAAATGAAGTGAAACACCTAATATATTGTTCGAGGGTCTGGTTTGTGCGCTCAGTCTGCCCATTAGTTTGAGGGTGGTAAGCTGAGGATAGGGCCAGCTCAATCTTTAGACTATCACACAGTGCCCTCCAAAACCGCGAGGTGAACTGGACTCCCCTGTCCGAGACTATATTCTTGGGTACCCCGTGTAACCTAACGATCTCTCGGATAAAAACACGGGCCGTCTCTGCTGCAGATGGGGTTCCCCTTAGGGGTAGGAAGTGGGCCATCTTTGAGAGTCGGTCAACGACTACAAAGATGGCCGTGTGATCTTCAGAGGGGGGCAGCTCGACTATAAAGTCCATCGTTATCATACGCCAGGGTCGATCAGGTGCAGGTAGAGGCTTGAGTAGGCCCCAGGCCCGGCCCCTAGTAGTCTTGCTTCGGGAGCACACTGGGCATGAACTGACATACTTGGAGCAGAATTCCTTCAGACCAGGCCACCAGAAGGTGCGCTGCACCAAGTCAAGAGTCTTTCGGGCCCCAAAGTGTCCTGCTAGTGGGTGATCGTGGAGGAGGGCCAATACTTTAACCCGGATGGGTTCGGGAACAAACACCTGGCTGTCCTTCCAGAGAAGCCCCTCTCTACGATTTAGTGAAAGTCCTGGGGGAAGGAGCGGGTTCAGGGAGGCCTCCCTGATCTGGGACAGTAAATCCGGCTGTAGTAGAAGGAAGTTGCTTGCAGGGAGGATGGTATCAGGAGGTGTGGAGTCTTTAGGGCAGTCGAACATGCGTGAAAGCGCATCTGGCTTTACATTTTTAGATCCAGGCCGGTAGGTAATGTGGAAGCTGAAACGTGAAAAGAAGAGGGCCCAGCGGGCTTGTCGTGGTTTTAGACGTTTTGCCGTCCTTAAGTACTCAAGATTCTTGTGGTCCGTGTAAATTAGTACAGGGTGGACTGCCCCCTCCAGCAAGTACCTCCATTCCTCCAGCGCTGATTTTATGGCTAGCAGTTCTCGGTCACCGACATCGTAGTTCCTTTCTGCGGGTGAAAGTTTCCGGGAAAAGAAGCCCACAGGGTGCATTAGGTCCTTATTGCCCTGGCGTTGGGAGACCACGGCCCCCACTGCTACCTCAGAGGCATCCACTTCCAGGATGTATGGGAGAGATGGGTCAGGGTGACTGAGGATGGGAGCGGATGTGAATCGCTCCTTGAGTTTCACAAACGCCTCCTGGGCCTCTGGACCCCAATGAAACCGTACATTCTGCCTTGTTAGCTGTGTGATTGGTGAGATGATGGCCGAGAACCCCTTGATGAACTTTCTGTAAAAATTAGCAAATCCGACAAAACGCTGCACACCCTTCTTGTCAGAGGGTGGCGGCCAGTCCAGCACAGCCGTTACCTTCTGCGGGTCCATCTCGATGCCTGCTGGGGAGATCTGAAGACCCAAGAATTGGATGCTCTGCTGCTCGAAGGTGCACTTCTCTGCTTTCGCGTACAATCCGTGCTGACGAAGACGGAGTAAGACTCGGCCCACATGCCCCCGATGCTGCTCAAGCGTTCTGGAGAAGATTAGGATGTCATCCAAGTATACAATGACAAAAATGTCCAGGAAGTCCCTGAAGACCTCATTTATGAGGTGCTGGAAAGTAGCCGGGGCATTACAAAGGCCGAAGGGCATAACTAAGTATTCGTAATGCCCAAAACGGGTACGAAATGCAGTCTTCCATTCATCACCTGATCGGATGCGAACCAGGTTATAGGCCCCTCTTAAGTCCAGTTTGGAGAATATGGTGGCCGCTCTTAGTTTTTGAAACAGTTCCGGTATTAAGGGTAAGGGATAGCGATTTTTAATTGTAACTTTATTTAGCTCCCGGTAGTCCACACAGGGTCGGAGTGACTGGTCTTTCTTGGTTACAAAGAATATGCCGGCCCCTGCGGGTGAGGTGGAGTGACGTATAAACCCCTTCTTTAGGTTCTCCGAAATGTAGGCCTTCAGGGCCTCTTGTTCCTTCTCGGAAAGGGGGAAGATACGCCCGAACGGAATCTCGGCCCCCGGCAAAAGTTCTATGGGACAATCATAGGTGCGGTGTGGGGGTAGGGTGTCCGCTCCCCGTTTACTAAAGACGTCTAAGAATTCATGGTATGGTTCCGGTACCGCTTGGATCAGGTCAGTATCAGAGTCCAGACAAAGAAGCGTAGCGGGTTGTACCGGAGCTTCGTGTAAGCAATGTTCCAGGCAGTAGGGGGACTGGAACTTGACCTCCCCTGTGGACCAGCAGATGGTCGGATCGTGTGCCTGCAACCAGGGGATGCCCAGGATCACTGGGAACAGGGGGGAAGAGATTACGTCCAAGGTTAACAGTTCCTGGTGGTGGAGAGAAGAGATAGTGAACAGAGGTTGGGTCTCCTGGACAACTTGGCCCGATTTAATGCGGGAACCGTCAGCCAGGAAGACGGATAGTCCGCGGGCCTTCCTCTGAAGAGGAATGTCGTGCCGGCTGGCAAAGGTGGTATCGATGAAACAGCTGCAGGCTCCTGAATCAAGGATGGCGTTGGTGCGAATCGTCCTTCCCAGGAACTGAAAAGACAGGGGTAGAGAGATGTGGGTGGCATGGACTGGTAAGTGAGCAGAGTTGATTGACACAGACGAAAGGCACTTACGCAGCTTGCTCGGGCAACTGTTCACAAAGTGTCCGGGCCCACCACAGTACAGGCACAAATTTAGTTGACGGCGTCGGGCACGTTCCTCCAGAGACAGAGTGGGTCGCATGAGACCAAGCTGCATCGGCTCGCCGGCATCGGGAAGAGGATGGGCAGGGGCCATTGGCTGAGCGGGCATGTAACGGCCAGCCGGTAATGGAGCCCTTGCGGTCATCCAAGCCGGACGGTGGACTTGAGCGGATCTCTCGACTCTGCGTTCCCGGAGCCGACGGTCAATTTGTATGCTCAAAGTTATCAGGCCCTCCAAAGTGTCTGGGGTGCCCACTCGGGCAAGTTCATCCTTTAGGCCTTCGGAGAGGCCCATGCGGAACTGATGCCTTAAAGCCGAGTCATTCCACTGGGTGTCTGCGCTCCATCGTCTAAAGTCTGTCACATAGTCCTCGGCCGTTCTGCGGCCTTGCTGGAGCGCAGATAGAGCAGACTCGGCTGTGGTGGTTAGCTGGGGGTCCTCGTAAAGTTGCGCCATGGCTTCCAGGAAAGACGAGAGGGACTGCGTCAGCATGCTATTTCCCTCCAGCAGGCGATGAGCCCAAATCTGAGGTTCGCCCTGCAGCAGGGAGATTACGAACCCCACTTTGGTGGCCTCTAGGGAGAAGGTTCTGGGTTGAAGAGCAAAGTATAACTGGCAGGCGTTGCGGAAGACACGGAATTTGGAACGATCTCCGGAGAAGCGATCAGGAACAGGTACTCTGGGTTCAGGAGGCAGCATCACCACCGCAGGAGGAGTAGCAGGTGTTGCAGAAGGTTGCGGAGATGTAGGAGCCGCAACATTGGGGTCAGCAAGTTGCTGCACTCGACCTTCCAGTCTGGTATACCCTTCTTGCAGGGATTGCACCGCCTGAGTGAGGGCTGCCAGGTGTGAGCAGAACTCCTTCATGGCAGAGGCTTCTCCCGCAGGCTCAGTCATGGCTGTTCGTACTGTTAGGTACCTGAGTGGTGAGCCTGACTTCGCTGGGAGAGGGCCTCTCTTACGGCTCTGGTTCAGGGCCCACTGGAGTGGAGACAGTGGTCCCGTGAGCACAGCGGGGTAGGAGTGCCTGGAATGGATGCTGTGGGAGACGTAGCTGATCAGTAGCGATCTCCTGGATGTTGAAGCAGCAGAGACTGGCAGGTAGCGGAGCAGGGTCCGGATGTAGGGTGACCCCGAGATGGCGTCAGCAACTCTGGAAGTATGCAGCATGCAGGGAGCAGGCAGAGGGGTCGTCAGGCAGGCCGGGTCTGGATACACTTTGGCAGGCAGGTAAGTGGGCACAGGCAATGGAGAGGTCAGACAGGCAGGAGATCAGCGTTCAGGTATCAGTCCAAAGCAGAGTCAACAGGCCGGAATCAGGAGTGGAGAAGGCAGCAGAGTCAAGTGGAAGCCGGATCAGGTAAACAGGAGTACACAACAGAGGCAGGTTAAACAAGGGGCAAACTGCAGACGAACAGCACTTGACATGTGCAGCTGTCATTCTTTTAAAGGCCAACTGGCGCCAAACAGCACTAACGCGTCACGTGTGCGCCCGCGACGCACGTGCCCGCGCTCGCTGCGCACGCGCGCGCGCCTGAGGAGTACGACGGCGCGTACCCTCGTTTCGACGCCCGGACGAATCAGCGGCGCGTGTGCGCATGCGCGCGCGCCGATTCGACCGTACGTCGCAAGTGGAGCCCTGACACTGCCATAAGTAAGTGAAACTGATAATCACAACCGAACTTGCTCTTGTATTTATTAAATAATCTTACCAATTTTTTTTACGTCTTTTTCCTTTTTTGAGCAAAAAAGGGGTAGATAAGGGGTGTTCCCTATAGTTCAAAGTTTCCACAAAATTAAGTACATTAATGGTCTCCAGGGAATTTCATTTTATCTTTTTCTTTAAAAACTGATATAACCGACTTGAATCAACTTAAATATGCATATATTATAGTCCTCTCTTATAAATTCCTCCTTTATCTCTTGTTTCCCTGTCCCACATTTCAGAAAGTGACATTTTGATTTCCCAGAATCCTAATGGTTTCAGTTTCTCTGAGACATGTTCCTATAAATTGCTTGGCCTCTATGAACTATCAACATTTGTACAAAATCCGAAGCTGTCTGAAACAATTTGCTCATCTCTCATTATTACAATTGGAGATTTTGTCTGGTACTAATACCGGGCAAAAAACACATTTGTGGTTCTTTCACTATAGAAAGTTCAAAGGATTGTAAGCTGGAAAGGCCATATAAGCTTATAATAAATACTGCATATGTCCAAAATCTTCCAGTTTTAGTTTATATTAAATTGTAATAGACAGTGCATACTTACAAGCAGCTACAGGTTTGTTAAAATGACATGATAATCCTTTTCATAGATAGGTGCCGATGTTTTCTCGCCTCTGTTAGGATTCATGTGTTTGTTGCTTAATCTGCATGTATAACATGTTTTCCATTTTAATTCAAGCATTTAGCATAAGATGTTCTTTTTCTCCTAGGGATTATTTTCTTTTGATTATCTCCAATAGGCAGTCACAAAATTGAGAAATAGGGATGGAGTGGAAAAATACACATTTCATACTTCAAAGTAAGACATTCAGGCTGATTTAAAGGAAATACATTGAAACATTTTACAATTTTATAGATTTGTTAGAGAAATCAACTTGATGTAAAATCCTATCCTTTATTATTGTTTTATTTTGTGTTATTTTAGTTAGATTTATATAAAATATTGCATATTTATTATTTTGTATCAAAATATTCAACTAGCAACTTTTCACGTATTTTACAGCTTCTCCTTACCTCGCTGAAGAATGCATTTTGTTTAAAGACCGCAGTGGCTCAAGCTAATATTTACAATCGCTCCTCCGACTCTCCTCCCTTCCATCCATATTGCTCTGTTTAGGGTCCAATCATAGACACAGGATCTAAGGGCTCATTAACAAGACATGGCTGCCTTTTACACAGGATCTTGCTGGCAGAAGCTGTACTTTACAAGCATGTAATGTTTGAGAAACATTGTCATGCCTACAGCATTACAGCATAAATGGACTCTATTGGCCACCACTGCTCAGCTAGTTGTTAGGATGCAGGCAGCGTCTGCCTTCTGTGTTCAAGCAACAAAAGACACCAGTCCTGACCCTAATGACAGGACCAATACAATTACACAGGCAGTCAGTTCCCCATCAGGTCTGACCGCCAGTGGGAGGAATTGCTGCCTGTGTATAATTTGATTGGTTCAGCCCAAAAAATTAGCTCTCACTGGCTATCAGAGAAAACCTGATGGGGAACTGCAACACTCTAATGCCTTATACACAGGGTCGGACATTCCGACCACAAAATCCGTCAGATTTTTTCCAACGGATTTTGGCCGAAACTTGTCTTGCATACACACGGTCGCACAAAGTTGTCGGAAAATCCGAACCTTCGGAACGAGGTGACGTCGAACACGTATGACGGGACTACGTAGAGGCCAGTAGGCCATAGCTTTCATCTCCAATTTTTTTCTGAGCATGCGTGGCACTTTGTGCGTCGGAATTCTTGACACACGATCGGAAAAAGTCCGATCGGATTTTGTTGTCGGAAAATTTGAGATACAGCTCTCAAAATTTTTCCCTCGGAAATTCAGACGGAAAAAGTCTGATGGAGCCCACACATGATCAGATCGCACATTTTCCGTCGGAAAATCTGACCGTGTGTACAAGGCATAATGCCCCATACACACAGTCGAACATTCCGACCACAAAATCCGTCAGATTTTTTCAGACTGATTTTGTCCGAAACTTGTGTTGCACACACACGGTCGGACAAAGTTGTTGGAAAATCCGATCGTTCCGAATGAGGTGACGTACAAAATGTACGACGGGACTACGAAGAGGCCAGTAGCCAATAGCTTTCATCTCCAAATTCCTTCTGAGCATGCGTGGCACTTTGTGCGTCGGAATTCTCTACACGCGATCGGAAAAAGTCTGATCGGATTTTGTTGTAGGAGAATTTTAGATCCTGCTCTCAAATTTTTTTCCGTCGGAAACTCCGACAGAAAAAGCCCGCTAGAGCCCACACACGATCGGATTTTCCGACAAGATAATCCGATCAGACTTTTTCCATTGGAATATCCGACCGTGTGTACGGGGCATTACACTGTTTTGTCTGCAACCCATCTTACCTTGTCCCATCAGGTCTGCTCCCCCCATTCGCCATCAGAGCACACCCAGGGGGCAATTGGTTCCCATTAAATGTAATACATTTAATGAGCACTAGATCCTCTGAAATGTAAAATTAATAGTGTGTAGCCACGGCCGTTGACTTGCACATTGTTGACATTTACATATCAGGCCCTAAAGAGCTGCAGAAGTTTAGCCATGGTATGCTGTACACTGGTATGCATATAAACATTGCACAAATGTTTACATGCATACAGCATTCATTTTGCAGAAAATACAGATCTGGATGCAGTTTCCTACTTTGTTGTACATTGCCAAACCAAGTGAAAATATTTCCTGCAAGATGTAGCTATGTGTTTGGGCCCATAGACTTTCTTAGTGCCTCATTCAGATGCGCACAAAATTACACACTCTGTGCATTTGAACTCATCATTTTCTATGCTCTTAAAAACACAGCATGTTCTGGGCTATATCTATTTATAAACCCATAATGCTCTGGGAGTCTTTTGTATTAAATATATCTTTGTAAAACTGAGATTGTTTTGCAGTAAAAAGAAATAAAACATGTATTTAAAAACTGAATAAGCTTACAAATAACTACAATCGAACCAATACCATTAAAGTTCACTTTAGATTATAGTTACAATATGTATGTGCATGTGTGCAGTCATATTTTATTATTCAGATTCTTTCTCCTTTCTGCTCCCTCTTGTACAAGTCCACGAACCAGCCAACATTTTGAGAACAATTTTTAAAAAGGCATGATTGCTGTGGCTAATCTAATTCTAAACGGCTTCTAGTTGCTAATCTACAAATCTCTCAAGGAACATCCTTTTTTTTCAGTTTTGACTAGGCTGGTGGGATTTAATTATTCTACCAAGCTTTTGTTGCCATCTGTAACCCCATTGGGAAGATTTTACCTAACTTCTTGTCCTTGTGGTAGTCTGTGCAATCAGTTGAGAAATCAGGGCAGTGATTGTCAGTGGGAAAGGAAGACTCAGAAAGTAATGATAACCTAAGAGAGATTTGAACCCTTCTCTATTTGACTGAAATACAAACTTGTGTCACCACTGGGGACATTTCCAGTTTAGTTCCTGTACCATAAGAAAAAAAAATTCCCCATGAGGTCAGCATTTTTCTTAAGTGACCCCTTCCCTTTACACACAATTTCCTGTTTAGGATAAAGTCGGAGAGGCTAATTAGTCACCCACGTGTGTGTGGTAAGAATGGTAATATTTAAACAGCGAAGTGACATCTTAGCTCCACCCCTACTGAAAAATTCAATGCCTTGACGACACGCATATAGGGGCGGAGCCTGGGTACTGACATCACATCGCGGCCATCTCGAGATCTTGCTGTCTGAATGCTGTTCCAGCTAGCATGGCTTGTAGTGCCACACTTGTAAGTGCACCTTCTATCCTTTTATAAGAATAACTATCTTTAGACGGAGAGCACTCGATTTTTCCTTCTTTTTTCTGCATACTTATCCCATTTGGTGAGACGATCGGGGTTCTTTGGAACCCAAAGAAGCAGGTGTCTGAGAGGAAGGAGTGTCAATACCACGCTAGTAATCCTTATTATCCCCAGAGGGGAATACTGCTGATTTTGACTTATATGTGAGGTGAGCAGCCTGTGATACTGGTGGAGGCGAGCATAAGCACTCTTTTGAATCTTTGCACTATTGGTGAATTGATATTCTCAGATTCACTTTAATCACTTGATAATTTTGATGAACTTTGATTCACTTATATATTTATTTGGATTTATCTGTATTTTTTCACCTTTGTTTGTATATACCATTTATTGAATCATTATTGGTTTACACATTTATCTATTTAGTAGTGCAGCCCTGTTTTTAAATCCAGAAAAATTAATATATGGTGTTGCGCTCCAATTATATAAAGTGCTAAGGTGCTAAATGTGTAAACAAATGCACAAAGAATGATTGCATCAGGATAAAATTACAGTGCTGAAACAACTAAATTGCTTATGCTCATCAAATTATTAAATTAAAACCAAGTAGAGTGAATCCACTGTGCTAGCATGAATAAAATAAAGTGCATGAGTGACATAAGTATACATCAAATTTGCGGAAAATTAGACATAAAGTGCATACATAACAAAGTGCCACTGCAAAACAGAAAAATGATCCAAAATTGAATAAAGTCCGTGAGTAAATTAATAAAACCAGTGTGCAGAGTCTTTATAAAGAAAAGAGATATGCTGGTGATGATGATTGTATCAAAACAAACGATAATGAAGTGACTGAGTGATCTTGTATTTTCAGTGTGCCCACAACCAACAAGTGCAGTGGCTGAAATTGTGATAATATGGAGAATTGCGCCAATCAAACAGTTATTTTGTTATCCTCTAGGCCCTAAATTTAACGGGCTTATTTTTTACTGCTACTGTCTATTACAGATCCCTTTGAGGGTTCGGCCAGTTCTATGTTATATAAAAATGGATATGAAAAATATTGGTGGATATGAAAAATATTATTATTAGCTGGTGAAGTGTTGTATCATAGAATAAAATAAAATAAAATAAATAAAGAGTAAAATATAAAAAATGATGGTGACAAATGCTGTTATGCCTTGGTTTACTATGCACCACTAAACACTCTTATCTATAAATGTGAAATATATAATTCCCAATCCTGCAAAGGAAGATTAAGCAAGAAATGGCATATGCTCTTGTGTCAATACTCCTGTGAAAAAAACTTTTTTGTCCCCCTCACCACAATTGCTGTTAAAGAAAAAACACAGTACCACAGTATCGCAATTCTGTGGGAAAGATATATAAGTGTATCACAATTCTGTTCTGTGAAAAGATAAAAGACCAAAAAAAAAAACAAAAAGGGACGCTCCCTGTACTAAATTTATCCGGATCTTTTAAAGTGGAGATTTAACAAGGCGGAGTGGTTATCCGGCTAATTAAACCAAACGCCTATTACTCACCTAAATCTGGTGAGTGGCCATTTTCTATGGTGGTGGATTCACAGGGTGATGAAAATATATTTTGAAAGCACTAACCACTAGTTATTGTACTAATTGGTACCTACCTGTTTTGGAGCGGCTGGAACGTTGGTAGTGGCAACACATGGACGTTCTTTTTTATACAGTTTATGTTTATATACGATTTACACCTATATTGTTTGAAACTTCCTTTGCAGGATTTGGACTAAAGGGGGATTTCTTTTTGGGTTTTTTTTGGTCTTTTATCTTTTCACAGAACAGAATTGTGATACACTTATATATCTTTCCCACAGAATTGCGATACTGTGGTACTGTGTTTTTTCTTTAACAGCAATTGTGGTGAGGGGGACAAAAACGTTTTTTTCACAGGAGTATTGACACAAGAGCATATGCCATTTCTTGCCTAATTTTCCTTTGCAGGATTGGGAATTATATATTTCACATTTATAGATAAGAGTGTTTAGTGGTGCATAGTAAACCAAGGCATAACAGCATTTGTCACCATAATTTTTTATATTTTACTCTTTATTTATTTTATTTTATTTTATTCTATGATACAACACTTCACCAGCTAATAATAATAT
The DNA here is from genome assembly GCA_028564925.1 of Lithobates sylvaticus. Classification (NCBI taxonomy): domain Eukaryota; kingdom Metazoa; phylum Chordata; class Amphibia; order Anura; family Ranidae; genus Lithobates; species Lithobates sylvaticus. The sequence goes on from CM053033.1 coordinate 44,437,884, forward strand.
TTTTCATATCCACCAATATTTTTTATATCCATTTTTATACAACATAGAACTGGCCGAACCCTCAAAGGGATCTGTAATTGACAGTAGCAGTAAAAAATAAGCCCGTTAAATTTAGGGCCTAGAGGATAACAAAATAACTGTTTGATTGGCGCAATTCTCCATATTATCACAATTTCAACCAGTAACTGTGCAATTAGTACTTTTACTTTTTAGATTGCAGCCTTCAGAAACAAACTTAATATAGGAGTTGGCGCCGGTACCCCCTCTTGCAAGTGCAGTGGCTGCTGTAAGGTAAACAGCATAAAATAGTGTCCAGGGCACTGTATCCTACAGATGGTGGTCCTGGGTCTGTAGCCTTACAGACCCAAGGCTGCAAATTGGCTTCCACTTGTCCTGCCTCTTAAGGCAGTATATCACATGAACCGTAAAAAGGAGAAGAACAGGGAGCCCCGATAGTGAAGTATGCCAAACACACATTTATTGAACTAGTAGGCATATGATGGTATTCACATAAAACATAATAGACAAGGTAAAACAAAACAAGCGTCATGCTCAGGACGTTACTTCCGGTGTCTGTGTATTCCTACGCATATCGTCACCTATCACCTGACTTCATCAGCACTGTTTTTGTAATTTCATACCAGGCCACAAAAAAAAAAAAACTGGCAGAGGTTCCTACTTTTTTGCCTCTGTGTCTAAAACAAAAAAAAAGTTAGGACTGGAATTAGTCTTGGCTGTTGTGATATCTCCAAATATATGACCACTGAAGAAAACACCATACTTCCTAAAATAAAAAAAATAAAAAATATGTATTTTTAATTTTTTTTATTTTATTTTAGGACACTATTCTATGCTGTTTACCTTACAGCAGCCACTGCACTTGCAAGAGGGGGTATGAACTGAAGAAAACACCATACTTCCTAAAATAAAAAAAATAAAAAATACATATTTTTAATTTTTTTTATTTTATTTTAGGAAGTATGGTGTTTTCTTCAGTGGTCATATATTTGGAGATATCACAACAGCCAAGACTAATTCCAGTCCTAACTCTTTTTTGTTTTAGACACAAAAAAGTAGGTTTTTTTTTGTGGCCTGGTATGAAATTACAAAAACAGTGCTGATGAAGTCACGTGATAGGTGACGATATGCGTAGGAATACACAGACACCGGAAGTAATGTCCTAAGTATCAGTATCAGTCTTATTTAATAAAAGACAGCAAGGGTGGCCTTATATGGTCTTGACAGAAGGATCTGTGAGTGCTTTTATCCCGAAAAGAGACAGACATTAATGTTATTTTTTATTCTCTTGCTAATAGCAGGTCCCTCTATATTACAGATAAACTTGACTGTTTACCTCTGCACCTAACATTAGAATAATCAATCGTTAAGCAATGGCACTTGCTTTCCCCAACACTTCCCTGGCATATTCACTAAGTTACCTTAGCATTTAACAGTGACTCACAGGTAAATTATTGTATATCCATCCTTGTAAGCCTGGGACTTCTGACAAGGTTTCCAGGTTTGACTGAATTATGTGGCTTATGATTTAGCAACTATTAACTTTTACCTTTACAGCTATGAATGTAAAAGTAACCACACTTGGACAGAAATATAGATTCATGTAAATGTGTCATGCTGCCAAATGCTCTATGTTAGCTGTCATTTATGGTAAAATAATGATTGGTAGCTTTCTTTGATGGGCTTATTAGATTGGAAGTCAACTATGTGTTAAATATCTTCTTCACTAAAATTCTCCTGAAATATGTTCTGCTATTTTACTCAAAGAATATACAAGTCGGTATAGAAAAGAATCACCCACCTTTAAAATAACCACATTTTGTTGTTTTACAGCCTGAAATGACAGGCACAGTTTTTGTTTTATCAAGCTGTATTTACTCAGTGCAACTTATAATATCCAAGTGAAAGATATAAGACCAACATGTCAGAAAATCAAAAATTCAAAAACTGTTGGAAAAAGGATCAACCCCCCCCCCCCCCCTCCAAAAAATACTTTTAGACTCAATCAGGTGTAGCTAATCACCTTCTCAATGGCACAAAAAAACATTTTATTTTCAACTGGGATCAGCTGTGGTCATTTTGTTTAGTTTAGCATGAAAAGAGCTTTCCTGGAACATTTCAATCCTTGGCAGTGCAACTGAATCAAACACTCAACTATTGGTGGAAAGACACTGTCTATCTATCTATAAAGATCTCTATGATAAAGTTGTGGACAGGTACAAGTCAGGAGATGGATACAAAAAAAATCAAATACTCTATCAATGCCTAAAAGCACAATGAAGTCTATTATTATGAAGTGGAAGGTATTTGGTACAACACCTCCCTGGATCAGGCAGTTGCTTCAAATTGGATAAAAGAGCCAGGAGGAAACTGGCCGGAGAGGCTTCCAAGAGGCCTACAGCAACTCTGAAGCAGTTGCAGGAATGTACGACAAAGAGTGGTCATTGTGTGCATGTGACAACAATATCACAAATTCTCCACAAATGTGGCTTGTATTGGAGGGTTTAAAAAAAGAAAAGAAAAAAGCCACTTCTCAAGAAAGGCCACTTGAAGTCAAAATTGAGCTTTGCCAAAACACACTTTGAAGATTCTGAGGCCACATGGAAAAAGGGGTTATGGTCATATAAGACTATAATTGAATTATTTGGCCTCAACACCAAACAATATGTCTGGGGGAAATCCAGTACAGCTCGCTATCCAAATAACATTATTCCTGTTTTTACATTAGCTACATTTAAAATTCATTTTTTTTTTTAAGAAATATATAACTGCATACATTGTTTTTTTTTCATATCTGCTTAGAGTGCAAGTTTAATAAAGATGTTAATTTAACACTTCATCCAATCTTTAGATTTGCCATTAAAATAGTTATTTTAGAAGCATTTGCATCATAATACTAAATTATGGTAAATCATCAAACAACTATACTGACTGGATGACAGGCGTTTGTTGCTGCACTTTTCCTTGATTGATTAATCTGAAGATTTTTCATATAAGTAGTTATTCCTACCTGCAGAAATTCTCTCTTGCTTATGCAGTGAACCTTCTATTATAAGATATAAAATAGCAGTAGCAGTGTTTGGTTCATTTCACTCTGTCAGAAAATAGACATGTCATTCCACAATCGAAAAGGAAGCCAATGGTAGCTCAATATGTCACAAACTTGTCTTTAAAGGAATTGTGTAACAACTGAGAACAGGGAGCCGGGGCTTTGGGTTAAATCCAAAGCAATACATCTATACCACACATTAAAAATAAAATAAAAAAAATAAAAAATGACGTAACACTTGCTTCAATTAGAGTTGAGTGTAGTTTTTTCTTTTTTATTCACTAATTAAATTTGGAAAATGCATTTGGATCTAGTGAATTGCACACACCAGCTTTATACAAGTGCCACATTTTGTCTTTATTACTGTTTTGTTTTAAATCAACAGACAGTAAATTCTAATGTCATTTTACTGGCAAGTTAATAATGCTTGCAATAATAATATTGTGTTAGCGGTTGTGATGAACACCAATAATTATAATATTTATTTATCTCATCAATTTTACCAATAGAACATGTTGATTTTAACCTAGCACATGATACTAAAGCTATGTTTTAACTATAATGATTGATACAAATGTACAGAATACATATCAGTGAGAAAAAGTAAGCTAGGCATGAAATAATATGGTGGCTACCATTGGTGACCACCTGCTAAAAATATTACTGATTTGGCTGTCTCTGACGTCTGTACTATGAGTCACTGACCAGGAAGCATGTGGCAAATAGGGATGGGCAAACGGTTCGGCCCGAGTATAAGTTCGGGCCGAACTTTGGTTGTTGGGATATTCTGTGAACACCAAACAATATGCAGTGTTTGGGGCAAAATCGAAAAATAAAAAAGAAAAAAAAATCTGCCACGATCCGCCTCCATGGGAGGCTCTTGCTGTGTGGAGCTTTATCGCCTTTGACAGTTCATATATAACTTTTTTCTTTTTCGATCTGTCTGCAGAGCGATAGAAGAAGATGACTGGACATTGTGGGACATTTTTATTTTTTTATTTTTTAATAAAGGACTTGTCCTGTCGTTTTTAACATTTTGACACGTTTTTTTTTGTGAAATGGTAGGTACCCCTTTACCATTTCACACAGGGGGAAGGCTGGGATCTGGGGGTCCCCTTGTTAAAGGGGGCTTCCAGATTCCGATAAGCTCCCCACCCGCAGACCCCCACAACCACCGGGCAAGGGTTGTGGGGATGAGGCCCTTGGCTATCTCATCCCCCCCTCTTTTTCTGCAGTCTGCCAGGTTGCGTGCTCGGATAAGGGTCTGGTATGGATTTTGGGTGGGACCCCTACTTTTTCTTTTAAATTTTGCGCTGGTTTCCCCCTTTTTTTTTTTTTTGGTTCGGGGTTTCCCTTAATATATAAACCAGACCCAAAGGGCCTGGTAATGGACTTGGGGGGGGGGGGGGGGGGGGCGTCCCATGCTTTTTTTTTTCAATGATTTTTATCTATATTGCTGAGACCCGACAATTCATTACAGACGCGATCAGTTTTAAATGACAACTTTTCCTTTAGAAATGTAATTTTACTGTGGTACTGTTCTAATACGGGAAAAATGTGCCACTTTACAGGCATACTATAGACACCCCCCAGGCACGATATTTAAAGGAATATTTCATTTTTATTGTTTCACTTTAAGCATTAAAAAAATCATTGCTCCCGAAAAAACTTCAGTTTTTAAAAAAAAAAGTCTGCATTGATACATGTCCCCTGGGACAGGACCCGGGTCACTAAACACTTTTTATGACAATAACTTGCATATAAGCCTTTAAAATTAGCACTTTTGATTATTCATGTTCGTGTCACGTAGACTTTAATGGTGTTCGTGTGTTCTGCCAAAATTTTTGCCTGTTTGGTATGTTCTGGTGCGAACCGAATCGGGGGGGTATTTGGCTCATCTCTAGTGGCAAATTAAGCCAGATAAGTGTAACCTGCAACTGCAAATGGTGCCAACATCCTGGTCAAGATATATATCCAAAGAAAAAAAATCTATAGTGGAAGTAGGAGACTTTTAAGGCATGAACACAAACACATCTATGCAATAAAAAAAAAACATTTTATTATAACAAAATGAATGCAAATAAAATAATAGGCTGGGAATCTAGTTTTACAAATTTACCCTCATCACTATACATATAATGGTGTCAATATCACATCACAGTTCACTGGTCGATTTAGACCTCAACAACAACGGAACATCCATATCTTAATATATATACCCAACATATTTTGAGTTCCCTCTTCTTCAATGGCAGAATTATTTTATTTATTTATTACAGGATTTATATAGCGCCAACAGTTTACACAGCGCTTTACAATATAAAAAGGGAGACAATACAGTTATAATACAATAAAATACAAGAGGATTAAGGGGGCCCTGCTTTGAATTAAATCTTCATATCAAAAATAGAACATTTACAGTTATGGATATGCACAATAGAATATACATAACAAGAGATGTATAGTATCAGATGTATACTGTGTGGATATGTACACCAATTATGAGAAACATGCATTATCAGCCTATACTAAAACTTAAAAACAGCCCAGCCAGTGCACTCCAATGGCGGTAAGACCTAAAAGGGAAGGGGGTGGGAAAGAGATCCAGGGGTTGATATATAAAGAACACAATACTAACCAAACAAAATATTATTTTAAACTCAAAAATCTATATTTAAAGATATGGCAGACAAATTTCAAAAATACACCAACAGGGGCAACAGCAAAAAGTGGGCACATAGGCACTACAATATTTCAGAGTGAATAAATGCACTCTACCATTGACTTCTTGTTTTTAAAATGGCTGGTAAAGGGGCTTTTTAAACTATGACGATTTTATATATTGGTGGCGCAGGTTTCTGACCAACTGAGACTGGGAGAAAAGTAAAAGAAAAAGGCAAATAGCTAATAATATATTTTGGTTTTCCCAATAACATTGAATTTGTGTAGTCAGGTTTATTAAGAGGGAAGGGATGAAGGTTTGATTTAAAGTAGTTGTGAACATTCAATATCAAATACACTTTCTAATACAGTTATAACTATGTAGGACTCTTAACTGAATTTTCTTTGTTTCATAAGCAATCTTTCTTACCTTTTTTACAAAGGATAAAAAGTTCTGTCATGTGACCATGTATCTCTTCTTCCTGATAGTGGGAGGCATGGTTATAGGAATTACAAAATCTATTCAGCCTGAGGCAAGATGCAGGCTGTGCTAAGGAAGGGGTAACTTCCAAAGGAAGGCTGTGAAAGGTTGAAGGGTGTGGTGGCTGAACAAACTAATGAATACAGGCATGCTGTGTGTCTGCATAGTGTCCTGTACCTCTAAATAGACAAAAAGGTATGTCACTACAGGGTGGCACTGTGGACACCAATTGGATAAGCTGTGCCACTTCCTATCATTATCCAGAAAGAGAATTGCAAGAGAAAATTGACTTTTTAGGCACTATCATTTAGGTTAAAAGAATGTGTTCATTTTTATTCAGAAATATATACTGTATGAATATTTGTATATATATTTCTGAATAAGGCTGTACATATTCTTTTAACCCAAATGTTGGTGCTTAAAAAGTCAATTTTCTCTCTTTTTGTACCTCTAAATGGTCAGCCAAAGAATGAAAACGAATTACGCAAGTACAGATCAGATTATATGCTTTATGGGGTCAATTTAGAACAAGGAAGGTGATGGGCAGGATCAAACAGATACTTCAGATGGAAGAAGTACATAAAAACGAAAAAGACTATGGTTAAAAAATACACATGTATACGCATACACTTTTAGGCCCTTGGAAATAAAAGGTCAGTGTTGTAAGCACCCCTGGCCATAATAACATTTACTGTGAATAACTCAACCAATGTTACATTCACCAACAACAGCCACACTTGAACATTTTTCACTCTTAACTAGGCGACTGATTGATTTTTTCAATGATTTTCTGTAAAGATTTGCACTACTTGATTGTTCACATTTGACATGCATTCGCTGGTCATGTATCATATATTCGTTGTGCTGTAAATAAAAATCAGCTAAAAATCTTTATGTGCTTTTTCTCTCTGCAGCAAAGGCGGAAATCTTGAAATCCTGTAATTATTGGAGATAATCACAAGCAAGTGTACATACTTTATGTAGTGCATATATTTTGTGTTAATTTTGCTGTGTTTACAATAAAGACATTTGTATTGCATATTTTTGGTGTTTCTCTATTCTCTATATTGTTGTTGTTATTATTGTTGTTATTATTTAAAGACAGTGATTTGGGCAGTGCGTGGCTAAGTGGGTAGTGCTTCCACCTAGTAGCACTAAGGTCATCTGTTTGAATCCCAACCACAGCATTACCTGCACAGAGTTTTTATGTTCTCCCTGTGCCTGTGTGGGTTTTCTCCGGGTACTCTGGTTTCCTCCCACATTATAAAGACATGCTGATAGGTTAATTGGCTCTGGTCTAAATTGGCCCTAATATGTGTATGTATGAAAGTGAGTTAGGGACCTTAGATTGTAAGCTCCTTGAGGGGAAGGGACTGATGAATGAACATTATATATGTAAAGCACTGCATAAATTGATGACACTATATAAGTACCTGCAATAAATAAGTAAATTGTACGGTAGAATGGGTAAACACTTAGTTTACCATAGTTCTTCCTCCCTTCTTACAAATGGTTGGAATAAGCTATAGGACACATTGTCTTGAAAGAATCAGCTGACCCAATGACTTGCATTTTTGAAAAAGGTTTTCTACAAATTAATTATTAACAGAAAAGTGTGTGCATATGCTGTGTTGCAATGTGTCTGCATATGTAGTGTATAGACATGTGCAGAATAAAAAAAATGTTTTGTTTCGGTTCCTTGTTTAAATAATTTCGTTTAGTTAAATTTGTTAAATTTGTTTAATTCGTTTTCAGAATTTGTTTCATTTATTCGTTTTCAAATTAAATTCGAATTGGATTTGAATTCGGCATTCTGAATTCGTATTCGAATTGGCATTCAAATTTGTTCGAATTTCGGAAGACGGTTATAGTCTTTATATTTTATCCTATTCTATTCTTTTCAATTTTATTCTATTCTAGTCTAAACTATTCTATTCAATAGAAATTCTATTTGAAATTTGAATTTTTCGAAAGAAGGTTATATTCTTTCTATTTTATTCCATTCTATTGGTTTTTTTTTCTATTCTAATATTTTCTATTCTATGCTTTTATTTTTTATTCTATTCTTTTCTTTTCTAATCTATTCTTTTCTATTTTTTTTCTATTCTATTTCTTTATTTTATATTATATTTGATTCTATTCTTTTATATTCTATTCCATTCTTGTATATTCTATTCTATTCTATTCTATTTCTAGTCTGACCGTTAAGAATAATCTGTTATTATGTAGATTTAAATATGTAATTACAGTACATACTGTATATAATATATATATGTATTTCAAAGGAACAGGAATAATTCAGGTTTTGGATTAGTTCATTAGAGATAAACTTAAAATATTGTTTAATAAAAGGAAAATGGTGCAGAAAAATATTTACAGGAATAGATAGAAAACATACTAAAATAAAAACAATAATACAACAACAAAACAAAAGAGATAAAAAATGAAAAGTACTTAACAAGTCTTTGGATTTTTTGGGTTCTCACAGTCAATGAAGCACAAAATTGATCCTAAATTTCACTGACCCTCAAGTAAAATTACTCTTGGCAAATGCACTTCCTTTTTGTAGAACTTCTAGAGGGTATCACCGAGTCCTCCCCACCTCAAAATCACAATAGCTAAGGGGTGGAGCGTAGGTGTTCTTAAGTTTTATTATGGGCGGGGTCACCCGTACATCACTGGGGAAGCCTGGCTTTTCCCTTGCGTCAGAGGGGGCGGGGTCAGGTGACGGGTGTCCCCGTCCTCCTCAGCTAAGACCTTATCAGGCCATCACCGGGATTCCCGCAGTGTCTCCATGGAGACAGGATGCGCTGCGCTGGACATCATTGGGAGAGATCACCCATTGCTGGACCCCGGAGAAGAGATCAGCCATCGCTGGATAACAAGAGTGGATTACCACCGCTGGAATATTTTTTTTTTTTTTTATTTTTAATAAAGGACTTTTCCCCAATGGTCTCAGTGTGTTTTTTAACAATTTTTTACACTTTCTTTGTGAAATGGTAGGGGTACTTTGGTACCCCCTTACCATTTCAAATAGGGGGGGCGGGATCTGGGGGTCCCCTTGTTAAAGGGGCTTCCAGATTCTGATAAGCCCCCCGCCCGCAGACCCCCACAACCAGCGGCCAGGGTTGCGGGGATGAGGCCCTTGTCCCCATCAACATGGGAACATGGTGCTTTGAGGGGTCACAGACCCCCAAAGCATCCACCCATTGTTGAGGGCATGTGGCCTGGTACGGTTCAGGAGGGGGGGCGCTCTCTCGCCCCTCCTCTTTTCCTGCAGCCTGCCAGATTGTGTGCTCGGATAAAGGGTCTGGTATGGATTTTTGGGGGGAACTTCACGCCATTTTTTTTTTTTGACCCGGGTTCCCCTTAATATCCATACCAGACCTAAAGGGATTTTAATTGAAATTTTTTTTTTTTTTTTTATCACTGACTTTCAATGACTGTTCTCTGTATTACGGGGAACCAACAATTCATTATACCCGCGAGTGCTTTTAAATGCCCTTTTTTCCTGCAGAAATGACACATTGTGCAGGGACAGTTCTAAGCACGGGAAAGATGTGCCCCTTTACAGGCATACTATAGACACCCTCCAGGTATGAAATTTAAAGGAATATTACACTTTTATTGTTTCACTTTAAGCATTATTAAAATCACTGCTCCCGAAAAAACGTCTGTTTTTAAAACTTTTTTTTGCATTGATACATGTCCCCTGGGGCAGGACCCAGGTCCCCAAAAACTTTTTATGACAATAACTTGCATATAAGCCTTTAAAATTAGCACTTTAGATTTTTACAGGGTGTTCTGCGGCTTTTCGAATTTGCCGCGAACACCCCAAATTGTTCGCTGTTCGGTGAACAGGCGAACAGGCAATGTTCGAGTCGAACATAAGTTCGACTCAAACTCGAAGCTTATCCCTACTAGCAACCATACCGCTAATGCGGTCTGTGCTGAAACTGAGCTTGACTGCTTTAAATGAAAAATCAGGCACTCCTGATATGACAGTGCCTCACTGCTGCGTCCAAAAAAGTATGGATGCACAAAATCCCCTAAGAATGCCTGTATTTTTTGTATCCAGAGAGAGAGGGCTGTCAGGAAAAGGGGGCTTGTATTTTCATAGAAGGTCTTCTGTAAAAGGTACTTTAATCATTCAATCTAATTCTTTGAGGTGTCAGTTCAATTTATTTAGAATACTAAAAGATTATTTTTGAATGATGGACATTTGCTACTTCACTCTGTGCACTGCACTTTACAGTATTTAATACCAAAATAAGATGGTTTATCTGCCTAAACATTCTTTTCATTAGCAAAGGTAGGGAGTTATAAATAAATTGTAAGTGGGTTGATCTTTTTATTTCCATTTCTAGAAGTGAAAATTGTCTTCTACAGAGGACACAAGTGATTCACACACCCAGGGAATTCTCTCTGCACACTCTTGATCTGCTTAAATTCCCAGTGCTACTTAAATCAATTGAATTAGTCGCGGATCCATGGATTTGTATATATGTTGATCCCTCAGTTTGCATCTGAAAACCACACTGCTAAATTTACAAGCTTATAAATATGACTGAATATAAATAGAATGTGGCTTGAGTAACATGAGGATCCTTTTTCACAATTTTCTAAACTAACTTAGAGCAATGAATCAATATTTCGATTTAAAAAAGAAAATCATATTGTTTATCTTTGCCAGAAACAGAATCTACTTATATTCATAAACTTTCTTGTTTAAAAACATTCACCTCTCTCTCCAATATCTGTATAATACTAACCATTATATAGTGTAAAAAAGTACCCCGCGCTGCCTGAAAGAGTGCTAGCAGCTAACACAACAAACAGATAGTTTTGCTGTAATCAGAAAGTTATATATAAGTGTAGCGCTAAAGTGTGAGGTTAATTGACATAACCATATGATTACAAATGTGAAAAATGATTATATATAAATCTATAAATCAAAATTAGTGATAAAGTTATATCTCAAATGTATCACAAAAAAAAGACCACAAATATCACGCATGTAGTGAATACCATGTGCATTAGTGAAAATTGAAACAAATGAGAAAAACTTAAATTGGTGGAAAAAACTAAGAAAATATATCCGTGAAGAAAAAAATAAAATAAAACTTTGCATATAAAGTCCACAGAAAATCCACAGATATTAAATATAAAGTCCACAGTGTGTCTTAAGGAGGTTGAGGAACTTAAAACACCACGTTGACATCCAACAAGATAAGTGAAAACTGATGACACCAGTGCAGCAGAACCACCACCGAAGCAGATGTACGCTTACCAAACAGTTTGAACTCAAAAGAACATATGTTCCATGAGTCAAACAGACTTGTATTGTCACCCGATAATCAGAGTGGAGTCTTGGGGGTCCTCTGTGACTGAAACTCAAGGCGTCCCACAAATCATAAAAGGTCCGTCTCCATATGGGGGTGATTGCACATCGGGTGGTATCAGATATTCATATATAGGGTAGGAGAAATGAAAAAAGAGGGCCACATAGCGTGGTTCCGTATAACTGCTGGTCTCTGGTAAGACCCAGACACAGGGGTAGAGGCTTTGTCCCTCCCAAGACTCTTTGATGCCTCCAAACTCCAGAACCCAATCTAGGAGTTGCCAATTCACTTTTGCCTGCTTGTGAGCTAAGAGAGGGGGTTTGTATCTTGAAGATTCTTGGTAGATGGCTTACACACAAAACACATTTTAAAGCTTATCCTAATGCTAACCATTGGCCCTAGATCAACACTAAACAATATATATATATATATATATGTATGTATATGTATGTATATTGTGACATTATGAAAGGCGAGGTGATTGATGGATGTTATATTTCACCTTGCATGCATTAATTTGCTGAGATCTAAGGTGGTATACGATCCAGGTTTTACCAGCCACCTTGGCAGGGTTGGTTCAAGACCAGATTTTGCAGTCCACTTGTGTCCACCAACAGGTGGTATAAAAAAGCAGGACTGGAGCAAAGAGTTGCTCTTGGCCTGGGACTCAGGAAGCCAAAAACCTGAGAAAGTGCTACTGATGTGATGTTTGCTTTGTGAGAGAAAGTAAAGGTTTGCATGATCTTCATTTTGTGGGTGACTGGATCAAAGCCCTTCACCCCCAAGTTACGATCCTGATATGTTTAGTTAGTGTCTGGATGGCAAAGATTTATTTGATGTTTTGTTTGTTTTCTTTTCCATGCAACCTTTTATATAAAACTGACTGCCAGTCAGCTTTTAAGAAAGACCTGCTGTTTCCCAGGGAAAGTGATCCCCACTTGAGATAACCCCTGATAATATATATATAAGAAAAGATGCAGTAAATTAGGGGTTGTAAAGGTTTGTGTTTTTTCACCTTAATGCATCCTATGCATTAACGTAAAAAAAAAACACCTGGTAATGACGGCGCCCCCAGCCCCCCCCCCACCCCCGTTTACTTACCTGAGCCCATTCACCTGCTGTGCGCGTCCCCCGGTGTCCTCTTCTCCATGGAGTCTGGTCATTGATTGGAAAGATAGGATAGATTGATAACAGCACAGCCATTGGCTTACGCTGCTGTCAATCAAATCCCATTACGCGGCCCACTGGGGAGTGGGACTGAGTCATACATGCTGTCTCTATGGACGTGCCCGCAAGCTAACCCCCTCGGGATAGAGCTTTCCAGAGGGAGGTTAGCTATTGTGGGGAGGAGCCGAGACAGCCACAGAGGGACCCCAGAACAGGAGGATTGGGGCCACTCTGTGCAAAACGAACTGCACAGTGGAGGTAAGTATAAGATGTATGTTATTTAAAAAAAATAAAATAAACCCATACAACCTCTTTAAGAATGCTTTCAGAAATAGAAGTGTCACTTGTTTATTTTTATCAATTACAAAATGGAAAGTAAATGAACAGAAGAGAAATCCAAATAAAATCAATATTTGGTGTCATCACCTTTTGCCCTCAAAAGAGCATCAAATCTTCTAGGTACACTTGCACACAATTTTTTTAAGAAAATGGACGGGAGATTGTTCCAAACATCTTGGAAGCCTAACCATATATCTTCTGTGGATGTAGGCTGCCTCAAATCCTTCTGTCTCTTCATGTAATCCCAGACACACCTGATGATGTTGAGATCAGGGCTCTATGGGGGCCAAACCATCACTTCCAGGACTCCTTGTTTTTTTTTTACGCTGAAGGTAGAAGATAGTTCTTAATGACATTGGCTGTGTGTTTGGGGTCATTGTCCTGCCACAGAATTAATTTGAGGCCAATTACATGCCTCCCTGATGGTATAGCATGATGGATAAGCACCTGCCTGTATTTCTCAAACAGGACACCATCAATCCTGACTAAATCTCCAACTCTGTTTGCAGAACTGCAGCTTCAAACTTGCAAAGAACCTTCACCATGCTTCTCTGTTGCCTGCAGACACTAATTATTGTAACGCTCTCCATCCCTTCAGCGAACAAACTGCTTCCTGCTACAGCCAAAATTTTGACTCATCAATACAGAGCACCTGCTACCATTTTTCTGCACTCTAGTTCCTATGGTTTCATGCATAGTTGAGTCGCTTAGCATGGTTTCTACATTGGAGGTATGGCTTTTTTGTCTCAATTCTTCCATGAAGACCACTTCTTGCCAGACTTCTCCAGACAGTAGATGGGTGTACCTGGGTCCCACTGGTTTCTAAGTTCTGTGCTTATGGCACTGCTGGACATCTTCCATTGTCGAAGGGAAGTAAGCATGATGTGTCTTTCATCTGCTGAATTAGGTTTCCTCGGCCAACCACTGCTTCTACAGTCCTCAACAATGCCCATTTCTTTGTTCTTCTTCAAAACACATCCTAAAACCCCAGATGGCTTTTCAATCTTTGCCTGGGAGAGACCTTGCTGATGCAGTATAACTACCTTGTGCTTTGTTACTGTTCTTAGTCTTGCCATGGTGTAGAGTAGGTGACCGCGATATTGTGTCAATCTCGCTGCTTTTATTGGCGAGATTGACACCCGGGAAAGGAAAAATGTGTTTTTTCCTTTCCCAATGAGCGACAAGCATTGCTGACATTGAGAACGGGTTCACACTGGTGAGGGGATCCGACTTGGATCCCCACCAATACCAAGCACTGTGTTTGGTATGAATCTTGAGGGAGAACTTGACGCCAAATTTTAAATAAAAAAACGACATGAGCATACCAGGCTCTTATCCGAGCATGCAGCCCGGCCGGTCAGGAAAGGGGGAGGCGATGAGCAAGTGCCCTGAGGCCCCCCCACCCCAAAGCACCTTGTCTCCATGTTGATGAGGACAAGGGCCTCTTCCCGAAAACCCTGGCCGTTGGTTGTCGGGGTCTGCGGGCGGGGGGCTTATCGGAATCCAGGAGCCCTCTTTAATTAAGGGGGCCCCCAGATTCCGGCCCCCCACCCTATGTGAATGAGTACGGTATACATCATACCCCTACCCATTTACATGGGGAAAAGTGTCAATAAAAAAACACACTACACAGGTTTTTAGAGCAATTTATTAGGCAGCTCCGGGGGTCTTCTTCCGACTTCAGGGGTCTCTTCCGACTCCTCCGCACTCTCCGGCATTTTATCCCGCTCTCCGGTTCTTCTCCGCTCTCTCTGGCCTCTTCTTCCACTCTCCGGTTCTTCTTCTGGGCTCCTCCGCTATCTTCTTCCAGCTCTTTTACTAGTGGTGGCCAGGTCTCCTCGGTCCTTCTTCTCTCTTCTTCCGATGTTGACATGACGCTCTCTCCCACTGTAATACCGTGTGCGAGGTGCGCGACAAGTTATATAGGCATGGGGTGGGGTCACCGGGTGATGCCACACGGTGACCCCGCCCCTTATGACGTCAAGTCCCGGGGCATACTGACCCTTTTTTTGACCACTGGAGTTTCTTTAAGCAAAATTAAATGAAATGTAATATGTTGGATTAATAAAAATGGTATTTATGTGTGATGTATGTGTAGCACTGACCTCCGAAGGAGCTTCTAGTTTTATTTGGGCTTACCATTACCTCACCTGCTTGCTTCTCCATATTGGGGATCCCGTGGAAAGTAGCCCAAAGAATGTTGAAACTGACACTGAATTTTCTTTTTGGGTTATTTATTTAGAAAGACAAAGCCTCGTAATAAAGGGTAGACGGTTAGGGGTGAGTTCAGGTTCTCTTTAGTGATCTAAAAGACAATAGTTCCTCTTGATAGATCCAGCTACCACCGGATAAGTCCCTCTCACTGGACCTAGCAGCCAGTGGGGTATTTAACACAGTCTCTGCCACAGACATGTAAGTTTAAGCTCTAGTACTGAGAGACTTAAAGAACAGTTCCATACGATACCAGAATCTTTCAGCCGAACCGCGGTATAGTAGGCAATGTGATCCAGGTTGCATCCTTCAACTAATTCTCCAGGCTCTTCCAGAGAAGGCCATCCAGTTGCTGGGCTCAATAGGATCAATAGGATCAATAGGCTCCAAGATCCGCTTGGGCCTGTCCTCTCAGTTGCTTCGCCTCGGGCCAGACAGCCCGAGACACTAGATGCACAGTTCTGCACCCCAGGCCAGGAGGGCCATGGGGCTGGGTCAGGAGGACCCCCAGAAACAAACAGACAGAAAATAATCCCCCCCGCCAACATGGCGTCGGCACCTTAAATACCACCCCCCAGAATTCACAGCAGGAGAACACTCCCACTGGGCTGGTTTCCGAGAGATAAGTGGCATTCAATGCATCCAGCTAGGCTGCGTTCCTACTCTTGCCGGCGGTGACAGCGACACCTGCGTTCAAGGAGAACCCAGAGTAACCCAGCTGGACTAGTACTGAAACCAGAAATTTTGTGAAATTATCCTAAAGCCTAACTGTGGCTTTAGGCAACTTAATTTGAGAAAAATAATAGCGCCTGCTCGCCAGGAGCCAGCGCTACATATGTATGTATTTTTAGGTTCATATTTTGGAAGATGCAGACATGCGGGTGGATTGGAATAAGGACCGGTTTTGTGTATTATAATAATTTATGTTTTGTACCCTTTTCCAAGATGGCATTTTGTGATACTGTGTGGACATTACACCATTTCCTGTGGGATGGCAGCTTACACAAGGCAATGAATGCTTCTGAATATGGTGTAATAACCTTAGTAAAAATTGCAAATGTTGTGGGCAGAAGTTGAGTATACAAGGGCACTTCCTCCCTGACCCTTTGAGAAAGACATTCAGACGAATCATGTCAGGAAGAGATGTCACCAGGAACTGGAAGTGCCTGTGATGCCATCTTGGTTACTGGAAATGATATACAGGCTGCCAGTCTGAGCATTTTCAATATAATACATGTGGTTTTAGTGGCACTTTCTGCACTATTAGTCTCCTTTTTCACTCTATGTCCTCCCTGCAATTTACTTAGGATTTACTTAGTATACACCGCTCCTTCACCACTCAAAGATGCTGCTTGCAGGAGTTTTTTTTTAACGTCCTGCAAGCAAGTTTTTATTTTATTTTGGAATACACTGAAGAGATCGTAAAGAGGTTAAAGGAAGTAATGGAGACACTGGAGTGAAAAAATCTTTATTAGACACATTGATTGGTGTATTAGTCTGGAAATTCTATTATAATATTGGCTACTCTAGGTCCTAAGCTGTTTCAGATCCATAAATTCTTATGTAAATTCAACTATGAGCTATTTGTTTTAGACCCAAAGATGTCTTAAAACAACCTGGATATTGATGTGGAGCTGGATCCCAATCGAATTCCTCATCCCGTACTCCACTCATCCTCTGTACTGTAAATTAGGAAGTATCTTTTCTTAGTATTGCCTGAAGAGCACAAAATATATTGTATGTTAAAAATTATGTTTTAATTGTAGAATCTCCAGAAGTTACATCACCGCAGATTACACTGGAAGATACAGGATGAGAGTCCCACAGATTACATCCCTTGCAGAACATGGCAGGTCAGCAGCATGGCAGGTCTACAGACTAATTTGCGCCTTCTACTGCAGTGCTTTTATCTTAGTTGTGATTCATGAGGACCTGTGAATAGAAATCCAAAGTCTAGGGCAGCCTAAACAATCATCAAGGCTTTCAGGAGCACAATGTACACCTACCTACTTAGCACCAGATTTCTATGCTGGCAATGAGCACCATTAGGGCCTATGTTAGCTTCAGGAAGGGTTTTCCTTCCTATACAAGTCATGCATTGAGCGGGTCAAATGCAGGTCAAATGCACCTGTCATTGAATTCTGAATGATCTTAGAATCATCTCAAACTGAAGCCATTGACACAAGCTCAAAGTCCGTTGACATAGGCCCTAAAACTCAGGTTATGAAGACAGTGATTTATGGACCTATCCAATAGTGCTTCATGCCAGAACTACCATTTTAATAATCTAACATTAACCGTACAAGGCATTTTGAAAGAGAGCAATCAATACTTTGCCATCTGATACTATTTGCATTGACCCTGATTGCTCTAATGCCGCGTACACATGAGCGGACTTTTCGACGGACTAGGTCCGACGGTCTTCCCCGTGGACTTTCGGCAGGGTTCCGATGGATTTTCCGAACGAACGGACTTGGCCACACACAAGCGCACCAAAATCCGATGGATTCAAACGTGATAGCGTACGACCGGACTAGAATAAGGAAGTTCATAGCCAGTAGCCAATAGCTGCCCTAGCATCGGTTTTCGTCTGTCGGACTAGCACACATACGAACGGATTTTTCGACCGGACTCGAGTCCTTTGGAAAGATTTGAAACATGTTTTAAATCTAAAGTCCGTCTGATTTTTAGACAGCAAAGGTCAGATGAAGCCCACACACGATCAAATTGTCCAGGGGATTTGTTCCGTCGAACCTAGTCCGTCGAAAAGTCCGCTCTTGTGTACGCGGCATAACTCTTGATGTGTTCAATACATAAACAGCTGCCATAATATTCTTTAAATCAGAATATATTTCCCTATCTGCAGGATTGATGGGTGATCATAGATCTTTGACCTTATCCAATGAAACTGTGTTAAGAAGATAACTGTACTAATCTATTGTCAATGGAATATTTCATATATAGACTTATACTATTCATTCACCAAAGCATATCACAATGTGTTCTATTATACAAGGTTAGGGATGAGCCGAACACCCCCGGGTTCGGTTCGAACCAGAACCTTCGAACGGACCGAAAGTTCGCGCGAATTTTCGAACCCTATACGTTATAATGGACGCGAACGTTCGAAATCAAAAGTGCTAATTACAACGGCCAATATGCATGTTAATGTCATAAAACAGGTTTGGGGACCCGGGTCCTGCCCCAGGGGACATATATCAATGCAAAAAGAACTTTTAAAAACTAACGTTTTTTCGGGAGCAGTCATTTTAATGATGCATAAAGTGAAAAAAAAAAAGTGACATTTTCCTTTAAATATGGTACCTGGGGGGTGTCCAAAGTATGCCTGTGAAGTGGCATGTGTTTCCCGTGTTTAGAACTGTCCTTGCACAAAATGACATTTGTAAAGGAAAAAAAGAAGCCATTTAAAACCACTTGCGGCTTTAGGTTTGATCTTAAGTAGAATCTGAACAGGTACATTATGAAGTGTAGCTCCATCCCAAAAAAATCTATTTTTAAGCTTTTTGGAGAACATAGGGAGGGGTTATCACCCCTGTAACATTTGCTGTCTTTGCACATCTGTTCAGAACATGTCACCTCACTTTCCGTCCCAATGATAAATGTTTTTGGAAAAGTGGGGTTTTAATTGAAACAAGGATTGGTGATAAAGTATCAGTAGAGAGGAGATACCTTTTTCCCAAATTAAATCTAACAGGATAGAATTTCCCTTCCTAGGGTAGATTTCCTCTCACTTCCTGTTTTCTCTTTCCATTTGCAAGTAGGAGTCGTTTGTAAGTTGGATGTTTGAAAGTAGGGGCCTGGCGTATATACTCTGCAGAAATTTGCCCTATTAGATGTTGGTGTAGCCACAAGACTGGTGGGCACAGGAATGGGCCCTGCTGTGAGTTAATAGATCAAGATTTGTAATTGCATGCACCTGTTGAACAGGGCAGAAAAATTGGGGGTGGTGGTGGTGGACGGTTTTGCCACAAGACTGTAAGCTCTCACAGTTACTCTTGGTGGGCGCAGGAATGGGCCCTGCTGTGAGTTATTAGATCAAGATTTGTAATTGCAAGCACCTGATGAACAGGGCAGAAAAATTGGGCCTTTGGCGGTGGTGGACGGTTTTGCCACAAGACTGTAGGCCCTCATAGTTACTCTTGGTGGGCGCAGGAATGGGCCCTGCTGTGAACTATTAGATCAAGATTTGTAATTACCCGCCCCTGTTAAACAGGGGCTGAAAAATTGTGCCTTAGGCACTGGTGCTGGTGCCACAACACTGCAACCCCTCACAGAGACTGTACTTGGAGCACAGCAGTCACACGTGTTGCGAAGCATTTTTTTAAAAAATTGTAAGTACACGCCCCTGTTAAACAGGGGCTGAAAAATTGTGCCTTAGGCACTGGTGCTGGTGCCACAACACTGCAACACGGCCCTCACAGAGACTGTACTTGGAGCACAGCAGTCACACGTGTTGCGAAGCATTTTTTTAAAAAATTGTAAGTACACGCCCCTGTTAAACAGGGGCTGAAAAATTGTGCCTTAGGCACTGGTGCTGGTGCCACAACACTGCAACACGGCCCTCACAGAGACTGTACTTGGAGCACAGCAGTCACACGTGTTGCGAAGCATTTTTTTAAAAAATTGTAAGTACACGCCCCTGTTAAACAGGGGCTGAAAAATTGTGCCTTAGGCACTGGTGCTGGTGCCACAACACTGCAACACGGCCCTCACAGAGACTGTACTTGGAGCACAGCAGTCACACGTGTTGCGAAGCATTTTTTTAAAAAATTGTAAGTACACGCCCCTGTTAAACAGGGGCTGAAAAATTGTGCCTTAGGCACTGGTGCTGGTGCCACAACACTGCAACACGGCCCTCACAGAGACTGTACTTGGAGCACAGCAGTCACACGTGTTGCGAAGCATTTTTTTAAAAAATTGTAAGTACACGCCCCTGTTAAACAGGGGCTGAAAAATTGTGCCTTAGGCACTGGTGCTGGTGCCACAACACTGCAACACGGCCCTCACAGAGACTGTACTTGGAGCACAGCAGTCACACGTGTTGCGAAGCATTTTTTTAAAAAATTGTAAGTACACGCCCCTGTTAAACAGGGGCTGAAAAATTGTGCCTTAGGCACTGGTGCTGTGGCATGGATCATTGAGGAGGAGGAAGAGGATAGTCAGTGAACATAAGAGGACAGTCACTCAGCATCAGCATAGGCAGTCTTGAAGGGATGTGACATTAAAAATTATTCGGTTATATCCGCCTCAGGTGCCTGGTAGCTGGTGGTGATCCAAGACTGATTCATTTTGATGAATGTCAGTCGATCAACCGAGGCGGTGGACAGGCGCACCCTATGATCAGTCACAAATCCTCCAGCAGCACTGAATGTGCGTTCGGAAAGAACGCTGGAGGCAGGACAGGCCAGTAGCTCAATTGCATACTGTGCAAGCTCTGGCCAGTGATCCATCCTCAGGACCCAGTAAGCCAGAGGATTTTCGGTGGGAAAGGTGTCCAAGTCTGACCTTGCCCCAAGGTATTCCTGCACCATGTATATCAGACGCTGGCGATGGTTGCTGGAACCGATCATACCTTGGGGCTGCGGACTAAAAAATTGTCTGAACGCATCGGTCAGACGTCCACCTTCCCCACCGCTCCTTCTGCCACTGACCGAAGCCTCAGCAACTCGTCGCCCAGGACCAGGAGTTTGTAGCCTCCCAGTTTCTGGGAACGCGTTGCACAGACCTTTCTGCAAGGCCTCCTGAGATGTCTCATCCTCTGCTCCCTCTGCGACGGCAAGATAAGGTCCGCAACCTTACCCTTGTACCGCGGATCAAGGAGAGTGGCCAGCCAGTAATGGTCCCTCTCCTTGATCCGAAGAACACGAGGATCCTTCCGCAGGCTTTGCAGGATCAGGGAGGCCATGCAGCGTAGGTTAGCTGAGGCATTCGGTCCGGAGTCTTCTGGGTCACTGAGGATGACATGATCGCCAGCCACCTCCTCCCAGCCACGTACAAGTCCACTGGCTTGTTGGGACTGTACATCATCCCTAAAAGACTGCTGCTGCTGATGCTGAGTGCCAGGCTCCACCTCCATGCTCACACAATCCTCCTCCTCCTCCTCCTCCTCCTCATCCTCTTCCTGTGTGATGGGTGGGACAGAAGGAACACTGTCCGGATAAAGGGGGCCTTGAGAGGCAAGGAAGTCCTCCTCTTCCTGCCTCTGTTCTGCCTCAAGTGCCCTGTCCATTATCCCACGCAGCGTATGCTCCAACAGGTGGACAAGAGGGACAGTGTCACTGATGCATGCACTGTCACTGCTCACCATCCTCGTGGCCTCCTCAAATGGTGAGAGGACAGTGCATGCATCCCTGATCATGCTCCACTGACGTGGGGAAAAAAACCCAAGCTCCCCTGACCCTGTCCTGGTGCCGTAGTCGCAAAGGTACTCATTGATGGCCCTCTGCTGCGTGTGCAGTCGCTGCAGCATGGCCAACGTTGAGTTCCACCTGGTGGGCATGTCAGATATTAGGCGGTTCTTGGGCAGGTTCAGCTCCTTTTGCAGCTCAGTCAGCCGAGCACTGGCATTATAAGATCGGCGGAAATGCACACAGACTTTCCTGGCCTGCCTCAGGACATCCTGTAAGCCTGGGAACCTGCCCAAGAACCGCTGCACCACCAGGTTGAGGACGTGAGCCATGCAGGGCACATGGGTGAGCTGCCCCTGTCGCAGGGCGGAGAGGAGGTTGGTGCCATTGTCAGAAACGACCATTCCTGGCTTAAGCTGACGTGGCGTCAACCACCTCTCGGCCTGCCCCTGCAGAGCTGCCAGAACCTCTGGCCCAGTGTGGCTCCTGTCCCCCAAACACACCAGCGCAAGCACGGCATGGCATCTTTTTGCCTGCGTACTTGCGTAGCCCCTTGTACGCCTACGGAGCACCGCTGGTTCCAAGGACAGAGCACTGGAGGAAGAAGAAGAGGAGGGGGTGGAGGAGAGAGGTGTGTCACAACCAGTAGCAGTAGTCGCGTTTTGGAGGCGTGGTGGCGGAACAACCTCCAACACTACTGCACCTTGTCCTGCATCCCTCCCAGCTGCCAATAGAGTGACCCAATGGGCCGTGAAAGAAAGGTACCGTCCCTGTCCATGCCTGCTGGACCATGAGTCAGCGGTAATATGCACCTTACCGCTGACCGCCCTGTCCAGCGAGGCATGGACATTGCCCTCCACATGCCGGTAGAGAGACGGAATCGCCTTCCGCGAGAAAAAGTGGCGTTTGGGAACCTGCCACTGAGGAACCGCACATTGAACAAACTCACGGAAGGGGCCGAGTCTACCAACTGAAAAGGCAGCAGTTGAAGTGCTAGCAATTTAGCAAGGCTAGCATTCAACCGCTGGGCATGTGGATGGCTGGGAGTGTACTTCTTTCTACGGTCCAGCAGCTGGGGCAGGGAAATTTGCCTGCTGCATTCGGACGTCGGTGTACTGCAAGTACTTGGTTGTGACACACCGAATTCTACACCTTCAGTCCTCTCAGAGCAGCTTTCAGAGAGGACTGAAGGTGTAGTGGGGATGGAGATCCCAGCTGAGGAGGAGCAAGGAGAGGTCCGCTTAGTTCTTTGGTGTGGGTCTTTTATGTGTGCCTGCCAACGAGCTGCATGGCAGGTCGCCATATGTCTGGTCATGCTTGTCGTGCCCAAGCGGCTGATGTTTTGGCCACGCGAGATACGCTTGAGACAAATATTGCAAATAGCAGTGGTGCGATCTGCTGCACTCGTCTCAAAAAAGGCCCACACCAAAGAACTTTTCTGATAACGTGCAGAGGCAGCGCCCTGCACAGGCGGAGCTCTGCGGTGTTGTACAGTTGCTGTGCTGGCCTCTACCTGGCCTCCAGGGGGCATCCTGCCTCGTTGGACATGTGACGCCGCATCCTCCTCCTCCTCGTCCTCCTCCTCATCCTCTCTCCCTTGAGGCACCCACGTGGAGTCAGTGACCTCATCATCCCCTCCCTCTTCACCACTAGAGCAAACCTGGCAGTAAGCTGCAGCTGGTGGAACTGTACTGCCAGATTCCTCAAGCTGGGTATCGTCATCCGAGCCTTCGAATCGTTGGGCATCCTCCTGGAGCATGTACCCAACACTGTGCTCAAAGAGTTCGGGGGACTCCTCAGGAGGACATGGTGGGTCTAGGGAAGGGGTGGCTGATGATGCTCTGTCAGTACCCTGAGCCTGGGTGAGAGAGGATGAGGAGGATGAGGAGGGCTTGGTCATCCATTCTACCAAGCCTTCAGCATGATGCGGCTCCACATGTCCAGCTGCCGAAAACAAAGACGCGCGTGTCCCATGGCCACGTGCTGATGACGATGCACGACCACGTCCACGGCCACGTCCACTAGAAACAGAGACTGTCTGCCCTGTGTTCTTGGCTCTGCACGCTCTGCCTCCCCTTGGCGGTCTTCCAGCCATTGTAGTCGGTAGTCCTGTGGGTGCTGCTGAGAAGAAAATATAGGAGCTCTGTGTGATGCCACTAACACACTAGAAGTCCTATAGGTGCTTCTGCAAAGAAAATATAGGAGCTCTGTGTGATGCCACTAACACACTAGAAGTCCTGTGGGTGCTGCTGAGAAGAAAATATAGGAGCTCTGTGTGATGCCACTAACACACTAGAAGTCCTATGGGTGCTTCTGCAAAGAAAATATAGGAGCTCTGTGTGATGCCACTAACACACTAGAAGTCCTGTGGGTGCTGCTGAGAAGAATATATAGGAGCTCTGTGTGATGCCACTAACACACTAGAAGTCCTGTGGGTGCTGCTGAGAAGAAAATATAGGAGCTCTGTGTGATGCCACTAACACACTAGAAGTCCTATGGGTGCTTCTGCAAAGAAAATATAGGAGCTCTGTGTGATGCCACTAACACACTAGAAGTCCTGTGGGTGCTGCTGAGAAGAAAATATAGGAGCTCTGTGTGATGCCACTAACACACTAGAAGTCCTATAGGTGCTTCTGCAAAGAAAATATAGGAGCTCTGTGTGATGCCACTAACACACTAGAAGTCCTGTGGGTGCTGCTGAGAAGAAATATAGGAGCTCTGTGTGATGCCACTAACACACTAGAAGTCCTGTGGGTGCTTCTGCAAAGAAAATAGAGGAGCTCTGTGTGATGCCACTAACACACTAGAAGTCCTATAGGTGCTTCTGCAAAGAAAATATAGGAGCTCTGTGTGATGCCACTAACACACTAGAAGTCCTGTGGGTGCTGCTGAGAAGAATATATAGGAGCTCTGTGTGATGCCACTAACACACTAGAAGTCCTATGGGTGCTTCTGCAAAGAAAATAGAGGAGCTCTGTGTGATGCCACTAACACACTAGAAGTCCTGTGGGTGCTTCTGCAAAGAAAATAGAGGAGCTCTGTGTGATGCCACTAACACACTAGAAGTCCTATAGGTGCTTCTGCAAAGAAAATATAGGAGCTCTGTGTGATGCCACTAACACACTAGAAGTCCTGTGGGTGCTGCTGAGAAGAATATATAGGAGCTCTGTGTGATGCCACTAACACACTAGAAGTCCTATGGGTGCTTCTGCAAAGAAAATAGAGGAGCTCTGTGTGATGCCACTAACACACTAGAAGTCCTGTGGGTGCTTCTGCAAAGAAAATAGAGGAGCTCTGTGTGATGCCACTAACACACTAGAAGTCCTGTGGGTGCTGCTGAGAAGAATATATAGGAGCTCTGTGTGATGCCACTAACACACTAGAAGTCCTATGGGTGCTTCTGCAAAGAAAATAGAGGAGCTCTGTGTGATGCCACTAACACACTAGAAGTCCTGTGGGTGCTTCTGCAAAGAAAATAGAGGAGCTCTGTGTGATGCCACTAACACACTAGAAGTCCTGTGGGTGCTGCTGAGAAGAATATATAGGAGCTCTGTGTGATGCCACTAACACACTAGAAGTCCTATGGGTGCTTCTGCAAAGAAAATAGAGGAGCTCTGTGTGATGCCACTAACACACTAGAAGTCCTGTGGGTGCTTCTGCAAAGAAAATAGAGGAGCTCTGTGTGATGCCACTAACACACTAGAAGTCCTGTGGGTGCTTCTGCAAAGAAAATAGAGGAGCTCTGTGTGATGCCACTAACACACTAGAAGTCCTATGGGTGCTTCTGCAAAGAAAATAGAGGAGCTCTGTGTGATGCCACTAACACACTAGAAGTCCTGTGGGTGCTGCTGAGAAGAATATATAGGAGCTCTGTGTGATGCCACTAACACACTAGAAGTCCTGTGGGTGCTTATGCAAAGAAAATAGAGGAGCTCTGTGTGATGGGACTAACACACTTCAAGTCCTATAGGTGCTTCTGGGAAGAAAATATTGCTCTGTGTGTGTAATGGGACTAACACACTTCAAGTCCTATAGGTGCTTCTGGGAAGAAAATATAGCTCTGTGTGTGTAATGGGACTAACACACTTCAAGTCCTATAGGTGCCTCTGGGAACAAAATATAGGAGCTCTGCCTGCCTGCCACGAACACACTACAAGTCCTATAGGTGCTTCTGGTAACAAAATATAGGAGCTCTGCCTGCCTGCCACTAACACACTACAAGTCCTATAGGTGCTTCTGGGAAGAAAATATAGCTCTGTGTGTGTAATGGGACTAACACACTTCAAGTCCTATAAGTGCTTCTGGGAACAAAATATAGGAGCTCTGCCTGCCTGCCACGAACACACTACAAGTCCTATAGGTGCTTCTGGGAAGAAAATATAGCTCTGTGTGTGTAATGGGACTAACACACTTCAAGTCCTATAGGTGCTTCTGGGAACAAAGTATAGCTCTTTGTGTGTAATGGGACTAACACACTTCAAGTCCTATAGGTGCTTCTGGGAAGAAAATATAGCTCTGTGTGTGTGATGGGACTAACACACTTCAAGTCCTATAGGTGCTTCTGGGAAGAAAATATAGCTCTGTGTGTGTAATGGGACTAACACACTTCAAGTCCTATAGGTGCTTCTGGGAAGAAAATATAGCTCTGTGTGTGTAATGGGACTAACACACTTCAAGTCCTATAGGTGCTTCTGGGAACAAAATATAGCTCTGTGTGTGTGATGGGACTAACACACTTCAAGTCCTATAGGTGCTTCTGGAAGAAAATATAGCTCTGTGTGTGTAATGGGACTAACACACTACAAGTCCTATAGGTGCTTCTGGGAAGAAAATATAGCTCTGTGTGTGTAATGGGACTAACACACTTCAAGTCCTATAGGTGCTTCTGGGAAGAAAATATAGCTCTGTGTGTGTGATGGGACTAACACACTTCAAGTCCTATAGGTGCTTCTGGGAACAAAATATAGCTCTGTGTGTGTAATGGGACTAACACACTTCAAGTCCTATAGGTGCTTCTGGGAACAAAATATAGCTCTGTGTGTGTGATGGGACTAACACACTTCAAGTCCTATAGGTGCTTCTGGGAACAAAATATAGCTCTGTGTGTGTAATGGGACTAACACACTTCAAGTCCTATAGGTGCTTCTGGGAACAAAATATAGCTCTGTGTGTGTGATGGGACTAACACACTTCAAGTCCTATAGGTGCTTCTGGGAAGAAAATATAGCTCTGTGTGTGTAATGGGACTAACACACTTCAAGTCCTATAGGTGCTTCTGGGAAGAAAATATAGCTCTGTGTGTGTAATGGGACTAACACACTTCAAGTCCTATAGGTGCTTCTGGGAAGAAAATATAGCTCTGTGTGTGTAATGGGACTAACACACTTCAAGTCCTATAGGTGCTTCTGGGAAGAAAATATAGCTCTGTGTGTGTAATGGGACTAACACACTTCAAGTCCTATAGGTGCTTCTGGGAAGAAAATATAGCTCTGTGTGTGTAATGGGACTAACACACTTCAAGTCCTATAGGTGCTTCTGGGAACAAAGTATAGCTCTTTGTGTGTAATGGGACTAACACACTTCAAGTCCTATAGGTGCTTCTGGGAAGAAAATATAGCTCTGTGTGTGTGATGGGACTAACACACTTCAAGTCCTATAGGTGCTTCTGGGAACAAAATATAGGAGCTCTGCCTGCCTGCCACGAACACACTACAAGTCCTATAGGTGCTTCTGGTAACAAAATATAGGAGCTCTGCCTGCCTGCCACTAACACACTACAAGTCCTATAGGTGCTTCTGGTAACAAAATATAGGAGCTCTGCCTGCCTGTCACTAACACACTACAAGTCCTATAGGTGCTTCTGGTAACAAAATATAGGAGCTCTGCCTGCCTGCCACTAACACACTACAAGTCCTATAGGTGCTTCTGGTAACAAAATATAGGAGCTCTGCCTGCCTGTCACTAACACACTACAAGTCCTATAGGTGCTTCTGGTAACAAAATATAGGAGCTCTGCCTGCCTGTCACTAACACACTACAAGTCCTATAGGTGCTTCTGGTAACAAAATATAGGAGCTCTGCCTGCCTGCCACTAACACACTACAAGTCCTATAGGTGCTTCTGGTAACAAAATATAGGAGCTCTGCCTGCCTGTCACTAACACACTACAAGTCCTATAGGTGCTTCTGGTAACAAAATATAGGAGCTCTGCCTGCCTGCCACTAACACACTACAAGTCCTATAGGTGCTTCTGGTAACAAAATATAGGAGCTCTGCCTGCCTGCCACGAACACACTACAAGTCCCTATAGGTGCTTCTGGTAACAAAATATAGGAGCTCTGCCTGCCTGCCACGAGCACACTACAAGCCCCTCTTTGTCAATCAATCTTTGTAACTGAATCTATCTAACTCAATCTCTGCAAGTGAATCTCTCTCTCTATCTATCTAAATGCAGCAGAGTGTCACAGGAACAGCCTGCTCAATCTGCGCCGGAACAGCATGTGACCGGCGCAGACGGCGTGGCGGCGTTTTATAGGGGGGGGCGTGTACTACAGCCCCTGAGCTGTAATTGGCTACAGGCGTCCTGCCTGTAGCCAATTATGGCTCTTCGAGTTTCCGGGGCTGTGATTGGCCAAGCATGCGGGGTCACAGTGCATGCTTGGCCAATCATCAGCCAGCAATGCACTGCGTCGGCCGCGCCGGCCGCAATGCATTGCGGGGCCGCGCGCATCACACGAACGTGATGCGAGCGGCCAAAATAGTTCTGGGCTCGCCGAGCGAGCGAACGCCCGGTGCTCGATGCGAACGTGGGTTCGCATCGAGCACCGGGCCCATCCTTATACAAGGTAAGTACTTCAACAAAAAAAAAAACATTCTGTAATAACAGAACAAACCACATTTAATGTATTAGGAATGTTAAAGTTTTAATGTTCACCGCACTGTAGAGGAACCTATGCTCATAGTGACTCTGACCCTGCAGCCCCCCTTTGGCAAAAACATTACTTATTGTTTTGTTAGAAAAAATATAGTTCAATTAATCTTTTTGCAAGGAAACCTATACTGAGAGGAATGCAAAGCCTGTCAATGTTGACCTACTTGTCACTTTTAAAATGCTAGCACCCTAGCTACTATGCTGATCAATTGGCTAAAATACTGATCCAGTATGCATTTCTGACCCTACTCTGACTTCAATGGCTGCATGATTGTTCCTGGTCAGGGATTCAGAAAGCATGGAAGCCAACAAATTATAAGGAGAGTCAGGTAATCAGCATTCTTAGAAGTAGGTCAGTCATTTAAGCATTAATATTTCTTTAAGCACCAGTTTCCTTTTCCTTTAAATGTGTGTTACTGTTCTGCACAGCCTATTGCATTAGGGTGTGCACCCCAAAGCTCAAACACGTGTGCGTGTGTGTGTATGTATGTATGTGTAATATATATATATATATATATATATATATATATATATAATATATATATATATACACCATATTACCAAAAGTATGGGGACACCTGCAGATTCATTTTAATGGCTTCCCAGTCTTAGCCTGTAGGGTTCAATATTGAGTTGGCCCACCCTTTGCAGCTATAACAGCTTCAACTCTCTTCTGGGAAGGCTGTCCACAAGGTTTAGGAGCGTGTATATGTTTGACCATTCTTCCAGAAGCGCAATTGTAAGGTCAGGCAGTGATGTGGACAAGAAGGCCTGGCTGGCAGTCTCTGCTCTAATTCACCCCAAAGATGTTATATCGGGTTGAGGTCAGGATTCTGTGCAAGCCAGTCAAGTTCCTCCATTCCAAACTTGCTCCATGCCTTTATGGACCTTGCTTCGTGCACTGGTCCAAATCATTTTGTGGAGGGGGGAATTATGGTGTGGGGTTGTTTTTCAGGCGTTGGGCTTGGCCCTTTAGTTCCAGTGAAGGGAACTCTTAAGGCATCAGCATACCAATATATTTTGGACAATTTCATGCTCCCAACTTTGGGAACAATTTGGGGATGGCCCCTTTCTGTTCCAACATGACTGCGCACTAGTGCACAAAGCAAGGTCCATAAAGACATGGATGAGCAAGTTTGGGGTGGAGGAACTTGACTAGCCTGCACAGAGTCCTGACCTTAACCCGATAGAACACCTTTGGGATAAAATAGAGAGGAGACTGTGATCCAGGCCTTCTAATACAACGTCAGTGCCTGGCCTCACAAATGCGCTTCTGGAAGAAAGGTTAAACATTCCCATAGACACACTCCTAAACCTTGTTGACAACCTTGCCAGAAGAGTTGAAGCTGTTATAGCTGCAAAGGTTTGGCCAACCTAATATTGAACCCTAAGACTGGGATGCCATTAAAGTTCATATGCATGTTAAGGCAGACATCCCAATACTTTTGGCAATATAGTGCATATATATGTATTAAAACATGGACAGTGTTAGTAGGGCAGAGATTGGTGTCAGTAGTTTTTAATTTTTATGATTTTATTTTTGTATTATTTTTTACAATTTTATTTTTATATTATTAAAAAAAAAAATCAGGAGCCCTGTTAGGAGGCTTTGGTGAAATATCAGCTGGGGCAATCTGCACCACACAGGCCCAGGCACACCCGACACACCCCTTGATCATGCCTATTATGACCAGGATAAATATATTTGCAGTGAGCCTGGTCACCATAATGCCCGGTACACACAATCGGACTTTCTGACAAAAAAAACCTTGGAATTTTGTACGAAGGCTGTTGGCTCCAACTTGTCTTACATACACACACGGTCACACAAATCTTGACCAACAATTACGAATGTGGGAACGTGGTGACGTATAACAGGGCTCAAAATTTCAAGTCCTGAGCTACTAGCCAGGCCTTAAGGGTTACTCGCCACCAGTTGCCCCGCCCAGCCCCCACCATGCCCCGCCCCTAAATCCCCCTTTTTTTAATTATCTCATGAAATTAAACTTTAATGTTTTATGCAATTAAGTTATAAAAATATTAACAACTTTATCCATGCCCGCCAATGCAGCCTGTGCCCACTGTGCAGCCTGTGTCCCCCATGTGCAGCCTGTGTCCCCCATGTGCAGCCTGTGTCCCATCATGCAGCCTGTGTCCCCCATGTGCAGCCTGTGTCCCCCATGTGCAGCCTGTGTCCCCCATGTGCAGCCTGTGTCCCATGTGCAACCTGTGTGCCATGTGCAGCCTGTGTGCCATGTGCAGCCTGTGTCCCATGTGCAACCTGTGTGCCATGTGCAGCCTGTGCCCCTTGTGCAGCCTGTGTGCCATGTGCAGCCTGTGTCCCATGTGCAGCCTGTGCCCCTTGTGCAGCCTGTGTCCCATGTGCAGCCTGTGTCCCATGTGCAGCCTGTGTCCAATGTGCAGCCTGTGTCCCATGTGCAGCCTGTGTCCAATGTGCAGCCTGTGTTCCATGTGCTGCCCGTGTCCCATGTGCAGCCTGTGTGCCGTGTGCAGCCTGTGTCCCGTGTGCTGCCTGTGTACCATGTGCTGCCTGTGTCCCATGTGCAGCCTGTGTCCCATGTGCAGCCTGTGTGCCATGTGCTGACTGTGTGCCATATGCAGCCTGTGTCCCATATGCAGCCTGTGTCCCATGTGCAGCCTGTGTCCCATGTGCAGCCTGTGTGCCATGTGCTGACTGTGTGCCATATGCAGCCTGTGTGCCATATGCAGCCTGTGTCCCATGTGCAGCCTGTGTGCCATGTGCAGCCTGTGTGCCATATGCAGCCTTGTGTCCCATGTGCAGCATGTGTGCCATGTGCAGCCTGTGTGCCATATGCAGCTTGTGTCCCATATGCAGCCTACCTGTGGAAGGGAAGAGAGGAGAGCCGCCACTGGATGATCACAGCAGGGAACATCACAGCTTTCGCCGTCACAAAAGCCCCTCCCCTTGTCCGGAGAACTTTGATACATGTCATTAGTCCTAGGATTGGACGGGTGATCTGTCTATCAAAGTCCCAGAAAAAGAGGAGGGGCTTATGTGGCGGCGCGCGGTGGGGAAAACACAGCTATTGAAACGAAAGCTGTGATGTTCCCTGCTCTGATCCTCTCTGTGATTGGCAGTGTTCGCCTCCCCTGGCTCCCAGGCAGCCCTTCTCGCCAGCCCTCAAAATTCATTCGCAAAATGCGAGTATGCGAGTGTAATTTTTGAGGGCTGATGTACAAGACGTACGATGAGCCAAGAAAAAGGAAGTTCAATAGCCAGTGCGGCTCCTTCTGCTTGATTCCGAGCATGCGTGAACTTTTGTGCGTTGGACTTGTATACACACGATTGGAAATTCCGACAACAAAGTTTTGTTGGCGGAAAATTTGAGAACCTGCTAGCCAAAATTTGTTGGCGGAAAGTCCGACAACAAATGTTCGATGGAACATACACACGGTCGGACTTTCAGCCAACAAGCTCACATTCAACATTTGTTGTTAGAAAATCTGATCGTGTGTACGGGGCATAAGACTGAAAGTGAGCTATTGGCAGGATCACTAAGTGAAGATAAAGAAAAAATGAAAAAGAAAACAAATGCAAGGACCACATCTAGGAAACAAGCTGCAGTAAACAACATTTAAAATTCTGGGTTTAGATACATTTTAAGTGTTTTTTTAATAAATGGTACAGCTGGACACAGGGGGATCTGCATGATGTATATTATACCTCACATTTTCCTGCTTATAAATCAGTTGAAAATCATTCTTTGCCCCTCTTTCTTTCCCAAAGACTGTAATGTTTTCCAAAGAATTATAGTAATGTAACATCATACATATCATTCTACATGCATGTTATCAATTAGGGATGAACCCGATGTGTTCCCCCGTTTGCCAAATACTGAACATTATGGAGCGTTCACGGGAAATTTTAGTGCCTGCGGAACGTGCCATAATGAACGGCGAGACCGCCAATGCAATGCGAGATCGCAGTGCATTGACGGGTGCTGATTGGCCAAAGCATGCACCTGACCTGCATGCTTTGGCTAACCACAGCGCACTCTGCTATGAGAGCCATGATTGGGGAAAGGCAGGGTGCCTTTGGTCAATCACGGCTCAGGGGGCCATGCCCCACACTATATAAGGCTGCTTACATGGCAGCCATACATAGTTTTATGAACGAGAGCAGCAATATTACATTTGTAAAGGAAAAAATGTAATTTAAAATTGCTTGCGGCTGTAATGTATTGCCGGACCCCGGCAAATAAGGATAAAAATCATTGAAAAAAATGACATGGTTTCCCCCTCCCAGTCTATTACCAGGCCCTCTGGGTCTAGTATGGATAGTAAGGGGAACCCTGCGCCAAAATTCTTTAAAAAATTAGCTTGGGTGTCCCCCGAAAATTCATACTAGGCCCTTCAGGTCTGTTATGAATATTAAGGGAAACACTGCGCCAAAAAAAAAAAAAAATTGCGTAGGGGTCCCCCCAAAATCAATAGCAGGCCCTTCAGGTCTGGTATGAATTTTAAGGGGAACCCCGAGCCAAAATAAAAAAAAATGGTGTAGTGCCCCCCCCCCCAAAATCCATAACAGGCCCTTATCCGAGCACGCAACCTGGCAGCCCGCAGGAAAAGGGGGAGAGAGAGCACCCCCCCTCATGAACTGTACCAGGCCACATTCCCCCCAACATGGGGAGGGTGCTTTGAGGTCTCTGACAAAGCACCTTGTCCCCATGTTGACATCTTGTGATGGCTACTTCCAGCAGGATAATGCTGCTGTACTCCAATGGCTTTCACAGTCACTAGATCTTAGTCCAATAGAGCACCTTTGGGATGTTGTGGAATGGGAATCATGACTCATGAATGAATTATGAATGTGCACCTGACAAATCTGCAGCAACTGCATGATGCTATCATGTCAATATGGACCAAAATCTCTGAGGAATGTTTCCAACACCTTGTTGAATCCATGCGTCGAAGAATGAAGGCAGCTCTGAAGGCAAAAGGGGGTCCAACCCAGTACTAGTAAGGTGTACCTAATAAAGTGGCCGGTGAGTGTATGTTCATCTTTGTGTAAAGGCGGCTGTCTCATGACTGTGTATGGTTACACCATGAAAGATTCATGATTATATTGTGTTTGTTTGCATCTATTCACATGTGGGAGCAGAGAGTGTGTCGTCATAAATATTAGTAATTGGAACTTTTAAAACCTGATTTATTTTGGTAATTGAGTTTAAGAGCAAGTGTTAATTGTCCTGTCTTATATATAGTCATGACAGTCTACAAACATAACTAGTGAGTGAGAAAGGTGTTGTTTATAATGACCAATCAGGTACTTGCTGCCTAATTACAGGTACAATCTGATGCTTGTTTTTTCCTAAATACTGCCTTATGCTGCGTACACATGGTCGGAATTCTTGTCGGAAAAATCTTTGATGGTTTTCCTATGGAAATTCCAACGGAATTCCGCTCAAACTGTCTTGCCTACACACGGTCACACCAAATTCCGACAGTCAATAACAGGGAAGTTGAATGCTTCCGAGCATGTGTCGAATTGTTTCCGAGCATGCGTCTGAATTTTGCGTGTCGGAATTGCATACACACGATCGGAAAATCCGATAGAAAGGTTTTCCGTCGGAAAAATTAAGAACAGGTTCTCAATCCAAAGTCCGTCGGAAATTCCGACAGAAGAAGACCGATGGGCATACACACGGTCGGAAAATCCGATGAAAAGCTCACATCGCACTGTTTCCATCGGAAATTCCGACCGCGTGTACACCGCATTAGAACAACAAAGTTCAATGTTGGAGACTCATAGAAGATGGCTGACAAGGGAGTGTGCAGTTGTTCCTCTAATTTTACCCAGACCAACAGCAGCTATATTCTTCCAGGTACATGCTCACATTTCAGGATAATTTACCTTTGACATACCTGAAATATAATTTACATTCTGTTTTGGTTATTACTTTTTCTGTATGTTTCTTTTGTAAAATAAATGTCCTCTATTGATACCAGCAGAGAGACATTTCCATAAAAGAAGTTTATAATGAAGCATTTATGGTTCCATTTGGACCCGACCTTTAACAGAGACAATTTAGAGTGTGTAGAAAAAAAAAATAGTCTCTCCTGAGACTTTCCTTTACAGCCAGCGGCAACATCCATATAATCATTATTATTGCAGTCAGAGGTCTTCAGAGTGAGGCTATCCAGTCACCTGGCAATGTGCAAAAAGCAAAAATATACATTTATATTTTTAACCCTCAGCCTTTTCATGCTTGAGAACATTTGATTAAGATTATTACAGATTTGCTACACTAAGAAACTGAATATCCAAGGTCATTCTGATGTTATGTACTCTTAATTATCTATATTCTTCATATCCCAATGCGCTTTGCTACTTTCCTATACTTTTATCTAATCTCTCTTGATCTTCTTGTTAGTTGAAAGATAAAGGTGCATTTACAGCAGACTTCAGGTTGTCATTTTATCACGTACATGTACTGAGCCTCCTCCCTTCATGTTTCTCCATGTGGTGCTGCATGGGGAATGAGGCTATACACATCTGTAGCACCTTTCTTGTTAGGTGCTAGTAAGAGGTAAACTTAGTCGTTGGGCTCAGCTGTAACCAATGGAGCTTGTGAATTACATCTGCAGGCTTGCCTGTCTCCCCTTGTCTTTCCATAAATTTCTTTAACATAGTGGGTGGAGAAGATAAAGCCTGAGCTAGCCTTGTATATGGCCTCAGTCAATCCCTGGTTAAGAAAGTGATCAGCAGGGTCCTTTGCCTACCGGAGAGTGACTGGAAACCTTTTATGGCTCAGAGGAGCTTTCAGAAACCCTGGATGATTCTAGCTCACCAAAGTGCTGAAGGATCAATCCAAACTCACAGGAACATCTGGGTAACACCCAAAGAGGATATTGCTGGGATACCTTTGTGCCAGTATCAGCTGAAGCTGGAAAAAGGCTTTTTTTAATTGCTTAGGTGAGTTATCCTAAGAGAATTCTCAGGAAAGCAAATGTTGCCTTTACACCCCTTTTTTGTTAGCGGAACTGTTCCAGATCTGCTGCCAGGGATACACCCATAGTAGAAGCCTGCCCTCCCTGAGCTAATTTATTGCTCTTTTCTAGACATGTGCATTCGTTTTTGTCCGAATGCATTTTTGTTCGAACTTTAGGTATTTTCGTTATCGTTTTAACAAACGATAACGAACGTGCAGAATCCGAAAACCAAAAGATCTGACATAAACAAATGCTTTATTTTCATTGCAACAGTTCGATATAGATAGGAGATTCGACATGATGCTGAAAATAGCAATCTGTGTCCATCAAACCTGTGGTCGAATGTGCCTAACCTAACTCTATTAGTCCAAGATTATTTCACATAGAGAGAAAAGATTCGACATGAAGATTAGACGAAGCAGTGGACATTTATGGTCAAATGCTCTGCCCATAGGCTATAGAAGAATTCTAATGTTGGTTGACTAGTAATAATATTTAATAAATATAATTATTACTAGTGTCATACAACATTAGAATTCTACTATAGCTTGTAGGCGGAACATTCCACCAGAAATGTACGATTGCGGCATTGTACAGTTTAGCTGCTCCGTTGAATCTTCTTAGAACATTCAACGGACACCATAAGCCTTCAATGACAGATTTGACCTTAATTATTTCGTATTTTCGGATGAAACAAAATAAATAAAAATGGATTTCGGGAGTAACTAAATAAATGTCTTTTCCGGCCGAAAACGAAATTCTGTAACAAAATGTTTCAATGTGTCTACTCTTTTCTATACTGTTAACCGTTGCAAGATAGTGTCCTCCTTCAATTTGTCATTCCTGGATATCCCAAAGTTCTTTCCCAATCCCTATCCCAGTTTTACAAATAAAATAAACAACAAAAAAGACACTATATGCCAGGTAATGTGTGAGGACTGAGTGAGACTGGATGCACCTGGCTGAAAATAGCCCATGCCTGGCTGCTTGCTCCATTAAGGGATCAGAACCGGGGTTAACACCGGGACCATTCGAGATGTTAGGGCTACGTATCTTAAAAACACATCAAATTCTTTCTTTCTACATGTTACTGCTCTAATGCCCCGTACACACAGTCGGAAATTCCGACCACAAAATCTGTCGGATTTTTCCCGACGTATTTTGTCCAACACTGGTGTTGCATACACACGGTCGGACAAAGTTTTTGGAAAATCCGATCATTCTGAACATGGTGACGTTCGTTGCGTACGACGGGACTACGTAGAGGCTAGTAGCCAATAGCTTTGGTCTTGTAATGTGATCTGAGCATGCGTGGCACTTTGTCCGTCGGAATTCGCTACACACCGTCGGAAAAAGTCCGATAGGACTTTGTTGTCGGAAAATTTGAAAAAGTCCGATGGAGCCCACACATGGTCAGATTTTCCGCCAACATGGTCCGATAGGAAATTTTCCGTCGGAAATTCTGACCGTGTGTACGGGGCATAAGAATGTTCACATAATATAAATTTGACAATAGAAGTAACATTTATATCTTGAGAATTACTCATGTTCTTTCAAGAGCACAATGGAGTAACCCTGCATTAAAAAAATAGTAGGAACCTTTTCCCTGTGGGATAATTCACCCAACTGGCAAAGTTAACTTTCTTGATAGGCACAGGTTTTCATCTTTCAGCATCAGCTTCCTTTACAGCTCTTGGTTGCATTAAATGTCAGAGCTATATAGGAAGTCAGTGCTGAAAGATTTACTCCTGCTGTGGTGAGGTGCTGTGATCACAGGGCTAAGAGAAGGTAGCTAAAAGAAGCCCACCACATGCCACTGAATAATTAATCTGAATGGTGAAGTATTTCCATAAGGCCAACAGCCACGCATCTCTAATTAGGAATGGCCCATAGGACGAATGCCCCTCTGCCACACAGCTCAGTCCTACCCTAGTTTTCAATGTAATTGTTTTCAATGTATTGAAATATCCACTTTTTATTAAAAGAATACTAGTTATTCTGCCATGAACACGCACTTCCTAATATGGGTTGACAACTGTATCCTATTTGTGCTCCTGGGTTGTCACCCTGTCAAATGTGATGGAGACAATGAATGTCCCCACCCAAAAAGATTAAAAAAGGCTGGAGGAGATCAGAAGCACAGAGGTACAAGAAAACAGTGACCGCAACAGTAACCCCCAGCATTGGTTTCAGGGACCACAATAAAAAGCCCCAGCGGTGGTGTCAGTGACTGCAATATTAACCCTCCATATTTGCAGTTAGTCACTGTGCTGTTCACCCTCCCTCCTGCATTGGTGTTTAGTCGCAGTGTCATTTAACACCCCTCCATTGGTGGTCAGTGGCAGTGTGGAGATTTGGAGGATCCCTTTGAGGAAGCCACACCCATTATGTAATGCGTAAGGGGCAGGAGTCAGTGACGTAAGTGGGAGGAGTTACGAGTCATGGAGGAGTGCAAGGGATAGAGTGATCTGTGGTAGAAAAACATACCCAGTCCTTAGGGGATGACGGCAATAGTTCCTTGTACACAATTACGGTACATACAAGCTGTGGTCTTCTCCATTATGTGAAGTGGAGCCAGCATATGTGGAAACAGTCTTGCCTACTATTGTGCACCAGTTAGAGTGCACAGTATAATGTGAGTGTTTTTAACCTGTATTGTTAAAGTGGTTGTAAACCCTTACAGACCACTTTAACCTACAGGTAAGCCTAGATTCAGGCTTACCTGTAGGTGCAAGAAATATCTCCTTAACCTACACGGTTAAGGAGATATTTTCCTAAAAATGGGCACCAATGTCTACGGCGCATGCGCATCGTACACAATGGCGCAGTTGCACTGAGCATGCTGTTAGTGAAGGCGATCATGCCGTCACTGATAGCTCCCGCGTGCATGCGTTGCAGTGACGTCATCGCTGCTCCGGCCAGTCACAGTGCCGGAGCAGCGATACCCGGAAGTCACTCCGGGTATCATGGCGGCGACGGAGGACGTGAACGAGGGTCACTTCGGGGGCTTCGATCTCAGGTAAGTAATTCATAATGAGCTAGTATGCTATGCATACTAACTCATTATGCCTTTTGTCCTGCAGGGTGTTTTTTTTTTTGACAGGTTTTAATTCCTCTTTAAATAAAGTGGTAGTTCTATACAGTAAACACTATGATGTTTTATCATATATTTTTCGGTACTGGTCTTCGGAAGTGGATGGTAATGGGAGAGGTCATCTATTACACAAGCGCAGTGGACCACATACATTCCCTTAAAGGGACAGGCACATTGTGACCGAATATTAAGTAGGTCAACTTCATGAGGTGAGCTGCTAGTGGTGGCGGATTAGGAGTCATGAGAACTGGTGATCACATGTGGAAGGCATTTTTGGAGTAGTTAACAAGCGAAACAAGGAACTCAGTTTGCAAGTTTCACTGGGTGTATCTAAATTATTCTCTATGCACATTTGATTATTATTTAGGACTAGCACAATTTCTAAGTTTATGAATATCTATTATTGTATGATTTTTTTTCTGTAAACATGGTATAGACATATTATTTTCTGTGGTGTAGCGCAGGATCTTTTTTTTTTACATATTTTCTTTAGTGCTGAGATTTCTTCTCACTTCCTGATGTGTTTCTGTGATAGGAAGTCAAAATAAAATCATACCACCAGGACACATTGGAAGGCCGGGTACCGGCCTGAAGTTATGGGAGGAGCCCGGAGGGTATTTAAGCAGCCCAAAGGCCGCCGGTCTTTGTCGGTTTCCTGTGCGTGATATCTGATACGTCAGACATCTAGGACCGACTCGTTCGAGACAAGCGCTGTTGGTGCCGGTTCGTGAGCTCCGTTTTCGTCTGTCCGTCTCCTCTTGTTGCAGTCCCGCGTTCCGTGTTCGTAAGTCGTGTTGTCCCTTCGTGTCGCACTCGTGTCGCCGAGTCGCAGTTCGTTCAAAGAGTCTGGTTCGGCTGTCGCAGGTAGGGCTTCGGCTCCCATGTTTTACGTTCTCATGCACTGCTTATCATGTCACTAAACTGTGGTCTGCGTAGCTCACGAACCACGCGCTGCTTGTCTCGAAACCTAAACACTTACTCGCACGTTTTTGGTTGTACACGATCGGGAGCCATCTAGCGGCACGCACATTCAGGGCCGCCCGCCACGAAACACTCCGACCGATGCCGCATCCGGCACTCAAGGGTTCCCTTACGCGGTCGTGCTACGCAGTCTTCGAATCGTTCAAACACGACTCACGCACGGGTGCCGTTCGCGCTCACACGCATCGTTCATGTCCTGCCATTATTCGAATCAGTGGCGCCAGCGAGCGTACCAAATCGCTATTCACATTCCGAAGCACTGTTGGCATACTAATTGTACGAATCACTTCGACCGTGTCGAAACATTTCACGTGTTAGCATGACAATCATTTCATCATTTCAAACATGGCTAACGTATCGGGCCATTCGGTCATGCTAAATCATTTCGCATCAGTTAAACAGGGCGTTCATGCCATCGCTTCGATCCTGGTCCGGTCGCATCCATACATGCTCCGATCGGGGCGATCCAGATGCACGACTACCCGGCCTCATTTCGATACATGCGCCAAGGGCGGAATCACATCACTGGTTGCGTACATTCCTGATTCTTGCCCCTGTCATGGTATATCATTTCTGTCACCTTACCACGCCCGGCATGAATGCAGTCACTACCTCGCACTAATTCGTGTCGGCGTGCCCCAGGCCGGCCTCATTTCAATACATGCGCCAAGGGCGGAATCGCATCACTGGTTGCGTACATTCCTGATTCTTGCCCCTGTCATGGTATATCATTTCTGTCACCTTACCACGCCCGGCAGGAATGCAGTCACTTCCCCGCACTAATTCGTGTCGGCGTGCCCTAGGCCCGGCCTCATTTCAATACATGCGCCAAGGGCGGAATCGCATCACTGGTTTGCGCACATTCCTGATTCTTGCCCCTGTCATGGTATCTCATTTCTGTCACCTTACCACGCCCGGCATGAATGCAGTCACTACCTCGCACTAATTCGTGTCGGCGTGCCCTAGGCCCGGCCTCATTTCAATACATGCGCCAAGGGCGGAATCGCATCACTGGTTTGCGTACATTCCTGATTCTTGCCCCTGTCATGGTATCTCATTT
Source organism: Lithobates sylvaticus (assembly GCA_028564925.1). Lineage (NCBI taxonomy): Eukaryota > Metazoa > Chordata > Amphibia > Anura > Ranidae > Lithobates > Lithobates sylvaticus. The sequence goes on from CM053033.1 coordinate 44,478,561, forward strand.
CTGTCACCTTACCACGCCCGGCATGAATGCAGTCACTACCTCGCACTAATTCGTGTCGGCGTGCCCTAGGCCCGGCCTCATTTCAATACATGCGCCAAGGGCGGAATCGCATCACTGGTTTGCGTACATTCCTGATTCTTGCCCCTGTCATGGTATCGCATTTCTGTCACCTTACCACGCCCGGCATGAATGCAGTCACTACCTCGCACTAATTCGTGTCGGCGTGCCCTAGGTCCGGCCTCATTTCAATACATGCGCCAGGGGCGGAGTCGCAAGAAAAAAAAAAAAAAAGAGAGACTTTGACTCTTGTCCTTGTCATGTTATATCATTTCTGTGTCACCTTACCACGCCCCGGCGTTAATTGGTCACCTGCCTGTACGAATTCGCGCCGGCGTGCCCTAGGCCGGCCGCAAAAAAAAAAAGGGAGCTTGGAGTCGGACCCGGTGGCAGCTGGATGTCACAGTTCGGCCTCAGCAATACCCAGGCAGTTAGCCTCGTGTCACGGTTGCCTCATTCCTGTACGTGCTCCAGAGTCCGGCTCACAGGCACCCCCATACGGTACGAACAGGCCGGGCCCTGTCACGGGAAGTTCGTTCAGTTAAGGCAACATGTCAAGTCAGTCATTCGTGTTGTCATCTGTCATTTGATCCCACAGCGGTCTCGGCAGTCGACTTAAGTCACTATCGCCTGTTGTTATCATCTACGTTGGGTTCCGTCGCTCTGGACGGCAGCAGTTTAGGCTCTTAAATAGGTACTTTCTCTCACACTCTCTCAGGTCAGTCGGATTCAGTAGGTCCACCTGCACCAGCTTGATCAGGGTTCCAGCAGGTAAAAAAAAAAAAAAAAAAAAAAAAAACGCTGGGGCACGAGGGGCTCCTGCTTTCTCATGGCAGGTACGTAGATCATAGGTGACACATTCAAACTCATTGCTTGTCACCTCTTTATAGACCCAGCCTGCAGACACGTGACCAGTCTACTAAGTAACGGGTCTTGGCAGCCGCCATGTCATCAGTCGGCAGCGATGACCTCACCACCCCGCTATCTCCGGCATCAGCCTCCGAGGCTGGCAGTGTCCAGTCCCTTAGGGCATGGACAATTCCCAGGCTGTCCGCCGAGCTGAGACGCAGAGGGATACCCTTCTCGGCCGCAGCCAGGAAGGCGGAGCTATTCAGGCTCCTCTTCCCACCACCGGCCGCAGCAAGCCCCAGCAGCCAGCAGGCGTCTCTGGAATCGATTTCAGCCGCCGTCGCTCAGCTACACACCCTCGTGTCTTCCCTGTCTTCCTCAATCGTTGAGGTCCAGGACAGGGTGTCTCGTCTAGAGACTAGCCCGGCTGCCACGGTTCCGGACCCTGCGGTGGTCCCAGCCATCAGTGCACCGGCCGCAGGTAGTGAGCTTGCCACGACTACCGTTCACCCTTCCCACCTGGTGCCACCCAGCGTAAGGAAGGACATTTTAGAGGGCAGAGACGTTAACCTGGCCTCACTCATGATCTCGGTCCATGACTTGGCCGAGAACAAGGCCTACACCTGGGGGGACGTCTCGGTGGTTTTGAAAGCGAAGGATCCGAGGCTCAACAGAAAGCTCACGGTGCCCGAGTTCACGCTCGCTTTCGGCATGTTTAGGGACGTGCTGTGCTCAGCCTCCCCCGGCAGACGGGAGGAACTGGACCTCTACCTCCATTTGATCGTAGACCTGGGCCACAAATACGGTGGCTCAGCGTTCTACGACTATCATCGGTCCTTCTCGGCCAAAGCCGCAGCCAGATTCTCACAGTTTCATTTGACAACGGACTGGAGCGTAGTGGACACGGAGTTGTTCTGCCGCCACTTCGCGGGTCTTCGCTCCCCGCTATGTGCTGTCTGTCAGTCAGCGTCCCACACCACGGTCTGGTGTGCCAACATAGCCTCTGTCCATCCGATAGCTAGCACGGCCTCTACCAGCACGAGCCAGGCTCAGCAGGCCCCGGCGCAAGGGCAAAAGGTGGACAAGTTGGGACGTCCGGTGCGGATGGTTGGGGGAGCCGCCATTTGCAACAATTTCAATTACGGCTCCTGCAATTTCAGCCAGTGCCGGCTCTTGCACGTTTGCACCCTATGCCAGAGGGCGCACCCCAGGATTCTATGTGAGGTCAAACAGAAGAACCACGACTAAGCCGGGTCAATGCCCTTTGGCTCGGTGTTTACTTGACCTCACACCCCACTCCGTCACTCGCCAGCTACCTCATCCGGGGTTTCACCGATGGGTTTCATACCGGGCTCATCACCCTGCCCCACTCCACCCACGAATGTCCGAACCTACGCTCAGCAGCAACAGATGAGCCAGCGATTGACGTCCTTCTGCAGACGGAGTTGGATCGGGACTTCTTGATAGGTCCGTTCAGTCAGTCTCCCTTTAACATCTGGAGGGTTAGCCCTATCGGGCTTGTACAGGGAATATTTTTTCAAATAAAAACGTCTGGTGTATGATCTGTCAGCGCCTCATTCTTCCGTCGCTCCCAGTCTCAACTCGCTCGTCCCCTCATCAAGTGGAGGGAGTGATATTGTTTCGCGACCAATTTGACCTTCGGGTCTAAGAGTAGCCCTTGGGCAGCCAGGGCAGATCTGGCCATGGGGGAACACTTTCTTGGTAATTGGAACGGTGTGTCCCTGTTCATCCCAGTCGTGTCCACGCAGTCACCTCAGGTGGTGACCGATGCGGCGACATCCACAGGATGCGCCGCCATTTTTGGCCATTTGTGGTTCGCCGCCCCTTGGCCTCCTCAATTACTAGCCACACCAGGCTTCACTACCACGTCAGCCCTCTTTGAGCTCTTCCCCATCGTAGCAGCCGCTCACCTATGGGGTCACCATTGGTCTTGACAGACTGTGGCTTTCACGACAGACAATCAAGCCACAGCCAAGATCAGCAGCAAGGGCAGGCCTAAATCCAGGCCCGTCATGTCCTTCCTCCGCAGACTGGTCCAGCTGTCACTACAGCATCAGTTCAATGTTTACTGCTCATTCATTCCAGGGAAGTTTAACTCAGCGCTTATTGTCATTCTCACCTAGCACTGTCACACAGCACGATACGCCAGTACGTGGCCGGGGTGCCGCACTACTTGTCGCTTCAAGACCCCGCGAGGCCTTCGGTGTTCTCCTGCCACGCAGTGAGGGCTCTACTACGGGGAGTGCAGAAACACCAGCCGCCAGTCAGCCCGAAGCGGCTGCCTACCACGGGGGAGATCTTCAAGGGAATGTCTGACATCCTGGATAGGTCCCCTTTCGGTCTCCTCCTCAGCACCGTCCTGCAGGCTGCGATACACATGGCGTTTTATGGGTTTCTACGGCCAGCGAGTTCACTCGCAGCCACCCAGCCGGTCCAGCCTTGCATAGAAGTAGTCTCTGCCGCCAACCAGGATCACTACGTCCTTCACTTGGCAAAAACTCAGCAGCGAGGTTCCGGAGTAGATGTTCACCTGTACAGGACTCACAACAACTGGTGCCCAGTTGCCGTGTTAAACCGTTTGACGGCACTGCTATCCGACCGCCCAGGGTCCAGTCCGCTTCTACCCTTTCCGGTATAACCCCTCAACTCGTCGCAGTTCGTGGAACATGTCCGGGTCCTTCTCGGCGATCTCCAGTTGGACCCCAGCCAGTACTCCGGGCATTCATTCCGGATTGGGGCGGCCACGACGGCCTCAAAACAGGGGGTTCCGGACCATGTGATCAAGGAACTGGGTCGGCGGAAATCGGCCTGCTTCTCTTGCTACATTCCTAACCCACAGTTAGAGGTGGCTCAGGCCTTCGCTCGTCTTACTCAGTGACATTACCTTTAATAAATAATTATCCCCTACCTGAAGGTTTTTGCCCCCTTATTTTGGTGTACCATACGGTAGACCAAGGCACACTTTCAGGTCTATTTCATGTTGGTGAGTTTTGTGTTGTTCCTATATGTCATCTTTACTCATGTCGTCCGTAGGGCTCTAGACCATAAATTGGAAGGCCGGGTACCGGCCTGAAGTTATGGGAGGAGCCCGGAGGGTATTTAAGCAGCCCAAAGGCCGCCGGTCTTTGTCGGTTTCCTGTGCGTGATACCCACCCACCCTCCCCTTTTAAAAGCCTCTTCCAAGTATTCTTACCTCAGACTGAATACTCATTCCACATTATTCCATAACTACTTCTTATCATTCTTTATCTAGGGTATGCCCCCTTATTTTGGTGTACCATACGGTAGACCAAGGCACACTTTCAGGTCTATTTCATGTTGGTGAGTTTTGTGTTGTTCCTATATGTCATCTTTACTCATGTCGTCCGTAGGGCTCTAGACCATAAATAAGAATCAATCATTGTCTGCTCCAGCCAAAACTAAAGGAAAAATGTTGGCTTCAGATACATTTTAGGCATACTTAACTTTAAATTTAAATTTAAATGAAACTGCAGACCTAAAAATATTAAGACCTTATTTTGAAATTCCATTAACATTCTAAAACATATAGGAGATTGTAAAAATTGGGTTTAGATCTAGTTGTATGTGTCCTCGCAAATGAAGCTTGATGAATAAGGGCCATAATGACTAGTGTGGTTAGAACCATGCATTTTAGATATATCTACAATGTTACTAGAGATTTAATGGGTTGGGAATCAATAAGAAGTATGCAGGCAATCTTATTTAATATACAGTATATAAATGTGTAATATAACTGTATACAAATATTTAAATGTGCCTTACTTTAAAACTGTATTTTTTAACGGTGTTGAAATAAAAAAAGAACAGTCTCACGGTTTTCAAGTCTCCTTTATTTAAAAGAAAAACAAATACCATTTCTTCTCCAAGTCAGCAAATAAATAACAGAAGCTCAAAGGGAAGGGAAAAAAATGAAATCAGCTTCTGGCGACAGTTTAGAAAAATATTGATTAAACACAGAGCTCTTAATGGACTTTTCTTTGGTTTGCAGTGCTTCCTTTGAGAAATTGTCACATTTATTCCCTAGTGAGTAATATAAAAAAGTTTTTTTTTATAATTATTAGCATTGAAACCTTTTGCATTCTAATGTCAAATAGCTGAGAGAGACCCCTGCAGTGCAAACAGGGATTGGCAATTAACATCAGGAAGTGTGAGCACTTTCAAGAACAGCGGCTCATTGCATAGACCACAGCATATTAATAAAACTTATGTGCAATAATCCTGAATATTTAGCTGTCAGATATTCCAGAGTGTGACATCCTTTTACATTACCCTTCAGAATGTATAATTGACCTTAATCAAAATAGACAACTGTCAGTGTCAAATAAAACTATGGGATATATTATAGACCACTATCATTTTTGTGCCTAAGTCAATTGAGATTTACCATTTACACATAAAAGTGTAAAGAGCTTGGCTTACAAAATGAACCATATCTTTTGAAAGCTGCAGAAAGAGTTAATTTCTTAAACTTCAATAGTGTGGCCTATTAGAGCTCTCATCTGCAATTCTTTACATGCCATTCAGCAGAGAGAGGTTATGGCTTCCTAAGCACTTTGTGAAATTGTTGTTTTATATGAAGCTGTTTGCTTTTCAATTGCTAAACTACATTTTAGCAGGGTATCTTTTGCTGCTGTATGCTTTGTAATAATAATAAAAGTTAGATAAAAAGGTAAAATATATAAAAAAAGGATGGAATGTAAAGTTATTGATAGTTCCATTAGGAATCTAAAGCTAATGCAGTTATGACAAGAAGGCAACCATCACTAAACAGTTCCAGGCTTTATGAACACATCCACCCTCTGAATATATGGCAGCAGTCAAGGACCAAAATAGACAAGTGTTCTTTTTTTAAATTTGAAAAGAGTAGGGAAGGGTTAGAGTCTATTTCAAATTATTATTTCTGTTTGTATCAACTGGGGAGATATCCCTACACTTATTAACCTAGGGTCAAAGGGGCAGGAAGTGACGGGAAATCTCTCTATTTTAGACAAAGACATCAACAAGAACACTTTTTAGGGTGTGAAGCAGTAGAGCCTTTGTCAAGCTATAACTCTTAAAGTGGTTGTAAAGGCTGAAGATTTTTCTACTGTATGTACAGGGTGTGTTCCTCTTGGGTAGGGATGAGCCCGGTGTTCGATTCGAACCCATGTTCGAATCGAACATCGGGCGTTCGCCCACTCGGCGAGCCCAGAACTATTTGGGCCGCTCGCATCAAATTCGTGTGATGCGAGCGGCCCGCAATGCACTGCGCCAGTCGCAGTGCATTGCTTGCTGATGATTGGCCAAGCATGCACTGTGACCCGCATGCTTGGCCAATCAAAGTGCCAGCAGCGAGCAGAGCAATAATTGGCCACAGGCAGGATGCCTGTGGCCAATTATAGCTCAGGGGGTTTAGTACACGCCCCACAGTATAAAAGGCCGCCGCGCCGGCGGCCTCCTATATTGTGTTGTGTTCCAGCGTGTCAGTGTTATGTGCTGCTGACTGCTGACATTATGTGCTGTGATTCTGGGGATTAGTGTGTGCGTGCTGTTAGTACAACATTGCAGTATCACATCTGGGGGGTGTCTATAGTATGCCTGTGAAGGGGCGCATGTTTCCTGTGCTTAGAACTGTCCCTGCACAAAGTGTCATTTTTGCAGGAAAAAAAGCTATTTAAAATCACTCGCGGCTAATGAATTGACGGCTCCCGTAACACAGAGAACAGACATTCATTGAAAGTCATTGATAAAAAAAAAGTCATTGATAAAAAAAAAAGCGTGGGGGCCCCCCCAAATTCAATAACCAGGCCCTTCAGGTCTGCTATTGATATTAAGGGGGACCCCAGCCAAATAAAAAAAAAAAATGGCGTGGGGTCCCCCTCAAAATCCATACCAGACCCTTGAGGTCTGGGATGGGTTTTAGGGGAACCCCGGCCAAAAAAAAATAAAAATGGCGTGGGGTCCCCCTCAAAATCCATACCAGACCCTTATCCGAGCACGCAACCTGGCAGGCCGCAGGAAAAGAGGGGGGACGAGAGCGCCCCCCTCCCTCCTGAACCATACCAGGCCACATGCCCTCAACATTGGGAGGGTGCTTTGGGGGTCTGAGACCCCCCAAAGCACCTTGTCCCCATGTTGATGAGGACAAGGGCCTCGTCCCCACAACCCTGGCCATTGGTTGTGGGGGTCTGCGGGCGGGGGGCTTATCGGAATCTGGAAGCCCCCTTTAACAAGGGAACCCCCAGATCCCGCCCCCCCCTGTGTGAAATGGTAAGGGGGTACAAAAGTGCCCCTACCATTTCACCAAAAAAGTGTAAAAAAATTGTAAAAATTACAGGAGACGGTCTTTGACAATACCTTTATTAAAATCTTCTTTCTTCTGGTCTTCCTTCTTCCTTTCTTCATCCTTCGGTATCTTCTCCTTCCGGCATCTTCTTCCATCTCCTTTCATCATCTTCTTCCTCCGATCCGCTTCTTCTTGCTCTGGTCTTCTCGTCCGGCATCTTCTTCCATGGCGTCGGCGTCTCTTCTGGGCCGCTCCGCGCAATGGGAGGCTCCCGCTGTGTGAGGCTTCGCTGCGTCTGACAGGTCTTTTATAATGGAGGGCAGGGCCACCTGGTAACCCCGCCCCCCTCTGACGCACGGGGACGTCATGGGGAATTCCCTATGGCTTTCCCCATGACGTCAGAGGGGGCGAACCCGGGGGTGTTCGGCTCATCCCTACTCTTGTGGGACTTTTTGAAGGGAAAGGACAACTGCTTGAGTATTAAGAAATGTTTTTATTTAAAGAAAAGTAGGTTGTGTGGAAAACAAATCCACGTGGGTATGCAAAAAGTGTACATAAAAAGGAAATGCATTTATGCATGACGGTAAAAAACCTTCTGTGTGCTGCTCCGCCCACAGCCCCCCATAATGCTCACCTGATCTCACTCTCGATCCAGCGAAGTGCATAGGAGCCTCAGCTGTTCCGTGTTTCTCTCTCCTCAATGGCTGACACAGCAGCAGGAGCCATTGGTTCCCACTGCTGTCAATGACAGCCAGTGAGGCAATGAGGAGGGAGTGGCAAATTAGGAGACCAAACCTATTGGCTACTCGCCTCTACGTAGTTCCGTCGTACGCAACGAACATCACCACGTTCAGAATGATCGGATTTTCCGACAACTTTGTCCGACCGTGTGTATGCAACACCAGTGTCGGACAAAATCCATCGGAAAAAATCCGACGGATTTTGTGGTCGGAATTTCTGACCGTGTGTACGGGGCATAACTGTTGGATAGGTCTCTAAATGTATCATGTGTCTCCTTTATTGACACCATTTCTATGGCAGAGATCTGCACAGGTTGCAAGTTCTAAGGACCCTTCAAACACCAGAAGGCTGGGGATAAATCAGGGAAGACTAAACAATTAGAAGTCTTATGAAGTCTGTTATTATATTTGAACCACTGCTGAGGGTAAAGGGGGTTCATATCTAGCAGTACATGCTATAGTAGACTACAGTTATTTTCTGAAACAATTTGTATACCATTTTGTAGATTGCTTGCATGAGTATAGGTGGGGCTGTGGCCTACTCACTTTGTGCATTACATCTGTTATTTACTATATAAGTAAATCTACAAGTATCTGAAGAGGAAATGGAAAGAAGACTGAACTTTTGAAAATTAATTTTAACAACAAAAAATCTCATTGATTTTGCAGTTTTCAGTCTGCCACTCTGATTTTCAAATAGTTTGGTTTGCCCAAATCCCTATTTATGTGTGGTTTTCGAAATTGTAATTTTTTTGAGTGAACTATATTATTTGTGCACTGGCACACCACACTGGACATTTTAACATACAGTATTGATCTGTATGCAATTGATCCATTGGATACATTATTTTACTTTATATTTCACAGCATCTGTGAGCACTTTATTGGAAGCACTTTATTGGAAGTATTTTGATTTTTATTCTATGCACTTTATTATATGCACACTATTGAATTTTAGCACTGTAACTTAGCACTTTATTGAAATTCACTTCAAGCATATATTGTCCTATCAGCACTAGAGTATTTTTGATATGCGCGGAGTCATGTACACGTAGTACACATCTATACTAGTTTTAAAATATGTTCAGACTTCTCCCTGAATAATACTAACGCAGTATACTGAGCATACTGGTTGGTATTCCCATAGTAAAAGGAACACAAGTGTCTGGGCTTTCTGCTATACTGATGCCACCCAAAAATAAACCAAAAAAGGCTATAAATGACAATCAATTTTATTTCAGGTCACAACAATTTAACAAATAAGAGATGTATTTGTTTTTAGAGGTTATAAACATTATACACAGTTTTTTACCCTTTTTATTAATCCTGACTAGGGATGGGCTCGGTGTTCGATTCGAGCCCAGAACTATTTGGGCCGCTCGCATCAAATTCGTGTGATGCGAGCGGCCCGCAATGCATTGCGCCAGTCGCAGTGCAATGCTGGCTGATGATTGGCCAAGCATGCACTGTGACCCCGCATGCTTGGCCAATCACAGCGCCGGCAGCGAGGAGAGCCATAATTGGCTACAGGCAGGATGCCTGTAGCCAATTATAGCTCAGGGGCTTTAGTACACGCCCCACGGTATAACAGGCCGCCGCAGCGGCGGCCTCGCATATTATGTTTCAGTGTCAGCGTGTCAGTGTGCTGCTGACTGCTGAGAAAGTGAGAATATGTGCTCTATTTCTGGGGATTTGTGTGTGCGTGCTGTTAGTACAGCATTGCAGTATCACATCTGGGGCGTGTCTATAGGTTGCCTGTGAAGGGGGGCAGGTTTCCTGTGCTTAGAACTGTCCCTGCAAAAAGTGTCATTTTTGCAGGAAAAAAGCTATTTAAAAGCACTCGCGGCTAATGAATTGATGGCTCCTGTAACACAGAGAACTGTCATTCATTGATAAAAAACAAAAAAAAAAGCATGGGGGTCCCCCCAAATTCAATAACCAGGCCCTTCAGGTCTGGGATGGATATTAAGGGGAACCCCAGCCCAAAAAAAAAAAATGGCGTAGGGTCCCCCTCAAAATCCATACCAGACCCTTGAGGTCTGGGATGGATTTTAAGGGGAACCCTAGCCAAAAAAAATGGCGTGGGGTCCCCCTCTAAATCCATACCAGACCCTTATCCGAGCACGCAACCTGGCAGGCCGCAGGAAAAGAGGGGGGGACGAGAGCGCCCCCCCTCCCGCCTGAACCATACCAGGCCACATGCCCTCAACATTGGGAGGATGCTTTGGGGGTCTGAGACCCCCAAAGCACCTTGTCCCCATGTTTATGAGGACAAGGGCCTCGTCCCCACAACAGTGCCCGGTGGTTGTGGGGGTCTGCGGGTGGGGGGCTTATCGGAATCTGGAAGCCCCCTTTAACAAGGGGACCCCCAGATCCCGCCCCCCCCTGTGTGAAATGGTAAGGGGGTACAAAAGTACCCCTACCATTTCACCAAAAAAGTGTCAAAAATTGTAAAAATGACAGGAGACGGTCTTTGACAATTCCTTTATTAAAATCTTCTTTCTTCTTTCTTCATCCTTCGGTTTCTTCATCTTCTCCTTCCGTCATCTTCTTCCATCTTCTTCTTCCATTTTCTTCTTCCTCCGATCCGCTTCTTCTTGCGCTGGTCTTCTCGTCCTTCTCGTCTGGCATCTTCTTCCATGGAGTCGGCGTCGGTGTCTCTTCTTGGGCCACTCCTCGCAATGGGAGGCTCCCGCTGTGTGAGGCTTCGCTGCGTCTGACAGGTCTTTTATAATGGAGGGCACCTGGTTACCCCGCCCCCTCTGACGCACGGGGACGTCATGGGGAATTCCCTATGGCTTTCCCCATGACGTCAGAGGGGGGCGGGGTCACCAGGTGCCCTCCATTATAAAAGACCTGTCAGACGGAGCGAAGCCTCACACAGCGGGAGACTCCCATTGCGAGGAGCGGCCCGACAGAAGAACAGACCCCCACGCTTTTTTTTTTTTCATTTTTTTTTTTTTTATCAATGACTTTTTTTTAATGGTTGACTTTCAATGAATGACTATTCTCTGTATTACGGGAGCCGTCAATTCACATTAGCCACGAGTGATTTTAAATAGCTTTCTTTTCTGCAAAAATTACACTTTTTGCAGAGACAGTTCTAAGCACAGCAAACATGCGCCCCTTTACATGCATACTATAGACACCCCCCAGGTACGAAATTTAAAGGAATATTACACTTTTATTGTTTCAATTTAAGCATTATTAAAATCACTGCTCCTGAAAAAACGGCCATTTTTTTAAAAAAAAATTGCATTGATACATGTCCCCTGGGGCAGGACCCAGGTCCCCAAACACTTTTTATGACATTAACATGCATATTAGCCTTTAAAATTAGCACTTTTGATTTCGAACGTTCACATCCATTATAACTAATAGGGTTCTAAAGCTCGCACGGACTTTAGGTCCGTTCGCGGGTTCTGGTGCGAGCCGAACGGGGGGTTGTTCGGCTCATCCCTAATCCTGACAGGAATTACGTTGGGAAAATAAAATCGCCAACCACCAACCTGTTCCTGTACTTACCTTAACAGAGCCATCTCACCAACAATTGTCCTCAATACATAGTATGGTCATATATCCTCTATACCCATAAGTACTTACAAAGTTAGAGTCAGTCAGTGGTAATATACGTATAGGCTCTGGGGTAGAGGGCAGGTTTGAGGATATGTTTTCCCAACATGTTTGATTTAAGCAAACCATTTGTATCCCCTTCCTGTTTAGAGCAGTGGTATCAATAAAAGATAAATGAGTTGCCATGGGCTAATGCAAATTGCACATTTTTCCTAATTGTATAAACACAGCACATAGGCGTCACTGGTACAGAACAGGAATTCAGTCAGATCTTAAATCATAAAAAATAAACATTTGTATTTGAGATTTAAGGTAATCCATCCATAATATGCATTTTTTTTTTATCCACTCCATAATTTTTTTATTTGCACACTGTGAAATGTTTGTGAATCATGGCTGTAGCTTATTGTTTGTTATGCATTAGAAGAATATGCCTCCAGTTGAAAAGTGGATATTGAGTCTTCACTGTGAATAGATCCCCGCAGTGATGTGCAGAAATCAGGCATGAATGTGTCCTCTTTATTAATAGTTTTTATTCAGTATAATGCTAGTGTTTTGTTAATTGTCATATTCTTATTCATGGCATACTATGGAGTGCTCAGACAGCTGAACAAAGGATGAAGACAAGAAATTAGAAAGGCATAAAGCAAAGGAAACTATGGCACAGTGAAATGATGGATGTAAAGTGACATAAAAATCACTGTCATTTGTCTCAACAGAATTGTATATATATGAAAATGATTATTTCATCATATTTATTTATTAACTGATAATTACATATTATAGCATTTTATTTAGGAAATTTTAAAAGGCAAACAGCTATATGGAAAGTGCATTTTTCACTGGCTTTACTAAAGTATATGGAAATCCTTTAGGTTGCTACGGTAAGTCATAGTTTTCTTTTGCACTGGGAGTTATTGACTAATGCCCTGTACACACGATCGGATATTCCAATGGAAAAAGTCTGAATTTTGCAGGATCTCAAATTTTCCAACAACAAAATCCGATCGGACTTTTTCCTGTTTTTTTTTTTTTTTTTTTTTCGTGTGTAGGGAATTCCGACTGACAAATTGCCATGCATGCTCAGATCAAATTACGAGACCAAAGCTATTGGCTACTAGCCTCTATGGATTTTCCGACAGCTTTGTCCAACTGTGTGTATGCAACACCAGTTTCGGAGAAAATCTGTCTGAAAAAATCTGATGGATTTTGTGGTCGGAATTTCTGACCGTGTGTTCGGGGGCTAAGAGTTAAAGTGGAAACTAAACCCATCAGTTTTTTAGTTTCAGAAAACAGTTGCATTCCTGGCATGTGCCAGGATTGTAACTGTCGCATTGCTTGTTTGGTGTCATAACTGATCACATGTGCAGCATCATGGCAGTTGAAGAGCAAACTGAGGCTAAAATGGCAGCTTCCTCTGCCAGAAAATAATAGAAATGTTTAGTTCTTTAAGGTGTCATGTTGGCTAAAATGCCATTGAAAGAGATTTTCTTCTATTAAAACCAAACTACATGTTCCTTGTAAGCCCCTATACACAGCTCATTCCTGATTTAAAGGGCACCTGTGCCCAGCCTACTAAAGTATTTAAAAATTGTTAACAAGCAGGAAAATAGCTCAACTATCCACTCTTCACCCTTCCCCCTTGTTAAACTCTAGGGGGTGAGGAATAAGGTGTAATACATCCACCAGGAGGATATGATATACTGTCTGCAGAGTTAGGAGGAGAAAAACAGCTAAAGTTACTGGTTGCCAAGTATTATCCAAATGGTGCAACAAAACTCTCCTTTAAGTTTTTATCAAGCCCTAACAAAGGTCTCATATTGCATCTTCCTGTGATTCTAACATCCACTGTTTAAGCCAGGAGAGGGGGGCTTTCCGCAAACATGTTGGCTGTATTTGATGCTCTAACCAATAAACATTTAAAAAAGACCTCTTAGTGATATGAACTTCTGTACTGGGCCCTTCCCTATGCTCACCACAGTGTTTATCATCAACTGAGCTCTCTTTTTGTCATGATCAGAGAGGTACTGTAGCAGCCCAGGACCACAACAAGTTCTACCTAAACAATACCTTTGTTATGTTTCAGCTCCTTTGAGGAAAGATGCACTCCTTAGTATATCCATCAGAACCAAGCCTCGTTTCTATTGGTTCAGTGGTATCATATACACATACAATGTTTAGCTTTGTGAAAGTTTCAGCTATGTTCTTTCCCCTACAGGATCACATCAGGAGGAATGTAAATAAACTCCTGAAATCTGATATTGGACACTGTTATTCACAATCCTTTAGAGGGTGAGCCTGATTTACCAAACTTTAAAGTGAACAGAAGTACAGGGAATTGGACATGTGCTTACTCCTAGCATCCAGTCATGGGCAATGGGAGATCAATTTTTTTTCTTTTTTTTTAGGTTCCAATGGACACGATTGGATATTTATGTCTACAGGCATACCCCACTTTTAAGTACACAATGGGGTTTATTTATTAAAGCTGGAAAGTGTAAAATCAGGCTCACTTCTGCATAGAAACCAATGAGCTTCTAACCTCAGCTTGTTCAATTAAGCTCTGGTAATAAAATCCGGAAGCTCATTGATTTCTATGCAGAAGTGAGCCTGATTTTGCACTTTCCAGCTTTAATAAATAAACCCCATTGTGTACTTAAAAGTGGTATATGACTGTACTTACAGTGGTGGGAAAAAGTGTTTGCCCCCTTCCTCATTTCCTGTTCCTTTGCATGTTTGTCACACTTAAGTGTTTCGGAACATCAAACCAATTTAAACAATAGTCAAGGACAACACAAGTAAACACAAAATGCAATTTGTAAATGAAGGTGTTTATTATTAAAGGTGAAAAAAAATCCAAACCATCACGGCCCTGTGTGAAAAAGTGATTGCCCCCTAAACCTAATAACTGGTTGGGCCACCCTTAGCAGCAACAACTGCAACCAAGCGTTTGCGATAACGTGCAATGAGGCTTTTACAGCGTCCTGGAGGAATTTTGGCCCACTCATCTTTGCAGAATTGTCCTAATTCAGTTACATTAGAGGGTTTTCGAGCATGAACGGCCTTTTTAAGGTCATACCACAACATCTCAATAGGATTCAGGTCAGGACTTTGGCTAGGCCACTCCAAAGTCTTCATTTTGTTTTTCTTTAGCCATTCGGTGGTGGACTTGCTGGTGTGTTTAGGATCATTGTCCTGCTGCAGAACCCAAGTTCGTTTCAGCTTGAGTACACGAACAGATGGTCGGACATTCTCCTTCAGGATCTCTTGGTAGACAGCAGAATTCATAGTTCCTTTTATCACGGCAAGTCTTCCAGGTCCTGAAGCAGCAAAACAGCCCCAGACCATCACACTACCACCACCATATTTTACTGTTGGTATAATGTTCTTTTTCTGAAATGCAGTGTTCCTTCTACGCCAGATATACTTGGACACACACCTTCCAAAGAGTTCCACTTTTGTCTCATCGGTCCACAGAATGTTGTCCCAAAAGTCTTGGGGATCATCAAGATGTGTTGTGGAGAAATTGAGACGAGCTTTGATGTTCTTTTTGCTCAGCAGTGGTTTTCCTCCTTGGAACTCTGCCATGCAGGCCATTTTTGCCCAGTCTTTTCCTGATGGTGGAGGCATGAACGCTGACCTTAACTGAGGCAAGTGAGGCCTGCAGTTCCTTGGACGTTGTTGTGGGGTCTTTTGTGACCTCTTGGATGAGTCGTCGCTGCGCTCTTGGGGTAATTTTGGGCGGCCGGCCACTCCTGGTAAGGTTCACCACTGTTCCATGTCTTCGCCATTTGTGGATAATGGCTCTCACTGTGGTTCGCTGGATTCCCAAAGCTTTGGAAATGGCTTTATAACCCTTTCCAGACTGATAGATCTCAATTACTTTCTTTCTCAATTGTTCCTGAATTTCTTTGGGTCTCGGCATGATGTGTAGCTTTTAAGGATCTTCTGGTGGACCTTACTGTGTCAAGCAGCTCCTATTTAAGTGATGCCTTGATTGTGAACAGGTGTGGCAATAATCATGCCTGGGTGTGGCTAGAGAAATTGAACTCAGGTGTGGACAACCACAGTTATAGTATGTTTTAACAAGGGGGGCAATCACTTTTTCACACATGGCCATGATGGTTTGGATTTTTTTTCACCTTTAATAATAAACACCTTCATTTACAAATTGCATTTTGTGTTTACTTGTGTTGTCCTTGACTATTGTTTAAATTGGTTTGATGTTCCGAAACACTTAAGTGTGACAAACATGCAAAGGAACAGGAAATGAGGAAGGGGGCAAACACTTTTTCACACCACTGTACTTTGCACTTCAACTCACTCCATGATTCAGTGATTCAAGTCCTAGGCATCAGGTCAGGCACTAGATGAAGCAGCACCTTAACCACTTCCCGACCGCCCCCTGTATATTTACGTCGGCAGAATGGCACGTACAGGCAGAATCACGTACCTGTACGTGACATTCTTCCGGCGGTTGGGGGGTCCGATCGGACCCCCCTCCGCCGGCGGGGACGGTCGGGATCGCTTCAGGAGCGATCCGGGACGAGGGGACGGCCAGTGGTTTCTGGCCACCCCCTCGCGATCGCTCCTGGCCAATGAGAAACTTCCCCTTCCTGTCTATTGTATAGACAGGAAGGCGGAAGTGATGTCACGCTCGGTGCGCCGGTCTATGTGACCGGAGACGCCGAGCGGCGAACATGTACAGGTTAGTGCACAACACTACACTGACACCAGTACAGTTAGGCACATATTCCACCCCCCTGTCACCCCCTGATCACCCCCCAGATCACCCCCTCCCCCCCCAGTCACAGTGTCACTAATTGCAGTGATCATTTATTTACTGATCACTGCAATTAGTGTCAGTGTGACTGTAATAACTGTCAGGGCAGTTAGTTTTAGGTCCAAGGTAGCCCCTACCCCCCCCTAATAAAGGTTTAACCCCTTGATTGCCCCCCAGGTAACCCTTTCACCCCCTTTTGCCAGTGTCACTAAGCGATCGTTTTTCTGATCGCTGTATTAGTGTCACTGCTGTCGCTAGGTAACCATTTTTTTTTTTTTAGGTAACCGCCATGTTTATATAGGTTCATAAATAGGTTTATAGGTCAGGTACCCCCATATTACAACCTAAATAAAGGTTTTAACCCCCTGATTGCCCCTAGAGTTAACCCTTTCACCAGTGATCACTGTATAACTGTCACTGGTGACGCTGGTTAGCCAGTTAGTTATTTTGTTATTTAGGTTCCCCGTCAGGTTTTTATATAGCGTCAGGTACCCCCATATATTACCTAATAAAGGTTTTAACCCCCTGATTGCCCCTAGTTAACCCTTTCACCCCCTTTTGCCAGTGTCACTAAGCGATCGTTTTTCTGATCGCTGCATTAGTGTCGCTAGGTAACCATTTTTTTTTTTTAGGTAACCGCCATGTTTATATAGGTTCATAAATAGGTTTATAGGTCAGGTACCCCCATATTACAACCTAAATAAAGGTTTTAACCCCCCTGATTGCCCCTAGAGTTAACCCTTTCACCAGTGATCACTGTATAACTGTCACTGGTGACGCTGGTTAGCCAGTTAGTTATTTCGTTATTTAGGTTCCCCGTCAGGTTTTTATATAGCGTCAGGTACCCCCATATATTACCTAATAAAGGTTTAACCCCCTGATTGCCCCTAGTTAACCCTTTCACCCCCCTTTTGCCAGTGTCACTAAGCGATCGTTTTTCTGATCGCTGCATTAGTGTCGCTAGGTAACCAGTTTTTTTTTGTATTACTGTTACGGGTGACGCTGGTTAGTTAGCTTGTTTTTTATACTGTCAGGGCACCCGCCATTTATTACCCAATAACGGTTTAACCCCCTGATCGCCCGGCGGGTGATATCAATTAGGTTTTAGGGTCAAATAAGGTCTGCGTCGCCCCAGGTTAGTGCCAGTACCGCAAACACCCACGCGCAAAGCATACACCTCCCTTAGTGGCACAGTATCTGAACAGATCGATATCTGATCAGATCTATACTAGCGTCCCAGCAGTTTAGGGTTCCAAAAAAAAACGCATTGTTAGCGGGATCAGCCCAGATACCTGCTAGCACCTGCGTTTTCCCCCTCCGCCCAGCCCAGCCCACCCAAGTGCAGTATCGATCGATCACTGTCACTTACAAAACACTAAGCACACATAACTGCAGCGTTCGCAGAGTCAGGCCTGATCCCTGCGATCGCTAACAGTTTTTTTGTGGTAGCGTTTTGATTCAGTCGCTTCAGTCAGGAGCTTTTTTACCTGTGAATCTCAAAAAAATAAAAAAAAATAAAATAGTTGTCGTTTTATTGTTCTCTCTCTCACTCTATTCTCTCTCTATTGTTGCTCTTTTTTTTACTCCATTCTATTCTGCAATGTTTTATTATGTTTTATCATGTTTTATCACGCTTGCTTTTCAGGTATGTAATTTTGTTTACTGTGTTTTAGTGTTGAGCATTTTTTTGTTTTCAGGTGCGCCATTCAGTTGCAACGCGGATTTATTTATCTTGACAGCAACAGCGTTTGCTCCCACGATACATAAAGCCGCGACTCCAACGCTGTAGGAGGTGATTTCACCACCACAGTTAAAAAAAAGAGCATATATGCCGAAGCATGGGGGCAGCAGGGGGGGGAGGAGCGATTGGCTCCTAATGCCACGTACATACGGTCGAAATTCCGACCGTGTGTACACGGCATAACTTTTGCGGGAGGATGCCCCCATGCATCGGCATATATAAATGGTGCATGTATGCCCATCATTAGAAGTGGGTGGATGAAGGGAGGTATTCTAATGGTGGGCATACCCACCAATCAATCTCTTTTTTTCGTTCAGCCAAGAGGCTGCATGAAAAAAAAAAGATTACAATATATGTCCAGTATGTTGCTGGACTTTGAATGGTTATACCAGAATGATGCCTGCAGGTTTAGGTATCATCTTGGTATCATTCTTTTCAGCCAGTGATCGGCTTTCATGTAAAAGCAATTCTAGCGGGTAATTAGCCTCTAGACTGCTTTTACAAGCAGTGGGAGGGAATGTCCCCCCTCCCGGATATAAACCGCGCCATTGGGAAATTGGGAAAGCATTTTATCACACCAATCTTGGTGTGGTCAGATGCTTTGAGGGCAGAGGAAAGATCTAGGGTCTAATAGACCCCAATTTTTTCAAAAAAAGAGTACCTGTCACTGCCTATTGCTATCATAGGGGATATTTACATTCCCTGAGATAACAATAAAAATCATAACAAAGAAAAAAAATGGAAGGAACAGTTTAAAAATAAAATAAAAAAGCTAAATAAATAAAAAAAAAAACAAAAAAAAAAAAAAAGCACCCCTGCCCCCCCTTCTCTTGCGCAAAGGCGTACACAAGCGTTGGTCTGTCGTCATATGTAAACAGCAATTGCACCATGCATGTGAGGTATCACCGCGAAGGTCAGATCGAGGGCAGTAATTTTAGCAGTAGACCTCCTCCGTGAATCTAATGTGGTATCATGTAAAGGCTTTTAAAGGCTTTTAAAAATGTATGTAGTTTGTCGCCACTGCGTGTTTGTGCGCAATTTTAAAGCATGTCGTGTTTGGTATCCATGTACTCGGCCTAAGATCATATTTTTTATTTCATCAAAAATTTGAGCAATTTAGTGTGTTTTAGTGCATTAAAATAAAAAAAAGTGTATTTTTTCCACAAAAAATGCGTTTGAAAAATCGCTGCGCAAATACTGTGTGGAAAAAAAAAATGCAACACCCACCATTTTAATCTGTAGGGCCTTTGCTTTAACAATATATATAGTGTTTGGGGGTTCAACGTAATTTTCTTGCAAAAAAAAAATATGTTTTCATGTAAACAAAAAGTGTCAGAAAGGGCTTTGTCTACAAGTGGTTAGAAGAGTGGGTGACGTGTGACATAGGCTTCTAAATGTTGTGCATAAAATGCCAGGACAGTTCAAACCCCCCCCAAATGACCCCATTTTGGAAAGTAGACACCCCAAGCTATTTGATGAGAGCAATGTTGAGCCCATTAAATATTTTTTTTTTTTGTCCCAAGAGATTGAATAATGAAAAAAAAAAAATATATATATTTTTTTTACAAAAAGTTGTCACTAAATGATATATTGCTCAAACATGTCATGGGCATATGTGGAAATACACCCCAAAATACATTCTGTTGCTTCTCCTGAGTACGGGGATACCACATGTGTGGGACTTTTTGGGAGCCTAGCTGCGTACGGAACCCCAAAAACCAATCACCGCCTTCAGGCTTTCTAAGGGTGTAATTTTTTTATTTCACTTCTCACTGCCAATCACAGTTTCGGAGGCCATGGAATGCCCAGATGGCATAAAACCCCCCAAAATGACCCCATTTTGGAAAGTAGACACCCCAAGCTATTTGCTGAGAGGTATTGTGAGTATTTTGCAGATGTCGCTTTTTGTCACAAAGTTTTGAAAATTGAAAAAAGAAAAAAAAATTTTTTTTTTTCTTTACTTTCTTCATTTTCAAAAACAAATGAGAGCTGTAAAATACTCACCATGCCTCTCAACAAATAGCTTGGGGTGTCTACTTTCCAAAATGGGGTCATTTGGGGGGGTTTTGTGCTATTTTGGCATTTTATGGCCTTCGAAACGGTGATAGGTAGTGAGGAGTGAAATCAAAAATTTGCACCCTTAGAAATCCTGAAGGCGGTGCTTGGGTTTCGGGGCCCCGTACGCGGCTAGGCTCCCAAAAAGTCCCACACATGTGGTATCCCCATACTCAGGAGAAGCAGCAAAATGTATTTTGGGGTGCAATTCCACATATAACTATGGCATGTGTGAGCAATATATCATTTAGTGACAACTTTTTGAAAAAAAAAAAAATCTTTTTTATTTTTGTCTTTATTCAATCACTTGGGACTAAAAAAAAAAATATTCAATGGGCTCAACATGCCTCTCAGCAAATAGCTTGGGGTGTCTACTTTCCAAAATGGGGTCATTTGGGGGGGTTTTGTACTTCTCTGCCATTTTAGCACCTCAAGAAATGAAATAGGCAGTCATAAATTAAAAGCGGTGTAAATTCCAGAAAATGTACTCTAGTTTGTAGACGCTATAACTTTTGCGCAAACCAATAAATATACGCTTATTGGCATTTTTTTTACTAAAGACATGTGGCTGAATACATTTTGGCCCAAATGTTTGACTAAAATTGAGTTTATTAGATTTTTTTTATAACAAAAAGTAGAAAATCTCTTTTTTTTTCAAAATTTTCGCTCTTTTTCCGTTTATATCTCAAAAAATAAAAATCACAGAGGCAATCAAATACCATCAAAAGAAAGCTCTATTTGTGGGAAGAAAAGGACGCAAATTTCGTTTGGTTACAAAATTGCATGACCGCGCAATTACCAGTTAAAGTAGTGCAGTGCGAAATTGAAAAAAGACCTCTGGTCCTTTGGCTGCCAAATGGTCCGGGGCTGAAGTGGTTAAAGAGAGCAGGTGACCTTTGACCTGTAATCTCAAGTTGAAGAATCAGGCTTGACATTAATAAAACAAAATAAGGTGAAAAATATAAATCTTTTATGGGTTAGCCTGCACAGATGCAATAATTTTGACTGAAAATTTAGACTCCTGCATAGGACTATGCATGACCTGTTCTCTTTAAGGATAGATTTGAATAAGGTGTGACTTGTATGGTAAATCTGAATTTTCCTTACAGGTGATGTTATTTAAAGTACACTGTGGTTAGTAAAATCCAACCACAGGACAAGACACATTTCTGTACTGCAAGAGCTGGAAACGTCTTGTCTACAGAAATGAACACGACCAGCACAACGGTAGCATTCACACACCTCTCGCCTGTCCTCACAGTCACTGCTACATTCATGCCTGGCTACAGAGCAGGTTCCTTCTGTAATATTTATTGAGACTTTTTACACCAATATTTCCAGTGTTTGTGGCTTAGCTTTTTTTTAAATACCAGCAGAAGTAAGAGCTCAGCAATGCCAGCCACCTGGGAAAATTAAACATCGAGGCATGTATATACTGCAGCCACTGGAAAATATAATTGATGTCTAACCTCAACTCAAGACGTATAGGCTTTTACATGATACTGTCTATCAATTCCAGTTGCCGTCAAAAGAAAGTGTTGCCAAAGTCATCATGCGGAACACTTCCAAGTTAAGGATATTGTTAAGTTTCTATTTTTCAGGTAAATAAGGACATAGACATAACCACATTAACTTTATGGGCTAAAGGGACAATGTCACCAAGCCCACCAATCCAGAGTCTCCCAGAAAAATCTCAGGCTGCTAAAGCTGCCAGTGGGATCTACTTAGATAGACTTCCACTGGAGAGAGGTCGAAAAGAAGCTCCCAACTTTCTCTGTTTTAACGTCCGGTGATCATGCTTTGGCATATGTTCAGATACAGGGGAAAGAGGGGCAGGGGTTTCCATCATTCATAGCAAACATCCAGTTTGAGGATGAGGTCCACTGTTTTATTCTTATAAACCCAATTTATGCACCTGTTCCTCAGACTGCAGGGTTTAGGTAAAAAGGGACACATACACTTGTTAACATTCTCGTATATTTTATATGGATCTCTAAAAAAGAGTCTAATCCCCCGTGCACAAGGTCGGAAATTCCGACCACAAAATTCGTGGGATTTTTCCGACGGATTCTGTCCGACACTGGTGTTGCATACACACGGTCAGACAAAGTTGTCGGAAGATCTGATCATTCTGAACGTGGTGACGTTCGTTGCGTATGATGGAACTACATAGAGGCTAGTAGCCAATAGCTTTGGTCTTGTAATTTGATCTGAGCATGCGTGGCATTTTGTCCGTCGGAATTCTCTACACGCGATCGGAAAAAGTCCGATCGGACTTTGTTGTTGGAAAATTTGAGAGCAGGATCTAAAATTCCGACGGAAAAAGTCAGATGGAGCCCACACACGGCCGTATTTTCCAACAACATGGTCCGATCGGACATTTTCCGTCGGAATTTCCGACCGCGTGTATGGGGCATTAGGAGAACTTTCATATTAGGGCCAGGTTGCATCATAAGAATAGTTAGGTAAGCTGCAGGGTTAATGTTCGCTCTTATTGCTGGTAGTTTTCAGCACTAAAAACAAACATACCTTACTAAAAAAAAAAAAACCCTGCATTGAATTATAGAATGTGTTGAGATCTGAGGATGGTGCACTTACGCACAACTTATGCATGATGCTGAAACCCAGAAATCCTGTACTGCCAGGTGTCTAGATTTTGGAGGCTCCTGGATGTGCCCTCTCGCAACATGTTAGTAATACAGACTGGTATGATGTGCTGCCTAGTTTGCATTTACCACATTATTTATACCTGTCATGTCGGGGGGACAGGTTTGCTTTAAACTATAAACAGAAATTGATTTTATTATTTGTACTAAGCAGTTATATTCATTTTAAATTGTAAAAGTAATAAACATTCAAGAGTAAAAACATTCATAACTGTTATTTATCATGAGCTATCATCGGCTTTCATATTTTTATATGGATATAGTTATTTCTAAATGACCCCCTACATTAACCTACTTTGTAAATTAGCTCCATAGCTGTTCAGTCTGCTGCTAAACATACAGTATATCAAGGATGTCTGACTCCAGTCTTTGAAGGCTGCATGCAGACCAGAGATTTGAGGTAAACAATACTTTTGCTTCCTAAACTAAACCTTACTTAATTCAATATTGTCTGTTAATTATAGAAATCTTAACCTGCTTGAGGATCATGACCCCTGGGGATGGCAGTTATGCAGCCTTGGTGTACAAGACAGGTCCTAATTAAGGCCACTCTGGCTATAAAGCACAATGACAGCCCAACACAGCTGTGTTAGGACTGGCCTATTTGATACAATCATTGAAAACCTTAAGGCAAGTAATGTACTAAGCTCATACATATTCCAGTACTGGGATTTATGTTCCCTTGTGAATCGAGCACATCTCCAGCAGTGTTATAAAATAAAATGAGTTAAGTGAGTGTAGCATATAAAACGTAGAATATAAAACGCGGTATAAAGCTGTAAGTATGCAAACAATCCATTTTTCCTCTTCTCCTTAGATTAATTCCGAACGAGGAAGACAATTTACCAAGACGTAAAAAGGAGAGCACAGAATGCTCAAGAAGCACATTCATCTTTCTGTGTTACTTAACAGGGATTAGAAAGGTTCCATTTATTTAAGTTGGGGGCCCTGACCTTCTCAAAAGCTGAATATGATTCTGGAGGAAATGCTAATGTATCAGTCGAAAGCATTTCCTTATTATCAACAGCACTCCTTGATTATGTAAATTGGCAATAAATGATTGGCACTCACAAACGTGCCTGGTAGCAGCTTATAGATAATTAGAAAGGAACATAGACAAGCATTCATGAAAACCCGATTGTGATGGGTCGGCAATATAATGAATCCCTATTAATACTTAATGATGCATGTCAAGAATGATGTTGTTGGGAATGGCGTGTCCGTTTGCTTAAAAAAAATAGTAATAAAATTAAGTCTAGGGGTTTTTTTGTTCTCTTTCCACTTGAGCTTGGTCAGGTTTAGCTTTTCATAGTTGAGTTGGTCTATCTTGAATCACAGCCAGAAATAAGTAATTGAAATCTTACAGGCTGAATGCCATCAAGTAGTCAGTCATGAAACCAAAGTCCCCGGTCTCAGTTTCCCAGCGAACGGGAATATTATTACAGCACTTGCTTAGATGTCAGGCCATGTTGAACCTTTAATAATAAAGGAACAGTGAAAAAAAGAAAAAAAAAGGTTTAAAAGCATTTGTTATAATTGCTAGCTACTTCTAATGTAGCCAGGTGCTGAAATACAGAAACGTGGAGGAGAAGACATTGCACTCTTTACATTAAGTTTACTTTCTCTTTCTACTGATATGCTGAATGTTGTGCTGCACTATCCTTTCCAGTCAGCAGGGGGGGAACTATAACCAGGAAAGCCTATGTACTTCTGTGCAGAATGTTAAGGATCATGGAAATTGAAATCCAGGATAACAACCACAGAATGGTACTAATGGACCCTATACACTACAGTTCTAAGAGGACACAGAGGAAGAGGTAAGTGGAGAAACCAGACTGCGTGAGAGACTGCTTCCTCTAGGCACTGTGGGAGTCCATGTAAGCACATTTGCCTGTGTCCCCACATATCTGCATGACAAAAGAAAACCTTCTAGGGGTGGGACTATAATTGCACTAAACAAACATCTAGCGTATATTTATAAAAATATAATATTTATAGGTACAAAAGATAAAAATGAATAGGCATACATAACATCATGCAAATGTCAAAAAGGTACAAGGAATTCATGCAAATGAGGACAATTAATGCATTTCGATGAATCTTCTTCAGAGGTGTCAGAAATACGAGACTACAAAAAGTTTGTCCAGTTGGGTGGGTTGCATCAATTCGTATGCCACTGTACTTAAAACCAAGATGGAGGGTCACCGAAATGTACTGGTGTTGATCTGCCGCTATGCACCCATCACAGGGCCCAACAGGTCCAAACCCAGGTGCTTACACTAACAAACTAATTATTTTCGTTTCCATTGACTTCAATGGGAAAACTCGCTTTGATATGCGAGTACTTTGGATTACGAGCATACTCCTGGAACGGATTATGCTCATAATCCGAGGTTCCACTGTACACTTGCTACACAAGCCATATTGTAATTTAATGTTATTAAAAACATCCTTTCCATTTCAATCTGCAGCTCTGTAATTTCCTGTAAAATTCAATGCAGTTAGGCAAGTTGGAGGTATTCTGAACACTGTATACTGAGAAGTCTGAACTATGATACAAGGCATCCTCCGCAACAAAAATTTCATTTTGATGAGATACTCCCTAAGGGCTAATTACTTCTAAAGGGATGCCGACACTACAACTTTTCTCACCAGAACACTGAAAGTGCACAAGCTGATTATAATAAGCCAGGCCCACCTATTTAAAATCAGTATTAAAAGGATATGGTCAAACAGCTATCTCTTAGGCTACTTTCACACTGGAGCGGTGGGGGCGCTGGCCGCAAAGCGGCGCTATATTTAGCGCTGCCTTACCGTCGTTTTAGCAGCGCATTTCGGCCGCTAGCGGGGTGGTTTTACCCCCCGCGAGCGGCCGAAAAAGGGTTAATACCGCCCGCAAACCGCCGCTGCAGCAGCGTTTTGCGGGCGGGTTCGGAGCGATGCCCCATTGTTTTCAATGGGAACGGGCGCTATAGGAGCGGTAAATATACCGCTCCTATAGCGAGCCAAAGATGCGGCTTGCAGGACATTTTCCAGCGTCCTGCAAGCTCACCGCTTCAGTGTGAAAGCGCTCGGGCTTTCACACTGAAGACACAGCAACAGCTGTTTTGGGTCGGTTTGCAGGCGCTATTTTTAGCGCAATAACGCCAGTAAACCGCCCCAGTGTGAAAGGAGCCTTAAGAGTAGAAACACGTAGGAATCTCCAACAAACTTTATTAAAATCAGTAATATGTACATTGATCGTCTAGGGGGAATTGCATTTTTTTTCTCAACAAAAGTAGAGTTACTCTTTAAGTAAAAAATTCCACTCAGCTTACCATAATTTCACTTCTATATAATCAAATGCAGCCAGATTTCAAAGAGTTTATAACACGATCAGTGGGAGGGCTGTGTAATGTATTCTCTTGCACATTAGCTACAAATTGGTGAATTGGTGAATGTGAGAATTTTCTCCCAACTTAAACTTTGCTACATCAGGCTGAATGTATGTGGGAGGCATAATGTTTACCAAAGGGAGTATGTCACATATTTTGAGGATGGAGTGGGGTGCGGGGCTGAGCCGCGCTGTCTGTGTCTAAGGCCTCGTATACACATCTAGTGTTTTTTTGTTGAATGTCCTCACAGCTCAGATCTGAGCCATTGTACTAGCAATCTGACGTTAGTACAGCGATCTCCCCTGTTGTGATATTGTGTTCTTACAGGGGCTGGCCCCCCTGCCAGAACACATGGTCAGCGCTCTCAGCTGTTGGCTGAAAGCGCTGATTGGGATCCGGTCAGCTGCTGGTTTTACAGCATGCATGTCCAACAGAAGACGGCTTCTGTTGGCCCGGATGCCATACACATGGACCGAATGTCAGACATTTTGTATTGAACTGGCCGATGTCGCCCGACATTTGGCCTGTTTGTACTAAGCTTAAGGATGTAAGCAACATGGCTTGAAATCAAGCCCACAGGGGGGTCCCCATTTGAAGTGACTTTCTAAGGGGGCCCATGAGAAGAGGAAAAGCCAGGAATGCCAGGGGGGGCAGAAAAAGAGGTTCAGTGCCGTTCTGTGCACAGAGCAGGTAAGTATAAACCTGTTTGTTTTTTAAAAATAAGACTTTGCAACCATTTTAACTGCATTATAAACAGGTATGCGAAAGAGGTTCGGAAATTCCCAGATTACTTAAAGAATGGATTAGTCTAATGCAAAACAGCAATGTCTGAATGAGTAATTCGACCGTTCCTGACTAATGACACCACAAAGCAACTCATTCACTCCTTGATTATTTCCCACCTTGACTACTGCAACTCTCTCCTTAATGGCCTACTCTTAAGCAGGCTATCCCCTTTCAGTCTATTATGAATGCTGCTGCTAGACTAATACACCTCACTAATCGATCCGTGAATGCTGCCCCTCTCTGCCAATCCCTTCACTGGCTTCCCCTACCCCGCCATGTAAAATTCAAATTGCTAACCATAACATACAAAGCCATCGACAACATCACCCCCATCTACATCACCAACCTCATCTGCAGATATCGCCCAAATCGTCCCCTCCCAGGACCTCCTGCTTTCTAGCTCCCTTGTTACCTCCTCCTATGCTCGCCTTCAGGACTTCTCCAGAGCCTCTCCCATCCTCTGGAACTCCCTGCCCCAGTATGTCCGATCAGCCCCTATCCTGTCCATCTTTAGGAGATCTCTGAAAACTCATTTATTCAGGGAAGCCTATACCACACCCACCTAACAACAACTGTCCCCAAGCCACCCCCATCAAATCATTCTCTGCAGCTATTACCTTTTGTACCACCACCCCCTCCCTTTAAAATGTAAGCTCTATGAGCAGGGCCCTCCTGTACCTTTTGTATTGAACTGTACTTTAATTGTGTTGCCCCCCCCCTATACATTGTAAATCGCTGCGTAAACTGTTGGCGCTATATAAATCGTGTATAATAATATTAATAATTGTGTGGTATTCCCTGTATCATTTGCAAGACTTCCATTTGAATTATGTCTCGAACAAACGGGCTTTAGATTTGGGCAAACTATAGGACCAAAGTTTTGTTAGTTACACAAGTTACTGTTTATCTCAAGGCCAAAGTAACTGTTATTGTATGATCTGAACAAAACACAGACCCACCCAAATTAAATTATACAGAAAGGCTTTGGGGAACTAGAAATGCTGTTTTTTCATTAATTTGTTTTTATTAGTTTCATAAATGCATAGTACAACGTCTAAAAGATATTCAAGTACAAAATTAAGTATCATTTATGTACTGTTATGCCCCGTACACACGGTCGGAAATTCCGACGGAAAATGTCCGATCGGACCATGTTGTCGGAAAATCCGACCGTGTGTGGGCTCCATCGAACTTTTTCCGTTGGAATCTCCGACGGAAAAAATTTGAGATCCTGCTCTCAAATTTTCCGACAACAAAATCCGGTCGGTTATGCCCCGTACACACGGTCGGATATTCCGATGGAAAAAGTCAGATCGGATTATGTTGTCGGAAAATCTGATCGTGTGTGGGCTCTAGCGGGCTTTTTCCGTCGGAGTTTCCGACGGAAAAAAATTGAGAACAGGATCTCAAATTTTCCGACAACAAAATCCGATCGGACTTTTTCCGATCGTGTGTAGAGAATTCCGACGGACAAAGTGCCACGCATGCTCAGATAAAATTACGAGACCAAACCTATTGGCTAATAGCCTCTACGTAGTTCCGTCGTACGCAACGAACGTGACCCCGTTCAAAATGATCGGATTTTCTGACAACTTTGTCCGACCGTGTGTATGCAACACCAGTGTGGAACAAAATCCATCGGAAAAAGTCATACGGATTATGTGTACGGGGCATAAGAGTCAGTAGGTATGACATAGGGGGGAAGGTAAGAAATAACCACACTGAGGAAGTAATGTCATGAGAGGTGTTTTCACAAAGTAGGGGTACAGTACAATAAAGGGAAGGCTAGGATACTTCACTGTAAACCATTCATTCCAAATTTTCCATTGTTTTTCAAAGTCAATCTTATTGCCAGAGATGCTGTATTTTGTTTTGTTTTTTGTTTTTTTAGGCAAAAATGTTTTCATAGTTTAGATTATAGTCATATGGGGGTTAGAATCCATGTCAGGTTTTTACTACTATTTAGAGCTCTGTTAGAGTGCTTTAGCCTCATTTTTTGACAACTTTTTACCACACAGGTAGTGTGGAGAGCTCTCCAACAGAAGTGAAAATGCTTTTTAATTAATAGAATGCCAGATTCTTACAGATTTTTGTTTCTGTCAGTGTTCCTGGTGCAGATTTTTGTCTGTTGCAGGGTCTATGCACACTGGGCTTAAAAAAATGCCAGTTCCTCTGGCAGAAAAAAAGCTCATATAGAGCATTTTTATACAAGCATTTAGGCTTGTTCAGGAACATTTAGGAGCGGGTTAACATTTTTTTCTGTTAGAAAACTACTCTCAAAAACGCAATCAATAAGGTGATTGACTCTAATTTTTAAGCTTAACATATGCCTCTAAATGTCTTAATGTGATCAGACACATAGCATAACTTTGAGCTGCTTCTACAGGCAAAACGCAAAACTCCTGTAGAAGCAGTGTTTTTTAAGCCTAATGGACCCTAAAATGTCAGCAGGTTAGTATAATGGGTAAATATCTCTAACAGAATGTCAGCAGTATAGAAAGTGAGGGTACATCTTTCTAACAGAGTCCCAGAAAGCAGTAAAAACCAGACAGAAGTTTTAACCCACCCCTGCTCTATCCAAACCTAGAAAAAAAAGTTTTGCTTAACATACTTTATGCTTTAAACTTTTAAACCAAACTGAACATGAAAATCACATAACTCCTTTAACCTCCCTGGCGGTATGATTCTGTCTGGAATTTTGTGCTGAAAGCGGTACAATTATTTTGCATGGAAATTTGGCGTTTTTATATTGTAGGCATGCAATTCTTATGAATAACTCACTTAAATCTGTGCAAACCAGAGTCTAGTAGACATCCCGGGTATGATAAAGTTTGAAACACAAAATCATAAATTATAATATAATAAAAATATATATAAAAATGATTCAATAATGTAATCAAATCAAAAACACTGAAATTTGCTCAGTTGCAGAATAGTTGCTGTCATTAAATTTAGTGTTTGATGATAAATTGTGATTCTAATTTTTTATCGGTGTTTTCTAGCTGGTCTAAAACCACTTTTGACATAAAGGGACACTTTTTGGTTGCTATGGACAATCTCCAGTTTCCAGGCAGAAAAAAATCTTTTTATTTTATAAAATGACATGCAGGGCACTGGGCAGACCACTAGGGACAAAGGGGATGTGTATTTTTTTGTATACAGTACTGTAATCTGTAAGATTACAGTCTTGTATGTGTGTTGTGTTTTTAAACTTTTTTGAATTGGGCGCCGATCTCCGCTCCCGTGCGTCGGAACGTCGCAGTGAACGGAGATCAGCAGCACTCGGGCACTGTGTGAATCAAGTGAGCAGACGGCTCGCTCACACAGCGGGGAGACATCGCAGGATCCAGGGGAAAAGGTAAGTAACTTCCCCCTGTATCCTGCAAAGCAGTCCGAGTCTGGCTCGGGGTTACCGCTTTTGGTACTGAAGTTTCTGCCCCGAGCCAGACTCGGGATTACCGCCAGGGTGGTTAAGGCTACATGTAAATTAGCCCACCCTGACCGCGGCCACGGGAAAATACAAAACGTGACAAGAACGCAAAACACATTTTTGGAGCGCTTTGCATTTTTCCACACTTGGCGGTCAAAACGTTCCTATCCTGAACACGATTCTTCCTCAGTCAGAAGAGGGAGGTTTAACCTCAACTACAGCTACCACCAAATCCAGATGTGTCCTCTATCACTCATATCACCCCCCATACTGCCCCCATACTGCCCCAGCACCCCCGATCCATGGCCGTCCTGAGCGGCATCCCAACTTCCCCTTCCCCCCCCTGCAGCTTCTCCCTGTACTAAGCTCCGGTGAGCTGTCAGGCTGGGGAGAGCGGCGGGGGAATGGGGGTGGGGGGTGAAATCCACTTTGCACTGCAAGTTCACTTGGAAGTAAAGTCGCTGTAGATCCGAGGGGGACATGCAAGGAAAATAAAAAACAGCATTTTAGCTTGCACATGATTGGATGATAAGATCAGCAGCGCTTCCACTCATTTCAGATCTACCCCTTAGATTTAGAGCGACTGCACTACCAAGTGCACTTTCAGTGCAAAGTGGATTTGCCTTTCGTAAATAACCCCCCTATGTATCAGACTGTCATTTTATGAATGAATGAGGAATCTCTATTCAGATTCCTCATTTAATTCAAGCAAAGTGCTGCAGAGAAAGGACTTTCTCTTTCTCAAAGAAAGAGATATGTGGGTCTGTTTAGACCTCTGATATCTCACCAAAGACCCCCCCCCCCCCCCCCCCCCCCCCAAGAAAAAAAAATGCAAAAAAGTATATATTAAAAAATATAACTGTAAAAAAATTTCAAAAGCTAAAAAGCAAAAAAAAACCATAGTAAGACCTAGTGACTTTTTTGGGGGACGGTAATCTCCCCAGGTCCGCCCGCAAAGTGACTCCCCCTCGCACTCACCCCTCCATGGGGACGGTCTCCCCCCACACTCACCCCTCCTCGGCTTCCTCGGGAGAAGGCGGAAGACAATAGAAAATATTAATTCACTATTGTCACAAGTGGGTGGGTTTGGGGTGCAATGCTCTGCGCCCCAAGCCCAACCTTTTTCCAGCCAATTAGAGCCCACGGCTCTAATCATGTGGTTTGAAAAAGAAACTCATACAAATGTCCGGCACTCTGCAGGGGGACGGCACCCCAGCGCCCCTATTGGACCGGCCACTCCTGATAAGACCCCTTTCACATGGAGCAGACTCTTTCAAGCAGATCTGCCTGTTCAGCGGGGGATCTGTCTGGCGGATGACAGGTCCGCACCCTCTCCGCTGATGCAAGTGGGCACGGAAACAGCCCACTATTCTTTATGGGGCAGTCGGATGGAAATGGACTGCCTGTACAGTTCCATCGGATACCATCTGATCCAGTCTGCTAGATCCCTATCCCTCTGTTTTCAGCGGACTGGACTGGATCAAATGCAGGCAGGTGTAAACGGACACCTGTCCATTTACATCAGCCTCTGCATAGAGAACAATGGGTGGTCCAAATCGCCCCGCCTAAAAAAATGGACAGGCATATCTGATCAGTCTGCTTGTGTGAAAGGGGCCTAAGGCCTTGTTCACACAGGGCATTTACAGTGTACCTTTACAGGGATGCACAGGTGTTCCATGCATCTCTGTGCAGGCCGCCCCATTGATGTAATTTGGGATGTAGCAACTGCACGAACAGAGTCGTTGCTCCCAATTTTACATCCATGTAGGTCCGCATGCATGTCCCTGAGCTTACACTGTCTGCGTTCAGGGTCATGTACCCACATCCACACGGATATCAGATTGGGAACAGCAGCTATGCCTGTGCAGCCGTTTAATCCCAATTGACATAAATGGGACTGCCTGTACAGGGATGCATGGTTTGGGGGGTCTTTTACAAATTCTGAAAGCTGTAAGTGAAAAAGGAAAACCTCCAGATTTTCTAAGATATTTTTGTGTACATCCAATTTTCGCTATTTCTCAAAAAGGCGCGATTTACAAATATTTGTTATTTATTAACCCAAAACAGGTTACACTTTGATATTTAGTAGCAGTTTAGCAGGAATTTTGTAAAATGTGCTGTGTTTGTATCTGCTAAGAATGATTTTAGTGTATTTTTAGTGAAAATATTGCTTTGGTAAACATTTGCGCAAATATCGTGGGGCCTTAAAAAGCAATAGCACCTTATTTTTATTCTACTGGTCCCATGCTTTCAGAAAATATACAGGTTGGGGGGTCTTCCACAAAAAACTGAATACTGTAAGTGTAATGTGTATTTACATTTTTGCGTACTTTCGATTTGAACCATTTTGCAAAAAGGCGCAATGTAAAAATGACAAATATTTGTTATGTATTAACTCCATACAGGTTAAGCTTTTTATATTTAGTTGGAATGTAGCAGGGATTTTGTAAAAGTGCTGTGTTTTTATCTGCAAAAAATGGTTTTACTGTATTTTTAGCTAAAATATTGTTTTGAAAAACATTGGCGCAAATACCACGTGGCCTAAAAAATCAGTAGCACCTTCATTTTATTTCAGAGGTCATATGCTTTCAGAAAATATATGGTTCTGGGAGTATTTTACAAACTCTGAAAGCTGTAAGTGAAAAATAAAAACTCTAGATCTTTTGAGAAATTTTTGGGTACGTTCAATTTTCACAATTTTGCAAAAAGGCGCAATTTAGAAATTTACCAATATTTGTTATTTATTAACTCCATACAGGTTAAGCTTTTATATTTAGTAGGGCTTTAGCAGGAATTTTGTAAAATTAGCTGTGGTTTTTTTTTGTTTCAATATTTTTATTGCAAAAAATTTTTTTTTTTCAAGTTAACCACTTCAGCCCCAGACCAATTGGCAGCCAAAGGACCAGGCCCCTTTTTGCGATTCGGCACTGCGTCGCTTTAACTGACAATTGCGCGGTCGTGCGACGTGGCTCCAAAACAAAATTGGCGTCCTTTTTTTCCCACAAATAGAGCTTTCTTTTGGTGGTATTTGATCGCCCCTGCGGTTTTTATTTTTTTTGCGCTATAAACAAAAATAAAGCGACAATTTTGAAAAAAATGCAATATTTTTTTGCTTTTTGCTATAATAAATATCCCCAAAAAATATATAAAAAAACATTTTTTTTCCTCAGTTAAGGCCGATACGTATTCTCCTACATATTTTTGGTAAAAAAAATCGCAATTAGCGATTATTGATTGGTTTGCGCAAAAGTTATAGCGTTTACAAAATAGGGGATAGTTTTATAGCATTTTTATTAATATTTTTTTTTACTAGTAATGGCGGCGATCAGCGATTTTTATTGTGACTGCGACATTATGGCGGACACATCGGACATTTTTGAAACACTTTTGGGACCATTGTCATTTATACAGCAATCAATGCTATTTAAATGCATTGATTCCTGTATAAATGACAGTTGTAGTGAAAGAGTTAACCATTAGGGGGAGGGGAGGGGTTATGGGCTGTGACGTGTGTGTGTTTTTTTACATTAGGGGGCGGGGCTGACGTCTGACGTCATTGATCGGCTTTCCCGATGACCGGGAACAGCCAATCAATGACAGGCAGAGTAGGAAGCGCGGGGAGAGGTTTGTTTACACAAACCTCTCCCCGTTCTTCAGCTCCGTAACCCGATCGCGGGACACGATCGGGTCCGCTGGTCCCACGGCCGGGGTCACGGAGCTCCCGACCGCGCCGCTGGCGGCGCGTGCGCGACCCACGGGCAGGCATTTAAAGGGCCACGTACAGGTACGTGGTTTTGCCTGCCTGTGCCATTCTGCTGACGTATATATGCAGTGGGCGGTCGGGAAGTGGTTAAGATATGAAATAAAAGTTACAAACATTCAGACACAATATTTTCAAGTTTTTGTTAGTAGTGGTATGTACATAGAAATGCTAAACTTGACACATATTTAGTGTATAATAACAAGAAGGGCATTTCAATTTCAAGCAAATAGTATGTATTATTAGGTCCATAACATGTTGGTGATATCGGTCATGTTGCCATCCCACCCGGACACCCCATTAGGAGCAAACTGTGTCCGGGTGTGGGCATTAGACATGTTCAATTCGTTTCGTTTTAATTCGTTTTCCGTTAAAATTCGTTTTATTCGTTCATTCGTTATCGTACGAATGAACGAATGATTCACTAAAAATTTTAACGAATAACGAATTATCGAATCGAACGAATACGAAAAACAACGAAAATCCGAAATAACCAAATTAGAAACAACAAAACTACGAAAGAAGAAAATCCGAAAAACGAAAACAAGAACAACGAAAATCAAAATGAACGAAAAAATTCGTACATTCGTAACCTTTTTTTTTGTTGTTGAATTGGTAATTTTCCGTGTCCCTTACAATGGCGCTGCTTAACGTGCTTCGAATGGATTGAACGAAAAAATTCGTACATTCGTAACTTTTTTTTTCGATCCGTAATTTTCCGTGTCTCTTACAATGTAATAATAGCATACACATTACATAAAATTATGAATTATGCTCCGATTACGAATCTACGAAAACAATGTTACGATAGTACGAATAAATCAATCTTACGAAAGTACGAATGTAACTAAATCTACGAAAATACGAATGCGTCCGAATTTCAAATAAACGAAAATTAAACTAACGGAAAAATGAATCAACGAAAAAATAACTCTTATGACAATACGAATCTTTACAAATACGAACACCGACGACTTACGAATTTACGAATCGTTACGAATACGAACATCGACGACTTACGAAATTACGAATCGTTACGAATCAACGGAAACGAACAGAAACAAAACGAAAATAAATTTTTTTTTTTATTGTGCACATGTCTAGTGGGCATGACCAATCATCTTACTTGTATATAATTCTGGATGTTTAAAAAAACTGCGTTACCTTAATATTTAATTATGGTGTGTTTAGGGTATTAACTCTTTAATCTATTCATCTATGAGAGAAGTTTTGAGATTGGGCTGTCTACTTGTGTTTAGGTTTTGTGACAGGGGGTATATAGTGGGATAAAGAGGGGTTATGGGAGACTGAATGATTTGTATGATTAACCTCCCTGGTGGTATTCCAGAGTGTGGCTTGGGGTGGATTTTCAGTACCAAAAGCGGTAACCCCGAGCCACACTCGGGATTGCATCGCAAGATCCAGGTACAGTTACTTACCTTGTACCCAGGATCCTGCAATATCTCCCCGCTGTGTGTACGAGCCGCCCTCGCTCGATCTATCACAACGCCAAGCTCCGTTCCCTTCAAAAAGTGAAACACACAATACATACAGTGCACTGTAATCTTATATACATCACTGTATCAAATAATTTCACATCCCTTTTTGTCCATTGTCCATAGCAACCAAAACCATCCCTTTACATCAAAAGCAGTTTTAGATCAGCTAGAAAACCGCGATAATAAATAAGAATGACTTGCAGAATTGAGCGATAGTGATTTGTGGGGAAATCCATCATCAAACACTGAAAGTAAGGACAGCGACAATTCTGTAACTGAGCAAATTTCAGTGTTTTTGATTTGATTACATTATTGAATCATTTTTATTATTATTATATTATTATGTGTTATAATTATTTATTTATTATATTATAATTTATGATTTCGTGTTTCAAACTTTATCATACCCGGGCTGTCTATTAGACTCATGTTTGGACAGATTTAAGTGTATTATTCCTAAGAATTACAGGCCTACAATATAAAACGCCAAATTTCCATGCAAAACATTGTACCGCTTTGAGCATCAAAAATTTGAAATAATCATACCGCCAGGGAGGTTGTCAGAGGGATGGAGGTGGGATTTGTAGTTTTTCAAGTATGCTGGTTTGTCATTATATCTAATGGGGCTTGTTCCCTGTGCAAAAAATTTGAGTATTGGGTCCAACATGTCCAGGTTTTACTGAATTTGGAAGGGTTGTCTCTCATTATATGTAGGGATGAGCCCCATGTTCGAGTCGAACATCGGGTGTTTGCCTGTTCACCGAACAGTGAACATGATGCGGTGTTCGCGGCAAATTCGAAAAGCCATGGTACACCGTTGAATTCTATCGGACACTAACATGAAAAACCAAAAGTGCTAATTTTAAAGGCTTATATGCAAGTTATCGCCATAAAAAGTGTTTGGGGACCTGGGTCCTGCCCCAGGGGATATGTATCAATGCAAAAAAAGTTTTAAAAAGTTTTTTTTTTCATATTTTTGACACCCAAATGCAATGTTTTTCCACATTAAACCTCAGTTGCCATGTAGTTGCCCACAATTTGTTCAGATATTCTTGCAAGGTTTCCACATCTTGTGGAGAAGTTATTGCCCTGCTTAGCGTTGTATTGTCTGCAAATACAGAGATTGAACTGTTTACCCCATCCTCCAGGTCGTTTACAAGCAAATTAAATAGGATTGGTCCCAGCACAGAACCCTGGGGGACCCCACCACCCACCCTGAGCATTCCAAGTACTCCCCATTTATCCCCACCCTCTGAACTCGCGCTTGTAGCCAGTTTTCAATCCATGTACTCACCCTATGGTCTGTGCCAACGAACCTTACTTTGTACAGTAAACGTTTATTGGGAACTGTATCAAATGCTTTTGCAAAATCCAGATACACCACATCTACGGGCCTTCCTTTATCTAGATGGCAGCTCACCTCCTTATAGAAGGTTAATAGATTGGTTTGTCAAGAACAATTCTTCATGAATCCATGCTGATTACTGCTAATGAAACCGTTCTCATTACTAAAATCTTGTATATAGTCCCTTATCATCCCCTCCAAGAGTTTACATACTATTGATGTTAGGCTAACTGGTCTGTAATTCCCAGGGATGTATTTTGGATATATTGGTGACTTACAATAGACTGGAAAACAGTGAATGGTGGAAACACCACTATTCTGCTTCTCTCTTTTATATTGGGAATATAAAACACTCCAACCTTGCATGCCTTGGCAGTCAAGTAGACAGGAAATGTGGTATAACTGGGTGGATTTGTGAGCATAAAGGTCGACATTTCCCCCCCAAAAAATTGTGTCATAAAAAGGTCTAAGTGCACCCCTCCTGAATAATCTGTAAACTACATCAGCAGCATAGATAACAAGGCCTTTCATTTTAGTTCTACCCTCCAGGTCAAGTGCCCAAGGCAGCCACCTCTACATATTCTTATACCCCTCTGTCCAGCCCTGCCTGGCCAATATGCAGCCCTATGTCATATTGACTACCATGGGCATGCTGGAGTGTGGTACCAATTAAACACAGTGGCGGCCGCTCCATAAGGGGCACAAGGGTGCCGCCCCATCCATGCTTCCAGCCCCCTAATCCCCATTCTTATTGAGGGGGTGGGGTGTTTGTCCTTCTCCCACGGGGTAATTGGGGGGCATGATCGCCACTGCCCGTCTCCCACATGGGGGGGAGGTGGTGTTAGTTTGTACTGCCCCACCCCCCCAAAATGTGAGCATCAGCTGCCATTACTTGTTTATGATTATAAAGAAGATGACTGTATATGAAAAGACACATGTATGATATTTTCAAATGAGTTATTAACACAGAATAAAGCAGCCACACAAAGTGTATGGAAGCAAAAATAGCTCAGGAAATTTATAGTCTAGTTTTCTTATGAATTGATGTTATTTTTACATCATTCCCACCATAAAAATAGAACAAGTAGGGAGAAGATGGTTGTTTATTAATGCAATTCCCATTACGTTTTAGGTAGACCTTAATAAACAATTACAAGTTCTCCCTAGAAGATCTATTTACATTAGACTGATGAAATTCATCATTTGCCAACATGCATAGCTGCCAAGACTGAAATTATGTTTTCAAGAACCTTAAACTACGCTAGTGTACCTTCTAAATGATCTTCTGTTTACAAAATGTACTTTCAGTTTGTTAGCTCTTGGCAGGCTACCAGTTGAGAACAACTGAAAATCCTGAAGCTGAACTAACTGTCCCCCTAGTTTAAAGTGGAACTAAACCCATTGATTTAACACTTTTTTTAAAAACAGTTACATTCCTGACATGCCAGGAATGCTAATTGTCACACTTTCTTGTGCTTTCAACTGTCAAACCATCAAATATCCGTTGTCATAACTGATCATATGTGCAGCACCATGGCAGTTGCAGATCAAAGAGAGGCCAAGATGGCAGATTCCTTGTCTGAAAAGAATAGGAGAGTTTAGTTCTGCTTTAAAAAGTATCCCTAACATTAAAGCCCCCATAACCCCCTAGCACTTAACCATCCCTTATTTGAACCTTTAGCAATTGACCTAACCCTTACAATAATGCCCTAACTCCTAAACTACCCCGACACTTAATTTGACCCTAACAGTTAACTCTTACCGGAAATCCATATATAAGTCATTAAAGCCCAACTCCAGACAAAACATTTTGTTGTTTAAAATGCAGTAGGATTGGGTTAGAACATATGCCATTCTTCTCATGCTGTCTGCAAACATGTTGGGGAGATTTATCCTTCCACAAGCCCTTCTGTGATATCAGGAAAATAAATAATGGGAAGAGAGGGGCTCTAAAAGGAATACAGTTGCATAGTGTTTTAAAAATGTGAAGCTTAAACAGTATGTAAACCCAACATTTCCTATTCCTGATATATGCCTGTTGTACCATGTACTTGTATGAAAAGGTATCCTGTTCTCTTTGCATTGCTTCCTTTGTGTGAAATCCCTAAATCCCTGGCGTTCCTTCCAATCCCTCTGCTTTCCTATTAAAAACTGACCACACTAAGCAGAAGAACACAGCATGGTCAGTTCTCTAGCTATGCTGGGAACTCAGCCGACTCTCCTCCAATAATCAGACTTGTCCAGACACGCGCTCCCTGCACAGCTCATCACTGGGAAGATCAGTGTGCTGCTGTATCCCCCCCCCTCAGATCTTATGCAATTGAGAACAGGGGGAATGTGATCACTTATAAAAAAGGGAAAATTGTATTTATAATGTGTTTTATATCTATACACAAATGTTTTGCCTTTAATTTATATTTTAAGCTAAATAGGTTGTTTCACAAGGTGATCATTTACAATCATTTTAAATCCATGAAACAAATAAAATCAACCAATAACTGTAATCTAGGAATTTAGAAAAGAAAAGATTTTTCCCCACTTAGTCGGACTTTAGAGGCAGATTTTGAACTACATTATCATTTAAAAATATTAAGTATAAACATGTAAACATACAAAATATAAAATTATAAAAAGGTATGTGTCCACTAGCAGCCAACGAGTGGCCAGATGGAGCTTATTTTACAGCTTAATTAAGAGGTTAGAGTAGCCAGGTTACAGCATTTCACTCATAAGGAAGCCATATACTTTGCAGCACCAGCTACAGCAATCCACGGGGGACCAACACCTGATATTTGGACACACCAAGGTGTTGGTCCCCTGTGGATTGGTGCAGCTGGTGCTGTGAAGTATATGGCTTTGATATGAGTGAAATTCTGTAACCTGGCTACTCTAACCTCTTAATTAAGCTGTGACCACTGATGCTAATCTAGCCATTGTGTGACCATTATTTAATGGGAAAGTCATCATATAGGACTTAATTTGCCCTTGGAGGCCTAATTATTCGGCTCTATATGCCAACTGTGGACCCTTTGTGGTCATTGTAGTATTGTGTTACCCACTTTGTGCAGGCATCAGTGCATGTCCGGATCAGTGAGACCTGTTCCTATACCCCCCATGTGAGTCCTGAAGAAGCGATCAAGCGAAACACATAGACGCACAGGGGCTCACGCATTCTTTGATGTCATACTGTTGAACGTCATTTTTCCATTTTGGGTATATGTAACATCCTCTCCACCTAGCCACTCCTTGGCTGCTAGTGGACACATACCTTTTTATATTTTGTATGTTTACATGTTTATACTTAAAATAAAATATTTTTAAATGATACTGTTGTTCCAATCCGCCTCTAAAGTCCGACCGAGTGGGAAAAAATCTTTTCTTTTCTAAATGATCTATACGGATGTGGCATATGAGTGATTTACCTTAAATTATGCAACCTAGAAATTCCTCCATCTTTTTTTAATTTCTTGAAGTGCTATTTATCAGGCGTGTCATTTGCCCTATTCTGTGTACTAAACAACAGATTTCCCAAAGGAAAAAGCGGAAGGGGAGTATCTTTGCTATGATGTCAGCATCATAGATGAAGCAAGTGCAAAGCTCCATTCACACCTTAGCGTTCTGGTTTGCGGGCATAATCACGGACCACGTTTGCGATGCCATTTTTTCTTAATGGCACCCCAAACACGGGGTAGCTGCAGGCTCTGTGCCGCTCCAAAAACACTCAACAAAAAAACAAAAAAAAGCTAACAATAACAAGCTGCTGCAGCTGTCGCTGCTGATAGCTCAGGTGTAAGGCCCCTTTCACACTTATACGACTTGTCCTACGATTTGGGACTGCAAAGTAGCATGACAAGTTGTTCCCCATGATTTCCAATGACAGCCATTCATATTAGTATGACTTCAAGTCGTTCCAACTTCAAAGTAGTCCCTGCACTACTTTGGTCCGATTTTGATGTCACTTACACAGGCATTCCTTGAAATCGTAGCAAAATCGCGGCACAAATCGCGGCCCGCGAATCATGGCAAAATCGCAGTTAAATCACTCGACTTTGAAGTCGCACAAGTGTGAAAGGGGCCTAAATGGAGCCTAAAGAATGGTGACTATTTTCATACATCTTCAAAGGAAAATATCTGCATAAGTAAGACTTGTTTTTACAAACTAATTTCACAAATAAGTTTGTTATTTTCAAAACTAGCAGTTTGTGACAGGCTTACTTTAAAGTGACACTAAATTCTCATTTAAAAAAAGATAAATTAGATTCAAGTATGAAGTCCTTACTCAGGAAATTTACTTTTGTAGCCCTCAGCCTCCTCCAAATTTCTAATTTTTTAAAATTTTTGTTGCTGCTGTGATCTGACTTGTTGTTAGAGGGTGGCTATGTACATTCTCCATGGTACATAGGAGTATAGCCACCCTACCTTGATACACTGTGGACTATTGTCCATAGATCGGTGCACATAACTGAAACTGGCGTGCACTACTTTTTCCAAACAAATGAAAGTGAAGGGGAAAGAAAAAGTTTGGGGGTTCGGGGAAGATGTTACAAGAAGGCAGAAAAACACAGTAAGAAATTATTTATTGCATAATAAATTCTGGGGCCATTAAATAATAGATGTGTATGGATTATTTTCACAAAATAAGAATATCTTTTTCTGTCACTTTAAGTTCAGTATATTTCAGAATACGTTTAAAGTAATGTGCTGTAATGACTCACATAATGTCAGTGGGGCTAAGGAGAGTCATTCTTCAAGAGCATCAGAGGTACCATTTTCCAATATAGCAAGTGTTTATTTACCAAAGTTCAGGACAGCAGGCAATCTAAAACAAAACCAGTATTGGTGATGTGTTAATTTACTGATCTTTGGCTCTCGTGCAGTGCCTCATCTGTAGGCTGTTCTTAAAATTGATTCATGCTCTTAACTGAAGACATGGTATGATTCACTATTGTCTCTTTGAATTCTTTATACCTGAGTGCCTGGGAGTAGTGATGTTTTTGTGATATGCAATACATTTTGACAAGCATGTTGCACTTAAAGTGCATCAATATATTTTTCTGTGGATCATGCTGAAGAAAAAAATCCTTAAACCATGATTTAGCACAGAAAGAAATAGAATTTTCAGTATTTGGAGGAATAGCTATAATTATAAAAATGCAGAGATGGCCTTATTAAGAATTGTGACCATTCAGAAACCCTTATATCTCTGATTCTGAGAAACAAAAAAATGTAATGGAAGCTTAAAAGACTACATAGTTAGATGAAAATCTTTAAATAACTGACATATATTTTAGAGATTTGCATCTGCCATATACTGTATGCCTGTAAGCAAATGCATATTTAGGTAAAATACAATATTGAGTATTTCTTGCTAATTACAGAAATAAAGTGTTTTTACCACAAAAAAAGAAGATGTTCAAGGTCCCACCATATAAACATAAATGGATACTTAGAGGAGTAAAAAAATAAATGGATACTTAGAAGTCAATATCATAATACTAAAAAGTAACATAAAACCCTGGTTTAGACACTACTTGTATGTGTTCATGCGAAAGGTCTCATAAAGTCTAGATAGTCCAACTATTCCACTCATCTAATACAAATTATGTACATTTTATAAAAAAAATTACAAAAACACCAAAGTTTTTAAAATATTTTGTCCAAAACACAATAAAATAAAGAAACAAACATAAACTTAATCTGCCTCCTCTTTTACTCCCAAAACCTTAGACATGTGCATTCGTTTTCGTCCGAATGCATTTTCTTCTGAATTTCAGGTATTTTCGTTATTGTTTTAACACCATCGTTTTCGTTGTGACAACAGTTCAATATAGATAGGAGATTTGACCCTGACAATAACAATCTGTGTCCATTGAACCTGTGGTCGAATGTGCCTAACCTTAACTCTATTAGTCCAAGATTATTCTACATAGAGAGAAAAGATTCGACGTAGAGAGAAAATATTTGACGTAGAGAGGAAAGATTCGACGTAGAGAAAAAAGATTTGACGTAGAGAGAAAAGATTTGACGTAGAGAGATTGCTGCTGGAATTGGGTGGAATTGCAGCTAAACTATACAGAGTCGTACAGTTTAGCTGCTCTGTCGATTCTTCTTTGAACATTCGACAGACACCATATGCCTTCAATGACAGATTCGACCTTAATTCATTTGGATTTTCGGACGAATGCAATTTTTAACGAAAAACGAAATAGATAAAAATGAATTTCGGGAGTAACTAAATAAATAAATTTTTCGGATGAAAACGAAATTCCGAAACGAAATATTTCAGTGTGCACATGTCTAATAAGTTAGAGGCCCATCATATGTATGTGTGCATATGTCCCAAAATATTTATGCTCCAAAAATATATTATATATATTGCATTGCATCTATGGACCTCAAAATAAGGGGCTGGGCTGGGTCCATAAAGAACCAAGTTATCTCATTAAGGTAATTTTTAGATGAAAATACTCTTCATATGTTACATTCTATTGTCAAAATGGAGGCAAATGCACAGGAAACTTCTTCTACATGTGGCTTAACTTATGTCTCCAAAACTTAAAGGACCCAGATGTTAGCAAAACTTCTGATGCAATATCAAAACCAAAAAAGGTATGCAAGTCAAGAGGAGGATGAATATCAATACTGCTGCACCATACCAAGAACAAGTAAATATCATCCTGGACTCAATAGCTTGAAACACCATTCCATTTAGCATGGTTTATTTCAAAACTCCCTCATACCAGTGCAAAACCACGTAGAGTGCTGTACTTG
Source organism: Lithobates sylvaticus (assembly GCA_028564925.1). Lineage (NCBI taxonomy): Eukaryota > Metazoa > Chordata > Amphibia > Anura > Ranidae > Lithobates > Lithobates sylvaticus. Next base: position 44,522,297 of record CM053033.1, read on the forward strand.
AATACTGTATGGGCCCATATATGAGACACAATGTTTGCCTTGACATCTCAGAGTGCCTAATGGCCACATAGGCCCATAATTCAAACTGTGTAAGTATTGAGCATGGCACATACGGCAGCAATAAATACATGAAAGATTACTTAACAGTCCCAGTAAAGGTTCGTAATATTCAGTAGATAGAGGGAGGGCAGAATCCCAAGAGGTGATTTGCACATTGCAAGCTATTCTGAACAATTTCAAGCCACCTATAGAGTCCTATGTATCAACCTACTCCAAAGAAACAACTAGAAGGGTAGGAAATAATTTTTATTATTATTTTTAGGTATGCTTTAGTGCCAGTTCACACCAGACACAGTTCTGCGCCCTTTTTTTCTGCACAAAATGCATGCACAGTGTTTTCCATGTATTGCAATGGCTCTAGTTCACACCATGCAGTCAGTTTCTGCACCGGAAACTGACCAGAAACTGTCCGGAAACTGACTGCATGGTGTGAACTAGAGCCATTAGAATATATGGAAAACACTGTGTATGCATTTTTAGTGCAGAAAAAAAGTGTAAGGAACTGAACAGAACTGCGTCTGGTGTGAACTAGCACTAAAACATATAGCAGAGGTTCCTCAAATGCGACTTCGTCAGTAGAAATGCACTCTAAACCACTTCAATACAGGCCACTTTTATCCCCTTCCTGCCCAGGCCAATTTTCAACTTTCAACACTGCCGCACTTTGAATGACAATTGCGCAGTCATGCAAAACTGTACCCAAATTTTTTTCACACAAATAGAGCTTTCTTTTGGTGGTATTCAATCACCCCTGGGTTTTTAATTAGTTTGCTAAATAAATTAAAGACAAAAAAATTTAAAATTTGGAAATAAATAATATTGCTTCATAGATTTAGGCCATAATGTATACTGCTACATTTCATTGGTGAAAATAACCCAAATCACTGTATATTATTTAGTCTGTAGGAAAGGTATAGAGTCCACAAACTATGTTATATACAGTATATCTAAAAATTAAACAATCCAGATGTACAAATGGCCTATCTCATCTTCTCAAGCCCAAAAATGGAAGGACATTCTATATATAATATAATAAATATATAAATATGCCCCAAATTACCATTTTTTTGAAAAGTAGACAGTCCACGGTATTGCTTTTTTACATACTGTCACCAATGCAGTACAGTGTCATTAGATAACTGGTGTGCCAGTTATCAGGGACATTGGCTGTTGACAGTATGTAAAAAAAAATAAAAAATACACAGTGATAATTACTGTTATAAGCAACCATGTTTTCTGAATGAAATCTATTCATTCAGTGTGTACTATTGTGGTTTGCTGTGATTGGCCAGGGCTAATCACATAATAAAGATGGGCTGTGATTGGCCCTGTCTGCATCATGTGATCACTGTGACCAATCACAGAGATTAACACAATAGTTCATAAAGGATGGTAAGAATGGAAGCCATAGATTGTGTACAATTGTAATGCGATCTGTTGTGTTAGTCACCTGTGTGCTGTGATTGGACCTGCAGTCACCCTGTACACTGATCTGACATATGCTCCCAGGAACACCGGACACAGCAGATCATATGACTTCCACCCAGGAAAGGAGAGCTCCTGCTCGGCCATCATTTTGCAATAGGCCGGGAAGCAGTTTCTGGTACTTTTGACTACAGTATATACTACAAGGGTCAGGCAGCAACAAGCATGCCTTCACTGACAGTTATTAATTATCTAGAGTTTGAGGAATGCAATATGCAACAAAAAGTAGTGTCATTAACTGATATTTGAAATATTATCTCCATTCTCTTTTTAGCTCTATTAATTGGGTCCCCTATCCCAATCACAAGTATGCAAATATAGCTCTGGAATATCTAAGACAGAAGAGTTTTCTACTCACCTCAAGAAAGGGAAAAAGGTTCTTGCTATGGTTGAACATTGGGAGTTTTTTTTTCCCTGGAGTCCCAATAGCCCAGATTTATTAAAATGCCATAAGGCAAATAGAGCTTTATTTTGGTGGTATTTGATCACCTCTGCGGTTTTTATTTTTTTGCGCTATAAACAAAAAAGACAGACAATGTTGAAAAAAAATGTTTTTTTTACTTTTTTGCTATAATACATATCCAAAAAAATATATAAAAAAAAAGAATTTATTCATCATTTTAGGCCGATCAATTTTCTTCTACATATTTTTGGTAAAAAAAATCACAATAGGGGTAATATTGATTGGTCTACAAACTACGGGATAGATTTAGGGACTTTAATATTTTTTTATTATTTTTACTGGTAATGGCAGTGATCTGCGATTTTTAGCAAGACTGCGACATTGCGGCGGACAAATCTGACCCAAATGACACTTTTGCAGGCCATTATTATTATTATCATTATTACATTGATCCATGCTAAAAAAAATTGCACTGATCAATGTAAAAATGACACTGACAGGGAAGGGGTTAACACTAGGGTTTAAGTGTGTTCCCTCAGCGTGTTCTAACTGTAGGGGCAACACTGAGATGGTGACTCCATGTGTACGAAGGAAGCTATGAGGAGACCGCAACACTGAGTCACCTGGCATGTTTGGAATTTTAACAAGGCAATTTTTAATCTTTTATGATATAAGTGCATTCATTTTAATAAACCGATTAACTTAAGGTGTTTTTACACTATTGGAAGCTCTGTCTCAATTTCTATCCCCACATGTGGAGAGTGTCTTTATTAATTTGGATGGAGATTGGCGTGTAAAAGTGGCTCTTCAATATCATGAATGCCTGACCTTCAGAGCGCAAGTGTCGGTAACATCACTGGCTGCAAGCACTCTGAATATCTCCTAAACTGTGCAAGTTTAGGAGATATTCACAATACCTACAGGTAAGCCATTTTATAGGTTTGCCTATAGGTACAAGTGGTAGAACAGAGTTTACTACCACTTTAACCACCTAACCCCCGAAAGGTTTTACCCCCTTCATGACCAGAGTTTTTTTTTTTTTCTATTCAGCACTGTGCTATTTTAGCTGGCAATTGTACAGTCATGCAACACTGTACACAAATGAAGTTTATATAATTTTTTTTTCACTCAGATGGAGCTTTAGGCCCCTTTCACACGGGCGGTGCGTTCAGGTCCACCTGTCACTTTTTTTGGCGGACCTGAACGGACCCTCCATAGATCTCTATGGAGGGACGGATGTCAGCGGTGACATGTCCGCTGACATCCAACCCGCTTCGATCCGAAAAAGTGTGACGGAGGAAAAAGCTATTTTTCCATCCGTCTGCGTATCGGATCGGGTGACGGCGGACTCTACGGTCCGTCGTCATCCGATCCCCCATAGGGGAGAGCGGCGCTCTGACAGGTCCGTCCCTGCACAGAGTGCAGAGACAGACCTGTCATCTTCCTGCACAGCGGGGGATCGACGGAGCGATCCCCGCTGTGCAGAGCGGGCTCCGTACACGGACACGTCCATGTGAAAGAGCCCTTATTTTGGTGGTATTTGATCATCACTGGTTTTTTTTATTATATAAACAAAATAAATGCCAAAAAAAAACATTTTCTTCTTATAATATAAAACCGAATTTCTTCATAAATGTAAGCAAAAGTATATTCTGCTACATGTCTTTGGTAAAAACCAAACTGTGTTTTTGGGGACACTATACTATGGGGGACATTTGTATAGCTCTGATCAAAATCAGAGGCGTAGCTTGAAGCTTGTGGGCCCCAATGCAAAAGTTGACCTGGGCCCCCACTACCACCCACCACTTACACCATGTGTGCAGATACACCTACCACATGCCAAGATACTCAAAGTGGCGTAAGATAGAGTTCCCAGAGTTCCTCCTTACAATAGAGGACAGGGATCACCCCTGGAGAATCAGAGGACAGGCACCCCTGTCAGATCATTTGACAGAGCTCCTTTCCCATTCCAGTGCTGTATACAGCTTCTCCACACTACACAGGGCTGAAATCACATTCCTTTACACACAGTCTATCAGCCTTCACAGGGTGTATCTGGCTTTTATGTTGCCGTTCTGACCTGTGAAATCCCTTGGCTGGAACGGCAGTGTAGTTGCAGTAGGCAGATACACTCTATGCAGATCATGGCTGACTGGCTTTGTTTTAAAGGAATGTGATTTCAGCCCTGCGGAGGAGGAGCAGTAAGAGTGCTGTACTGGGAAAGAAGCTCAGCAGCGGGAATAGCATCCAGGGCCAAGGGGGTGGTCAGGGGGATTTGGGGGGCGCAACTTAGATCTGGGGTGCAAAGCCATGTGACATGAAATCTGGAGCCTGCAGCCCATCAGGGGCCCCTCAGGAGATGTTAAGGGATTTGTTTTAGCAATTTCTGAAGGTTTCTCTGTCAGTGTTGGCAGGTGTTGGGGGAACGTCACCTCCCAGAAGGGAGTGTGTCTTTTCCTCAGTTGTCAGGGAAGTGGGGTAAGCAGACATCCTCGGGTGGGGGGGGGGTACAGAGAATCCCAGCTAGTGACTAGAAAACACTGAGCAAGTGACATCTGTCCCATCGTGGCTACAGGACAGCACTCTCCTCCTCTTAACTTGCTGAGCTTGGTTACCATTCCATGTTGCCAGCACACAGCACAGACACTTCCCCATCCTGGGCTGTTCTCACCCTATGCTCCTCTCCATTCAGGAAATGGCTCACAGCTTCTCCCTAGCCAATGAGAACAGAGGGGTGTGGACTGTGGAAGGCAAAGTGGAAGCCCAGCACTGGAGCATGGCTATGGAGCCCTAGGGAAGATCAGAGCTGGACTTTGTGGAGGATATGATAATATGACAGGGAGGCTGCAATGGCCTCCTGGAGCTAGGGGAGGGGTTGCAATTGTTACCCCTGCAACCCCTTATGCTAAGCCCATGATCAAAATAATGATCCATACAATCAAGCGCTAACTGACACTGGCTGGGAGGGACGCTAACTGACTATTTGACACTGATGTCGTTAGTGACACTAATACAGTGATCAGTGAAAATACTGTACACTATATTAATGCCACTGGCTGGAATAGGGTTAACACCAATGGGGCAATCAAGGGGTTAACTGTGTACCTACCACGTGTAAAGTATGTAATGTGTGCTGCTTTTACTAATACAGCTATCTGCTTTTTCTCTATGAACTCAGGGTTGATTTCAGGGAGAAGAAACAGACAAATTGCTGTCTGTGCACAGAGTTCTGGGTGTTTGTCAACACAGAACTCGGTGCTGTGATTAACCATAGCAAGCCAATCAGCAGGTTTCAGCCAAAATCATTGGCTGAAATCTGCTGACAAATGTTTAATCACAACAAGAGTTAGCAAGGGGTGCGTAAAGTACACAGTGTGCCGCCTGCTTGCAGTATATCTACTGTACTGGATTGGTAAGCAGTTAAAGTATTTGTATTATTGAACAAGAATTAAAAGCACTTTAAGTGCTTAAGGACCGCCCCATGTACATATACTGCGGCAGGATGTCCCTTTAGCGCAAAATCACATACTTGTACGTGATTCTCGTGATCGGCTCTTGTGCTCGCAGTCATTCATACAGAGGCAGAACAGTGGTCTGCCTATGTAAACAAGGCAGATTACTGTTATTCCAGAAAGGAAAATGGAGATCTCTGTTTCCTTTAGTCAAAGCACTTCCCCTACATTTAGAAAGCACCCCTAGAGAACACAGTTAACCCGTTGAGTGCCCCTGATGTTAATCCCTTTCCTGCCAGTGTCATTTATACAGTCTCAGTGAATTTTTTTAGCACTGATCACAGTATTGGTGTCACTTGTCCCCAAAAAGTGTCACTTAGTGTCAGATTTGTCTGCTGCAATGTCGCAGTCCCAATGGTACATACAGCTAGAAAGGACAGGGATGGCTTTTTATCTAAAGCTCTTTTATGGCTTGTAAGCAATATGTAGAAACTTTATTGCCCAGAGTCTGGGTTCAGGTTTAAGTAGCTGTCAGAAACAGCAATAGGCTTAGTGGCCTATGACAGTCACTGATCTCTGCTCCAATCACAGGGAGCAGAGATCAGTGACACTTGTTGCTAGGCAGAACAGGGAGATGCTTGTTTACTTCAGCATCTCCCCGTTCGTCCTCCCCGTGAGACGATCGCGGGTATCCCTACGTCGATCGAGTACGCGGGACCCGCGATCGGACTCACGGAGGTCCCCACAGGCGCGCGCCACCGCTGGCGCGCACACGATGGCGCAGCGGCAAATTTAAAGGGGTGTACCTGTACGCCCTTATGCCTGTCCATGCCATTCTGCTGATGTACATCATCGTGCGCCAGTCGAGAAGCGATTAATATCTGTAAGAAGGTCTGCCTAATCTTTATAGTATTTGACAATTACCTTGTTTTTAAACTAATTTTCTCATGATCAGTTAATATTGGTTAAAGTGGGAGTAAACTCCCATCTCTGATTTTTACCTATAGGTAAGCCTATAATAAGGCTTACCTATCGGTACTGTAAATATCCCCTAAACGTGCACTATTTAGAAGATATTTACTGTAGATGCAGACGGTGACGTCACGGGCGCTTGCACTCTGAAGACACGGCCACCTGGGCCGTTGCTTCCGAGACCTGTGCTGTAAACGGTGGCTCCTGCGTGCATGAGTGACGTCATTGCAACTACGATCACTCACACAGCCAGAGTCTGCGAACCCGGAAGGAAGACTGGGTGAAGATGGAAGCCCTCTCAGTGATGACAGCGAGGTGCTAGGGTCTTCGTTTTCAGGTAAGTTTCAAATAATGTGCTAATATTCAATGTATACTAGCACATTACGGCCTTACCTTGAAGGTTGCAAGAAAAAACACACACACACACAGCAATTTACTACCACTTTAACATCAGTGTGGAACATCAGTTCCACAGAATGCGTATTATAAGCTAACAGCGACATAAATGAATGTTCCTCCACTGGCAGCTTTTTTTGTGGGTCCTAAATATCGTTATATTTGCCATTTTATTCACTTATTTTATAACACAATTTATATTTTATATGGGGTGTGATCTCTACATTGGGCTTACTTATCCCTTACTCACATTAGGCTTGTTGACTTGGTTATACAAATATAATTTCATAAGGGCAGAGATTTCAATGACTGCTTTGGAAGATGCTTCCATTTACCTTTTTCCCTTGTTTAATAGTCATCTCCAGTCGAATTACTTTTTCAAGATACCTAAAGATAATTATAAAAATAATAATTTATTCAAGGAGTTGGATAAAAGTCTACGTAAAGTCAAAAAAGTGCAGCTGCACTTTTTTCACTTTATGTTACATTTTGCAATATTGATCCTCTGCTGTGCTGGCTGCTTGTGGTTTTTTAAAGGGACAGCGTGGTATATATTACATATATTTTTTCTCTGGATAAAAGTCTACCCAAGATAATAAGGTGTCATAAACATTACTGGAGAATTATAAAAGTCATAAAATACTATATTTTACTTTTCTCAAGATGTCCACAAATGGATGAGAAAAACTTTAATAGGTTCAGAAAAATTAGAACAGGCTGGAAATTAAGCCCTAAACAAATCATATCATCTAGGACACTTTGTTAACCTCAGTTTGTAAATATTATTCTAAAGAGGATCATTTTCTTCTAATCATTTTGAGAACTTTTAATACCTTACTCGAAAGTTGTGTTACCATCCTTCAGCTTTACTATGGAACTGTGAAATATTGATCTGAAAGAAAAAGTTTTTTTTTTTTAATGTAAACATTTATAAACTGATGTTTTATGTCATTACTTTAATTACAGTGCATCCGGAAAGTATTCCTAGCACTTCACTTTTTCCACATTTAGTTATGTTACAGCCTTATTCCAAAATGGATTAAATTCATTATTTTCCTAAAAATTCTTCAAACAATACCCCATAATGGCGACGTGAAAGAAGTTTGTCTGAAATCTTTGCAAATTTATTAAAAATAAAAAACAAAAAAATCCTATGTACATAAGTATTCACAGCCTTTGCCATGACACTCACAATTGATCTCATCCCATCCTGTTTCCACTGATAATCCTTGCAATGTTTCTACAACATGATTGGAGCCCACTTGTGGTAAATGCAGTTTATTGGACATGATTTGGAAAGGCACACACCTGTCTATATAAGGTCCCACAGTTAACAATGTATGTCAGAGCACAAACCAAGTCATGAAGTCCAAGGAATTGTCAATAGATCTCAGAGACAGGATTGTATGGAGTCACAGATCTGGAGAAGGTTACAGAAAATGTCTGCAGCATTGACGATTCCAATGAGCACAGTGGCCTCCATCATCCGTAAATGGAAGACGTTCGGAACCACCAGGACACTTCCTAGAGTAAAATGTACATAAGTATTCACAGTCTTTATTCAAAATTGAGCTCATGTGCATCCTGTTTCCACTTATCATCCTTGAGATGTTTCTACAACTTGATTGGAGTCCACCTGGGGTAAAAGTGAAGCACTATGAATACTTTCTGGATGCACTGTACATGCACAAAATCTTTACAAATAAATACCTATACAGGGTGCATTTAGTACACTCAGTTTGCAAAACATGGTGGAGCATCTAAGAAAATTAATTATTCTTGTATTGCTTGTTGGCACCAATGTACAACCGGGTGAGCCAAAAGGTTCCATGTTTTCAAGAGAGAAGGTAGAAGAGGGGGAGGGTGTGCCCTCTCTCTGTAACTCATAATTTACAGTCTATACAATCTGATCTTCTCTCGCAAGAGGGAAATAAATCAGTCTGCAGAATACTACTGCACTTCTCTAAACCAAGAAAATGGTAAATTGCAAAAGATTTGTAAGTTATAGTTAATATTTCTTGATTCATAAAAAGGCAGAAATAAATAAATTTGCGAACACACTGAAAAAAAAATAATTTATAAAGTATTTACATGTAATGGAAATTTTGGCTGCTGTCCCCTGTGGGCAGCCTATAGTAGAAAGACCTGCTGGGTATCACTTACAGCTCTGCTCTCTGGACAGGCTAGCTGCAGCACAGTGTTGATATCACTGTTACTACTATTAGAAATATCTGGGTGTGAAGGATTGAAAATGGCCTCCCAGTAGTGGACACATTATCTGATGGTATTCCTAAAAAGATAAGCTGTGTGATAAATTGACAGCCCTGGCTTAGTATACCATTCACTTCTAAAAGGATGGTTAAGATACCATGCCAAGCAGGTGCTAGACATAACAAAATAGAATAAAAATTCCAGATATAAAAAAATGAAAACATTGAAATGTTATATTTATAAATGCTATTTCAATTATTATTATTACAACAATTATACTATGTAGCCTAATTGACAGAACTAGCTGTTATAACCCCTTTAATAAATGTACTTACCAGCCTATAATACTATTTTCACACATTAAATGTTATTTCAGCTGTGTACTGCAAATGAAATCTGTAACTTTAGTATCAATGACCTATGCATAAAATAGCAAATAATGCTAATTTCCTTTTTACTCATTATTTGCAGTAAACAGCTCGCAGGCACTAAGTTATAGCCTGCTGTGCCTCATATCATCTGCAGCAACTCGTTTTTCCATTCCTCTTTCATATTAGATATAATTAATCAATGTGCTAGGAATACTCCTTTCCTTAATTATTTGTGCTCTTATATCAAGTAAGAAGAAATATCTCATTTGTTCTAGTTTGCAAGATCAATGATCAATGCTTATGACTTCACTGGTCCATTTGAGAAACAAAGCAGAGAAAATAATTTATCAAATCCACAATGCAAGCACAATACAAGACTGCATAATAATTTCTAGCTTGCTTATAAGCATACTAATTAACTAATTCTATGATTATAGCCCATATTGGAAATAGATTAACTTTGAAGGTACTTAAAGAAGAAATACAAGCAAATATTTTAAAAACATCAATTTTGTCCAAATATGTATTATAAAAAAACTTTATAAAATGTATTTTACATAGAAATAATATACATTTCAGAACAAAATTAAATATACGCTGCGCTGGAATGGCTATGCATTAGATAATCTGTATTTTAATCTATAGTTATAGATCCACAAGAATATAATAATGTGCATAAAATAGTAAACATACAACTGGTGTAAAGTGCAAGTGCAAAATATATCAAAACAAATAATGTGCACAACTAAAACGCACAAATAAATATAAAGTGCACAAGTGCCAATTGTGCCAAAAAAAAACTCTGTGAGGTTATATGGACCCCTAAGCCCCCATACACATGGTCGAAAATTCAGACGGAAAATGTCCATGTTGTCGGAAAATCCGCCCGTGTGTGGGCTCCATCGGACTTTTTCCGTCGGAAAAAATTTGAGATCCAGCTCTCAAATTTTAAGACATCAAAATCCGATCAGATTTTTTCCGATCGTGTGTAGAGAATTCCTACGGACAAAGTGCCACGCATGCTCAGATCAAATTACGAGACCAAAGCTATTGGCTACTAGCCTCTACGGAGTTCCGTCGTACGCAACAAACGTCACCACATTCAGAAAGATTGGATTTTCCGACAACTTTGTCAGACCGTGTGTATGCAACACCGGTGTCAGACAAAATCCGTCAGAAAAAATCAGACGTTTTTTGAGGTCGGAATTTCCGACCTTGTGTACGGGGGCTTAGAGTTACAAGGTGCCATGCACAATAACACACCAGGAAATAAAATATCAACAATAATAATAATATTAGATGAAAAAAGTGCTAAATGCATACATATGTGATAGCAAACATGTATAAATAAAAGATTTATAAAAAAAAGGTGCAAGTGCATAAACCATACAAGTGTCTCTATATTATTAAAAAACAGTTCTTTGTGGCAGCCTGTCTTGGGCTGTGATAAGAAACACAAAATGTTGATTGATGTGAAACTAGATGCAGGTGACGTGATCTCCGGTGATCATACTATTGACATGCTTGTTACATCCAACTGTGGCTCTGAATCATGCATAGGTGAAATTTCGGGAACCCCTTAATAAGCTCACCTCAGAGCATGTGACCAGCTTTTGAAGCATATGAACCACTATAGGGTTCTCAGCTGTTTCACTGGATCAGTAGTATCCTCAATGCAATGATCTCAGAGGTGCATGAAAAAAGTAAAAAGACGAAAAGTGCAATACCGTTTTTTCTAAATTTAATAGACAAGTTAAAAACCATTCCCCCGCCGGGGTACTCACATGTATAAGGTGCGTCAGTGCACCATACTTCATAAAGCTCAATAAAATACTGTAAACAGTATAGGTATGGTTTGTATCTCCTCAAGGCAGGTGTACTGTCTCTCGCTCAGTCCTGGCCCCTCCCATATGCGGGTCGATACGCAGGGTGTGGCGTATCTTCTTCAGGGGGTTATAAATTTCAGCCTTCTTCACAGTATTAATCATACTGGGAGAGGAAGTAGAGTACCCTCAGCCAATCGGCACTGCTTTGCGCAGTGCATATCAGCCTAATGTTGAAAAAGTTTACGTGAGCGAAGAGCAGAGTGTTAACCTCATTAAGGGGCTGCTGCCCCATTTCTTGTTCAGTAACATGTGGGGAGTTGAATAAGTAAGCAGAAATTAAGTAGCCATTTTTATTATTGTAGTCCCAGTGAGGTTCAATTTTTTCACCTAGATTAATTAAGATGTATTTACTTAAAGCGTTTGTAAACCCAACATTTTATATTCCTGATATGTGCCTGCTGTACCATGTACATTACTTGTATGAACATGTATCCTGATCTCTTTGTGTTGCTTCCTTTGTGTGAAATTCCAGGTGTCCATGCCCGTCCCTCTCCTTTCCTATTAAAAACTGACCACACTAAGCAAGAGAACAGTTCTGTAGCTGTGCTGGGAACTCAGCCTGCTCTCTGATACAACAACAGAGCTGTGCCGCTGCAGATGGCAATGATTGCTCCCTTCAACCTTGTGGTGCAGGTGAAATCAGCAGCCTGAATAAGAGCCAATGGTTCAAAGGTTGACAGCACTCCCAGGTATGAAGCAGTGATAATTACTTTATTGAAGATAAAAATCCATCAAGATACATCATAAGTCATCATTAGACCTCTATGCAGGAATGTCAAGATTAACGTGTTTCATGAATCAAGGTTCACTTAGTCATAATCTGATTATTAGATTATGACTAAGCGACCCTTGATTTCTGAAACACGTTAATGGATGGATTTTTATCTTCAATAAAGTAATTATCACTGCTTTATACCTGGGAGTGCGGTCAACCTTTCCATCAGCCTGCTCTCCTCCAATGATCAGACTTGTCCTGACATCCTCTACCGCACAACTATTTGCTTAGATTATCAGGGTGCTGAAACCTATCCTCCCCCCAGCTCTTATGCAGCTGGGAACAGAGGAAATGTGATCACTTATAAAAAAGGGTATAAAAGGTATTTGTATTTTTTTTTAGGGCTGTGAAAATTAGAGATTAATTCCTCGATTAATCGTTAATTTTTTTGATCGATTAAAATTCTTTTGATCAGTACTCCCCTCTCCGCCGGCTGTTCCGGGTCTTCAGGGAGTTCCGTCGGAGATCCGGTGACGTCACGGACATCGTGTTTGAATTTAAAATGTATTTGTGTGAACTGTGAAGTTAAGTCATGGATTGTGGAAACTAACTAGTGTCGGGTGATTGTATATAGTGTATACCACATTTACCACTGACTAATGCAGAGTTGCAATGCAAGGAGACCAGCTAAAAGTAGTTGGATCTGTATGTGCGTTATAGTTAATTGAAATTAGTTGATTAATCGATTTAAAAAAAATTGATTAATCGAACACGAAAATTTTAATCAGTAACAGCCCTAATTTTTTTAGATCTGTATTTTTTTTATAATCTGCACACAAATGTTTTGCCTTTCAATCTATTTTAAACTGAATGGGTTATTTTACAAGGTGAGGGTTTACAATCAGTTTAAGGCTAGTTTCACACTGGGGCGCTGGGTGCGCTGGCGGTAAAGCGGCGCTATATTTAGCGCCGCTTTACCGTTGTTTTAGCGGTGCATTTCGGCCGCTAGCGGGGCAGTTTTACCCCCCGCGAGCGGCTGAAAAAGGGTTAATACCGCCCGCAAAGCGCCGCTGGAGCGGCGCTTTGCGGACGGGTTCAGAGCGCTGCCCCATTGTTTTCAATGGGAGGGGGCGCTTTAGGAGCGGTAAATACACCGCTCCTACAGCGCACCAAAGATGTGGCTTGCAGGACATTTTTCAGCGTCCTGCAAGCGCACCGCTTCAGTGTGAAAGCCCTCGGGCTTCACACTGAAGACACAGCAACAGCTGTTTCGGTTTGCAGGCGCTATTTTTAGCGCAATAGCGCCTGCAAACCGCCCCAGTGTGAAAGGGGCCTAAGTTATCCAATCATGAAACAGAAATTCCTGTTTTTTTTTTAAATCTACTGCACCTCATTGGGTGCTCAAACCTTTTATACAGTAGGTTCACTTGGCTATTTAAAAAATGTTTTGCTAGTATATCAGCCCTTTTTGTCCAACAGGAAATGCTAAATTGTTCACTGTTTCCACATGCTCCAATGCTCAGTTTGCAAACACAATGTTCACTTAGGTTAATAAAAAGGCAAAGCTATGGTCTCTTCAGTCATCCAATCAAGTTAAAGCAAACATCCTGCCTGTTTATTTCCCTTGCACCTTAATAGGTATCCAATGTTAACACAGCTTCACTGTATTTACAAGCTAAGTAAAAATTCAATTGGCAGCATTCTTTACTCTTTTAGTAAATCAACCTCAGAAAATTAAATGATTATGAGCAAAAAAATTTGGGGAACTGTAAATAGGCAATGATTCCTGCTAAGGTTGTTGATTGGTGATCACGTGTTTTCTACCTCAAGCTCCCTTATATGGCATTTAAAAATCTGAGATATGGATATCCGATGTCTTGAGGCAGATGTAATAAAGCAGGCTTCATGCTGTAAAAGTCACCTCAAATGCAACTGTTCACAAGGAATGACCTGTAATGTAATATAAGTGTTTGCTGACAAATAAAATGAATGAAAATCTTACTTTTGCACACAATAAAATAAAATGTATTTCTACATTGTCTACCGTTTTCCCATATTATCTTTTTAAATAATAGAAGCATGTCTATCATATCTTTTTCAGCTATCATGAAATGGAAACGTCTGTCAAGTACAGGTTTTGAAACATGGCACTAAAGCCTCTATGAAGTGTATTAACTATGCAGCCTGGTGAGCAGTAATGACAACCTTTTTCTCCCCCTCTCAGCTCTCGTGCCTTGTGAGTGACAGTCCTGTGTCTCACAGTCAGGTCATATAATCGTCACTTTCACTCAGGCTGCCTGCAGCAATGGACCTCAGTGATTTAGCTCCAAGACTGAGCACAGTAGTATATCAGCTTTACACCTGCCATCACTTTGAGACAATACATCCATCTTTCTCTCATTTTATAGGGTTCAAGGGCCCTTATGTTTGCGACATTCTGTAGATGTGTTTTTCCCGTGTGTCAACCCTTTTACAGAATGGTTTCGGGGGGGGTAAAAACAAGCTGTCAGGGACATCTATTACAAAAACACTGAACAGTTACCTTCTCCATACAAACAAGTCTAGTGCCAAGTCAACCCTGACATGCCTTTGTTGGTGACCAAACAAGGGTGGGATTAGTAATGGCTTGGTGTGGTTACTACTGTCTTTTAGGAGAAATAAGGAATATAAAGTGTACTTCTAGCCCACCATTTTTTTTTGTTAAATTAGTAACTAGGGTTAGAACCTGTCAAGAATGTTGTTTTTTTTTTTTTTTTTTTTTTAATCACTTTACCCCCTTTATGACCAGAGTATTTTTTTGCTATTTAGCACTGTGCTTATTTAACTGGCAATTTGCTTTCCCCACAAACAGAGCTTCCTTTTGGTAGTATTTGATCACCCATGCGTTTTTTTCTTTTTTATTATATAAATGATAAAAAAAATTAATCAAAATGTTTTGAAAAAAAATATATATATTTTTCTACTTTCTGTTTTAAAACATATCCAATCAAAAAAATCAAATGTCTTCATAAATGTAGGCCAAAATGTATTCTGCTACACGTCTTCGGTAAAAAAAACAAACAAAAAAAAAAAAAAACAATAAGTGTATATGAATTGATTTTTGCCAATGTTATAGTCTACAAACTATGGTGTGTATACTGGAATTTACACAGCTATGATACTACTATACTGATATGTTACTGGTACTGGTGGTGATCAGTGACTTATAGTGGGACTGTAATAGTGTGGTGGGCAATCTGCCAATAACAGACCCTCGTTGGGATGTTGACTAACTGACACTGACATCAATAGGGAATCTAATACAGTGATCAGATATAATGCTGTATACTGTATTAATGACACTGGTTGGGAAATGGTTAACATCAAGGAGCAATCAAGGGGTTAACTGTGTGCCCAAGAGTAATGTGTGCTGCTTTTACTAGCACTGCCTAATATGTACTGCTTTGCAAAGAGAAGAAACATCCAGATTGCTAATTTGTGTAGAGAGCCCTGTGTGTATGTAAACACAGGACTCCATGCTGTGACTGGCTACAGCCGATCAGCAGGTCTTAGCCATAAATTATTGGTGGGGACCTGCTCACAAAATCCTGCTGTGACAGCATGAGTTAGCAGGGGGCATATGTATGTTCCCTAACATGGAACAGGTTGGATGACGTACATGTACGTCACCAAGCCTGCCCATACTGCCCATCCTGCAGTAAATGAACTGTGATCGGGTTAATAATGTATATGATTTGTGGAGTTGTATCCAAAAAGATTTAAAAAATCTAACACTGTACTAAAATTATATTTGGAAATTTGGGTTTTCTCTCAATATATACTTGGCCTTAGATATTGTTGTTTTAAATTTATTACAGAGGTACAGAATTACTCCAATTACGAATGACATTTTAAAGTGTATTTTTAGCTCAACCTTACTTTTTAAATAGCGTGGAAAAATTAGAACCTCCGTCATTTATATTGCTAAAAATAATATATAAAAGGATGAGTGCACCACAGGTTTGTGTCAAGTCAAGCAAAACTTTATGTACAAGTCAAAGAATATATCCAACGTGTTTTGGGGGCTCACAACTCCCCCTTAACCAAGGCTTGTGTGCTGGCAGTTATCTGGGTATACTGGACAGTGAAAAGCATAAAACAAAGATAAGAGAAAACACAGATTGTCAGACAGTTACGATTCTGATAATGGTTTTGTGTGGGATTCTCCCTTAAAATACAAGCCAGATCCAAATGGTCACTTTTTTTTTTTTACAGCAAAATAACATTCCTCTTGATGATGGTCTGGTATGTATGTTGGGGAGGGGAGGATCTCTATGCACTTTTTTAATGAACTAAGGGAAGCTTTGCACAAAAATATAAATTATCTGCAACTGAAATTACATTCTTTACTTTATAAACATCACTTTTGCTGTAGTACTTTGTATATATCTTAGAAATGCATCACTCCACTGGAAGGATTAGGAAATCCCATAGCAGCTTTTTAAGGGACTAGTCCTTTTTTTTTTCTTTCATTTTACATCCATCTTTCTCTCATTTTATAGGGTTCAAGGGCCCTTATGTTTGCGACATTCTGTAGATGTGTTTTTCCCGTGTGTCAACCCTTTTACAGAATGGTTTCGGGGGGGGGGGGGGGTAAAAACAAGCTGTCAGGGACATCTATTACAAAAACACTGAACAGTTACCTTCTCCATACAAACAAGTCTAGTGCCAAGTCAACCCTGACATGCCTTTGTTGGTGACCAAACAAGGGTGGGATTAGTAATGGCTTGGTGTGGTTACTACTGTCTTTTAGGAGAAATAAGGAATATAAAGTGTACTTCTAGCCCACCATTTTTTTTTGTTAAATTAGTAACTAGGGTTAGAACCTGTCAAGAATGTTGTTTTTTTTTTTTTTTTTTTTTTAATCACTTTACCCCCTTTATGACCAGAGTATTTTTTTGCTATTTAGCACTGTGCTTATTTAACTGGCAATTTGCTTTCCCCACAAACAGAGCTTCCTTTTGGTAGTATTTGATCACCCA